>OZ012541.1:46111946-47311946 GCA_963935595.1 Schoenobius gigantellus
GTCTATTATAACAACTTCTTTGTGTTTTAAGGGTAATATAACGAGCTTATAATAACAGGTCGTTAAACAACGTGAATCAAGGGATCCAATTTGTTTCACTTTTTGGGTTGCCCAAACTGGGAGAAGTATTAGATGAACTTAATAACGAAGTTCAAAAACGTTTTAGGACGGAATCCCGTTAAAAGAAAGCAGCGGAAAGGATTTGAGGTTGTGTTTTAAATTGAAAAAAATATGAATTAAACGAGTTACTTATTGGGAAGGTAGTTGAATAGGTTACATATTAGATGTTTGTTGAAAGGTTTAAAATGACACATTGTGCTCATCGAGTTACGCGAATTAGGTATCTTTTTAAAACTATGTTTCATATTTTACCTAAGTATATTAATAAATTATTTTGTGTCATGATAGAGCTTACGTCATAAAATCACATACTAGTTTAATTTGCTTTAAAAGTCATCAATCATGTAATGATTCCTTCTCAGGTTTCTGGTCGCTAATGGATAATTTGGGATTTGGCGGTTGACAATGATTAATATTGAACTTCTACAGTGTAGGTATTATTCATTCGCTTATAAATATGTGACGCCTATTAGATACTAATACTTCATAAGGACTTAAACCTTATGAAGATACATTATGTACTGAAAATATACTTCTCACTGTTACTTTTTACTTTAACATTTATAAATTTAATATAGGTTTCATTATTCTTGTTATATTTTTAATGTAAATAAATTGCACTAATTTAAACAAATAAAAGTAAAAAGCATGTAGTGTAATTGGAAAATTTAAGTGACTATACGAATATTATAAAAACATCAACAAACAAAACTAAAGTATATATTTTACAGCTTTACCCAAAATTTGGCCTTCCCTTGCAAAGGAAAGCATTATATTATTATGATACGTGTTAATTGATTCAGGCCATAAATTGCGTGTCAAACAAAATGTTTACTAAAAACTTGAGACGCCGACCTGCCTACATCTTAGATCATTATTCTCTAAGGCCTACATAGCCCGCTGACACAGCCCAGGCGGCCTCTATAAATAATAGAAGATAGAATTGCGATTATGTCATTATTTTTGATGCGATTGTGATAATTATCATACTAAATTTAAAAACGTAAACTATTAAATCTTTCTAGCTATTAAAATTTACTTCCGACTCATTACTCCAAACATATTTATTGTATAAAATATACGCGCAAATAGCAGGTCGGAAAAATATCTGACTGTGTACATGTTTGTTAAAAATGCAAAAGTATAATTAAAATTGTACAATACTTCATAGATTAAATAGGATTCTTGCCATGTTGCCCTAAGTTACAATCATCATCAAATTCAAATTCAATATCGTTTATTCAAATTGGATTATACATAATCACTTTTGCACGTCAAAGAAGCTACGCCAATGGTTCACAAGTCTACGGCGGGAGACCTTGTACTGGAAAGAACCAGCAAGGGCTATTTTTTTCTCCCTGTATTATTACAGAGTCGTCAGCTGGAAGCTGACCTCAGAGCACAATTTTGAGCTCAACTTCCATTACAAATAGATGTGTCAGTTTACATTATACATTTAGGTAACATCAGACTTTATTTACATATCAATCAAAAGAATTATTATGTGTGGAGCTAACTTCATGTCCAAACAGTTTTATCATCCAAATAATCTTTAACTGTATAGTACCCTTTCTTGAGTAGTGTCGATTTGATGTGATTTTTAAATTTATGAATTGGTAGGTCTATTACATTTTTTGGCAACTTATTATAATATTTTGTACCTTGCCCCTTAAAGGATCTGAGAACTTTTTGGGGTCTCGTTGTAGTTCACTTTGACTGGGAGGAATTGGATTACTACATTACGCTGGCCAGCCAGCTAGATTGATGAAGGGCTTGTTTCGAGTTTATCCCATCCATCGCTGAGGTATCATTGCCCTTAACTTCCCTTAGTCGGTATTAACAACACCCACGGGAAGAAAGGGAGTGGCGATACATTTAAAATCCGTCAGCGCACGGACAATTTTTCAATTTGCTAATAGATACTATTTTTACTTTTTCAAATCACCATATATATATTATATAGTATTTTACCTATTTCCTGCAAATTCTACGTTGCAGATATCACGAGTATTAAAAAACCTTTTATCGCATCGTTTAAAATATAAGCCATCTCCATACACATCAAAAACTATAAGAAAGCTAATATTTCATAATATATTTGAAGTGACGTCTGCCATGCTAACTGTAAATGCCGTGCGTGAGACCATCCCGATATAATCTGGAATAATGTTTTCCTCCCAGTCTTGCGTTTTTCATAGGCTGTCCCCTGTTAGGGCACGATAACGCACGTATTTCCGTCTTTATTGCCCGTCCTTTTTTGTCCAAGCGATCCGTGAACCCTATTGTATTATTCAGAAACTAGAATACAAAAAAATGGGTAGTAGCACTGTAACGTGACATAATCTTATTGTTCTTAATATCCTCAGCCGACTAGTACAATATCGTGATAAAGCTTTTAGGTTTAGGCTCTCGCCCCTTTCCCATTATTCCTGTTCGTTTGGTGAACAAAGGGCATATTTACAGTTCTTAAATCCAACAATGTCATATTGACCGTTGGGAGTTTGCTAAGGGAGCATTATCAGATGGTTTCTTTATTCTGTGCTTTTTCTTTATATGAAAGCCTGAGAGCGTATATTGACAACTCTATGATCGAAATACATCGCAGTCACGATTCAAAGTTGAATCAAATGCTTCCTTAATTACTGCCAACTTAAATGACAATAGGAATGTCGGCTTAAGATAGACGTTATCTAGATAGTTATTGGTTTTTGAGGTTTAATATGAGAGCAGCATTATAGGTAGCTTATGTTTGTGTGAATAAAGCTCAAAGTAAGTTATTTGGAGTCAAGCTCCGTCATCATTGTCGATGCGCGAAACGAGATGCGAAATAATATAGATGGGATTAACATTTACTTCGCAAATATTGGGGCAAGTATCGTGTGTAGAATCCAAAATAATACTCACAACGTTTATTTTATCGAAATCGAACTTCGCCTCGATGTATCCAAACCTAACAACAGACATACCTTTGCAATGCAATATTCCGGAGAACGGACGTGACCACAATGATATAGATTGAACTACTAAATAATTCGAGAATTAACTAATTGAAAACTTTCTCGGATGATAGAACGAAAAAGAAGGTTTTATTCTCAGGAAACTAAAAAGATTCTATTGCTAATAAAAACGCTAGGCGGTATTACGTTCGTAAATTCATCATCATCTTTACAGCTCATATGTACGTTCCCACCGAGGGGTAGGAGCCTACCCTAACTAGTAAGGGCGATTAGACCTAGGCCTTAGGTCCGTAAATAACACTTATCCAATTAGATCATCTACTATTATCATGAAAATCATACGTTATAGATACCACGTCCTTCTTACATAAGTCTAATCTTGTCATCAGTCATCATGAGGACTTGACAGGCTTTATAAATGATATTATAACAAGTTTCTTCGAAACTCGTAATGAAATCATTGAAGAAACTCTTTGTAAACTAATTTTAGGTTATTAATTTAGTTTATAAGCTTGAGTTTTGCAGGTCACCATTGTGACTCTCCATATAAGTAACTTGATGTAATTATGTTAGTTGAAGGTGGTTGAAGGTAATATACTAGTTTATTGCAATTAGAAAAATATTTAGGCTAAACAAGTAATTTTCCATTTATCCATTCGGTCAGCTATATGATACATGGCAGTTAAGGTTCACGTTAAATCGAAAAAGAGACTCCAACTGAACCTGCAATAAAATTTTCCATTATTTGCTTCGGCTGTGTTGTGGCTTACCTTCTGATACAATCTGCAATTGCGATTAAAATTGTACGTGCAATCAAAATTCTAATCCCTGTTTGAACAAGATTGAAGACATACTCCTTTGCAATTTATTTCTTTCTTTAAGCGTCTGTGGTGATACTACCTTAGATCTTTGGCGTTTTTAGTTATTTCAACGTCTGTTCAGTATTCTGTGTGGGTAGTACATAAATGCGAAAATGTGAACCCTTCTTAGACAGCTCGAGGTGAAAACTACTAAGCCGGGTGCAATAAATGAATACACCCAGCAGCTGGGTAATTCTACAAAAATATTGGTGTTTGTTCATTTCAAAGTTTTCTTAGACACGTTTTTTTATTTTTCGGGGATTTCGATATAGTACCGTATGGTAATCCTAATGATATTAGTTTTAATTTATAAATATATCGGAATGTTAATGTGTGTGATAATTTTGGGTCCCGCAAAATTTTATCGTAATAAGTAATTTATCTTATAGTTCCTCATGTCATATTCTTAATAAGAGATGTAATATTTTGTCTATCCTATCCTCTCATCATCATCATCATCTATCCTATCATCATCACAGCTCATATACGTCCCCACCCAGGGGCACTGGTTAGGGTAGGCTAACCAGTTATATTAATTAGGTAGGGCGATTAGGCCTTAGTCAAACCACGCTGGCCCAGTGCGGATTGGTTGACTTCACATACATCTTTGAATTACTTCGCAGGTGTAGGTTTCCTGACGATGTTTTCCTTCACCGTAGGAGCGTCAGATAAATGTAAGATATGAAATTCGTGAAACGAAAAACACATTGATACATAGCAGGATCGATCGCTGGCCTCCCGATTCTACTCGGAGCACAGTCCAATGCTGAGGCCACAGCGCCACCGACGCTCATATCCTATCCTAAGTACTTGTTATTTATATTTTGGATAAGGAAAGACAACGCGCGTTAACTTTCCAAACGATAAATCGCCCAAATGACTTATTTCGATTAACTTGTAGCATATTGATTTTGGAGTGTGGCCAATTTATTCGGTATCCGTCGGTTAAATAGTTACTTATGGAGCTTCAGGATATTAAAATAAGAGTTTTTTTAAGAAATGACATTTAACAATACACCTAATTATTAGCTTTTGTCGCTTATAAATCCCAGATTCCATTATCAACATCACATCTTCATTACTCCTAATCTTTACTATATCGAGATTAATTATTTACTGAAGAATTAGATTTCTGCTCACCAAAGCGCTAGTAAGTACCTTATTCAACTCATCCAAGCCTTTGTTCTACGAACTTGGGAATATTAATTGCGCGAGTGAATCTGCGGCGTCTTTCGGTTCGTTTCTAAATTATTTGCAAACTCCGCGGATGCGTCAGTTTTATGGAAACTCAATGAGTGCCGTGCATAAAGTTATTAATCTCCTTTTGTTAGGATCAGACAAAGAAGAGTCTCGTCTGACTACGCTGATTTAATTCTTCGTTGGCGAAAGACGGACGAATAAGGTCGTCTTTAGTTTCTTTCTTGATGCTGTTCTGTTAGTTCTATAACTTTTTTTTATGGAGGGCCCGGCAAATGATCTCCTCCCGCCTGATGTTAAGCGGTGAAAGAGGCCCAAATGAGTTGACAGATAGAGGAGGGACGACATCCACTATCCTACCTGCCCGCCCTTGCCGGCTTAAAAGATGCTTTTTCACACCTCTTTTGAAGGAACCCATGTTGTAGGATGGAGGAAACGCATGCGCAGGTAGAGAATTCCAAGTGTGGGATGAACGACAGAAGAAGGAATCTTGGAATTTCTTGGTACGGTGTGAAAAGGAAAATACAGTGTAAGGATGACTCCGAAGGCCCTTACGCGTGTTTCTGTTAAGGAATGGAGAGGGAGGGATAAGGTTAAAGAGCTCCTCAGAGCATTCCCCATGGAACATTCGGTAAAAGGCGCTAAGAGAGGCGATGTCACGACGAAGTTGTAGAGGCTCGAGAACTTGTTTGATCTACTCACGACGTGTAATGTAGGCTTTATTTGTGTTATTTATTTATGTTATACATGTATTCACGAATAAATATGGTAAGTACAGACAGACATATGCACGGAAGGATGTCTACACTTTCTTTTACAGTATATTTTGCGTGAGAATTCCGGTTGCCGGAACCCTGCTTCTCACACTATTCAAGAAACAAAATGCCTCAGATAAATCGTTCTCCCGCAGCGAAACAAGAACACAGGGAGGTAAAAAACCCTCCCATTACATTCTTCACATTTAATTCTGTCATCATAACCTTTATTATACGTCTCATTCTCGCGATCTTTATTTCAATTCCAGAATTCAATAAGAATATTATAATGAGATCAGACAACGGATTTAATTTATACGTCCCGGAGGAGCGTTCGATGTTTTTATGTGACAGTTTTTCCTTAAAGAAATGCTCCAATAGTATGCGTAGAACCAGGTAAAGCAAAGTTTGATTAAACTTAAATCCGAGGAGCGCTACATCCAACAACTTAAAAGTGAAGTTGGGAACGTAAATCAAGTCGAAGTTTATTCGATGATACTAAGTTCGAAGTGTTCTATAGTTATTTTTTGCTATGCAGAGCGACTGCTTTAGTATAGACTGGACAGACACTGGTCTCACCGGTTCTGAAGCGCGAGTTCGGAAACGTTTCAAGCAACAGTATTGTTTTAGGAAATTGAGGTTTATAGTGTGTCTCTTATGGGTGATTTTGCTCTGGCGGTTGTGTAATTTCACAAAGATTGGTTCCGAAAATTGGATATCATGTTCTAAGGATATTGTATAAGGTTTGGTTTTATTTGCACAAAGGGCTTGCAGTTACTCGGTGCGGTGACGATTGCTGCCCGTAGGTGCTGTTCTCTCCGCTCGCTTGTACGTACACCATCTCTATAGTCTATAGTACAGTACAACAGGTATAGACCGTTTGCAAATTGTGCCTTTGTGATTTTTATTATGCATTGTAAAAAAGCGCACATTACACATTTTTTTTAGTTTGCGTTTCGATTTTTATGCACCATCGACAATTTGGGCTCTACGTTTTATTTTGAATTGAAATTCATAATTATGCTCATCGTTTTAACACTCAGCAACATTGAGGAAACAAGTTGGTACTTAAACCTTAACCACATCATGAAGTCAGACTTGAACTAGTTTCCTTTTATGCATTTAAAGCAATGCATTTTTATAGCATCTCAGCGTTTATTCTCACTGTCTGAAGCGATATAAAATAATTCTTGGATTGATAAATAACATTATAAAAATTGTAACATCCTCGGTATGTATGTATGTAGCTTACCATATAATAAGATCAGCCAAGGCAAGAAAATCTGATTAAACTTGTATTTTACTGGAATAACTCCATAGACTGCAGTTTCCAAGTAATAATGAGTAGGCATAAACTTTGATTTGTTCTTCGTGGTTTCTCGGGGTAAACGGATTAGCGCGGCTCAACTGGTTCTCCGCGCATTGTTTTCTATGAAATTTCACATATATTATTGTTTTTAAACTAATAAATATCTCAAAGTCATATAAATATTACCACAGGGAGACTCTATTTGAGTCGTATGCGCCTCTAACTTACCTATTTCTGCCGCCAAACAGAGATTTAAATCTCTGCCGCCAAACAGCAAGGTTGTCTTACTTTATAGCAGTGAAAATACTAGATACTGTACTTTGTACATCTCATGTCACAAGTTTACAACATAAACTCGTGGTCTTTATTAGGGCTGCAGCTTGCGAATCCCACGGAAACCAACGAATTTATAGGTAACCGAATCCACTTACCGTCAGGTTGGAGATTTGCTGGTTTGCCAACTATGCTCTATAAAAACACAATTATTATGTCATTAATAAAGATTTTTTTTATATTGTACGCTATTCCACAAGCAATTTATTGCATTTTGATTAATGTTGTAGTCTCAATAGTTGGGTAATGAAACAGATAAGTTCTAAAAGCTAGGCACGCGTGTACTTAAAATCGAAGCTTTTTACCGTCCATATGTACGATGAATCTATTTTTTTAATTCTCATCGATTAAGTTTTCGATTTGTCTACTACTTTTGTAACTTTCATCTTCTGTTCCGTTCATAATTTTTAAATTGTGTTATAGATGTTAATGCCTTAAATAATAAACAGCTTGTAAGTGCAGATTTTTTTTTGACTTTGTGTGAAGGTGGAAAAGAATACATGCGTAATAATAATTACAATGTTTTTTATTATTATTTAATAGGTGGGTAATTTCGATGTGTCATCAATTGAAATGTTATTCGCCTAACAAACATTAAAATTTAATAAAACGGTTAGCGCAGAGGTCGAGTGATCGCCTACTGCGCAACGGGTCGCGGGTTCGATTCCCGCTCGGGACAGAATTTTGTATGGCCTACAGAAATTTGTTCCGGTCTGGGCGTATGTGCATGTGATATTCTATGTTTGTAACTGCACCCACGACACAGGAGAAAATCCTGTGGGGCGACGTTTTAAAAAAAAAAAAATTTATGTGACCGTTATAATAAACATTATGTCATTACTTTCAAGACGACATTATTTATTGGTAAAATTCTGTGTACCTACTGCGTGGGCTTCAATGTCGCGACCTCAATGTCATTTTGGTAAATTAAAGGTTAATTTACCGACAAAACTTTTTTGGAAAATAGTTCTATGAACGTCTTGGGTATTGTGATGTATTTGTACAACGAATAATAACATCATTAGGACGGTTACAATGCTTCATTCATTTCGCAAGGGAAAGTGATAAATCTTGCTGTCATTTATCGTTTATATACACCATTATATAGATGTTATTATAGTTCTAATGAAATTGTTGATCTACCTCAGCTATGGTCTATTACCAGCGCTATTTGTATATGAATGATATTTAGCATGAATTAAGTTTTTGATAATATCTATTTAATCTTATCTTTAGAAATTTAATGTAAATAGAATTATGTATGGAATCCTTATCCCGTGCCCAAATCTTTTGAGGGATTAGTTTCACTCTAACGAAAACTTAAAAGGTTTTGTAAATTGGTCCTCATCTATCATTAACTAATTTACAAAGTAAAATAAAAATAACAAAAGTCTTCTTAATTACATCTATTACCCTCCGGACCCACGATACCCCTGGTGCTACCTCTGGGGGTAGGGTGGGACTTATATATTTGTGGCATCAGTTTTCACAATAATTATTATTGCTTCTTGAACTTGAGAACTTGGACTTTCGTTAAAAGTGGTAGGTAATTTTTAAAGTTTTCTTAGTTAAGGATGTGTTCTTTTATGATAAGTGTTTGGCGTGTTTTAGAACTTCTGGTACATTTCAAACAACAGTGCATTTGGAATGCTTTATTTCTAAAATGCTTCACACTTATTTTTTCTACCTATCCAATTTACCTATCCAATTTATAATTTTATATACCTATTTATTATTTACAACATATATTCTTAATGATTTTAATAATACCATTATCCGTTTGTACACTAGAATAACATTCCATAATATTACATTGAATATAAGATGACATAATTGTGCTGATCAGACAATTAAACGCAAAGCTTTTGGTGAGCAGGGCGCGCAACACTTCAGCTTAGTGTCGTAGACGTAGTTCCCCAGGTTGTAGCTGAAAATCAGCGATTTGCTCATGTCTTATGAGCAAAATTGACGCTGAGCTATGGCCTTTTTGTGCTGCTACAGCACACATACATAACAGTGGTGTGGAAACAGGTAGGTATGCGATACTGATTTCATATTTTTGTATTTTTTTTGTTTACTTCCATGTATACTTATTTGCTTATACTAAATTGTTGTGTGTGTGTGTCTGAAGACCAAATAAAGTTTCTATCTATCTATCTATCTATCTATCTATCTATCTATCTATCTATAGCCCCGTCCAGATCCTGATTGTTGTCACTACAGCTTACTCGGTGCCAACATTATCTGAACCAATTTTAGGTAATACTTTTTAGCATAAAAAAATTGCGTGCCGGTTGCCCTTCATAAATATGAAATTCCTCCGCCTATTCGCGAGACGTCAATGGAATAGGACATGTGAGAAATTGAGTCGATCTATTACAATTCTGAACACCCTCCCGAGGACTTATAGGAGCAATAATGGTAACAAAGGCTATCCTCTTGCGGATTTGTAACTGTTCCGTATTTATGTTGCAGGTATGTTCGAGATTCACTAAGTAAATGAGTAAATTGGTAAGGCTACGTTTTAGTTTACTGAATCACTATTAGCTTGTATTATGTGTGTGTAACTTGTTGTATCAAACTGCAACGAGGAGTATTACATTAAAGGCAGTAAATATGGTGTGATGCGATCAACTTTCGTTTGAGACCATATAAAGGAATAAACAAAGTAAATCTATTAAACATCTTTGTCCCTATGCTTGTTGTAAAGTGAAATTATATTTAATAAGCATGATCAATCTAATATTTTATGTATTAGATTGATCATGCTTATTAAATTCTCGTGTCACAGTGTTTGTTACCGAACTCCTCCGAAACGGCTTGACCGATCTTTATGAATTTTTTTGTGTATGTACGGTAGGTCTGAGAATAGGTCGTGAAATATTTTTTATTATGGCGACACGTAGTTCGCGGCCACAGCTAGTCTTAATATATAAAATTTTCGTGTCACAGTGTTTGTAACCAAACTCCTTTGAAACGGCTTGACCGATTTTTATGACATTTTTTGTGTATATTCGGCAAGTCTGAGAATAGGTCGTAAACTATTTTTTATATCCCTGGGTGATAGGGTTTTTTTTAAAATATTATGGCGAAACGTAGTTCGTGGGCACAGCTAGTAAACTGTAAATATTAATACTAACGAAACGTTATGCTGTGGAATCTGAAAAGCTATCTATTCTCGATTAAGCAGGTGTGTCAATTGCTAAAATTTTCATCTTCATTGTTTCAACATGTAAAGCATAGCAATTGCTAGAGCAACCACTTTCTTAAGACCCTCAAAGGATAAGTCGGTTGTAGATTGGGGATCTCCTTAAACAAGCTTATGTAAAGCCTGTTGGTTGAATAGATAAGGCAGGTTTGAAGTCTTTAAGTCTTTACAATAACGCTTTGAGTCGTGATATAAATTGAATAATACGGTTCAGCGAAATACAAAAGTGATCACGGCTCGTGAGTTTTAAACGATTACTGTGAAGAGTGTTTACCTCCGAAAAAATGTTGTCGCGGTAAATGTTAAGTATTACACCGACTCCCAACTCCGACGTAAATTGATAGTAGACCTTCGGATGTTTTCCTCTCCTCCTCCATCAAGACCAAGACATTCAGCAATGTCCTGTTACGAAGTTTTGATTTACGTTGCTTTTCTGATTGCGATCCATTTTTTCTCGGCCTTCATGTTGCCTAATTGAGTTTGTGATTTAAATAGGATTTTGCATTGCGACCCTCATGATCTCTCGGATTTATTTTTTCGCTCGAATTACTTTGGTAATTGTTCAGCTTTGATTCATGTTTGTTGTTTTGACTGTAATCATAAAACTTTACGTCAAAAACGTTTGTGTTTATCAATTGTGAGTGGTGTTGATTGAACTCTCTTACATATAACATTGTACACAATCATGTTAATATGTTTCCTGAAGCAATTTATTCCAATAAGCACTGATTGGGGCTCGGTATTGAAGCAATAGAGTAACGATTTGCATTGCATCTGCATTTTATGATTGTGACTATTGCGCTTAACATTGATATCAAAATCATGATTTTTAGTTAAACCAGAATATTGTGACATATTTGTGTTTATACTTCAGCGTAATTGAATTGAACGGCTCTCTATTTCTAGGCATAAAAGTTATTGTCATAAAATCATATTCCATAATATTGTGTGGCAGAAAATCATTTGTCATAAGTATTAAAACCCATAAACTCGAAACACAGAACAACTTGACGCATAATTTTTCAAAGCATAAATAATGTTTAGCATATTAATCACAACGAACAATACGATTACGCAGAATTTCTCTAGGCATAAACTTGCGCGCAAGCATGCAGCATGCAGTATGCATGCAAGCATGCATGCAACATGCAAGCAAGCATGCAGCAATGTATCATGCAGTATGCATGCAAGCATGCATACAACATGCAAGCAAGCATGAAACATGCAAGCAAACATGCAACATGCAAGCAAGTATGCACAATGCAAGCAAGCATGTACTACGCAAGCAAGCATGTACATGCATGGTTTCTGTCACGGCTCCGACGCTGCGGGGCTCCGGCGGTCCCACGCGAGCTTATCGTCGCAGATTGGTTTTCGCTCACCACCGCAGCTTCGGATTGCTGGCCGGCTTCGCCGGCCATCCTCAGCCGCGGCGGCGAGCGTTAAAACCACCTGCTCCTCAGCTCGCGGGCCGCCTCGTCCCTCCGCGCCTACGCGGGTTTGAATAACACTCTAGGGGTAGGACAAACAAGACTACGTGGAGTCGGTTTTGTAGCGATTCGTTTCTGTCACTAGTAGCATGAATGAATTACTTTTTCAAATAAAATAATCAATATATATACTGTGCAAAAATTATATCAAATGAAAATATAGAAGATTCGTGTATCATATTTAAAATAATATATGAAATGTTATTATAAAAAGTTAAGTAAAACAGAGTAAACATTATATCCTTTAAAATAACATCATTTCTAATTATAAATAAATGCCCTAAAGTATTAGAGATATCATTAATTATGACACTTAAAATTATGGCAAAACATTTTAGGACTACCAATATTATGTCATAAGAAATTAGGGATTTCATTAATTATGCTTCATAAAATTATGCCTTTGGATAATTGTGCCTTATACAAATTATGCAATGAAATAATTATGTGACGTTAATGTTATGCTTTTCGATTATTATGCTTAGTGATTTATGCCAAGCGTCTTTATGACAAACAACATTATGCCTAATGAAAGGTCCCCGAATTGAACAGATTCTAAATGAGATAATATTTCTATATTAAAATAGTATAATATGTAGAAACATTAATATATTTTCGGTTCGACTTTGCGTTACTTTAAAAATGCTTAATATAAATATCAAAGTACATTAAAATTAGAACAAGATTTTTTAGTATCTCAGACATGATTCAAACCTGCGTCTTCAACACACCGTGTTTAAAATCGAAATATTCTTTATTTAAATATGACTTAATGGAATGTTCTTTTGAATCGTCCAATTGGTCTGTGGCCTAATGGTCATGATGCTGCCGCCATTACATCATGACCATTAGGCCAATGAGGACCTTCTACCCGAGCGAAATTTAAATCGATGTTTGACGTTTTGTTGAAAGTTTAGACTAGCCAAATTCAACTTTTACACCGTTCATATCTACGTATCAAAATCCAATTTAGACATCCTGCCAAAGTTAAAAAAAATCTTTCGCAACTCCTTTGTGGCGTATCTTCGAAACCTGCCCTAGGCGAAATATATCATGCATTGATTTTCACACTGCTTGAAATCTTAATACACTTAGTTCATATTACGTCTTGTATCGAAATCGCAATCGAAAATATAAAATATTCATTCGCCGAGTGAGTCGACGCTAACGTTTCCGTATTACTTAGCATACGGACGTTTCCAGCGGTGTATTTCGTGAAATACGTCGAAAACTTTCCGATTTCAAAGTTGAAATCGATGTTAGTCTGAATACGAGAGCTCCGTCGCTGCATCCCCGAGGTAATCTGCGGATACCGCTCGCTCGCTGTCACGTGTGGTCGATGCCGATGTCCAGATATCCCAAGACAATAGTTACTGGGGCGCTGTTATTGAATTTCCTATTTTAACAGTGCTCTAAGAAGTTCTCGGAATTTAGGAAGAAAGTTTTCGGCTTTCAAATTACATATTATATAGGTACCTTCCTTATTTTGTAAGATTTTTGATCCTATGCTCCAAAATAAAGCCAGTGGTTAATAAAAGGAAATGCTCGAAAGGATCTCGAAATGACTTGTGCACTGTTATATTGTCCACTAAACTATGAAGATAAGCTCCTCAGTTGTTGAGGAAACCCAAGTAAAGTTCGCTTCCATCGTCAGCCTTATCTTCACTGATTATTGGGCGAGATAAAGGCCAAACTTCCTCGTCGTATGTAAAAAGGATAATTAAACACAGCGGCATCATCAATTTCGCACAACATGTCTCTTTCCGAATAGTCTATGGTGAGATGTCACTTGGCATTGATAGACTTCCCAAGACTTACCAAAACTTATGGTCATTATTAAAATTATTTGTTCTGGTGGAATGGAATAGAATTAAAAAAAAGTCCGAATGCAATTTTCTTTCCGGATCTTTAGATATACTCGTATATCTCAAGACAGAACATAACGAACGGTTATTATTTAGTTAATTTGGTCCGATGGAATGGAATGGATGGAAATAGCTGAGGTTTATTAAAGAGGTGGAATGCATTCTCTTTCCGGACTCCCGTACACCTCCGCATAATGCGAGGGTGCCCTGCCTACCCACTAAACTAATCCATAATACTGACGTAATTGAGTTTTTTTAGGTTGGTACCTAGTCTCTTAGAAAACAGATTCGATCTCATGACAATATATAGCCGAACGATTAAAATCCCGTGGTCCCATTTATAATTGATACAGCCTCGTACTTACAAGGAAAAACTGTATTGTCTGGCCGATGAATAACGATGGCGGCATCATCTGGGCCGGTGCCAGTACCAACCGACCAAGTTTTTGCATATTACCTACCGACTTACATCTCAGCTGGGATCTATGAAAGGCTATGAATCTATATAAGATTCAGAATACGTAAGTGGATGTTCGTGCATTTGTTTTTAAGACGAGAAAGGGTTGTGGTATTAACAGTGTTCATTTAACGTCCCTCAGCTTTAACTGAAAATTTTATCATTATCGTTTCCGTCAAGAGACATCCACTGTTGGACTAAGGGTCTGCAAACTGACGGCCCAGTGCTGCCCGCTTCCAGTGGCTTTCACTGACCTTCTCTCTGATCATCGGACCGCCTTGTTGGGGGCCTAATGTCTTACGGTAGGCGGCCGTCACTGCGCCCTAGCGTCCGTCAGTCCTGCGAGGAATATGCACTGCCTACTGCCACTAAGGCTTGCCACTAAATCTTATTCATATTTGGAGGTTTTGATTTCACGTGTGGCTAAGTGCTTTCTTGCTTTGTTGGATGTATGATAGAAGTTTTCTATGTTCGTTTGGATGTTATTCTCACCAAATTATAAATATCTAATTATAAAATAAAAAACTTAAACAGTTGATCCAAAAGGAAGAAAGCCGCATACAGGGTCTCGTTCGGCACATTTCATTGATTGGAATGGAAAAGAGGAGCTTTATCATTATATTCGTAATTAGTCCAAGGTATAACTATTGTAGTAACGCCTTCTTCCGCTACTAAATACGCGAATTTTAAAGACACCATTAAAAATATAAAAGAAAAATACACCTGGCAACTCCACCGTCACCATAGCTCATTCGTTTTTTTCGCGCTCTACGCAGCTGACACATATTTTACATGTTGATGTTTTTTAAAGTGATTTAATTATCTAAATAAAACTAAAATCCAGATACGCAGTGATAAAAATGGAGAAAAGATGTCAAAAGTTGTTCGAAAGTAAAATGGTTATCTTAACATAAAGAAAATAACCCAAGATGTCGAAACAGTAAGTACCTACCTGTTTTGAAGATGCGTCGTAATTTTGATTTAGCTTGGCAAGAGGACCTAGATACAATTAATTTAGATAAAATTTTATAATAAGAAATATATTTTTTAAAACTGCCTGCTTTCCGTGGGAAAGCGTTACTTACCTATCAAGGCAAATGAATTAGATGATGTATCTAGGTACCTACTCGATTATGAACTCTATTCATTGGATATAGGCTAAAGCACAAATACCTTTATAGGAAATTATGGTATATACGAGTAGTTTATATTTATGACCAAGTTTACAAAGAATTGCATTGAAAAATATTTTAATTGAGGTTGCCTATGTAGATAAAGTTTCTTGAAAACTGCAAACTGTTAGATGGTCCATAACATAACATGGAAATTCCTAATATCCTTCTAAAACTTGAGATAAATTACTCGAAAAATAAAGTCAAAGGAAATGAGCTTTGCAATAGCTGTAATATCACAAGTATTGACTTCAATTTCCAAACAATCTTCTTAAAATATCTGAGTGATGTCTTTAGATTACAATGCAATAAGTTTACAATGTCAGTACAGCAGGATCAGAAGGAAACATGACTATGCTTTTATAAAAGACCTAATAGAAGCTATTAAAAGCAATAAGAGGGATGAATATTTGTACTCCAATAAAAGTGTAAAATTATTTACAGTCATAAAAAGAATGATAAACATTCTAAAATATAAGCCATGTATAAAAACCTCAAAAATTTGCTTCTAATTTGAAAACCTACCAGCAGCCTGTGTGCTGCAATAAGCAGCCTGTGTGCTGCAATAATTTCTAACAATATCCTCCTCGGAGAGGCTCATAGAGAGAGGGCCAACCTCAACTATCATTCAGGTCACGAATGAACATGCTCTGTTTTCAGCAGCCAGTCTCGAACCAATTATCCATAGACCCCATATTTTTACCCATCGTGGGAATAAATAACCGAGGTCAATTAATTTAAAAGTGGATAAGAGACTATGTAATACATTTTGTTACTATTTTGAATCAACTTTATTATCCACTGGACAATAATAAATATTGTGAAATGGATAATTACACAAACAAATTAACAACTGCATAGGTAGCAGAAATGCTTGGCCCCATGCAAAGATTTCTAGAGTTTTACCATTTTACTATTCCTAAAAGGATGGTTCCATAGATTTATTTCAAAATAAAATAATGATTTCTTAAAATAAGTTGATAATAAGTTTATTGAAAATCTACACTTTCAAATGAAGATTTCATGTTATAGATTTGATTAAATTAATGCATGCACTATTTACATCCAAATTATTCATAACGAAGAAAATTGTTAATTTTTATGTTTGAATAATTGTATGAATACAATTGCTTTTACCATGCGGGTTAAATACAGTACATACATACCTTAACCATTTATCTCAATTCAATTTCAGGTATTTTTATTAAATAAAAAAAAAAAGTGTATTTTTATATTGTAAAATATATATATATATTTAAGAAAAAAGCTGAATAAAGAACATAATAATAATTAAAATTAATAATGTTTGACGACTTGATTAAAATATTGATAAATCAATAAGAAATGTTAGTTATTGTAATTTTAAACTATAACTTATAACGGTTTACAATAGTTAGGCTTTATTTTTTAAATAAAAATAAAATTTTACTAATTTTATTCAATGTAAAATAATTTGTAGGTTTTAAAATATATTCCTTGGATATGACTTTAAAGATTAAGTGCAATAGAAAGGAAATGTATCACACTATTAGTCATCTACACTTATAAATAAATTTGGTATGTAATTTTGCTCAATGTTTCATTAGGAATGGCAGTTTAATTGTTTACACTTTGAGCTCAGATAGATATAAGTTTATGACTTTGAACGTTTGGGGGGCAATTACAACATGCTTATGTATATGAAAAGTATTGTAAAATGATTCTGCGATATGGAGTACTTCCTAAACATTTTCTTTTGATACTTTCTCAGGTGTATTATCAACTGACAGTAATTAAATGGTAAAAGCAAGACAGTATCAATTTCTTAGAACTGTTAGATACATAATTATGCATTAAGATGTTTTGCTGACCTCTCAAGTAGATGTGATATTTTATTAAAAATAGATAACACCACACTTTCAATACATTAACAGAAAAAGCTCAGTTTGATATCAATCCAAATGATCTTGCTAAACATTTGGCTGTGGTGTGAAACTAGCAGCATCTGATTTTTTGCTTAATATATAAAATTTCAAAATATTATTAAGCTGATTTTAAATCTTGTAGTCTCAATGCAGATGTAAGTTGGAAACTATCGCAGGACTTCTTAGATTTGTGATGCATTGATTCATTTGTAACACATTTCAATAAAAAAAAAAAATGATTATATGATAAATAAATTATATTTTATTATATACATGTAATCATGGCATCGTCTTATGTTTCAAATGGCGATACTTTTACCATAGGATTAATATTTTTATAAATGAAGAAGAAGCTCCTTTTCTTTGATTTTGAAATTTTTGCAGAGTTATAACTGACAGAGCTTAAGGAATCTAAGTATTTCCTTTTTAGACCATTACCACTCAGGCTTACTGCAAAGAAATAATGTTTCATTCAGATCTATCCAATGTTTTAATACCAAAAAGTTTCTTTTTTCAAATCTTATGTTTATTTTTAAAGCAGAAGCATCACATCAATCATTGCATTTTCACTGTTCAGCTCTTACTCCAATTATCTAACTATAGGCAATAGAATAAGGTCAGATGATAAAATTAAAAAATGGATAAATCGAGTTAAAAGACTATGTTTGGCAAAGCCAATGTATGTCAGCATAATGGAATATGGCATATGCAATCCTGCCATAGTTTTATATTACCTTAAGCATGGGTCATCTAGAAACCTGACATTGAAATAACCTAGACTCAAGAAAACTGACATTAAAAACTGCTATTATTAGCAAAACCACTGCCCAAAAAGTCACAAATCCTATACATAATTAGTTATGTATTAATTATAGTTTTCTCAAATTAAGCTGGCTATTTTAAGAGATATTAAAAGTTCTATGACAGCGACACTTAAGCAAGTTGTCTCTTCTCTATTTAAAGATTATTCCAGATATTTTACTTGTGAGAACTTTGTTATTGCTTTAGAAGTAACAAATAATAAAGGACCATAGAAATAAATTTATTTTAGACTTAAAATACTACTACTCAATCCATTAGTAGATGACTAAAGCAAACAATGGAGGAAAGTAATCTAATTGTTCATCTTTCATATTAATATTCTATTTATTCATCAGCCTCCAAACAATATGCTTCAAATTATCATGCATATAGGGCAGGATTAACTGTTTATAATATTCTAAAGGCGAATAAACATTTTCAGTAAATCACTATTTTACATTTTCGCGTGGCGATTATGTACTCTGTCCGTGGGACAGGCTGAAGGACATATATCTTTCAAAGCACATAAAAATTTTTTTTTTAGGGAATCGTTAATTCTACATTTTCGCGTGGCGAGGATGTAGGTACTCTGTCCGTGGGACAAGTTAAAGGACAAATATATGTCCAGGCATATGAATGATTTTAAGGAATTGTTAATTCTACATTATCGCGTGGCGATTATGTACTCTGTCCGTGGGACAGTCCTAAGGAATTGTTAATTCTACATTTTCGCGTGGCGATTATGTACTCTGTCCATGGGACATTCCAAAGTACAAATAGGTACCTATAATGGTAAATGATTGATTTCAGGATTTTATTACTATTACATTTTCGCGTGGCGATTATGTAGTTTGTTTGTGGAACAGACTAAGGCTAAATTATTTTTAATGTATTTGATATTCATTATTAACTTCTGTACTTACAAATATTTCACTAAGGCAAAATTAACTGAGTCTCTGTACTGTACAGTGAAATCCCATTAGGTTTCAATCTGGAAAGGGAACCGAAACTTACAAAGAGTTAGATAACACATTGGGTGGCATATCCCCACTATTGGATGATCTAATAAATTATCGATATTTGCTAAATATTATAATATACCACGCCAGTTAGATTGGCAAAGCTTTTTGCCACGGCTGGTAGTTCTTGAAATTTATAGTTATTATATGGTTAACATGAAACTGTTAACACTAGTAAACGTTATCTACATTATGAAATAAATATTGAATGTTATTGAATACCTATTGATAGTTAGTAAATAGGTACTAATGTTTACCTATTTATCAAAAACTCTAAACATCTACAATAGTTATACCTTGGACTAATTACGAATATAATGATAGGATTAAACGAACTTACCTAAAGTGAAGTTCAATCCATATTATATGAAGTAATTAGTCCAAGGTATGGAGCATCCCACCCTTCCCTTTTGAAGTAATAAATTACTAACCCAATTATATATACCTAATACTCTAAACTAATGAGCTATGGTGACGGTGGAGTTGCCAGGTGTATTTTTCTTTTATATTTTTAATGGTGTCTTTAAAATTCGCGTATTTAGTAGCGGAAGAAGGCGTTACTACAATAGTTATACCTTGGACTAATTACTTCATATAATATGGATTGAACTTCACTTTAGGTAAGTTCGTTTAATCCTATCATTAATTGTCATTAACGGTTAAATATAAGATTCCTCAAGTGGTAAATTAGAAAAAGAGCTTAACTAAACTTTATTTAGTGGAATTGTCATTAACGGTTGGGGGTCTGGATTGCGTCAATAAGCTTTAAAAGATAAGTTTGAAATAAATTGCCGAAGTGTGATTGGTGTACTTACATACACTTCTGTCTGCCTGACTTTTCGGGAGGAAAAGACGGGTGCCTCTGAACGTAATATGCTTTTAAAATTACAACATATATAGTCACTATGTTTCATTTCCTTAAAGTTATTTAATTCCCGGACACAATTATAATGCCAAAAGTACAGTCCATGCCATAGATAGGCTGTCTAGAAGTATGGCTGGTCCGGAGAATTGGGTTTTCCCCGACCCTGGATCGTCTCGATTGTAGACACCGCGGAATGTGGAACCCGCTCTGTGGAGGAGTCACGCATAGGCCTATCGTATAACCATGGGCAGTGTAACACCGTTTTTTCTTAAAATTTCATAAAACACTAATTTTGCAAAAACACTTTGGTTTCACTGTAGTTTTAACACAAATTGCACAACTAAAATCATAATTACAACAACTTTGTCAATTAATTTCACAATATCAACGTCAAGTGTCAACGTCAACGTCGTTTCACGTAACGTCAGTGACATTTGCAATTATCTTTGGTCATTATTCAATTTTTGCATAAACAAAATAAATCTCGCGTTTATCCTGGCCTTATTTACAAAGATAGTTTTTTTTCGCCCAAAATCCCGTGCTTACCTTTAGGTGGGTTGATTTTCTCAAAATTCGGAATTTGACATTTAGACCGTTTGTTTTGATCATTTCTAGAGACATATCATAATAAAATACACTTAAAGCCACAGATCATATAATTATGGTTTCGTCGAATAGAATTTGGAAAGCATTCACAATTTGTTTATGGTTAATTTTTCATTACGTTTTGTTTTTCAACCAAACTTATAACTTTAGCTGGAAATACTTATTGCATATTGTAGAATTTCGAAAGATCCGTATGTTGACTTGACACATCTTGAAGCAAGTTAAGAGTCTTACGAGTGTTATGAAATGAATTTGGTTTTAGGAGAGGTTCCGTCGCCAATGCGGCGCTTAACATTCAGCAAACGGACCTCGGCTCCGTCGCTTCCACATAAACGCAAATCTGTGCGCAGGTGGAGCGTTGGTTTTTAGAACGCGTCTATCGTCTATGTTATGGGTAGTCTGTGAGACATCGACCGAAGTAATTTGTTATTGATTTAATTCTAAATCGAAATCTAAATTTCTACATTATCTTAATTTCTGCGAATAAAATTAATAGGTATTTCTCCCGTTTTCCGTGTGAATTGAATTTGAAAAGCGAGACTACAAAAATCAGTTCTTTTTGTTTTCAGCTTGAAGAGTAAAGCTAAGGAAAAAATACTATATTTACTCGCCGGCACGCGATTATTTAAATTAAATGGATTGATTGTATCAATAAGTGCAAAAAATCAATAAGGTATCTAATTAACTTATCATATTTCATGATTTAAAACAGATTTTGTTAATTTTATTTTTATTTGTGGGTAAATTGATTATTAAATCAAACATATTACATTTCCAAAATTCGCCTTTTTCATCCCCTATTTCATTAAAAAACCTTGATAGTAAACGGCATCTTAGTGGGATTAAGGCATATATTGAGTAACACTTGCGAATTTCCTGTTAAATTCTAAATTTTCACAATATTAAGTTTCACATCCTTCTTTGGCAAATAACTCACAAATTAAGCTGTTTTCTTTTTATTAATAGCAGTAATTATACACAAAATAGGTGCTCTCCCCTCCATATGTCCTTTTTATTAACTACCCAATAAGAAACTGACAATTCATTGAAAATTATGTTTGGAATTAACTTGCAATGTTTATTACATGAAATTCAAATGTATTGACTGGGATTCCTTCAGAACTCAGTGTTAGACCCACTGACCCTAAGATTATAGGCATATTTAATTATATTTTTAACATAACACTGTGCTATGAATCTCCAGGGCAGTTCCCGGAGGCCGTAGGGCTCCGCTGCAACTAACCTACCTAATAACCTAACACAAGGAGGAATTCTGTGGAATTGTACATATATAGAGAGAACAATCTAAGGAACGGGAATTTTATATCTCTGACCCGTGATCGCGGAAACTTAGCATCGAAGGTACGCTCTACTAACAACCGCTCCGGGGAAAGCTACTAATTTAAAAAAAAGAAACCTATAACTATTTGTTCGTGTACTTTATTGCCCCCCATTTTGTAGTTTTGTACCCAATTTGTACCTGATTTTTACCTGCCGAGATTGATCAAACAAACCTGAACCATCCTGCCCTTGGCTTGTATTAATTAAACATTTAGTTAAGTGCTTTGCATTGAGGGAATTTTGTTAACTTCAGTAACATTATGCATAAGTGAATTACAACCATGTACCTACCAGAATAAAGCTTTTCATTTTGTATCGGACTAAAGGAATAAGTTTGTTTTTTTTCTTTCAACTTTAAGATTTCCCTATATTTCAACAATTTAGCAAGAAAAAGCACTACAATTTGGCGCCCGAATATACAGCAGGTTTTGTGGCATTATATGGCCCATTATTCTGGTCAAATGCTCAGATAGTGTTGATCCATCTCGGTATGTATCTTTAATAATTTTCTTTTTTAACGTTGTGTGTTAGTTGAGCTAAAACTCAAAAACGGCTCGACCGATTCTTACGAAATGTTATGTGTATTTGAATAGGTCCAGGGAAGGCTTAAAAGTACAACTGGACCCAGTAGGTGGCGCCGTAATCGGACAGGAGAACGTCTGCCGGTCTCACTAGTTAACTACACTTTAGTTATAAGATAAATAACAAGAATTCTATGCAGGTTTGGTTCAGATAGGTATAAATAAAAACAAATTTTAGTTACATTTGCAAAGGTGAATATATTTTAAGATTTTTTGTTCATAGTTTGAGTATATAACATAAATAATATTGTAAAATTAACTTATCATATAGAATAGAGCGTAGTATATTTTTACAAAAATGGAGCAAAGACCAATTAGTTTTAATTTACTTAACAAAGATGAACTAGAATATGAGGTGAAAATCAGGGGTTCGAAACCAGCTGACACGGTGATGGCTCTGAGAGCACAGATCCGTACTCTCAATAAAGATCTGCCTTCTGACTTGTGATCTTGATGTCAATATTGAATTAAAAGTAATTCAAAAGAAATTGGATGATCTTGAGAAACTCATCACAAGTACTTCAAGTAAGCTGTCATCACTTAAGATGTTAAATAGAATTCAAACTCTTGCACACCACTTATTCCACAGAATTGGTCGCTTGTCTTCATCGGAGTATGATGATAATCTTACTTCTTTAATTACTTCTCTGAATAATAAATTAGATAGCATTCTTGTAAAAATAGATAATATTTTTCATAATTTTAAAAGTAGCTTGGCACCTGAACAACCTATTGAGCACTCCACTGCAACTACACACAATACAGCTAATGATTGCTCCGTGCATAAACTGAATATACGCTTCAATGGCAAGACATGCATTAAAGCTTTCTTACAACGCCTCGAGGAATTATGCTTGTCTCGTGGCCTTTCAGATTCAAAGCTTTTTTGTTCTGCGGCTGAACTTTTTACTGATGAAGCGCTGTGCTGGTATCGAGGAGTAAAGTCGGATGTTCACAATTGGTCTGAGCTGAAGACCTTGCTTCTCGAGGAATATCTTCCATCTGATTATGACCATCGCTTGATGCAGGAAATTAGGAGTCGTACTCAGGGCCCCGATGAAAGCATTGTGAATTATCTCAGCATTATGCAAAATTATTTTTCTCGATTATCAAAACCAATCTCTGATGATGATAAATTGAACTTTGTCATGTTTAATATTAGACCATTTTATACTACTCAGCTTGCTCTAGCCCCAGTGGAATCTTGGACTGATCTAAAGAAAAAATGTAGGTTGTTTGAAGGTGCAAAGGAGCGATCGGTGCATTTTAGTGAACCTCCTAGGGTCACCACATCTTCTCTGGCTCCCGATTTGTGTTATAAAAGTAGTAATAGTAGTAGCAGCACTAGCAAGGCGTCACCAAAAGTCTCTTCAATACAGCCAGCAAATAATACACAAAATAATCTTTTTTGTGTCCGCTGTCGGAAAAATGGTCACAGCTTGAGGTATTGCGAGGCGCCTTGGGTACTTATTTGTTATGGTTGTGGAGAAAAGGGGTTCAATGCAAATAATTGTCCAAAGTGCACTTCTTCAAAACCTTCAACCGTAGAGATTCCAAAAAACGCCAAGTAGTGAACCGATGGCATAAAACAGTATATTTTTATAATAAACATTGTAATTCTGAACAGTCAAGGCAGAAATACAATGAATTCTATAATAATGTAAATAAAGCTAGTAACATACATACGCATAAAGGTAAGGTTACATCGGTTCACGCTACTACTAACGCCACCTATAATGATACCAGAGCTTATCTGAAGATTAATATTTTTGGCTTGGAATTCAGAGGATTACTAGATTCAGGATCACAGATCTCCATTGTGGGAGGGCAAGCATACAAATATTTTAAAGATTTCGCTACTTTACATAAGTCTGAGGACTTAGACTTTATAAAAACTGCAAATGGTTCTACTTCACGAGTAACTGGGTATTTATTTTTACCAGTATCGATAGAGAATAAAACTCGTGTTATTAAATTTTACGTCGTCCCTGGAGTTGCTACAGAGTTGTTATTTGGCTTAAATTTCTGGAAGGAATTTAATATTGCGCCAGATATTTTATCATTGTTAGAGGATAGCGGACATTTATATAAAAATAATAATCAGGTGTACACAGTTATGTCAGGCAGCCGTGCTTTACATGATTTTGAAACTTTATCTAAGCTTGAGCGTAGGCTGGTCAATGACGTCATAAAGCAATTTGATGACATTTCCGCAGAAAAGAAAGGCCTAGGTAGGACACACTTAGTGAGTCATAAAATTGATACCGGTGACCACCCACCTATTAAGCAACGGTATTATGTAGTCTCACCCGCTAAACTGGCAGAATTAAATAAACACCTAGACCAAATGCTGAAGGATGATGTTGTGGAGCCTAGCGGAAGTGCATGGAACAACCCCGTTACTTTAGCGGTTAAATCAGATGGGTCATCACGTTTCTGCTTGGACAGCCGAAAACTTAACGCCATATCAAAGCATGACGCTTACCCTATGCCTTATATTAGCCATATTCTGGACCAGCTCAAAAACGCTAAGTACTTATCTTCTATTGACCTTAAGTCTTCATATTATCAAGTTCCTTTGGACTCTATTGAGTCCAGAGAGAAAACTGCTTTTACTATTCCCTGCAGAGGCTTGTTTCACTTTAAGGTCATGTGCTTTGGACTTACTGCAGCTCCAGCTACGCAGCAGCGGTTGATGGACCGCCTCTTTGGCCCCGAGTTTGACAATAAGGTGTTCGTATATGTTGATGATTTAATTTTACTTACCCCTGAAGGCCCAACGGCCTTCCAGGATCACCTCCAGCTCCTACTTAGGGTAAAGGAGAGACTTAAACTAGCCAACCTTACTGTCAACATGGGTAAATGCCAGTTCTTCAGGAGACAGCTGAAATTCTTGGGTCATGTGGTTGACGAATATGGTCTGCGCACGGATCCTGACAAAATTAAGGCTATAGTAGACTTTCCTATTCCCACCTGCAGGAAAGACGTCAAACGTTTCTTGGGAACTGCATCTTATTATAGGCGTTTCATAAAAAAATTTAGTCATAGAGCTGGTCCCCTTAATGCTCTTACTTCTACCCGTAAGAGCGCGCCCCCTTTGAAATGGACGACCGAGGCAGACGAGGCGTTCAACGACCTAAAACTCGCACTGTCTACTTCTCCGGTTCTGGTATGTCCTGACTTCTCGAAAGATTTTGCTGTCCACTGTGACGCTTCTGATTTCGGGTTAGGAGGGACCTTGACCCAGGTTGTAGATGGACAAGAACATCCTGTTGCATACTGTAGCCGTTCACTAACACCCGCCGAACGTAACTATTCCGCTACAGAGCGAGAGGCATTGGCCGTGGTACATGTCGTTGAACACTTCCGCCCTTACCTTGAAGGTGGTCGACAATTTAAAATTATTACCGATCATGCTAGTCTAAAGTGGTTTTTAAACCTTAAGAATCCGACAGGACGACTAGCGCGTTGGGGGTGTAGGCTATCGCCTTATAATTTCATTATTGAGCATCGTAGTGGATCTCAAAACGTCGTACCGGATGCACTATCACGTTCTGTACCAGTGGCAGCCGTAGACGCATTTACATCCAGCGATGCTTGGTATAACAATATATTAAAACGTTGCACGGATAGGCCGCGCGCGTGTCCCAATTTTCAAATTATTGATGGTAGGCTTTTTAGATTTACAAAAAGCACTAACAAACTCTGTGGTGACTACCAGTGGAAAGAGGTTGTACCAAAGGAGCTTAGGGAGGATATTATTACAAGTAACCATTCTGAACCAATTGCTGCGCACTTAGGCGTTGCAAAAACATATAAACGATTAAAATTACGGTATTTTTGGCCCGGTATGCATAAAGATACCGAGGAATTTATAAAAAATTGTGCCACTTGCAACTCATATAAACATAGCTCACTAGCGCCAGCTGGCTTTAAGGGGGAACCCAAAGTTTGCTGTCGACCATTCCAGTGCATCAGCATTGATCTGGTTGGTCCACTGCCGATGTCTCGACAGCAAAATACATTTTTACTAGTAGTTGTGTGTTGTTTTACAAAATATTGTTTATTATTTCCTATACGGCGTGCAACGGGCAAAGTTATAGCGCAAAGGTTAGAAGACCATGTATTTCTGGTTCACGGAATACCACAGACTGTGATGTCTGATAATGGCTCGCAATTTATAAGTCATGAGGTTCAGGCATTATATGAAAAATACAATATTCCGCAAGTACATTTGGGTCCAGTATATTGTCCACAAGTTAATACGGTGGAACGTTATAACCGCACAATAATCACTGCAGTTTCCTCGTTTGTTGAGAACGATCATAGAACGTGGGATATTAACATACATAAAATACAATTTGCCATGAACACCTCAGTAAATGAGTCTACTTCTTATACTCCTTTCATGCTAGTACACGGTAGGGAAGCTGTCACTGATGGTGGTATTTACCGTGATTTTGTAGATCTCCAAGAGTTGGTTGTGGTACCACGCGATACTCATGCGTCTAATATTGGCCACCTCGGTGACATTTTCATCAAAGTCCGAGAGTCGTTGCGTAAGGCCCATGAAAGGAATATAAAATACTATAACAACAAACGCAGAGATATATCATTTAATGTCGGTGATTTTGTGTGGAAGCGTACGTACAAGCAGAGTTCTGCTAATAAATATTTTACTGCTAAACTTGCCCCTAAATATGAACGTTGTAAAATTATACGTAAGCTTTCTCGCCTCGTCTATGAGCTCGAAGACGAGAACGGAAAATACATAGGAAAGTGGCACATAAAAGATTTTAAAAATTTAGATACTTCGAGTGACTAAATTACGTACCTAGTAACATAATACCTACTTAATTTTCATTTTTATACTCTTATGAGAATAGCCATATTTTTGTAAGCATTTAACATTTAAGCACCGCGGGTGCGGCGGTCACAGAATACCCACCCCGCCATTCTTCCTGGCGTCTCGTAGAACCCGAGTGTAGGATAACGCGCCATATAACATCTGGCGGCGTTTTTGCATGTGTCTGTTCCTGTCGTTTTTTATTGATTTGCCTTGATACTTAAGTTTCCATATACCTAACATCTTCAAAATTGATATTACCATTACATAAGTACATAAAGATCTAAAACACAAATATTATACGTGTCTTAGTTCATACCATTATAAATATATTATTACTACCATTATATAAAATGGATATTACTTCTTTAGTATCTGATACCAGAATTAAGGAACAAGTATGTACTTATTATAACTGTTATGTGGTTAGATAGATGCATTTAGCACAAGATCACAAATATAAACGTGTCTTGTTCATTATTTTTATATGTATTCTACTCTAATCAACAAAATTAATTTTGAATTCCTCACAGGAGCGGTTTGCAACTCTAGAAATAAGCCTTTGCTATATTCTTATAATGGAGGAAGTTACATCTAGCTGGAAACGTAGGAAAATCAATATCGACGATCAGGGGCAACGACACATGCAACTCATTTTTTTATTATTCCCTTTTTATTGTTTTTTTTACTTATTATTTGACGATTAGAGTCAAAATGTCTGTAATAACGACATCTACCGGTGGTTGTTGACATTACATGCTATACTCTGTTAGTGTCAAGATATACTTATTTAACAACGCCATCTCGGCGTCAGTCCTGACACTACAGTTTTTTCTTTATTACTTACTTATATTTGATGGGCATAGGATATAATGCCTTTTACCTATTTATCACAGCCATATAGGTGCTAGCAGAAGTGGTTTCGCTAGATTTTGCCACCTTATGGGTGAATATTTTTTTTAAAACCATGTAGGTGCTAGCAGCAGTAGTTTCGCGCTAGATTTTGTCACCTTATTGGTGAATGTTGCTTTTTTTTATTACAATCTTTAACATACCATATTAATGGATTTACGTAGATTTAAGGTGCATGCGTGTTAAATATTCTTTATTTACACACGTTTATATTTAAAGCTTTATTTTTTATCTTATACAAATAAATAAACTTATAAAAAAATAATAATAACGTAAGGCGTAATTGGGTACAAAGTTTATCACGAATGAATAGTTTTTAAGTACCTAATTGATTCCATTTATGATAATTCTGTTTGGTTGGTTAGGGGGTTTTGAGGCTGACGGGGCGTCAGACGAATTCCCTACGTGAATTCTATCGTGGTTGGGGGGATACTGTAACACCGTTTTTTCTTAAAATTTCATAAAACACTAATTTTGCAAAAACACTTTGGTTTCACTGTAGTTTTAACACAAATTGCACAACTAAAATCATAATTACAACAACTTTGTCAATTAATTTCACAATATCAACGTCAAGTGTCAACGTCAACGTCGTTTCACGTAACGTCAGTGACATTTGCAATTATCTTTGGTCATTATTCAATTTTTGCATAAACAAAATAAATCTCGCGTTTATCCTGGCCTTATTTACAAAGATAGTTTTTTTTCGCCCAAAATCCCGTGCTTACCTTTAGGTGGGTTGATTTTCTCAAAATTCGGAATTTGACATTTAGACCGTTTGTTTTGATCATTTCTAGAGACATATCATAATAAAATACACTTAAAGCCACAGATCATATAATTATGGTTTCGTCGAATAGAATTTGGAAAGCATTCACAATTTGTTTATGGTTAATTTTTCATTACGTTTTGTTTTTCAACCAAACTTATAACTTTAGCTGGAAATACTTATTGCATATTGTAGAATTTCGAAAGATCCGTATGTTGACTTGACACATCTTGAAGCAAGTTAAGAGTCTTACGAGTGTTATGAAATGAATTTGGTTTTAGGAGAGGTTCCGTCGCCAATGCGGCGCTTAACATTCAGCAAACGGACCTCGGCTCCGTCGCTTCCACATAAACGCAAATCTGTGCGCAGGTGGAGCGTTGGTTTTTAGAACGCGTCTATCGTCTATGTTATGGGTAGTCTGTGAGACATCGACCGAAGTAATTTGTTATTGATTTAATTCTAAATCGAAATCTAAATTTCTACATTATCTTAATTTCTGCGAATAAAATTAATAGGTATTTCTCCCGTTTTCCGTGTGAATTGAATTTGAAAAGCGAGACTACAAAAATCAGTTCTTTTTGTTTTCAGCTTGAAGAGTAAAGCTAAGGAAAAAATACTATATTTACTCGCCGGCACGCGATTATTTAAATTAAATGGATTGATTGTATCAATAAGTGCAAAAAATCAATAAGGTATCTAATTAACTTATCATATTTCATGATTTAAAACAGATTTTGTTAATTTTATTTTTATTTGTGGGTAAATTGATTATTAAATCAAACATATTACATTTCCAAAATTCGCCTTTTTCATCCCCTATTTCATTAAAAAACCTTGATAGTAAACGGCATCTTAGTGGGATTAAGGCATATATTGAGTAACACTTGCGAATTTCCTGTTAAATTCTAAATTTTCACAATATTAAGTTTCACATCCTTCTTTGGCAAATAACTCACAAATTAAGCTGTTTTCTTTTTATTAATAGCAGTAATTATACACAAAATAGGTGCTCTCCCCTCCATATGTCCTTTTTATTAACTACCCAATAAGAAACTTTGACAATTCATTGAAAATTATGTTTGGAATTAACTTGCAATGTTTATTACATGAAATTCAAATGTATTGACTGGGATTCCTTCAGAACTCAGTGTTAGACCCACTGACCCTAAGATTATAGGCATATTTAATTATATTTTTAACATAACACTGTGCTATGAATCTCCAGGGCAGTTCCCGGAGGCCGTAGGGCTCCGCTGCAACTAACCTACCTAATAACCTAACACAAGGAGGAATTCTGTGGAATTGTACATATATAGAGAGAACAATCTAAGGAACGGGAATTTTATATCTCTGACCCGTGATCGCGGAAACTTAGCATCGAAGGTACGCTCTACTAACAACCGCTCCGGGGAAAGCTACTAATTTAAAAAAAAGAAACCTATAACTATTTGTTCGTGTACTTTATTGCCCCCCATTTTGTAGTTTTGTACCCAATTTGTACCTGATTTTTACCTGCCGAGATTGATCAAACAAACCTGAACCATCCTGCCCTTGGCTTGTATTAATTAAACATTTAGTTAAGTGCTTTGCATTGAGGTAATTTTGTTAACTTCAGTAACATTATGCATAAGTGAATTACAACCATGTACCTACCAGAATAAAGCTTTTCATTTTGTATCGGACTAAAGGAATAAGTTTGTTTTTTTTCTTTCAACTTTAAGATTTCCCTATATTTCAACAATTCAGCAAGAAAAAGCACTACAGCAGGTAGGGTGCGCAATTTAGCATTCCACCTTGTAAAAGTAGATGTTAAAAATGAAAGATTTTCTAAAAAATACACAATTTATAATTTGCAATATATTTTGCTGTGCATTTTATTTATGAACATTTTATACATTCTGAGAATACTCTGAGAACCTAGGTACCAAACACAGGATATGAGAATACTATGTAATGATTGTTGATGGCGCAGATTACAAATATGTGCTAGCTGTGCTATGAAGTGCTTATCTGAGATATTATCGAATGCAAATAGACGGACTTGATAAAAAAATACTTGAGTTCGATTCTGAGTGTGTTTTTTGAGCTTAGTTTGATTATTAGTAAAATTACTAAGACCATTTGATTTATGACCATCATCCTTACTAATATTATAAATGAACTGAAAGTAACTCTGTCTGTGTGTAACGAAGGTGTAACGCAATCACGCCTAAACTATTTTGATGAAATTTGGGTACAGAGATAGCTTCGAGTCTCGGGAAAGGACATAGGATAGTTTTTATCGTAGAAATTAATCGGTAAGGGAGTGAAAAGGGGGGTGGAAGTTTGTATGGGGAATCAATAACCGTTGAACCGATTTAGATGAAATTTGGTATGGAGATGGTTTGAGTCGAGGGGAAGGATTTATGCAGATTGGGTACAAAGTAAGCTACCGAAATTACTAATTCCACGCGGACGGATTCGCGGGCAAAAGCTAGTCTTACATAAATACGTCGACATAAAAACAAAGTTTACAGCAATGTTGTGTTTTGACAAAGTTAGTCAGATCCCAGAGGATAAGTGATATAGATGAAGATCGTTCCATCCGCGGCCTTGTTGTTACTTATCATCAGCTGATGGTCAGGTACCACGATGGTACCATCACGCTAATGGTAATCCATAGTATGTGCTATCAACGAATGTTATAGCTATAGAATAATACCTATACCCAATAAAATACATTTTATTCAAAGGATTTTCAACCTTAGTGGCAAGGCGTAAATATCAAAATTCTAAAAAGCCTTCATTTTGTGTAACTTTTCAAACCTTTTGCCTACCTAGCAATTTTTGAACACGTCCTTCGTGGTCTTGCCAAATCTTTACGCCTACCATGTCTATTTTTTGAGACAGGGACACTTAAGGTTTGAAATATTATGATCGGGAAGTCTCAAATTTCCAATGCGTAAGTTACAAAAACAACGTTCGCCACGGTTACTTAAAGTGAAATGACAAAAAGTGGTTTTATTGCCTGTTCTTAGAAGCTCACGCTGCCCATCAAACTTCAAGGAAGTAGCTGTAAGTAAAGTCAGAAGAACAAAAAGCTGTAGTTTGGTCTGCATCGTCGAGTGTATTCATTTTTGATTGGTTTCACTTTCCTTTGTTAATTGGATTCCTGAACAAAAAAAAACGTGGAAAAATGTATTAACCTATAACAAACATAAATTCAATCCCTACTTAACGCATATTGTGGGTAATGAAAAAAAAATCCATGCCAAAAGTAAAAAGGACGAGTCACTGAATAAAAATAATATTTATTTTCACCTACGAGATGAATTAATAAATAGGCAAATTCGAGTACTTACTTATTTAAAAGTGTTTCAATGTTTAATACTTAAGACAACATTGACCGTGTTACTACAATTAAAAATAATCACTGTCTAAAGTTAAACACTGTTTAAACATGATGCTGTTTCAGTTTTTCGTAAAGAATAGATAGTGATAGCATCATGTTTAAACAGTGTCTAACTTAAGACAGTGTTTAAACACTTTTTGTAGTAACACCGTGAATGTTCACCGAAACTCAAAATGTTATTTGAAATTGTTTATTATCCGGTATAAGCCGCCACTACCTGTCCCAAACCCAAATGCTAATCGCAGTTTAAAAAATATAAAGTGCCTACCAATTTTACTTTTTGTATTTCGTAATATCCGTTGACGTAGCCATTCAAATAGGTATATGACATTTCGTTAATATTCAGTAATGGAATCAAAGTCGGAGTTCACAACAAACTAATAATTACTGAGCAGCATTGAAAAGAGTTGATTAAATTGACGAATCCAGCTTATTAAACTTGCGACCAAACACCAGAATAATCTAAAGATTAATCTGAAGATTACTATGTAAGGTCTTCGGCTTGTCTTGGTTCCATTATACTGAGGTATAGTTAATACCATTTCTATTCAAGTTAACTTTAAAAAAATGTAAAGTTTAAAATTCACACATTGAAAACCGGTTCTGTAAGTTGCACAAAAATCACGTGTTGTTTGAGAGAGAAAGCTACAGAAGTTACAGATCGAAAAGAATCCTAAAATCTAAACCATTCATTTACATGGGACAGTTTCTAAACATGATGTGAAGGGACTCCCAAAGAGATCTTAACCGTTCGAATTACTTTTTTTTTTGCGAGAATTACCTCCGTCTACCTTGTTCAGATACAATCGTCTTACAACCTTATTATTGTTGGGTCGGGTATGTTTGTGAACGACCCTCGTAACCATCCCAGGTCCCTTTGTAAGCATTATCTCTGAAACTATTCAATACTCTTAATTATTACATCTCAGTAAATAAGCGCTTGGATACAGTGTCTCTTACTAATATGAGTAGAATGTTTGTTTTCCGTGGTACCATTAGATTGTACCGATTTTTAGTTTAACACGTTGTTTGTGAATAATCCTGTATCATCATAACATTATACAAGTTGGCGAGATTTCTTCCATAACCCGTACAATACATAAGTGCCATTGCATGGTATATTCATATATTTGTCCTACAATTGTAGAACGCTATATACGAAATTATTGTCTCTTTAAGAGCGGCCCATCGACAGAAGAAATATTACAAAATAAAACTGTCAATTACGTGGGCTTTATTTGGAATGAGAAGAATCGTCATTATCTTAGCATCTAGGAAAAACAGCATAATTACTTAGAAATTCCTAGAATAGAAAACAAGACAATATATATTCTTTATTGCACATAAAACATTCACTGGAAAACAAAAAACAGATAGGACATGTACAAAGGTGGACTTATCTCTGAAAGAGATCTCTTCCAGCCAACCTCTCTGGGTGTTAGGTGATAAAATATTAAATGACAATTGTAGTTATAAAACTATAAAAAAATCGTACTAGGCCCACAGAACCGACTCTTTTGCTTACATGATAGCATATATAATGATGATCGTTTTTAATGATGCTGCAATGACTCTCGTGTTAAAAGCGCTTGTGATAGATATTGGTTACACAGTACGGGAGTGGATTTTACCAAAAATCAATATTCCACTTTTACTTCTCAAGGTTCATCGGCAAATCTATGAATTTGCCTATCTATGCCAGATTTTTTTTAACCTATAAGGGACAAATGCATTATTAAATGGACAAAAAATACGGGATTTCAGTTATTTACCCGGGACAAATAAGAAATAAATTATTTGGTGACTTTTTCGACATTTTACCGAGTATAAGAGTCAGGGCAGGGGTGGCGAAATTAATTGGATTGATGATCTACTGTTTATTAAATAAACTTAGTGCAATTTTTCAACTCTAAAAAAATGGAGCACGGTTTAAATACGGGACAGAGACAGTCCCGCCGGGGCATTTGAAACTATGCCTAAAATACGGATCGTCTGGCAACGCTATCTATGAAACACGTTCAATAATTAATGAGCATTTATTTCGATTTCGCTTACAAAAGTCACATAAAACGAACGTCGATAGTGATTTGTACAAATTATTGATTTTATTTTTCAATATCGAATTACGGCGTGTCACACTTACACTATATCTTCATGGGCTACTCGAATGATTGAAATAAAAAACGCAACAATAAACTCTCACGAATATCAACTGCGCAAGAGTCGGAAAGATACGCCAGGTGCGAGGTTGTTGAACATCTGTCGTTAGAAAGGGACAGCGATACAGTCGTGGAATTCCATCGTGATAGTGACCATTTGTGAGTTATTGTGTAAATAACGGTCTTCCATCGGCAGCCATTGTGAGTTATGTTACTTTATTATATTACTTTGAACTGTAAAAGAGGTAGTACACACCAAATTTTATTTATTAAGTTATTTAATTTGGGCATTATCATACATAATGACACGTAATAAAAACTTTATAATATGGTAATCATTTAATCCTAATTCCTTATGTATTATTGAATAAAAAAGGGTATGTCATAAGGTACCTCAGAACAATCTTCAAATTTTTTTTTAAATTAGTAGGGAAAGTAGAGGCAATGAGTTTTGATTTCATTGGGAGCAGTAGGTAATGTTTTGAAGTAACAATAAAAAAAGGCATATGTTATTTTAGGTGCATTACTAATGCATTTCTTAGTTAAGGCGCTACTTTCCCGTTATCGAACAATTTTCGATCTACTGTACCGCCACGAATATAAAACACACGGTTCTAAAATTCATATATGATATTGTTGAAAATTTTATCTAAACATTCTTAAAGACAGAAACATGATCAATAATATTTTACTCGATAGGACAAAAATCCAAAGATCACTCTGTTCAATATTTTAAAACAGTTGTGAATCAGAAAATACAATACAAAATAAATGGCGTAAAAGTTATACCATTAGACGTGCATTGTTATTATCTAGAAAATTGCAAAAATACATTTTTTATTTTGTACCCAAGTATTCCAAAAATTGTAAAAAGTAACGTTTTCGTTCGGTCACAGTGCGTAAGCGACATTAGAAGCTATGCAATTATCAACTATATTACCTTGCAATAAAGCAGTCGCCGTGCTCGAGTAGATCCTGGGAAACTTCGCCTTAATTGTTTTCTATTAGATGCAATATATTATATATTTATCGCGTAGCTTTTTTGTTATATGTACAGTAAACCCCGCGTCAAGCTATACTATACCTTTGGATTACTCTTAGGTCGCTCAAATAGCGGCTGTTTTCGTAGTGCCAATATAAGCTTGACGTGGTGCTTACTGTACAAAACAAAACTACTTGAAAACACCGCGTTGGCTGATAACAAGATATTATTGAGGCTTTTTCCAGCGATAAATAATTCCACCTAGGCCCAAAGAAATAATGAGATTAAATAACATTCTTTGTTACTGTAGGTACGATTAAAGTTTCATCATTTAAATGTGTTCAAAGAAATACGTGAGGCATCGCGCTATCTTTAAGAATGTTTTGATGTTATTATTATTCTTCTTCCGCCTTTGTTAACAGGCTTATTGACTTTTGCTTGTTCAGTAAAGATGCTTGAAATAAACGATTTTTTTAATGTATCAAATTAGGGTTCCCTTTGTGTGTGTTACTCACTATAGTTTCTCTTTTTAAGAAAAAAGTATTTAAGTTTAGTCTGATTTGGTTATGGGATAGCTAGGCCAAGACTCGAAAAACCAGAAAAACCTGTAGAATGTTGAGCTTACCCACAAAAATTATAATTAATTAACTAGACCTCTCATGGAATACTGAAGGGAGGGGCAGAACAAAATGGTATGTTATATTATCTTGCCAGCAATAAAAATGTTGCTGCGTTTAGGAGTTATTTGAATTATCCGATCTTTCTCTGATCCGTTCTTACCCCAATATACTTTAACAAATATGAAAAAAGCGATAATAGTACTATTTAGTACTATAGACTACTTAACTGACACTTAAATGTTTTTATTTTGCGCTAATAATACGTCAAAATAACTATAGTGCTGGCATTGTAGCTAAAACACTATTACATGATCCGGTAGGTAGGTAGGTAGTCTAAACTTACACTTGGTTCGGTCTTTACGTGGTATCTGGATTTCAGGTCTAATCTTCTATAATGTATGATTTGGCAATGGCTTATGTAAACGAATCTACAAAAATACTATTGACAGTAAATTTAATCTTTAGCAATGAGAGCTTAAATAATTATATTTGAAAATACTATAAACATAAATGAGGAAAAAATATTTGCTGCAACCTCTTATCTAACCGAATATCAGTCCGGCCTTACCCCAACGTACCTTACAGTACAACACTAAAGATACGTTTGAATGAACTAGAATGCTCTTCAATCTTATAGAACCAAAATGCTCCGTTATAAAACTTTATAGTCCGAGCAGTCACAATGGTTAGCAATATAGACTTACTATATCACTGGTTGGTGAACGCTTTGGTTATAGAAGCTTTTGCTACTAGGGTTACCTACCTAATGTTTCTTCAAATAGTGAAGGTAAATGTTTGGAAATTTTCTTCGTTGTGTGAATTATATCAGTGACTAGGTAAATTTCAGAACGGAATTTATTATAAAGACTTTTAGGATGTTATGGGCGAAGAATAATGAAATATAAATACTCATTGAAAAGGCTAGAAATAGAATATTATGAGCAGCTTCTTTGCGGTAAGCACATTAGCATAACATGAGACGTCATTTAGCAGCGACCGCAGCTGATTACCGCGGGACGCATAGAAAAGATTAGCAGACTAGACGAGTCGTTTCTGTACGGAAAAGTGAATGGCTGAAACCACAGATTAGATGAAGAAAATTGTTTATGCCATTGTCATGAAGCTGGATAGCTAAAATATAACGCCAAACGTGATTGGTTATAAACGTATAATAGTAAGTTTGCTAAAAATCGAGTCTCTTGGGTTTGCTCCGTATAGCTTACTTAAGGCCTGCCCAGTTCTCAATCAAGAGGGTGTAAGGGGTTCCGAATTTCATCTAACGGAATCCAAGTCAACCTCACCTGCACGCGGTGCACCCTGCTGCTCAACAGACGAGGCTCTGGCGCACCCCACCAACCCGCACTGGGCTAGCGTGGTGGTAGAAGGCCCAAAATCCCCCCCCCCCCCCAAAATGTATGGAACTAACCAAAGGCCCCAAGTGCCCGGCGATCCCGGCGGCCGAGCCGGCGGTGACGGTCGTCAACCCGGCGCTGGGACCTGGGGTGCGAAGAATCCCCGGGCGGCGAAAACCCCCCGTCAAACGACCTTGGCCCTGGCAACCTATAACGCACGTACACTGCGGACCGAGGAGGGCGAAAAACTGTCCCAAGGTGCTGTCGGGTTCATTGTCCACAAGTCTCTCGTGAACAACGTGGTACAGATCGGAAGTGTGTCGAATAGGGTGGCGTACCATATTCTCAGAATTACCGAACGGTATTCGCTGAAGGTCATACAGGTCTACGTCCCGACCTCGACCTACCCCGACGAGGAAGTGGAAGCTATGTATGAGGATATTTCTCGGGCAATACATGCTTCCAAGACTCACTATACCGTTGTCATGGGAGACTTCAACGCAAGGCTAGGCAAACAGGGCGATAATAAGTTGAAAGTGGGGCAATTTGGAGCTGGAATTCGGAATTACCGATGTACGGATGGCGTTCGGGAGAGATAGTGAAACGACGAAGTTGTGATTAAGACTGTCTTTATTTAGAAGAATACTCTATTTAAAAGGGTTACATATTAATACATACATACCCTTACATCTCCTTGGAAGGCAAAAAACAAAACAAAATGTATCGATATTTTAGTTTTGTTTTCTTATATTAAAATTCAAAAATAACATTAATAATATTTATATTATTATAGGAATATTATAGGTATTATAGATATAGGTGTCTTATATGTTAGTTATAATAAAATGCTGATCTACTTATATAGCGTAGTGAATAACATACAATTATGATGTAGAAACTAAAATAAAACTAGTTACAATTACATACATTGTTTATGAATTTGGTATATACAATTTCGTTCTGTTTTTGTGAACTACATCTACTTTACCCTTTTTTAAAATTTTCACGTTTCGAGACAAATCTCTTATTACCGAGTATGGTCCCGAATATAAGCTTTGTAATTTATTTCCTGTTTCATTTTTAACTAAAATTAAATCATTAGTTTTATACTTAATTGGATTTATTTTACAATCATATTTGTCTTTTCGCAATAATTTGCTGTTAAGTAAGTTTTTACGAGCTTCTTTTTGCGTCGTTTGAATTCTATACCTTAACTCTAAAGGATATGAGTCATAATTATACAATGGATCTATTTGATCTTGCGATAAATTAGATGGTAAAACACACCTTTTTCCGAACACTAATTCGTATGGTGTGAATCCCGTTTCAGTGTGAACAGAGGTATTAAAAGAAAAGTTCCAAAAAGGTAGCCATGTGCTCCATGTTTCTGAGTGGTTATCTGTATGTATTCTTAAATAATTACCTAAGACCTTATGCGTATTTTCAAGTGCTCCAATCGATTGATGGTGGTAGGCGGTTGACAATAATTTGGTAATATTTAAAAGTTTACATACCTCTGTGAATACTGCTGATGTAAACTCCGTCCCGCAGTCTGTCGCGATGACCTTCGGTAAGCCATATACTAAAATGCATTTCTCTACAAATTGCCTTGCAATCTCTTCTGAAGTTTTTGTTAATAAAGGACAAGTTATAACATATTTACTCAATTCGCATTGTATTGTTAGTATATAGCAAAAGTTATTTACATCTCTATCTAAAGGTCCCACTATGTCAATGAACACTTTCTCAAAGGCTGTATTTGCCGTTGTTGTAATTTCCATAGGCTCTTTTATATATTTCGACGTATGCTTCTGTTTTTGGCATTTATCACACTGTTTTACAAAATTTCTTACATCATTCATTAAGTTCGGCCAGAAGTAATATTTCCTTATATTATTATACATTCGTCTAATGCCTGCGTGGCCACTAGTAGGCAAGAGATGAAAGTCATTTAAAATTACCCTTCTATCATCTTTTTGATCTATCCGGGTAACATTCTTTAATATACATAACCGGGGTCCGGACCAATTATTTTTCCTAGTTATTTCCTTCGCTAATTTCTCTATGAATATATTATTAGTTTCATTTTTTAAGAAGTAAACCTCTTCGATATTTATCTCTTTACACATATTACAGAGTTCTCTCACAAAAGCGCTTGGCGTCGGTTGCGATTGAGATACTGGTTTTATATAAATCGTATTTTTCGAAGGAACATAGCATAACATTATTTGAATTTATCAACTGCCTAAGATTGAAATTGTCAATAAATCTTAATTCTATAGAATCACTTGTTTTGTTATATGTTTCTACGATTTTTGGTTGATCAGACCGATTTTCGTTAGAAACAATAACATCACGTGGATTCTGGTTTAGCCTTTTAGCCTGTGCTCGCGTGATCACATTCATAACCCGTTCATTTAATTCTTTTAACTCTTCAGACGTTACACTCACTCTAGACAATGCGTCTGCAGCCGCGTTGTCTTTGCCTTTCACGTACTGAACTGTAAAGTCATACTCCTCTAATATCATTCGAAATTTCATTAAACGGCTAGATGGGTCCTTCATACCAAAAAGATAAACAAGGGGTTTGTGATCCGTCAAAATTGTAAATTTTTGTCCATAAAGATACGGCCTAAAATGCTTAACCGCCCAAACAATCGCAAGCAATTCTTTTTCTACGATGGAATAATTTTTCTCCGCTTGGTTCAAACCCCGGCTTGCATAAGCTATTGGCTTACCATTTTCGTTAGATAATATGGCACCAAGGGCATAATTTGACGCGTCCGTTTGTACTATAAATTTATTTTGCTTCGTAAAATCGGGGTACTGTAGTACAGGATGTGTGATAAGGTTTTCTTTTAATATTAGATTACTCACGACAAGATTAATAAAGACGTATTCACTTTTTTTTGTTCACTCTTTTTTTTTACACTTTTAGACACAGAACGTAATTTTTTTTTTTGCTACTGCGGTGTGGTTGTTTCTGCTCCAATTCTGCTCATACGCATAGTTTGCACCTGGGCTCTTCTTTCAATGCGCTTGTTCAGACACTTATTTAAGTAGCGGGCGAGCAGGAACAGTACTCCAAATCCCATCATCAGGACCAGAATTCCCAAGAAGTAATCACCCATTAAAAATATGGTATCTCGATGTTGTTCAACATTGTTTTTAAACCCAATCTGGGACACTTCGTTTGCAGCCTGTGGCACAGGTTTATTGGCACCTGAGTTACACATTTTTTGTAAAGAAAACGCTTTTCTTTCTTAATTTTTAGGGCGAAGAACACACTCCCGGAGCGGTGACAAAGTAAAGTCTCGATACATATTATTCAATCACGAAACTATGCGCGTAACTTGTGGCCCGTGGTCGGCCAAAAATGGCAGGGTCGCCATGTACGGATGGCGTTCGGGAGAGATAGTGAAACGACGAAGTTGTGATTAAGACTGTCTTTATTTAGAAGAATACTCTATTGAAATAGGGTTACATATTAATACATACATACCCTTACACCGAGGTCAAATGCTAGCCAACTACATGGAGAGAGAGGGACTCTATATGATGAACTCTTTCTTCAAAAAACGGCTTTATCGAAAATGGACCTGGAAAAGTCCGGATGGCGTGACAAAAAATGAGATTGACTTCATCATGTCGACTAAGACCCGCATATTCAATAACGTTTCAGTGATCAATTCGTTTAACACGGGGAGCGATCATCGAATGTTCAGAGGCGCATTGAATCTTAACATAAAAGCGGAAAGGTATCGACTGGTAAAGTCTGCGCTCCGTCCCGAAGCCATCCAGATCCAAAACCCCGAGCGCTTTCAACTTGAATTGCAAAATCGCTTTGATTGCCTGGAGGACTGCTCGGATGGGGACACATAATGACAGGGTTGTGGAAGCTGTCCTTACGGTGGGTGCAAAGTTTTGCGAACCCAGCCGTACTAAGCAAAGAAGTAAGATCTCGGAGCCGACAGCTAAGCTGATGGAGGCAAGGCGTGGAATCGGTCGGCAGTCTTCTGAAGATGCTCGTCGGCGACTCAACAAACAGATCTCTAAGTGTCTAACTCGCGAAATACGCCGATTTAATACGGAACGTATTAAAGAGGCCATCGAGCAGAACAAGGGCTCCAAAGTGTTCGCAAGAGATCTGTCACTCAGTCAGAGTCTGCTGACGAAGCTGAAGACAGAGGACGGCAGAGTCGTTACATCCCGATCTGAGCTTATGGCCGAGATCGAACGCTTCTATGGACAGCTTTACGCAACATCATAGGCAACTGTTATTCAGGCTACAGACCCTAGAGCCAAATTGACCCGGCACTACACCAAAGACATCCCGGACGTCAGCCTGTACGAGATTAGTGTGGCTCTTAAACAGCTTAAAAACAACAAAGCACCGGGTGATGATGGAGTTACAGCCGAACTCCTAAAAGCGGGTGGACTACCAGTCCGGAAAGCACGGCAGCGGCTCTTCAACCCCGTCATACACGAGGGCAAAACGCCTAAAGTATGGCACAGGGTCGTGGTGGCAGTTTTCTTCAAAAGGGCGACAGGGCCCAGTTGAACAACTATAGACCCATCATGCTCCTGAGTCATGTTTATAAGCTGTTCTCGAGAGTCATCACGAATCGTCTCGCACGAAGGTTCGACGACTTCCAGCCTCCTGAACAAGCCGGATTCCGAAAAGGCTATAGTACCATAGACCACATCCATACGCTGCGGCAGGTTATACAGAAGACCGAGGAGTATAATCTGCCACTATGCTTGGCGTTTGTGAACTATGAGAAAGCTTTTGATTCTGTCGAGACCTGGGCCGTACTTAGATCACTCCAGAGGTGCCAAATAGACTATTGGTACATCCAAGTGTTGCAGTCATTGTACGAAAACGACACCATGTCAGTCCGCCTTCAGGACCAAAACTCGAAACCAATACGACTTCAGCGCGGTGCGAGACAGGGTGACGACGTTATATCGCTGAAACTGTTCACAGCTGCGTTGGTATTTAAGCTTTTGGACTGGAGGGGACTCGGCATCAACATAAACGGCGAGTACATGACTCACCTTCGTTTTGCTGATGATATCGTAGTCATGACTGAGACCGTGGAGGATCTAGGCACAATGCTCGAAGACCTCTGTAGAGTTTCCCAACCAGTGGGTCCCAACAAATGAACATGGACAAGACTAAAATAATGTCGAATTCCCGTGTAGTACCCACTCTTGTGAATGTTGGAGGCTCTACGCTGGAAATTGTTGACGAATATGTTTACCTGGAGCAAATAGTCCAGCTCGGTAAGTCCAACTTCCAGAAAGAGGCAAATCGACGAATCCATCTCGGCCTGGCAGCGTCCGGGAAGCTACGCAGCAATTCTCGGCCCATCTACCGCAGTGTCTCAAGACGAAAGTCTTCAATTCGTGCGTGTTGCCAGTGATGACATACGGAACTGAGACGTGGCCGCTTACAATGGGTCTCATAAGAAGGCTCAAAGTCATTCAAAGGGCTATGGAGAGGGCTATGCTCGGGGTTTCTCTACGTGATCACATCACAAATGATGAGATCCGTAGAACTAGAGTTACCGACATAGCCCAAAGAATTGCAAACCTTAAGTGCCAGTGGGCAGGACACATCGCTCGTAGCACTGACGGCCGATGGAGCGGAACTATTAATATTAATTTCGAAGTAAATAATCTTCAAAAATAACTTTCTACACATTTTTTATCCCGTTAAGTGTTAATAAAATACAAAACACGTCTTCCATAAATTTTGTTAAAGAATGTTTATGCAAAATTAGATTGGAAAATCATTTCTTATGAGTTCAATTTTAAATACGATTAATATAATTAATACAGAATCACATCTCTGTTCGATTGAAACTATTTATATAATATGAAATATTTCATCCCCATTGCACCCCATCAAGGAATTATATTGCGTCTGCAGAGTTGGTTGATATTAATGGAAAATTAACAAACTTTTTTGTTGAGTAAATGTTGGAGATTACGCCCTCTACGCATTTTTATATGTCGATATCACATTTTACCACTCCATTTCACCCTATTAGGGGATGAATTTCAATAAAATACGAAACATGTTATCCATCGATTCTATAACCGAATGTTTATGCAAAATTTAAAGTAGATTGGACCAAGGAATCTAGTTGTCCCATACAAACTTTGTCCCCCTTTTTCACCCCCTTAGGGGTAGAAATTCGGAAAATCCTTTCTTATCGAATTTGATTAAGGTAATAAAATTAATATAATCGCATCTCTGTTTGATTAAAACTATTTATTTAATATGAACTACTTCAAACTTATTGCACCCCATCCAGAGATGATGGTATGTGGTGTTGAAATCGATGTTATTTTCGTAATCTACGACCCGAAAAACCATGAAAACGGCATCAATGTCGATTTTGACATTTTATCAGTTTATCACCTCATCTCACCCCGTTTGGGGATGAATTTCAATAAAATACGAAACACGTCTTCCATTAATTCTGTTAAAGAAAGTTTATGCAAAATTTGAAGTAGATTCGAAAACGGAATCACGATGTCCCATACAAGCTTTTCCCCCCATTTTCACCCCCTTAGGGATAGAATTTCGGAAAATCCTTTCTTAACGGACGCCTACGTCATACAAAGAACACACCCTCCAAGTTTCAAGTCTCTACGATCAGCGGTTCAGGCTGTGCGTTGATCCGTCAGTCAGTCAGTCATTCAGGACAAAGCATTTTATAGGTATAGAAGATTACCGTGGTAATAGTATAATACAGTATGTGAACTCGGCCCCTCTCAAATTATAACCTACGGTCGTTCGGCATCGCTTGGTGCGTGGCCCGCGTGGTGCTTGCTTACCGACCGTGCGCTCCGTTTGCCTCGTGCGTATGCACGTGCTGCGGCGAACTGCATTCGTAACAGCCCTTGTAGTTATGCGACCCAAGTGCGATCCAGATCGAGGCGCGTAGGCTTAGCGCGTATTTCGACCGTTTCTATGAAGTCATTCTACTGTATACTATTACCGTGGCAACGAGCTGGGACTAGCACCTCGTCACTTATTTACCACGATGTGACCCCCCCAAACGGGCGACCAGGGAGGAAAACGCAATATCTCCCGGCCGGTTGTCGGTCAACCGGGCCAGATTCCTTCGTGGCCGCTTAGGGTAGTTGGTGCGCGGCCGAAAAGGCGCGCCTCCTCCCAGCCAACCGCCTGCGGCACTTTTCGCACCACCCTGCGAGAAAGTAGAAACAAATACGCGAAAAATGTATTTTGGATAATTTCTAACAATTTTAGGCATTTAATATGTTTCCGGTAACGGTACCTTTTATTTTCTTATTCATCGCAATCAATGTTTATTAGATAGTTAGTACATTACATATGTTATATGGTAGATCAATTTACCATACATAATTTATTGAACATCACAGTAAATAGAGAATTAATAACGTTGTACTAAAGGCGGTTTTAAACTTTAGAGCGTAAAATATTCATAGTACTCGTAGGTATTACGCATTAAATTTGGTTATCAATTCAAATATATTCCGCATTTACAAATAAAAGCTAGTTCACATACATCATATAATGTCTTGTGTTAGAAATCGAGTAACCTAATTTCATAGTAACATTCGCTCGAATTCAGATATTATTACGTCTGTATTTGCATACGTTTGTACTTCCTTTATCAATGGAAACAGCAGTATCGCTCCGTATTGAGAATAAGGGTACTGCTTATGCATTCCACGTGCATCTGATAGCACCAAAATATCCCGTGCTGGAATGTAATGTTGATTAGAATCGAACATACAAGCGGTTCTTCTATGTGCCCGTATCTGGTGGATTTAAATGAAACTATAAGACAAAAATTTTGGATTAACTATTCAACGATTTCACCTACCTGACCTTGCTAATAAAATGGCCCATTGTAATAAAATGGATTTCTATTTGTAATTTTAAAACGGTGGTGGTGTGATCATGGGTGCAGTCGATTGACAAAATGTTTACAGCCACAACCAGTGAACGATTGTGTACAAAACAGAATTGGAGTATTCAGTTTAATTCAAACCATTTGTTAAAAAGTGTAGCTTAAAATAAAGATTTAAAGCAGCTTCAAATTCTGCTTAGACTTCGGGGTCCCACTGGCTAGTCCCACTGGTCTCCGAAGTCATCACATTGACTTATTCAGTAACTCGTCCAACGCCTTAAAAATAAGGTTATGGTCCATTCGGTGCGAGTTGTCCAATACATGAAATAAACTTTTTTTTATCCAGCAATTGTTTTCTATAGTTTATGCTATCTAAACACCATTTTAAATAGCATATTATATTAAATATTGCTCAAAATGAAAAAAGGTAAATTAACTGAGGGTGGAGCAAAAGGAAGACATCAAATTACGAAAATTTCCTTTGTTTAGTTTTAATATTAGAAATTTAGAATGTTTGCATATATTATAGTATATGAGTACATATTCGTAATTCAGTAGGTAAGTATCCTGATTTATTTAGTAAGTTCTTTACAGTTGACGTCAGCTATTGCCCTCAAAGGTTTATGTTGAATGATTTACGATTTTTGCTAACATTACTAGAAATGTGATTCAAGCATCATTTAACTCGTGACTTTACAGGTTTCACTTAACCTTGTTAGTGTAAATTTTTACGTTTTTGAATTATTAGTACAATGATTCAGGTATCGCTTAACTGTTCACGTTTAACTTAAGCAATATAACCCTTTATATGAATTCAACCTGCCTTGACCCCCCCGGTTAGCCAAGCAGATGCTCTTAATTGGAGCTAATTCCCGATCTCGTATAATTGCGCCGGCGGCACCTACGACGTCGTGGTTTACGGGTGCTCCGGTCATAACTTCGCTAATTTTGATTTCCAACTGCTGCCAGTATTTTGATGTATTTAATAACTTGTTATATTACACCAACTTGTTTAGCCTCAGTTTGGTAGTTTCCTAGCTGGAGTAATTATAATGTCTCGTCATCTCAACCACAACACGGTCTTTTGTGCTTCAGCGGGATGAAGGCAATCTCTCACCACGCTGGTCCAATGCAGGCTGGTGGAGAGCGTCAGTGTCGTCCTTTAGTTGCTATGAAGGGTGCACTGCGCAGAGGTTTCAAGTTGGCCTGAGTTTCGTTAGATGCATTATTCGGTACCGCTTACACTATATCGTATCGTCGTGTTTTATTTGCAACAGGGAAGATCTTGGCGTTCAACTCACCAGATACTTTATGATGGTAACGCTCAAAATGGAAGCGAGTTTCAACTGAACTTCTCAAACATAGAGAACTGTCTGTCTTTACGCCGGAACATTGTAGCAATGGCAACAAACATAAGTAAGGTTAAGTTAAGCGGAGCCAGTTACCCTCCCATCAACCAAACCAAACAGAAAATTTTCCCGTGGAATCAATTTCAGGACTAGACCAGGACCAGGTGGTCGTAGTCTCAGCTCCTTCACACACAGACGGCGAGTTTCCATGCATATTAAGTTGCCTCTTTCGGTACTATGCATCCATGACGTAGTCAGTCAGTATGTCATACTTGTATTATTTAAGGAAGAGACACTTAGATTCCTATGAAAAATAAGATAATTATTCGAATAATCAGTAAATGGTGCGACAAAAAATTGTGTGTCTAAGTTCGCGAGATGAGCCACAGGAAACCAGTTGAATGATGAGCGCGTGATCTGAAATAATGTGCGACTGGCTCAATTATTCATAAGAAGTAAAAACACGAAATGAAAAAAAAAAAGAAATACAAAGAACGTTTCATGACTTCTGTTACCGTGTAATAAAGTAGGATAAATTAATCAGAGCTTTTTATATAATTCTCAAGGAAATTGTTTTAGAAGGCAATTTGCTCGTTACTATGGTAAAGCCCTTTGGGGTCACATTAAAAAGATGATTCTATTGATGTATTTTTGAGGAATACTTTCGGAAGCTTTCAAGATATTCTTAGTATATACATTTTAGTACTAACTAAAATGTATATACTAAGTAGGTAAGATATTGGTACAACGCGGCTTAGGAAAGAGAATACAATAATTGCTAAATAGTTTAAGAGGATTGCGAAGTGCCAATTCATGGCTCGAGTATGTACTTTCAAAAATGTAGTTTGTTGCACTCCGCTTAGAGTTGAAAATCCGAGGCAAGTGTCTACCTTTCTTATTGAAATATTGTTTCGGGCGATAACCCTAAACCTTTACGAAATTAGACACTTTTGGTCTCATTAGATTTAGTATACCTTAATCTATGTTTGTACGTTTTGCTTTTTTTGTAATTCAGTATAATTTTGTCAAAAAAGATAAAAATGCTCGAGGTAGTTTTTAAGCCTAAAATATGGATATCTAGATACTAATAATTTATATTCTGAGCAAGATTACTTCAAAATCAATACGTACAAACCTAGATCTTTATTATATCTACAACATTTTCAAAAATTATGAAAATTGGAATATGTTAAGAGAGAGAAAAGCGGTAACGCTTTTTGTATAAAAATCTAGAGCTTCACAATCCTCTTAATAGCGTCTTATATCCGAAAAGTAAGACAAGATTCTGATAGTGTAAGACCTTAACTTTTCGGCTTTGATCGCTGTGTGGGTGAAAGGATATTGCTTAGTTCTCCAAGCAGAACAAAGACAGATGATAAAGTTTAGTTTGAAGATAGGTAATACTAAATTTTATTGATATTGGACTTGGATCAATTGGACTTTGTTTATTTTTTTTTATTTATTAGTCTACCAACAATTGTTACACTATTTTAGTGATACACACGATTGATACATGGTATTGTAATACGTGTACAACTACTTAATAGGTAATCATAGTATGCACAAATAGTAATTAATCTTAATACTAAAGAGAAAGAGATGCTACCCTACATTATTATTATTAAACTACTGGTACCTTACAATTACAAACAATTTTAATTAATTTGTGATTAACATTGCAGTGATAAACATTAAACAAATATGCTATGAAAACTTTATGAAAATTACTAAATCATGTCTGCCACATGGCAATCCTTAGATTTGGTCATACTAAAACTTTTTTAGCACTTATTATTCTATTAATTAAGAGATATTCCAATAACACCCGCACACAAATGTCCAGAAAATGAGTAGGTATTTTTCAAACTTAACCAAACGTTATAATTTCAAATCGACATCTTTAAATTTTTCAGAGGCAATAGAGGCATAGACCTACAAAAACCCTACGTCTGCACGTCGTTTCAGAATAAGCGCAATTTTAGAAAAATACGAACCAAGTGTCGAGTCTCTTTATATTTATTATTGACACATAAAAAAATCTTGTTAATAAGATTTAATATTGTCAACTGCTGGTCCGCTCCGCTCAATTCAACGATTCCCTTATTATAAGATCGTTGATCCCGTCTGGATTGCCGATGTCATAGCGCAAGACGGCCGTAAAACACAGAATACTTTACATCGGAGACCACTTCTCGACTGTGGTAGCCGAGCAGTTCCAGTTGACTGGATTGAACAAAGTAAAGATGAAGTGATAGTGGGTGGAGGATTACTGAACATAGGTGAATGTTATTGAGATTTGTCACGCTATGTTAACGCAGGTGGCGCGTGCGATTGTAACGATCGTAAACTTGGAGCAACATTCTGTATGGTGAGACCACGATTGGTGTTCAATAATGACCAATAATGTAGTCGTGTTTTGTTTAAGTTAAAATATAATGTGTGAAAATGTAGTATGCCAAGTGCGTGTCGGGACACGCGCAGTGTAGCGTTCCGTAGTTGCAAATGCCAACTTTGAGTTCACACTCACACCTCACAACACGTTGCTATTAAATTAGGCATTATTGTTATTATTAAAGCTGCAATGATTTTATATTTCCTTAACTTCACGTGGTTCGTAAATTTATATTCAGTACTAATTTTCGATGACATTTTACTTTTCCGAGTAGGTACATTTTATAAGTTGGTCGTCTATTACATTTTAGTTTGTACTTAGTACTCAACTCTGATAGTTTTCCTTTAAACTTCGTTATATACACTGAAAAAAATCTGATCTTATCAAGACCATTTAGAACTTGTTTAAAAACATTTGTCGATATTTATAAAAAATATGTACAGATTAACAAAGTAAATATGTTTCCATTCACTAAGCTGCTGGATATTGTACGGTACTTTGTTTAAATTATCAAAATAATTGATTAAAGTAACGAAATATTTGATTAAAAATTTCGCAATCAATATAATGTTTAGACTTAACAAGTAATGCATTAAAGTAATAAAATAATTGTAGAAGTTATCAAGTACTGAATAGAAACAATCAAAACGATGTGATCATTGTAAACATTTAGCTTGATTGATATCATCATGAAATTTGTTAGATCAATAAATCAATGTGATCATTGTAAACATTTAGCTTGATTGATATCGTCATGAAATTTGTTAGATCAATAAATCAATGTGATCAATGTATACATTTAGCTTGATTGATATAATCATTCAATTTGTTAACTTAATAAAACAATGTGATCAATGTAAACATTTAGCTTGATTGATATAATCATGAAATTTGTTACATTAATAAAACTGTTTGATTAGGCTCAAATTAACGACACTGGGTGCAAGCCCTTTTGTGATTGGTTAGAATGGTTAGCTACATGAAATAAGCAGTGTTGCCACCTTGGTTTTTAAAAACTGCCCAACATAAATATCGCAAGACAGATTGTATCTTGTGAAGTATGTCTATTTGTATAACAATTGGAACTAGTATTTATTAAATTCAAAATAACTTTAATTTCGAGTACGCAAAACTTTTGTTAGGCTGCTACCTGTACCTATATTACTCACTGATAAACCCATGCTATCAAAATTAAATGACATGAAAAAATTAAATATAAGTAGTTTGCCGTTTAGTGGATTGAAAATTGTTATACATAACATTGTCTTTATTTTTTTATTAATTTATCATAATAAACACAATGAATAAATTCGAATTATTATTAGTAAAAGAAAAACACAATGGTTTGTAGGTAGGTAAGGTACATTGCTAAAGGATTACAATTCACATCCTAAAAAAGAACAGCAAGCAGGTACAATTTTGTTAGTAGGTATACTATGTAGGTATATGTTTATCTTGGAATGAAAGAATTTCTTAAACTTATAATTAATAGGTACTGCTGTAGATACTTTTGACTAAATTGGAACGTGGCAAATTAATGATACGAGTGTCTATACCGGGTGTAACGGAATACCAAAATAATATTTAAGGTTGTTGATTAACAAAAAAAAATGTTTTTACTTTCGACTTAATACGCTTAACAGTTAAGCGTATTAAATCGAAAGTAGGCATATAATAAAAATACAAAGAATAGTCATAAAACATTTTTTTGTTAATCAACAACCTTAAATATTATTTCGGTATTCCGTTACACCCGGTATAAGCGGCTGTCCTCTGGCCATACACATTGTTGGCGCGTGCTGTGTGGTTTCTAATATATTTGTCAATAAAACGACTTATAAAACTAATCAATATTCAGACAAAAACGTAATATACTTATATTTAAGCCTGCCTGCCGTCGGTGGCGCTGTGGCCTCGACACTGGACTGTGCCCCGAGTAGAATTGGGAGGCCCGCAATTGATCCTGTCATGTACCAATGTGTTTTTCGTTTCACGAATTTCATATGTACATTTATATCTGACGCTCCTACGGTGAAGGAAAACATCGTGAGGAAACCTGCATACACCTGCGAAGTAATTCAAAGGTTTTTGTGAAGTTAACCAATCCGCACTGGGCCAGCGTGGTTTGACTAAATCCTAGTCGCCCTTTTTTTTTTTTTTTTTTTTTTTACAAGAGAGAAAATACAGTCTTTACGGTATTCGACAAGGGCATTCAGCTGACTAGGCCACCCCTTGGATATGCAGGACTCGGGTAGAAGACCCACTACCGGCTAAAAACTCTCTAGATACTTAGACCTCCGTGGGGACACAATCGGGATCGGCGTTGGCCATTCCCCGATTGTGCCCCCTGGAGGGTTGCCTGGTGCCAGGGCTTACCTCTACGGAGGGGGTCGACAAGTATCTTGAGAAATTCGACCCCCCCAGACGGCCAAGCTAGGGGTGAAAAGTATCTCTCGGCCGGTTGTCATCCGGCCGAGCCATTTCAACCGCCAGCTTGCTAGGGGAGCTGGCGCGCGTTGAGGAACGCACGCCTCCTCCTCCCCAACCGCCTGCGCCGGAGCGGTGCGGCGAGAGGGTCATCCTCTCGCGCCCGCTCCGCAGCCTCCTTCTGCGAGATAACGTCCTCGCAGAAGGAGGCGACAGCCTCCCACGCCGCCGCGCTGGTCAGCATCTCCCGTGCGACGCTGGCCAGCGCGACGGGCGTACCCCTACCTAGGCCCAGCGCGAGGGCTAATGCATCGCGCTGGGGTCGCCAGGCCGGGCACTCCGAGAGGGTGTGCCCGGCAGTGTCGTCGGGAGCGCCGCAATGGTGACACTGCGGCGTCTGCTCCCTCCGTGCGACATGGTGCAGATAATGTCCGAAGCACCCGTGCCCGGTCATCATCTGCACCATCCGGTAGGTGAGGCTGCCTCGCCGGCGCCCAACCCACTCCTCCAACACTGGACGAACGGCCTCGATCGTCCAGTGGCCGGCAGCTGGGTGGGCGAGCGTCTCGGCCCACTGGCGGAGAGCCTCCCTCTGCGCCAGGTGCCTCGCGCCCTAACTTAACTAGTTAGGGTAGGCTCGTGCCCGTCGGTGGGGACGTATATAAGCTATGATGATGAAGCCTGTTTGTGTCTTGTCTACATTTAAGTGGACTTAAGTATCTGATAGGACCTGTCAAAAACGCATTCTCTCGGTGGCCGTAGAGTAACTTACGAGTGAACAAAAATATTACGTTTATTTTTTATTATTTATTTCTAAATAGTTTGTGAATTTAAAAAATATTTTATTGAGCTCCTTCTGTTCCCTTAGGGTGATCCCTGCCCTAACTTAGTGATGATGGGACGTAAAATAATTAACAGCTGAAAGTATAAGCATCATGTCGGGACTAAATATTTTTATGATTTTGTACAATATGTTCAATCAAATATTTGTGTTATTTTGGTGTTCCAAATTCAAATTAATTCTTGAAATTTAGTACAACATTCTCTCCCTGTTTTGTAAAGGCTTAAAATGACTAACTTTAAGTTTGAGTTTACTTGAGTGAAGTTGAGTTTACTAGACACACACAGAATATATCATTTTTGAGCAGGTTGTACAAAATAATGGATTTTACTCTAAGATGGGACCACCTCATATCGGGAGTATATGGGTTACAGATGCCGGCAAACATCTTGAAAGATGCGCACAACACAAATTTCTGGTCTCCTTGGCAGTGAGGCAGGTGGCCGGTGGGGCGGCCGCACCACTTCAACCGCGCTATTGGTTGACTAGTCGACCCTTGCCCCCCACACTGTGTCTACGTGCGCAAGATTAACCTCAACATGCCGAAAAATGTTGAAGATGTTTGCCGGCATCTGTACTAAGAGCTCTTAAAACCCGCCTTGTTCCATGGTGTGAACGAGACAGCGCTTAATTTAATATAAAGCGCTGCCTCCTTCACTCATAGGAACAAGGCAGATTTTAAAAGTCATGATAACCTGCTATATCCTTCACTTCACTTCTTTATTTATGGCAATCGGTCGTAAACACAGCCATTACTGCCAAACTCAAGTTTTTGGTGAAATACTGTTAATGCATTTACTTTGTGAAATATGCCCGAAAGGGTTAAAATGATATTGTTTTGGGTTATCTGAAAAGAGACAAAACAAGACATCACAATAACATAATAACATCGAAGCACACAAATCTTAAGTGAGTATAATTAAGCTTAACTCTTCCAAACAATAAAAATAATTAACCTAATCGGCCCCCAATTGACGGAAATATAGCTGCACAAACCATAAAAAACTACAACATGAATACAGACGAACAATAAATCGTGTCTTAAAATCGAAAAAAAATTGTGAACCTAACATTACATTAGGGTAAATAGGTAATACAAGTCTTGTACAAGTTGTAATAAGTACTTTTATTCAAATACATAATTCAATTCTATTCTTTGTGTAGTGGCGCTGTCTTTGAGATTCTGCCAACAACAAGTATACATACTGCTTAGTTTGAAATAATTATGTACATACATAATTAAATATTTAAAATATTGAACACAATGATGTTGATTCTACCTAAAAATTACTGTCGTTTTATAATAATGTGGCAACACTTCGTGGCGGAGAGCGAGCGCTTTGGCGGGGCGCCGGCAAGTCCTTCCTGTTTCAACACGCACACACAACGGTGTTCAAAGTAGGTACTTATTAGGTTTTAATTTTTGCTCCACAAAAAGAATTTACAATCAGTCAGACGATTGGTACTCGATCTCTTGTCGTTGTATTGATAGAAATTGAATTTCGAGAGTTGTGCTTAAACACTATGGACGAAGTTGGAGATCTTCTCACGGCATGGGGAATACCAGACCTCATTCCAACATTTGCAAGTAAGTAGATATTAAAATTCATCTTTATGTATGAGTTCCTACCGGCTGCGAACCTGCTTTCGTAGGTAGCAAGCAGTTCTAGTGCTCCCAAACTGTTCGATAAAGCTATGACTGTCGATAGCAGCGGCAGCTGCTGATGGTGCTAACCAACGTTGCCGCGCTTTTCAATACACTATTACTTATATGTCTGCTCTAAGATATTGTTAAGTTACTTGCAGACTTATCTTTTCTAGGACCAATTTTTAGGCTACCAAATCGCTTGTGTGTCTTATCTACATGAGAGATGATAACAGGCACCTCTTGTTTCAGGAAATGGAATAACTATACAGTCACTGTCAGCGTTGAATGTGGATGAAATTAAGGAACTAATACCACTAGTTGGGCCTCGAGCTCTTTTTATCAGGAGTTGGAAGGTGTGGTTAAAAACTATAACTGATGAAAATGCAGTTATTTGTCGAAACATAGAGGATGTGAACATTTCAAGTTGTAATATTTCTCTGAGTGTAAGTATCTTTATATTTTACGTACATACATACACACCCTTTGATTAGATTAATACATTAATCTATAGTATACCAGTTTCAGTTATATGAGCGTCGGTGGCGCAGTAGACTCGGCACTTGCCTTCCAATCGGGGGGTCGGGGTTCGAGACCCGCCATGTACCAATGTGTTTTTCGTTTCGAATTTCATATGTACATATGTCTGACGCTCCTACGGTGAAGGAAAATATCGTGAGGCAACCTGCATACATCTGCGAAGAAATTCAATGATGTATGTGAAGTCGACCAATCCGCACTGGGCCAGCGTGGTTGACTAAGGCCTAATCACCCTAATATAGGGTAGGCTCGAGCCCCTCGGTGGGGACGTATATGGGCTGTGATGATGATACCAGTTTACCTAAGAAAAGCTGTAAAAAATCCTACCTCTTTATTATCTGTATCCATATATCAATATTTTTGGTGAATGGCTGGTTGAGTGAGAGACCCTGATTACTTAACCCACAGGGTCGGGTTGGACCCCTGGACGTTGCGGATGTTTGTGTGATGAGTACACTTGTTTGTTTATTGATGTTTACATTTTTATGTAAGTTTATTGCTAATATTTGTACTTATTTATTTATTTTCTCATTGATTATTTATTTATTTATTTTCTTATTAAACATACATGTATATATTTTATACCACCCCTGTGGTATAGTGGTTCTGACCACCGGGGGCACCGGGTCCATTTCCCAGTGGGAGCAGAAGTTTTTCTTCCTGGTTTGATTGGTGCTAGGGCTTCTTAGCCCACCTGGCTAGCTACCACCGTCTTACCTTAGTTTGTCGCGACAGTAACAATGTTTATAGCATTGTTGTGTTCCGATAATAAGAGGTAAGATTGAGGAGTCCGGGTAAAGTTCGCTTCCATCTTCGGCCTTATCATCACCTACCATCAGCTGAGATAAAGGCAAAGAGCTTACCTGTCATCAATAAAAAAATATTTGATACTATAATGCAAGATCTAATGATGCTGACATGGGCTAGATAATAGGTGTGAGTGTAAAAATATAATATTAGTATAGATACTTACAATGCCTAGCAATTGCAGGCTGATTAAAACAATTTTGAAATAATTCTAAAAATGTGTCTTCTATGTTTTATAGCCACAGGCAGGTATTGTAAGGTAGGTAATATTAAATAAATAAATATTGATGGAAGTGGGACATGGTATCTATTATTAAAAAAATATTGGAGCTGCTTGTGAACTGCGTATTTTATGTTATTAATAACTAGATTCAAATTTACTTATGGACTCTGAATCGAGACACCTTAGTTTTTTATTTCAAGTAATTTAATACATGTTTAATTTTTGATTATTCTATATGTTTTGTACGCCCTTCTTATGTTCTTTGTGTTAATCATCATAACAGGTCATATAAATTATGAGCTGTTATGATGATTATGAGGGGCTCAAGCCTACCTTAAGTTAGGTGTTTAGGCATTAGTCATCCACGCTGGCCCAGTAATAGCTAGCTATGTGATTTTGCTTCAATTAAAAACCTGTAAAAATATGGGACATCAGTCCCAAACATGTGAATATTTTTGGCTGACTGGGTAAAATAGTATTGCTGTTTCAGGAGCTTCAGAATATAAGTATTTTACAAGAACAAGAAACACAAACCGCAACCACACCTGAAAAAAAAAATTCTAACAAAGTGGAAAAAGTCTCGCCAAATAAAAACGACACCGAGAATGTTAGTATACATAATTATATGTATTTAATTTAGTGATTTAGAGTCTACCTGCTATTTATGACACTTTTGATATTGGTATCTCATATCTCCCTCTAAAAATTATAATATTTAATTTTATTTAAACTATCACCTAAACTATTACCTAAAACTGTTCTTTTTTTTTTTTTATTGCTAACAGTGGCAGACGAGCCAGTGGCCCACCTGATGTTAAGTGGTAACCACCGCTCATGGACATCTACAATGCCAGGGGCACAGTTCTGTCACTGCCTACCTGGAGAGAAATGCTCTTCTTAAGCCTCGTTTGAAGAAGGACATATCGTAGCGCTCAGGAAACACCGCAGCTGGGAGTTCGTTCCAGAAACACCGCAGCTGGGAGTTCGTTCTTAAATTGAATTTTCATAAATTTTGATGTGACAAGTTATTAAGGTTGACACTTTCTTGATTTTCAATGGGGGGTGTCCGGTTTCTAAGCCCCCTCCACCTACCGCCCCCGCCCCCCCTTACCTACGCCAATAGACACGTATTTATATGATATTTTGATAGAAGTATCTTATCATTTTTACTACTATTTATACCAGTCTGTTTTAATTTCAGTTGGAGTTAACATACTTATTAAAAGAAAATTTTGAAGCCACATGTCTTACTCAGTATGTTGGGGAATGTTTACCTAATGAAAATGCTAGAAACCTATTGGCCTTAGTGATAGCTAAACATATATTAAAACAAAACAAAAACTTTGCCATTACAGGGGCTGTATATAACAAATGGTGCAGAGACATCAAAGCTCTGTTTCCAAGTGAACGAACAACCACTTATTATATACCTGCATGTGTAACTGTTCAGGGTATATCAATTCAGGCACGAGGTAAATTAGTCAGTCAAGTATTAAACACAAGGCGAAAATATCAAAAACTTGGAGTTCTTGATAAAAGGTCCTCGATTCCTGGCATTTCAAATTTAGAACACAATTCAACTCCTGAAGTACATGCTGAAAGTAGCACAATACTGGAAAGCCTAACTTGGTTGGAACACAGCTCATCACCCTGGTCTTTAGTACAAATAAAATGGAACGAAACATCAGAGAGGAGAGAATTATATTTAAAAGAGCCACAGGGATGTATTGAAGACTATATAAAGAAGTATCCTGCTTTACAAAAACCTGAAGGCTACACTTTGGTGAGTTAGACGTTTTAACTCTGTATCTAAGTATAAAATATTACATATAAAATATTGAAATGTTACTATTTAATTTTTTAGCTTATGAGTGATTTTGAAAAGTCATACCCTGCACAAAAGAATAATTTATATTTGAATTTTCCACTTGTGAAAGAAAATTTAATAAAATTACTGAACGCTAAGAAAACCAAAGACGCATACCATTGTGAGCTTGTACAGCTATCAAAAGGTAAGTGTTTATATAAATATAATTATGTAGTAAAGATTAAAATAATATAAAGAAACTATTTGATGGAACTTTAGTAGCAGCTAAACAAAAAAAGTTATTTTCCTCAATTATATTTTGTATGTCATTTAGTACAAATGAGCACATTTTTATCACATGCTGTTTAGATATTAGCGTCTGATAATCATTAACTCAAGAAGTTTTAGACTATGCTAAGCTGATGATGGAAGAAACCTTAACTTTAAGGAGTAAATGACTTATTTTTTAACATAAAAACACATACTTATTGATTTATTAGTTTAATTCTTTGAAGCTGTTTCGGTGAGCTCAGCTGAATAAACTACACAAAATATTTTACAAAAAATGTGAAAACTGACTTCAAAATCACCAAAAGTTGTAGGTAAATAATAAAAGAATACAAATGGCATCAAATTTTATAAGTAGTGAAGTTAGTGCCAAAATTATGTAAGAACTTAAATAATGTAGTGGCATTGACTTCAGTAAGTATAAAAGTATGATGTCATTTGTAATCTTTATTATTTACAACTTTTAAGTGGTTTTAAAGTCAGTTTTCACATTTTTATAAAATATTTTTTTATTAATGTTCTTAATATGAACCAGAGGAAGACGAGAGTCGTCTGCGTGGGTACCTTTACCTATTTCTTTCGCCAAAGCAGCGATGCTTGCATTGCTGGGTTCCGGTTTGATGGGTAAGACCGGCAGTAAAATTACTGGGTTCTGTGACTTAAGATCTTATAATACGGGTTGGCAACGTACATTGGCATCACTGTGAGGCTTGTTATGCGCAAGCCTTACGGATACCACATGTGCTATAGGCGACTGTTGTCACTTACCATCAGGTGGGCAGTGTGACTGAAATAGTATGACCTTTTTATGTTTAGCTAATTGTACCAGTGTGTTTTATATATTGTACAATTGAAAATGTTGTCTTTTATGTACAAAAATTTTATGTACATATAAGGTTACCACAAGCTATCAAACGTTAACATGTTTTGAAACTTATTCTCAAAAGATGTTAAGTGACGTAATTCGTCAGCTTTGGGTAATTTGCCATTGCTGTACCAATTGAAAAAATGTGTGGCCTATGTTAGTAGTAACTTAGACATTTTGTCAATTGAAATTGAAATTCAAAAATCTTTATTCAACATAGGCCTTTACAGGCACTTATTGACGTCAAAAAAGCAAAACAATCTAATTTAAAGAAATCGTATAAACCTTGTATGTGCATACATTCTGAATATACTCAAGATGTCTGCAAATACAAGTAGGACAGAAGAAAAATAAGTTGACTTTACACCTGTAAGTATCAATACAAATAAGTAACAATTATTGAAACAAATAATTAACAATTATTGAAATGAGAAGTAGTTCTGAAGAGAGCTGTCTTATTTGTCTGCTTTTTATTTGTCGATAGAAATAAGCATTAAGTTTTAAGAAGAGCTGTCATCCAAGGAACAAAACAGCTCTTCTTTGAACTATTTGTATCTTATTGTCTAATGACAAAATGTCTTAAGTGCCTGTAGGTAAGTAGGCCGCATGTCTCAAAATTATTTGTCCAATCTTACATACATGGTGGCAATGCTCTTGTTATGTAGGATTAAATATAGTTTTGTTGTTTCAGCTGCTGATGAAGAATTTACCAATTTAGCAGCCATTCTGAGCTTGCCAGAACTTATAAGCCCTAATGTCGTTCTGATCTCTGACAAGGATTGCTGTTCTGCTGGACCCTCAGCATCCAAAAAACTGAAAGGCATCTCAAAACGTCGGTGGAAACCTACTAAGGCGGAATCAAGAGAAGCATTTGTGCTCCACGTCAAAGACGATAGTTATCTCCAGGTGAAATTACAAGATAGATATAAAGCAGTCACACTAAGAGGCTTAACACCTCAACCATACATAGTGATTGTAGGGCCTACTTTATTTACTATCAAATCTTACTTGGTCATAGTAAATCCCAATACTTTTTATAAACATTGTAATATATTAGAAGCCATTGACACTTGTTTTAAAATTATATGGTCACTTAACGCAGAGTACTCCTCTGATTCCTATGGACCCTGGTTCTTTATTCAAAAAAGTTTTTACAAGCTCTCTAGCACTTTTGATAAAGGCTCAACATCAGCAGAGTCACTAATGACCGACTGTAATTTGAACTGCAACATATAATTTAAATTAAGGCGGAATCAAGAGAAGTATTTATTTGTGTTTCACGTCAAAGACGATAGTTACCTCCAGGTGACATAACAAGAAAGATATAAAGCAGTCACACAAAAAGGCTTAACTCGTCAACCTACTTTGTATCAAATTTTACGTGGTCATAGTAAATCCCAGAACTTTTTATACCCATTGTAATATATTCTTATGGATATTCTTACTTCTCTAATTCTTATGGACCCTGGTTCTTTATTCAAAAAAGTTAAACGTTTTAGCCCTTTTGATAAAGGCTCAACATTAGCAGAGTCACTAATGATTGACTGAAATTTAAATTGCAAATATAATTTAAGCTGTGTGCGATTTTAAATGTATAATAATTAAAAGTTCTTAACTTAAAATTATAAGATTTAGTCATGGTTGTATGTTTTGTATGCCAAATGTTTATTGATATAAGCGCACTTCGAGCGCATTTAACCATTATGCACAATAGTAATGACTATAAGACTTTCTTATGTGCAGAAGGTAATTGTGAAAGAAAATTTCAATTATTTCCATCATACAAAAGACATCTCTTAACTCATAAATCCAGTATTTCAACTGATGTATTAGAAAATTTATCTGACCATGAACAAATTGAAACTGAACCTAGCAGCAATGTATGTGTGTGTGTCCCAATGAATACTTTAAATAATAATGAGCTCTTAACAGAACAACTTTCATTGAATCAGTTTAAAGAATCTCCTCAGTTGATATATGAAAAAAGATTATCTGAACTTATTGCCAAATTATATGCTAGTCAGAATTTACCTAGAAATGTAGTTCAATTATTTGTTGATGGTTTTCGTGAGTGTGTTTCAGAATCTTTAATTATGAGCATTGAAGGGTGCCTTAATATCTTATCACAAAATAATGAAATATCAGCTTCATCTGTTCCTATTATAATTAATTCCATTAGGCCCGTATTGTCTTTACCTTTGGAAAAATTTTCTACAGAATATAAGAGATTAAAGTATTTTGAAACACAAAATACTTACATTAAGCCCCAATCGATAGTCATAGGTCAAAGACTAGAAAATGTGATGGAAGGTGGGATTAGACGTTTCATACCTGTTACTTGTGAACAGAGTTATATTAGTTTAAGAAAGGTCTTACAACTATTCTTATCGCTAGATGGACTTCTCGTTGAGACTATTAACTACATGGAGATGTTAAATAGCAATAGTACACCTGAAGGCGCGATAGAAAATTTTATTCAAGGATCCTATTGGACAACTGTTAAGCAACGACATGGAGAAAATATAGTAATGCCTCTGTTCTTGTTTTTTGACGACTACGAAACCGGAAATGTATTAGGAAGTAGATCCGGTCAACATAAATTAGGAGCTGTTTATGTTTCGATTCCATGTTTTCCACCTACTCGTGTTTCAGTACTAAATAACATTTTTCTTATGCTTTTATTCCACTCATCAGATAGAGTTACTTTTGGCAACCGTGTCATATTTCATTGTGTCATCGATGAACTTAACTATCTCTCTGAAAATGGGATATATTTTGATGTTCCTGGCTTTACAGGTAAAATTTATTTTGAACTTGGATTGATTTTAGGCGATAACTTAGGAATTCATTCTATCACTGGATTCTTAGAAAGTTTTTCGGCAAATCATCCCTGTCGAACATGTAAAGTAAAAAAAAATATAATGAAACAGCAGTGTGAAGAAGACGTTTCTTTGTTGCGTAACATTGACAATTATGAATCCGATATGTTGCTTAATAATCCTTCTGAAACTGGGATAAAGGAAAAATGTATATGGCTATCCGTTACAAACTTTAGTCTTTTTGATCAGATAGGAGTAGATTGGATGCATGACATTTTAGAAGGCGTTGCTAAATATGTTATGACTATAATCATAATTCAGTTTGTTAGAAATTCTAATCTATTTACAATGGATATTCTTAATCAAAGATTGCAGGCATTTAACTATGGGCCCGATGATAGGAATGCTCCATGTTCTTTGTTGTGGGAACATATAAATCAAGGAAATTTACGTATGTCAGCATCAGAAATGTTGACTTTTGTAAGATATTTCAGTTTGCTTATAGGAGAGTATGTACCTAGCAATAATAATCAGTATTGGAAACTATATGTGAAGCTGCGTCAAATCATAGATACATTGTCATGTACGGCATTTGCTCAAGGAACTACAGAATTTTTGCAAACCAATATAATTGAGCTTAATTCTTTATATCTTTCTCTGAGTACAGACTCTTTAAAACCTAAATTTCATAATTTAGTACATTATCATAGAGCTTTAGAAAAATTTGGCCCTCTTGTTCATATTTGGTCTATGCGTTACGAAGCAAAACACAGAATTTCTAAAATTGCCGCTCGAACATCTTGCAATCGACGTAATCTTACCCTAACTGTTGCTATGAAACATCAACTGAAGCTAAATGATATGTTTTTGAAAGGGAAATTAGACGAAATTATTAATACAGGCCAAGACTTAAGTATTGATTCGATAGAGACACAATATTTAATTGACAATTTAAACATACCACAAATAGATACGTTAACAAAAATATCTTGGGCAACTGTAACATCAACACACTATAAAGTCGGCACTATTTTGATTTATTCTTCCAGTCCAAACGACCTGTTAAAGTTTTTTAAATTAACAGCTGTTTATTTATGTAATTCATATATTTTAGTTTTAAAAGGATTATTGTTAAACACTTTAGTGTTTAATGAACATTTCCAGGCTTACGAAGTTGAAGAGCCTCCACATCAAAATATCGTCGTCAAATTACATAGTCATTTAGAATCCCCTATTCCTTGTAATATTAATTTCGTTACTTGTAAAAATTTTATAACACTGCGCTCTCAAATCTAAGCAAAGAATAAATTTCTTTTAAGCTTATGCGACTGTCCCACTGACGACTGTCACCCAAGAAAAAGATATCTAATGTTATACAACCAAAACTCAAAAAACTAAAATGTGAAAAACTGGCCGCAAAATTGTTTTGAGTGTTGATTCGGGTAGTCCACTATAACATGATAACCTAAGACTGATTAATTTAATATTTTTCAACTATTTTTCTTCTGATTTTGAAATAAATATTACTACTTGCCTCAAAATCACAAGTAAATTTCACAATAATCTTAAGTTAATTAATTGTAACTTTAATAAGATTGAGGCTATAAAGATAATCTTTTTTTGTACTCATCCTTTTTATTCATTTAAGTATTATTCATCCACATAAGTAAATGACAAAAATTAATACCTAACTTACCAGTAAGCTGCCAGCGCCGGTGGCAGTTAGAACTTTATAATACATATATATATATATAATTATAATTTACTTTACATACGTTCGTAGTTTGGTAAAGACGGGAATGGAAAAATTTATTTACTACCAGTGGTAGAAGGTATATCTTACGTACGGTGTACTATAAAGTTCTTTCGGCCACCGCCGCTGGCTACTACATCTACTAACTATAAGTTTACAGGTAGTAGATTGATAGATTATGTATGATGTTTGTATAAGTTTTTTATGACACATACAATATTTACACAAATATCATACATTATTTTAAGGCAACACAGGGCTGTTTTAATGACATTGAAAATGATTTTAAGGTTCATAACAATTATGTTATTTTTAAGTTTTTGTTTCATAACATGGAACACGTTCTCAAACAAAAAGGGTAAAAATATTACAATAAAATGTTATACTTTTTATACTAATGCTAGTCTATTCAAGATAGTAGGGGGCCGATTCTCGTACAATTCGTAAAAATGTTCGAATTCGACATTTTTCTCGAGTGGTAATCAGAATAAAATTGAGCCAATGAGAACACAGGACATGTCGAGCTCCGCCATTTCTTTATGGAAAGTCGCTTGTATTGTGTCGAGTGCTCGGGAGTAGTCGAGAGGTCAATTGCTAATTTATGGTATGGTGTTAATATATTTTTTTCCTTTTTGATTATCCTATTGTATATTTTTTAATTTATTTTCAATTACATTATGTATATATTGTAGAATTTAGCTTGGCATTTTGTTTCTCTAAATAAATACTTAAAAATACATATTATGCAAAAAAAAAACCAATTTCATTGCATGTTCATTTATCTAAAATAAATCATTATTTAATAGAATGATAAAAAAGTGAAAAATCGATCTTACTACTCGAGATAAGTCAAGCGACGTTCCCTAAATAAATGGCGGACTGTGACATGTCTAATCTTCTGATTGGCTGAGCTGTGGCTACCGCTCGAGAAAAAAATCGAATTCGAAATTTTTTCGAATCCGTGAGAATCAGCCCCAAGAAGATTCCCGTGACAGGTCGAAGTTTTCCGTTTCATGCATATTAGTTTCCATGTTTAAAAATATTATGTTTTAAAAATATTACATGTCTAGGTTATTTTTATCAAAAATGCAATAATTAATTCCACATTAAGTAGAAACAAGAATAGCAGTTCAGTTAAATATAATAATTATTCATATTCCTGAAAAAAATATTTGTTTAATTAAACAGATGTGTATTTGAATCGTGGATCAGAACGATTCAAGTGCATACACTTTACACAAATATTTTATTTGTAAAATTTAAACAAATAATTTTTTGATAATTATAATTTTATTTAACTGGACTGATACTTATTCTTGTTTTTATTTAATGTGGAATTAATTATTGCATTTTTGATAAAAATAATCTAAAGAGATTAGTTATATTTTTAAAACATAATATTTTTAAACATGGAAACTAATATGCATGAAACGGAAAACTTCGACCTGTCACGAGAACCTTCTCATCTTGAATAAATTTATAGTACCTAATCGATTTTGGCTTATTTCAACCAAACTTTTATGCGCTAAAGTTGTTTCATTTTAAAGATAAGAAACATATTTAAAGTCAAGAGGTAGTTTAAAATAACCCTGTTTAATTGATTGAAAATGATTCAATACAAATTTCAAAAAAATACCATACATTTGTTACGTAGAATATCTATTCGATTAAAAAATTATTACGTAAGTACTTATTACATTTACTAAGATGCAAATTGTCTCGAATTGTTATTTTGTTTTGTTACATTTAAAATAGAATGCAAATTGTCTAGAATTGTTTTATTTTGTTGATTTTATCAAAGAATAAATATGATTATTATTTGAAATAAAAGGTATCTTATTTACAATTTAAATGTTTAGTCCAGATTTGTATTGTAATTTTGCAATTAACTTTTTGTAGTCTTACAGACGCATTTTGTGCAGCACACTTATCGATATGATTTATTTTGATCGTTCACATCTACCAAAATACCAAAATATTTGACAAAACCAACCTTAGCTCAAGACCTTAATGTGCAGGTACTATCATTAGTTAGCAGAGCACAACAAATGGATGTTCATCTTATATCTTGAGATAAGTCAGATTTTTGTCAAATGTTTATGTATATTGATAGGTTTGAATACTCGTAATTTTTTATGCTGACTGTATCTATATTCAGATTTCAACCAAGTTATCTATTTGGACTAAACATAACACCTAGTAAATCCCAACATATACTCCTAATAAATTTGATAAAGGATTTATTTGATCCATACAAGTTGAATGGTAACATCAATCTACCATCATAATAGAAACAACCCGGGACAAATAGCTAAGTGATAGATCTTAACAAGATCTTTTTTTATTTAATCAAGTGGCATATTTTATTTGAACCTTCATCATTGTTGTTTTTACAATATCCTTGGTAAATTAATCAATTTCAATAATAAGAATGAACATGTCGTTTATAAAATCAATCATGTTCACAGTTAAACACATAAAGTAACACAATAAAACAAATCATTAACTTTCATCAAATGAATAAAGATAGTGATTACTTTTAACAACGTCGATATCAACGCTAACAAGTTGAACATTGTTAATATAACTAAATATTTGATCACTTCAATAAAGTGGTTTGTTGAAAAAATAATATTTCTTGATTAATTTTTTATCAAATTGGCATGATAGCAACCATCGATTCACTTTATGCGAACGTATATAAATAAGTTCATTAATTAAATTCATCACAATGTTGATAACATTTATCACAAATTTTTTTCAGTGTATACCTACTACTGTTGAAAATTTTTTCACGTGTCCGTCCGATAACCGTTTAGCAGATAGAGGGGGGGACACTTACCTCTCACAAAAATTCGCACTTTAAAACCAAATATTTCAGAAACGGATCCCTAAATCGAAAGAAAGTGTTCTGAACCTTACATTATTTTTTAAAGACCTATTCAACAATACCCCACACGATGGGTTAGTCGAGAAAAAAAAATTACTCCCACTTTACTTGTATGGGAGCTACCCTAAAACAATTCAACTAAGACAGACAGACAGACGTGGCGAAACGATAAGGGTTCCTTGTATACTACGGAACCCTAAAAAGGTGGTTATGTATCCAAAAGAAAAATTATTGTGAAGCCTGGAGTATAAAAATTATAATACAATGAAAACGTACTAGGGTACCTAGCGTAAGAAAAAAGTTACTATATTCTTCAAAAGTTTAATAGTTCGAAATAGTGTTGGTTTTGTGGAGTTTATATGTACATAATATTTATACGTCGGCTTTATGACACTTACCTCTCACAAAAATTCGCACTTTAAAACCAAATATTTCAGAAACGGATCCCTAAATCGAAAGAAAGTGTTCCGAACCTTATATTATTTTTTAAAGACCTATTCAACAATACCCCACACGATGGGTTAGTCGAAAAAAAAATTACTCCCACTTTACTTGTATGGGAGCTACCCTAAAAAAATTCAACTAAGACAGACAGACAGACGTGGCGAAACGATAAGGGTTCCTTGTATACTACGGAACCCTAAAAAGGCGGTTATGTATCCAAAATAAAAATTACTGTGAAGCCTGGAGTATCAAAATTATAATACAATGAAAACGTACTAGGGTACCTAGCGTAAGAAAAAAGTTACTATATTCTTCAAAAGTTTAATAGTCTGAAATAGTGTTGGTTTTGTGGAGTTTATATGTACATAATATTTATACGTCGGTTTTATCCTTATGCTCAAACTCATTTTATCTTTCCAAGATAAAGTGTTTTGCGGATTTTTTGTATTTAGTAAATTATATTTTGTATCAGGGCCGTATTTGTAATAGCAATAGCGAGTTGGATTGAGAATAGAACCTTAAAAATATGTCATGGCATCAAAGTACAGAACGCGCCGTAATTACAATAAAGCCAGACACTCACTAATTGCACGCAATTAAGGGGTTTTTTCTAATTATCGTTTTCGTATAATTTCCCCGTACACAATTACAGATGGTGCACTCTCACATTATGTATGTACTCGCGCGGTAAAAGAAAAACTTTTACACGCAGCGAGTTAATTATGAAAATTTCAAACACGAAGGGACAGCAAAGGGAACGTGTAGGTATGTGTAGAAAATTCTGAGAACTTAAGGGTTGCAAACATTTTTAATGTTCCATGTTGATCTAATTTACGTAAGTATAATTCTTCCTCGGAGCTTTGGAACATGACTTTTAAAATAATTAAACAAATACCTGGCTTAATTACCAACGCAAATGTGGAGGTTTTGTTTTATTTTTTTAGCTGTTTGTGAAATCAAACACACGGGTGATTTTACTTTAGGTGGTAAGTGCAACCTACGCCATCCACGATTATCCATGGCAGCCCTATGCCATGAGCGCTAGGGCGGTTCCTGACGCACGCCATTATAGTCCTTAGAGCATATGCATAAAGTTATAGTCCAGTCTTAAAATTATTTCTTTGTGAAGAGTTGAGCGTCATTACATCCCATTAATAATCTCTTCAGTTAATTAATTTTGACGTATTCAAAAATATGCTTTCATATCCCGCCCTAAAAAAGCGATATTTGCGAACATAATCTTCAAATAGTCATCAACTTGTACATGCTGTTCCTGTGCATGTACAAATTGATGACCATTTGAAGATCTAACCTTCTGAAAATAGTGTTAAATACAGGAAGTAGTCTCTGTTCTCTGGTAACCACTTAAGAAATGTTTCCATTCTACGGAAATAATATGAATTGCTAAGGATCTGCGTAGAATTTTGGAAGTGATTTGTAATCAGCGGTATTGCACGATGTGGCCATTTTAGGTCCGTAGGTCTGCCCGCTAAACATAAATGTATGTTTGTAGTATTTATGCCATATGCTTTGGTATAAAAATAAATAGGGCATAGACCGTCTTATTACAAAACTTGGTCTGTGCTTAGTCTTGGCTTAAACCAGACGCAGCAGGCGTAGCACAGGCTGCCAAGACTGGACTTGAGTCACGCATTATCTCACAATTTCAGTGACATAATCTCTGTCTTAAAAAGTAGCACGGTGGCGCGTATTAAGTGGGACTGACATGATAAAAATTTCTGGACGCTCGTCGTGTGACTGAGTTTTATCACAAATTTTTTGCTCTCCGACTGCTACTACATCTTCTCAAATATTAAAATCCTTGCTACAACCACAGCAGTTAGCGCACAGGCAAGCCAAAAATTTTTTGATAAAACTCAGTCACCCGTGTTCCTTGACGAGTGTCAAAAAAATTTATCACGTCAGTCACACTAAATACGCGCCATCGTGCTACTCTTTATAACATAGAGATTATGTCACCGAAATTGTGAGATAATGCGTGACTCGAGTCCAGTCTTGGCAGCCCGTGCTACGCCTGCTGTCCCTATCTAATCTTATTTAACCAAATAAAATCACCAGACTTTAACCACGACTAAGTGACCACGTTTTGTAAAAGCTCTTTATTCGCGGGGTATATGTTCCATAAATATGCCGCGAATACAGAAACCGTGAATACGGAATGGTGGATACGTTCCTAGGTGACAAAAAAAAAACAACAAATATATAAAAAAAATATTTAATTGAAGTTTTTGAAAATTTTAATTAATTATCTTAAGGCTTAGGCAATGGTTTGAAGAATTTTGTAATTTTTTCTTGCTTGGCAGTTTTCAAAAGCTCCTTCAATTCAGACTGATACACAGCAGCCGCATTAGCAACTTGCCTCTTAAAAATAAGACTTCGTTCCATAGATGGATCAATGTTCATAAAGAAATCGCAAAGCTCATTTGCCATTCTTAAACCTTCACTAAGATTTTTCAAATTAAATGTCACGTTTCCAGTGCTTGTTGAAGCCTCTTCTTCAATGGGCTGTGAATTTAACATTTCCTCCAAGTCGGTTTCAGTCAAATCTTAATCTTGCGATTCAAGCAATTCCTGAATGTCACTTGATTCTATCTGTTCGAACCCATCTCGTCCTATTCCATTCGCGATTTCGGCTATGGTTGCAGTTAAAATTTGAGCTTGCACAGATTCTTCGTCATTTTCCGCAGTCACAGCAGGCCACAGTTTTTTCCAGCATGACTTCAATGTGTATGGATTCAGTTCTTCCAATGATTCTTTTATGTTTACGATGCATTTTGCTATGTCAAATTTCTTCCAGCATTCCATAACATTCATATCAGGATTGCATTCCATATTATCCAATATAATTTTGAAGGTTCGTCGTATGTAATAGAGCTTAAAGGCCTGGATTATGCCTTGGTCCATAGGTTGAAGCAAAGCCGTCGTGTTGGGAGGTAAAAATGTCACTTTTATATTTGGATGCATAGTTTCAAGTTCGCGAGGATGACCTGGTGCATTGTCCAAAACTAGAAGCGCTTTAAAGTCTAAATTCTGTTTTTTTAAATAAGTTTCAACTTCAGAAACAAAACAATTCCGGAACCAGTCACAAAAAATAGCGCTTGTAACCCACGCTTTCTTATTAGCACGCCAAAACACTGGCAGGTTGTCTTTGTTTTGATTTTTTAAAGCTCGAGGATTAAACGATCTGTAAAGCATCAGTGGTTTAATGACACAATCTCCAGAAGCATTAGAACATAGCAGCAGTGTAACTCTATCCTTTGCTGCCTTAAATCCAGGAGCAGACTTTTCGCTTTTAGAAATGAATGTTTTGTTTGGCATTCTCTTCCAAAACAGTGCAGTTTCGTCTGCATTAAATACTTGCTCAGGTTTGTATCCTCCATCAGCTACTAGTTTTGCAAATTCTTCTGGATATCGTCCTGCTGCAGCAGTGTCTGCAGATGCAGCTTCTCCAACAATTTTGATGTTATGCAACGATTGTCTCACCTTAAATTTATTGAACCAACCTTCCGATGCTTGAAATCCGCCATCTGTACATTCACCACTAAAACTACCATCAGGTTCTTTAAAATGAGCGTAAAGACGCTTTGCCTTCTCCCGGACCATTGGACCACTCAGGGGCACTCTTTTTTGGTTGCGGTCTTCGATCCATAATGACAACGCCACTTCCATTTTTTCTATTGCTGGATCGCGAACAATTTTTGCTGACAGTGAAGTTGAAGCTACAGACGACCTTATTTTATCGATCGTACAGTTGATTCGTTGACATTGAATGAGCGTGATATGGATGCAAATGACTCTCCAAGGCGTAAACGATCAAGCATTTCTATTTTCACTTTAAGCGGTAACACAGATTTTTTTCGTGTCGAAACTCGTTTCTCAATTTTTTTAGTTGACATTATAAACTAGGAAGAGTGCAGTAGAGACGTGTTACTCGATCACAATTTTTGTAACGAATGTGAAAGACGAAACAATAAAACACGCAAAGCGGCTTTTACTATAAACGGAACAACAACATTTAAAAATATACTCTATTTATTGAGTTATAAGGTTGCTTTCATTCTGTTTGTTTACATTCTCAAAAACACCGCTCGCGGCGAAGGCGGCTTGTGTCAAAGTCCTCTGCGATATCATTTAACAACATACTTTTGGTAAAGTTGTAATAAGATCTATTTTACTTTTTTATTAGTCCATTTGACAAGGATATTGTGTTGGATACTTATTGGAATAATTTTATTATTACATATGTATGTACTAATTAGATCCGCGAATAAAGAAATTTTTTGTCGCGAATATAGGAATTGGGTAGCATTTTTTTAATCCGCGAATAGTGAAAACGCGGATAAAGGAAGCGCGAATAAGGAGCTTTTACTGTATATGACTAAAAATGCCTAAGAGAGCCTCTCGTTCAATTGAGATTATCTGAAGCAGATTCATTCAAGATTGATTTCTAGCTAGTGTAAAAAAGGACAGTGTTAAAGTTGGCCTAAGAACCAATACAAATTTAACATAAAATATGTGATAATTCTTGAGATAAGATATAATTATTACTCATTACATTTTAACGGGCACTTCTGAATATTTTATGTAATTTATAAAAGGACTTTTCGATTCCTTCTAACATTTATGAAAACCACAGACTAGAAAGAATATGTCTATATTCTAGGTGCATTCCGAATGAGCTTATAGCGATGAGAGTGATATGAGCGCTCACAGCTTTTCCGAATGGGATATCGCGCTAACATCGACAAGTTAACCATTCGGAACAATAATTTGCGCGCGTACGACGCTGTTTCCTCAGATGTAGATGCCTATTACTTGACGATTCATTTTCTGCAACTGCACCTAATTTTTGTGCCTAAGCATTATTTGATTGGCACTTAAGTAAAGTAGACAACAGAAAATTACTCCCCTACTGTATTATTTAACTCATCCCTCACAGTAAAAACACTCACAATGAGTACGATGTATGGTCGTCGTTAACGTAAGATGGCGAATGTAATGACGCTATCAGTGACGTCAGGTTGGATACTGTCAGTGGGATCACGGTGATTCGAAACGACTTTTAGCGTACTGGTATCGATGCCATCGCCATTCGGAACGCAGTGCGTTCGCTCGCGGAATCGAATCATTTGAATCCTCGGATCCGGATTTACCCACGCCTAGAACGCACCTGTTATTGGCTCCGCGCAACTTATACATTTAGCGATACATAATCACTCATCTATGCGTTTAGCTACAATGGGGTATGTTAGATATAGGTACTAAGGTATAGGTATTACTTTGAAACCTACGATATATTTACAAAACATCAATATGGTTTTCGAAAGGGTAGATCTATAAATATGGCAATATTCGATTTTGTAGAAAAACTAATTAGTAACGTAGAAAAACGAAAACCGACATTAGCTATTTACATGGATATGACTAAAGCTTTTGATAATGTTAATCATGAAATACTGCTAAAAAACTTTAGGCATACGGTATTAGAGGTAATGCTTTTAAACTAATTCAATCTTATTTGAATAACAGAATACAAGTTACACACATTACTAGAATTAATTATAAGACCGGGATTAACACAACCTATGCTTCAAATCAAAGGTCTGTCTACTTTGGAGTTCCACAAGGCAGTGTTTTAGGACCATTGTTATTATTCAATATATATATAAATAACCTTCCTAATGTAATTAACCATTCTATGGCGATTTTTGCCGATGATAGTACTATCTTATTCACATATGATAATTCAGATGATATAGAACATGACATAAATAATTCCTTATTACTAATAATCAAATGGTTGACATTGAATAATTTGACGATTAACTTGACAAAAACGTACTTGATGAACTTCAAGCTACGCAATAATTACCCATTAAATTTTGACATTGGACTCATTTCTGTGCGCCCGCCGTCTAAATAACCTAAAACTAAAATTTCTTAATTTAAACTTAATTTAAATAGCCAGTTAAACAAGTGCTATTCTACGAAGGCAGAGCTTAAAGCGTAATTCTAAAATGTCTAAGATTTATTTTAATTGTGTTTGTGTTGCTATCGTAAAAATATTAAAAGTAAATTAATGGATGGATTGTTATCAAGGAAACTAAAACGGGATTATGTTTATATCAGTTAATACATTTAATGTACATTTTTATATTATTTTTAACAATATGATTGGTACTACTAAAAATTATTTTTATTTTCCTATTAATTTTTAAGGCGAAAACAATCAATTTGGGCAAAATTAAAATTTCAACCTCATTTGTTATTTGGATTTTTATTTTTCGTTACCAAAATGGCGGATTTTAGCAAGGTTCTAGTTTTAATCGGAATCATTTAAGTCGCCGCTAAAAATAGTCAGTTTAGGATGTTTACGCGTAAAAATCTCACGTCTGGAATAGCGTTTGGACGGCTAAAGCTAAGTTGAATTGACCGTCTAAAATTAGAAACGTCAGATTCAAATTAGCAATGTCAGTTGAATTTGACAGTTACCGTAGAATAGGATAATGGTTTAGCGGCACCTAAATAAAATTAGGCAATTTAGCGGCCACTTCAGAATTGAGTCCATTAGCTATGTATTTAGGAAACGCAATAAAAGAAGTGAACACCACAAAATTTTTAGGACTAACGATAGATAATAAGTTGACATGGAAATTTCATATTGATAATTTAGTGAAGTGAAAATTAAACCAATTTTCATATGCTTTATACAAATTAAGATATTATGTTGCCTCTTTAAAAACAATCTTAACCGCATACTTTGGATATGTTGCATATATATTAAGATATGGAATAATGTTTTGGGGCAATAGCACTGACAAGCAAACTGTTTTTATGGCACAAAAAAGATGCGTAAGGTCAATGTTTGGTCTAATGCAAGAAGACTCTTGTCAACCCTATTTTCGCAAATATAAAATTTTGACACTCACATCCATATACATTAGCGAGTTGGCAAATTTCTACAGGAACAATTCACATAATTTTAAAGCGTACTCTAGCGGAAGTCGACACGAGGGCAAATTAAAACTAATTCACAGTTATAAGACCTCTCTTCATAGAATAAGTGTTCACTGTATGGTGCCCACAGTTTATAACAAAATTCAGTTGTCAATTAGATCAATAACAGACAATCAAAAGTTTAAAACTGCCCTCAATGGTCATATTATAGTCTGAAAGATTTCTTAAATGATAAAAAACAGCATTGTATTGACATTGACATTTTAAATTTAATTTATAATTATCTTTGACTTTTCTTTATATATTTTTTTCCACTTTTGTGTCCATTGACATCTTACCATGATATATTTTACTCAATTATTCGTTAATCACTACCTCAACATTGCATTGTATTTGACTCTTATGTAATTTGTAATTATTTTTGACATTCTTATTTTATTGCCACTTATTTAATTTATCTTAAAATTCCCTTAATTTGACTTACCTTTAGATGTAGTATTATAATTGACAATACATAAGAATAATATAAATTAAATCTGTAATTCTATTGACATTTATTACATTTAATATATTTTTTATTACTCTCGTTTACCACGCTGACATATTGTAATTTAATTAATAGACTTTTTCTCTGTTCATATGCCTTCAAGGATAAGGCAAAACACGGCTGTGCTCTTTTAATTTTAACATCTATGTTTATACCCATGTTTTATGAACAAAATAAATGAATTATGAATTACTTATTTTGTGTTTATCAAACATAACCTCAAAATCTATAAGTAGTTCGCTAATAATAAAGTTCTCAGAAATGTCCGTCAATAATCTTCGTTTTTACAGTGATTTACTTGTAATTTGGAACCTAAAAAACAATTTTACATATGATTATTGGTTCTTAAGCCAACAATTTATGGGCACAGAGCAATCTCCTTTGCCGAATATTATTTGAACTTTTTTCCTTTGAAATTTTTATTCATAGATGTGCTAAAAATAAAACTGGTACTTACTGTGAAATTTTACTAAGTAAATAAGTAAATTTCGTAAGTTATTGCGACTTCAATAGCATATTCATTGAACTCATTGTTTAAATTATACAAAGTGGAATGAGAAAGACAACCGATACCCTAAAAAGTTTTCAAAGAATTACATAACTAAGCAAGTCATTGTGATCACGGAGGATCAATATTTTCATTGATCAGTGCTAAATTACTGGTTTGTGTCTGTCTTTATGAGCGACATTATTAAGAAGCACATTGTCCCCGTGATCTGGACCATTCATTACCACATGTCCTCTGTAACCAATCTCGCTCTTAACTTATTGCTTCTACGACCATAATCGCTTGAACAAATTTAACCCGAATGTTAAGTGAACGTGATGATCAGTGAATGAATCTCATTGTGAACTATTACAGTTCATTTTAATGAATTCTGCGTGCGTGAGGTTGAACTGTCGGTCAATTTTAGTGTCGTATGTCAAAGTTTTTTTTTGTTATTGTTACAGTACAGCCTTGTATTTAAATGGCTGAATGATAATTATGCCGTGGCGGAGACCTATAATCATTGTCCCATAATCACCTATGAGAAGTGGACATATTGTTATATCAAAAACACTAGCGAGCTTATTTCGAAACCACGGCGTAATCACAAAATTCTATGTCTAAACCCGGATCTATCATTTTTTTGTAAAATTTTCTGTATGGTTTCTTGTATGCTTTGCGGCAGAATTAGGTAAGATAGAGGTATTCGTGTACTGAGTCTTTCTCTGTTAATAAAATTATCATAATAATATTAATTTTTATCTACATTGGAAGCTTTTGAGGATCCTAAAGGCATACTCTTGAAACCAATTCTGACGAATAATATCAAAATAATATTTTCAAAAATTGGTGTGACTGGATAAAAAGCTCTTTCTAGTCGTTTTAATTTTTTAAACCTCCCACCCATTCAGCATGTCTTTTAGCTAATAAGAAGACTAGATGCAACTTATCAGCTTTATGTCCCATTTACGTCCCCCCAAGTCTCGCCTCAAAAGGCTTCAAGTGATCCAAATCCGATTCTAAAACATTACGAATCTTAAGTGATAGTGGGCAGTATGCATTGCTCGCAGGACTGACAGCCATTGGGGCGAAAAGGTTCCCAAATGACGGCCGCTAATAAGGTGGACCGACGATCTGGTGAAGATCGCGGGAAGCCACTGGATATAAGGAGAGCAGGACCGTTCGTTTTAATTTTCCGTGCAATATTTGGGGGCGAGGGGAGGGGGGAGCATTCTAACAAGGTTCCTACTCAGAGCGAGGCTAACAAGTTATCAAAAAATAAAGTTTTTTCTACCCTGAATTTAGCAAAATATGATAATCGCGCCGTGTTCTGCTAAAAGTTGAGTCGGAATCATGGTATTTCTGTCTTTTGGGGGGGGCAATGACTCCATGAGCCCCCTCCTGGATCCGCCAATGCCAAACAACCATAGTGCACATGTAAAGCGTGACGTTTTGAGGAATAAGTTTCGTCGCAATCGGTTCAGTACTTATATTATGAGAGATTTATCCAACGTCTATACAATCATGCTCACAAAGTTCTCACTTTGTGTTAGAGTTGGATAGAACGACGACCCTTGCAAAAGATTCTAAGATAAGTCAAGTCTTTGTTGCCGAATTCTATGCAGTGACAAAGTGAACCCTTATTTAAAGAATTAAGCCCTTCACCCGAAACTTACGCTGTCACGTTGTCCCGACTCTCACGCACAACGTGACTACAAAGTCTGCCGGATTAAGAAGTCTATTTAGAATTTTACCGGCTTAAATTGAATTTAATCAGCTAAGTTTTCAGCCAGTAACAGACGATATTGTTGAAAGAAAAGATTTTTGTTTTGTATCGTAGTAATTCTTTAGTTCCGTCAAAATAAAACACGTGGTAATTAGCTAATTTCGTGACTGAAATATACGCTGGAATACAGAAAACACAGCTCAAAACGCATTGCAAAGTAATAATAATACAATAACGCTTTAAAATAAAGCGGAGTTGTTTGAAAGTTCCAAAGACTCCTTCATCATCATCATCATAACAGCTCATATACGTCCCCCACCGAGGGGTTCGAGTCTACCCTATGTTAGGGTGATTAGGCCTTAGTCAACCACGCTGGCCCAGTGCGGATTGATCGACTTCACATACATCATTGAATTTCTTCGCAGATGTATGCAGGTTGCCTCACGATGTTTTCCTTCACCGTAGGAGCGTCAGACAAATGTACATATGAAATTCGAAACGAAAAACACATTGGTACATGGCGGGTCTCGATTCTCGAACCCCGACCCCCCGATTGGAAGGCAAGTGCCGAGTCCACAGCGCCACCGACGCTCTTAAAGACTCCTTAGTTCAATTTATATTAGGCCATACTGCCTCACCTTTATCTAGTGGTTAAGACCACCGGGTGTTGATCAGAAGTTCCGGAGTTCGATTCCCTATGGGGTAGAAGTTTTTCTGCTCGATTTGGTTGATGGTAGGGCTTCTAAGTCCGCCTGGCTAGCTACTACCGTCTTACCTGAGTTTGTCGCCATAATAACAAGGGTAATAGCATTGTTGTGTTTCTACAATCAGAGGTAAGATAGCCAGCTCCTCAGTTGTTAGGAGTCCAGGTGAAGCTCGCATCCACCCTCGGCCTTGTCATCACTTACCATTAGGTGAGATGAAGGTCAATGCTTCTATGTCGTATGTAAAAAAAAACTTCATGTTAAGAAACTACCACAGACGATGGAGGCTTAACTTAAAACTCGACGTTGCCTCACGGCTTCACACATGTGCAGGAACACAACATCTCGTTATTTCGATGTGGTTTTTTGTAGGGTGGTGGTGGTATTTGCTAAGTTTTACCGTTTATCGTTATAACGGATCGGGCTACCAGGAAACGCTGTGCCCTCTGTCTGTGGTATTAATATCTATTATTACCACGCATCTGCTTATATTTTAAGGACTTAAATACAAACGCGCAATACCCAGATTATTGCTTATATGGAGGAATCTTAGATTTTTTTTCGATACACAATCATAATAGGACACGACCTAAAATTTTGTTCATTTCAGTACCTAGGTAAATGTGTGAACGACTGATTGTCTATTGTTCCTAGAAATCCTAGAAATCCAATCCCTAATCTTCTTAGTATTCCTAAATGCCGTACAAACTTAGGTCAACATCATCTAATCTCGCATGTCACTAGATTACAACCGCTTAACTGTCAATTTACCTGAACTGGATATCTTTGGTGATTCTCTTAAAGTTTTTAAAATAAAATTACGGCAATTAATAACCTAATAAAAATGAAATGTTTATGTATTTATGCATAATATGCTTTAAATATTTTAAAGCATATTATGCATAAATAGCGACACATTTTAAAATTAATACTAACTTAACTTTATAAATTGCATTCCAATTTGATTAATCCGCTTTATTATAAATTGCTGTGAACGCCTGTAATTGGCATCTATAATACATAAGTAAAGCTCGACTTTAAGGGCTCAATGAATTTATATCTATGCTGTTGGTGTTCCTATCAAATAAATCAATAAATAGTCCAAACTTACCGTAACAATTGTTGTTTTACAGGTATGGTCGTGGCAATATTGAAACTTAACATTGGATATTTGGTATGTATTAGTTAACTTCGAATGTAATCGACTAACGTATAGAATGGTAATGTTCACGTAAATTTGATACCTGTGCTATCCCATCATGTACCCAGTACCTTCCTAGAGGGGCACCTTGAATGCGGAGAAGCGAAGATGTGAATACTCGTCTGTCTATCGATAAGTTATTGTTTTGCAGTCCGCTGGACATATTATGCTGTCATTTATCAGTTTCAGACTGGTAGTCAGAAAAAACTACAAGTTCATACAGACTGAACCAACTACAACCAACCAAGTTGAAATAAAGTTGTAGTAGCTTTTCGTTGATCGTGCGCGTTGAGTACCTATACCTTCTAAGTGAATCAGATGATGGACTAATTGATTTGTCTTTAATTAAGACCATTGATTCCCTGTAAAACGTAGCGAAACTCCAATTCCGACAAGAACTATAATAATATCTAAGAATCCAATTTCGTGTCTGATCTTGCGGGGGCAAGCCGCAGAACCACTTATCCCCAAAAGTATAATTTATACGCATTCCGCAAATTATCACAATTCAGTTTACGACTCTTTCGCCATTACCATACGAATTGATTCAACAATTCACAAACATTTTAGCCGAAATATTAATGTTATGCGCAATGGGAGCGATTTAAATTCACGTTACAGTCAATTGAACTTGTTCGAGACTTAGCGTAGTTTTTGATTTTATTTCACTTGCCATTAATTTTCGTTGATTGTGTTAAATAGCGTGTGACGCTTTTGGTGTTGCACGATTTCCTGTATTTCTATAATCTGTAAATTAAAAATCTATTGTTCGGATTTTTTATGAGTTTCTGCACAATTACTGTTAGGCACAGGTCTCCTCTAAACAGCCCTGTAAACGTTCAAACATGTATGTCAAACTTGCTTGACAAACTTCACGTTTTCATGAAACACGACGTCAATCCAGATACTATTCAAACTCGTAGTTCGTCAAACGCATCAAACACAGCCCTATACAAACAAACAGGTTTGTCAAACACGTAAAATTGACAAACATGTTTGATCGTTTACAGGGTTCTTAAGGAAGAGAGATTTGACTATCTCGCACTACGCTGGCCCAGTGGCCCATAGAGCGCCAGCCAGAGCCTCGTTCGTTGCTTTGCAGGGTGGATCCGTGCATGCGAGGGTGGATTGTATTCCGTGTTAAAACACCTTACACCCCACTGTTATTACCACCTTACACAGTCTGACAAAGAAGACATTTGACTTCTTCTATGCAGTTTTTGATTTACTAATATTTGTCATCATCACAGCTCATATACATCCCCACCGAGGGGCCTACCCTGACCAGTTATGGTAGAGCGATTAGACCTTAGTCAAACCACGCTGGCCCAGTGCGGATTGGTTGACTTCACATACACCTTTGAATTTCTTCGCAGGTGTATGCAGGTTTACTCACGATGTTTTCCTTCACTGTAGGAGCGTCAGATAAATGTACATATGAAATTCGTGGAACGAAAAATACATTGATGCATGGTAGGATCGATCGCGGGCCTCCCGATTTTACTCGGAACACAGTCCAGTGCCGAGGCCACAACGCCACCGACGCTCTTATACTAATATTTACAGTTGTGATATCTTAATTAAAATTTTTGCTGCTATGCAAATTGTTAATGTTTTTGTAAGCAGGCTAACTTGGGGCTAACTTTTTATCTTGAGTTCTCAGCGGTTTATATACGTTCATTAAAACTTTGTTAAGTTCATCCACGCACGTTATGTCTTTATGAAACCTTTTCTTTTATAGCGATGTTTTATTATTCGCTTTAAATATTTTTTGTACTCCCAATTTTTGTCAACGTAAAATATTCGATAAAAACTTTACTAAGCAAACTCATTACAACCACACCACACAGGTGTAGCGGCGTCAAGAGTGAGCCGGAAGTTTGTCTACCCATGCATTTCCATGTCTTAAACATCTATTCAGTTTTGAAGAAATTTTTATGAATTCGTAGAATTCTAAAAAGATGAATGCTTATATGGGCAACCCCGTGGATAACCTATTTCACATGCATGAAGATTATAATATTCGTTATAGCTTAGTCACTAATTGAATGAATGAATGAATAAACGTTTATTTGGATCAATCACACAGACATACATTATTATTAACATAATTACACATTTTATTCGTGCGAGGCCCAAAAAGGCGCTGCCTCAGCGTAATTGTGATTACCTTGATTTTTTTATATTTATTTGCCATACAACCCTTAAGATTCCTTGATCTTTATGTAGCGAAAAATAAGGAACGAACGAGTCCGAGAGCTGAATCATTATTCATCTCTTTAGTAATCGATTAACTGCAACGAGTCTTAGCCACCAGTCGTTAGGCGAGTGTTGGCGATGATTTAAGTCGCACGCGGTGTATGTGACGACGAAAATTTCAAACGAGCATTTAAACAAACCCATATGTTTAGTAACGTCTGTCCCCGTACCATGAACACCGATACACGATATGATAAAGCGTGAAATCGATATGAGCTAGAGTCAAAATATTTTGGATATAATTACCTACCTTGTAATTTTGTCGACATTATTATAATTTTAACAATGCCCAAAATAACAATATCAATATCCAAAACATACTCATAACTTCAAGATAACTGAAAAATATAACTTTTTTTAACAGTTTATATCGATATATCGTTTTATCATATTGTGTTTCGGAGGTCATGCTAGGGGGCTGAACAGTAGACGGAACATATGAATGTTTGCCACTTTTTTTTTGTTGGTATAAAATAATAATAATAATAATTCATTTATTAAAGTAACACAGACTCATTTAGGTTAGGTGTTAAAAAGAACTTAAGCACTATGTTAATAAATTACAAACAAAAAGAAAGAAAGAAAATTATTGTTAACTCCGTGCCATGCCACCAGAAACTGTACAGCATCGATTGATATATATGCAATCCAGTCGGCTTGCTATCATGTTCAAGATGCTGTTGGCGCTGCCGCGCACCCCACGCACCAGGGAAGCACATCTCTTACGCATTGTTGCATAAAAGCAATTAACTCGCGCCTCCGCAAACATCCCTGACGCGCTACAGAAGCGAGGAAGCCCCAGCAACACCCTGAACGCATTGTTATATTGTACACGAAGGGCATTATAAGCTTTTTGAGTAAATTCAAAAAATGGTCGTTGAGAAAATGGGATAATTAATGTGAACATTATTACTTAAGCGGCTGGAATCATTGCGCGAAACATTGGTAACATTATGCGAAAGAGACATTGTGCGAAAGGGACATTTTGCAACCTGTAGACATTATGCAAGACAGGGGTGCAAGGGGTCCCAAATACCACCTATCGGGACCCAAGCCAACCTCACCTGCACGCGGTGCACCCTGCTCTATAACGGACGAGGCTCTGGCGCTCCCCACCAACCCGCACTGGGCCAGCGTGGTGGGAGATGGCCCAAAACCCCCCATGAACCCAAACATTAAACAAAGGCCCCAAGTGCCCGGCGGTTCTGGAGGCCGTGCCGGCGGTGACGGACGTCGGCGCGGTACTGGGACCTGGGGTGCAAAGAATCCCCGGGCGGCGGAGATCCCCCGTCAGACGACCTTGGCCCTGGCCACATATAACGCGCGCACACTGCGGACCGCGGAGAAGCTGCTGGAGCTCGAGAGGGAGTTGAGCAGGATTCGCTGGAGTATAGTGGGACTGTCCGAAGTCCGAAGAGAGGGTGAGGACACGATGGTTCTCAAATCCGGCAACCTGCTCTATTTCCGGGAGGGCGAAGACCTGTCCCAAGGTGGTGTCGGATTTATCGTCCACAAGTCTCTTGTGAACAACGTTGTACAGATCGGAAGTGTGTCGAATAGGGTGGCGTACCTTATACTCAGAATTACCAAACGGTATTCGCTGAAGGTCATACAGGTATACGCTCCGACCTCGAAACACTACGACGAGGAAGTGGAAGCTATGTATGAGGACATTTCTCGGGCAATACATGCTTCCAAGACTCATTACACCGTTGTCATGGGAGACTTCAACGCAAAGCTAGGCAAGCGCGGCGATAGTGAGTTGAAAGTGGGGCAATTTGGAGCTGGAATCCGGAATTACCGTGGTCAAATGCTAGCCGATTACATGGAGAGAGAGGGACTCTATATGATGAACTCTTTCTTCAAAAAACGGCTGCATCGAAAATGGACCTGGAAAAGTCCGAATGGCGTGACAAAAAATGAGATTGACTTCATCATCATTGTTTTATTATTACTTCTTCTTGTAAATGTACCTATTAGACTAAAAGTGGTGTAACTATAACTTATTTTTGTCATTGTTTACTTATACTAATTTTTTCCCCTGTAATTTATTACAATTGGCTTAGATAAATATATGCGAAGGCTTGTAATTAGCGAATTGAACATTTATTTGTCTAGTAATAAGTTTATGTGTCTGTAAGCCTTTTAAAAATAAATAAATAAATAAAATAAATAAATCATGTCGACTAAGACTCGCTTATTCAATGACGTCTCAGTGATCAATACGTTCAACACGGGAAGCGATCACCGAATGGTGAGAGGCGCATTGAATCTTAATGTAAAAGCTGAGAGGTATCGACTGATGAAGTCAACGCTCCGTCCTGGAGCCATCCAGATCCAAAACCCCGAGCGCTTTCAACTCGAATTACAGAATCGGTTCGCTTGCCTGGAGGATTGCACGGATGTGGACACATATAATGACAGGTTTGTGGAAACTGTCCTTACGGTGGGTTCGAAGTTTTTCAAACCCAGCCGTACCAAGCAAAGGAGCAAGATCTCAGAGCCGACAATTAAGCTGATGGAAGAAAGACGTGGGATGGGTCTGCAGTCCTCTGAAGATGCTCGTCGGCGACTCAACAAACAGATCTCGAAGTCTCTGACTCGCGACATACGCCGATTTAATACAGAACGTATTAAGGAAGCCATCGAGCGGAACAAGGGCTCCAAAGTGTTCGCAAGAGATCTGTCACTCGGTCAGAGTCTGCTGACGAAGCTGAAGACAGAGGACGGCAGAGTCGTCACGTCTCGACCTGAACTTATGGCTGAGATTGAACGCTTTTATGGACAGCTTTACACAACATCGCAGGCACCTGTCATTCAGGCTACAGACCCTAGAGCCAAATTGATCCGGCATTGCACCGAAGACATCCCGGACGTCAGCCTGTACGAGATTAGTGTGGCTCTCAAACAGCTAAAAAACAACAAGGCACCGGGTGATGATGGAGTTACAGCTGAGCTTTTGAAAGCGGGTGGACTACCAGTCCGGAAAGCGCTGCAGAAGCTATTTAACTCCATCATACTCGAGGGCATTACGCCTAAAGCATGGCACGGGGGTGTGGTGGCACTTTTCTTCAAAAAGGGTGACAGGGCCCAGTTGAAGAACTACAGACCCATCGCGCTCCTGAGTCATGTATACAAGCTGTTCTCGAGAGTCATCACGAATCGTCTCGCGCGCAGGTTTGACGACTTCCAGCCTCCCGAACAAGCCGGATTCCGTAAAGGCTATAGTACCATAGACCACATTCATATGCTGCGGCAGGTTATACAGAAGACCGAGGAGTATAATCTGCCACTATGCTTGGCGTTTGTGGACTATGAGAAAGCCTTCGATTCTGTCGAGACCTGGGCCGTGCTTAGGTCACTCCAGAGGTGCCAAATAGACTACCGGTACATCCAAGTGTTGAAGTCATTGTACGGAAACGCCACTATGTCAGTCCGCCTTCAGGACCAGAACTCGAAACCAATACGACTTCAGCGAGGTGTGAGACAAGGTGACGTTATATCGCCGAAGCTGTTCACAGCTGCGCTGGAGGATGTATTTAAGCTTTTGGACTGGAGAGGACTCGGCATCAACATAAACGGCGAGTACATGACTCACCTTCGTTTTGCCGATGATATCGTGGTCATGGCTGAGACCGTGGAAGATCTAGGCACAATGCTCGAAGACCTCTGTAGACTTTCCCAACAAGTGGGTCTTAAAATGAACATGGACAAGACCAAAATTATGGTGAATTCCCATGTAGTACCCACTCCTGTGAAGGTTGGCGGCTCTACACTGGAAGTTGTTGACGAATATGTTTACCTGGGACAAATAGTCCAGCTCGGTAAGTCCAACTTCCAGAAAGAGGTAAATCGACGAATCCAACTCGGCTGGGCAGCGTTCGGGAAGCTACGCAGCATATTCTCGGCCAATCTACCGCAGTGTCTTAAGACGAAAGTCTTCAATTCGTGCGTGTTGCCAGTGATGACGTACGGAACTGAGACGTGGCCGTTTACAATGAGTCTCATCAGAAGGCTCAATGTCACTCAAAGGGCAATGGAGAGGGCTATGCTCGGGGTTTCTCTACGCGATCGCATCAGAAATGAAGAGATCCGTAGAAGAACTAGAGTCGCCGACATAGCCCAAAGAATTGCAAACCTTAAGTGGCAGTGGGCAGGACACATAGCTCGCAGGACTGACGGTCGTTGGGGCGGAAAGGTCCTCGAGTGGCGGCCGCGTACCGGGAGACGCAGCGTTGGTAGGCCCCCGACAAGGTGGACCGACGCACTATGTGGAGGTGCCTAAGAGAGCTTGGCCATAAATACATTTTGTAAAAATCGGCGCAGGTACTTGTATTATACCTCAAACTATATCTAAGAAGTTGATCTACTATATTATGTATAAATTATGTATGTAACTAGTACTTTTTTATAGTAAAGAGCATCTAAATACGATGATTGAAAAATTATCACGAAAACATCATAATTTGTATTTTTTTCAGGATGATTTTCTAGTAAGCTAGCAATGAAAATTATACAAGTATTATACCATTTTAGAAAGCTTATAATATATACTTTTTTTTGGTATACACAAATATGCTATATATTTATAAATATATTTACTAGAAATATTTATCTCATGACATATCATTTTTGCGTATCTGAAACTTTCAATTAGAGTTTTGACAGTTGCCGAAATTTGCCGAAGGTCTGTAAATGATGTTATTTGATAGGAAATTTAATATTTTTATACAGGAAGAAAAAAAAAGTTACAACTTCATTGCACAACATAATGCTATCTATCATAACATGAAATAGTAATAATTTCTTAAAAATACGTGGGCGAATCTATTTGTTTTATTAGTTGATATAGGTTACACTTGTGATATATTATTAATTGCGGTTTATGTTTTGATAATGTATCGAGTATTTCTCACCATTTTTAGTTCGCCTACAAAATAAATTATCAATAAAACACATAGGAAACCGAGTAACCACATAATGATAAATAGTTTTTATTCCCATACTTTGCACACGTTTCAAATCAGTTATTTAATATAAAATAGAGCATCTGCATACTGAATAATTACATACTGTTTTTCGTTCGTTATTGTCGTTATTAAAAGTGTATCTAACCACCTACTCTCTCGCAATGAGTGAATTCCAATGTACCAGACGCGACCTATGTCTTGTTTTGATTGAAAGTGACGGGAATTATGTTGTTGCTTTAACAAGTTATATACGGAATAATTTTATCAACTTTTCTGAGGCAAATATCGCTAAAATTGTCGCGAGTGTACAAAAAAATCTTATTACGAACTTTCGTCAACGCTACACTAAATCTGGCAGAAATAAAGAAATTTTTTTAAATCAGAATAGCCTGTGGTTGAATGCCACATTCACAGTAAATCTGGAAGATCCTACTTGTGAATCTGAACCTTCGACATCGACGGGGAAGCGAGGACGCCCTTCTAAAACCTACGAAGACAGTTCCGATAGAACACAAAGACGAAAAAACAAGGAGTTGCTTGAAACATGTGGCCTTGATTTTATACTGAATTCATATCTTCAAGGATTGAGATCTCAAGGGGAAACGGAAGAAGCATTCATTGTCGAAATTTTACGAGTATTACCCATAGATAAAAAAGTGAAATACGTCAAAATCTTTTAAATGAACCGGCACATTTAACAGCGTACTCTAAAGATGAAGCTCTCAGTATTTTTATAGAGTTGGACCTTAACATGGCACAGTATGAAAACATGAGAAATTGCTTAATTGCGAAGAACTGCGTATTATTTCCGTCATATAAATCAATTCAGGAAGCTAAAGGAATGTGCTACCCACCAAGATCAAGCATAGAAATTAATAATATTACAGCAAAAATAAAACTGCAAGATCTGCTGGATCACACTATTGCAAGAATTTTGAAAATCAATGGTGTATACAAAGCTGGCAAAAAACATTTAATGCTGTATTCGAAATGGGGCTGTGATGGCTCAAGCGGACAAAGTGAATACAAGCAAGTCTTAACTGAAGAGGATGAGTTAATTTCTGACACAAATTTATTTATATCTTCATTAGTACCTCTGAAACTTGTTGATATTAATATAAATGAAACTTTGTGGGAAAACCCTGTTCCATCATCAGTAAGATTTTGTAGGCCCATTTTAATAGAATTTTCAAAAGAGACACCAGAGAAAACTACAAGTGTAGTTAATGAAATTATAGCTCAAAGAAACGCTCTCACAACAAGCTTAATCAATAAAAATGGTGAAAGTATTGCAATCAAACACACATTATTTTTGACAATGGTTGACGGGAAAGTGGCTCAAGTTTTGTCAGAAACTTCATCAGGTGCTGTATGTACTATTTGTGGTGCAAGACCTACAGAGATGAACAATTTAGAAAAAGTACAAAATAAACCTGTTGACGAAAATTCTTATCAATATGGGCTTTCGACTTTACATTGCTGGATTAGATTTATGGAACTAATTTTACATATATCTTATAATGTAGGCTTTGAAAAATGGTCTGCTACAACGACAGAAAATAAAGATTTGAAAAAACAAAAGAAGACATATGTACAAAGAAGGTTCAGAGAAGAACTTGGTTTAAATATAGATAAACCTAAGCAAGGTTCTGGTAACAGTAATGACGGTAATACAGCTAGACGATTTTTTCAAAATTATCAGTGCACTGCAGAAATTACCGGTGTGGATGAGGAATTGATAAAACGATTTTATGTTTTACTTCAAGTTATGTCTAGCGGAAAAGTAATTAATGCTACGAAATTTGGACAGTATGCTTTCGATACAGCACAACGATATGTTAGTAAATATATGTGGTATTATATGCCATCATCTGTCCATAAAGTCCTAATTCATGGGGAAAGTGTAATTCGGCATTATTCAGTGTTACCTCTTGGACAGCTCTCCGAAGATGCCCAGGAATCAAGGAACAAAGACTATAAACGATTCAGACTTCATCATGCTAGAAAATGCTCTAGAGTAGCTACAAATGAAGACGTTTTACATACACTTTTGTACACTTCAGACCCTTACATAACAAGTTTAAGAAAACCTTCCAATAAAAAGTCTATGGAACTTATAGATGAAGCTGTAGAGCTAGTAGAATAATATAATTCTATGTTATTTTCTTTTCTTATTATATTTAATTAATAAGAGTAATTTTATGTGTTTATTTTGTATTAATTATAACATTTAGGTCACATTGTTTAAAATTAGTCGTAAATTTATGATAATTTTTCAATATTTCATGTTTTGTATTTTTTTACAATTATTAAATATATTTTTATATGCATAGACTGTATATTATTTTAAAGTACGTTTATCTCAGATTACCTAAAAAAAAAATCAGCTGTATATCTATAAAAACATGGAAGTTATAGATTTATGACCCGAAACCGACTCGATCTCCACATAGTGCGACGATCTGGTGAAGGTCGCGGGAAGCCGCTGGATGCGGGAGGCGCAGGACCGATCGGTTTGGAGATCCCTGGGGGAGGCCTATGTCCAGCAGTGGGCGTCTCTTGGCTGAAATGATGATGATGATGAGACATTATGCGAAGTGGACATTCTGCGTCTAAGCGTCATCTTTGTAGCTTCATATAATAAGAACTCAGTTGTTTGGCAAATATTTTGGCTCGGTGAACTCAGAATAATAAGATTTATAGGCGATTTCTATATAACTAAGATTAAATATTTGAAAATTTACTCACGCGTTCGATCGTGACTGTTTTTTTACAATGTGTTCGTGTGTAATTGTTTATTGTTTGTGGTCGTGAGTGGCTTTTGTATTGTTATTTACGGATGTCATGAGCTTCCTCGGTTGATGCCTGTGGTTAATGATTGTCTTATGATTGCCTCTCTAAATCTTGTTATTGTACTTACGGTATTAATTTTAAACTTCATTTCATATTCAGTAGGTAGGCATTATAACAGTTAAAAAACCGACCAAGTGCGTGTCGGGCCACGCACAGGGTAGGCTTTCGACAATAATTATTATTCAGCAGGCCTATTCTCTAACTTCGGTTGCTAACTACACTGAAAGAAATTTTTAGTAACAAATAACAAACATTTGAGTAACCTATTACATAAAAATAGTGACTTCACAACTAATGTTACTAGTAGCCAAATTCAGTTTTGTAAAAACAGTTATGTTATCTATAGCCAAACAAAAATAATTACTTCCCACCAAATATATAAACCATAAGTTACCAAAGTGTTTCGAGTAAATTACTAATATAAATGTATTAATAACAAAACTTTTAAGTAAGAATAGACCACATCTATGTTTACTATTTACGAAACTGTTTTGTTATAAATAACTATTTCTTTAGTATTAGCATTACTAAACTGTTATCACAACTAAACTATTTTGCTATCTGTTACTAAACTTTTGATTAATTATAACTAGATTCTCAGATTAGTATAGCATCAATATATTGTAATCATGACCAAACTAATTTGATACCTGTTACTAAACTTGTGATTAAAATATAGCTAGAGTTTCAGATTATTTACAACATCACTGTTATGTAATCTGTACCTGAACTTTTCAGTTAATAGTAACATTACTTTTAGGTTACTATAGCGGTTTTTTCCTACAGGTTTATAGCTTGTAGCCAAAACTAATAATATGAGAATTTTCAGCAAGAAAGGCAAGCGCTGTTGAAACTCCATATATTAATTTCGACTACAAACTTGGGACAAATTAAAAACTAAATTGATTTGTTCAAATAAGTGAGCATTCATTAATTAACAAATTAATTAATTACAGAAAACTTTTAAATATATTGATCAACAAAAGAAATAATCACAGAACTATAAATAACTACGCCTCAACACTAGGCGCCAATCCTCTTTTGGTATACTTGTCCAAAATATTGTTGGAGCTGCAGCTGGCAATGCTACCAGCGTGGTGGCATCGGAGATCGTGGTCAATTCTAGTGACTTGTACAATTATTATTCGAAATCGTCAAAGCGGCATAGTCCAGTAGCTCTTCATAAGACTCTGTAAAATAAAAACATGTTTAAGTTATCTGCATTAAAATAAGAAGTAAATGAAAGAAAAATATCACTGGGCCAAAAACACCAGCTCCCTTATTCGCTAACTTCGGTTGCTCCGAACTCTGAACTCCGAAATGTCATTGTGATATACTACTGAGTGTATTACACACAAAACTACTCGCTGAAATAGCAATGGCAACGTGAGTTTTGTTATGGCAGGGTTCATTATAGCAGTATGATATTTTGTTCAAAATGACAGTTCGGAATTGGTAACCGAAGTAAGTGAATAGCTGAGTACACATTAGTCGCACAACTGTACGAAAAACGGACAAACATTTTCTTATAAAAATCAAAAAAGTTTTGTTCTGTTCACTCACCATCCAAAAATTTGAAATAGTCATTTCCAAGCCCCACAACCTCAGATAGTAGGAAATTTTTTCCGCAGGTTCGTTTGCTTCGGGGGGGCTGCATTTATGAATACGGCATCACCATACAGTTTTGACTCTTCATGTGTACCATGATTCTTCTCTATTTTTGAAAAATATCACAAAGTTACCACTAAATGCCACTTGCTTTCTGCGAACTAGTGCGAACCGCAATGGCCGGTAAAGCGAAATGAACATTATGTTCCTGCGTGTCACGTGTAATGCAAGTTCGGGCGGGAAATTACAATTTTTTTTTGTTACACGCAGCATCACTTTTATTACCTCTGACAAAACTATTTCGTTCTGGCTTACAAAAACATTGTTGTAATCAACATTATTAATACTAGTTGGTTTCAATCAAATATTTAATTTGTTTATAGCAACTTTGTAACACGATCTTAAACAATACTATTCAGTTGTAAACAATTTTTAGCTATGGTAATAAATAGCACAATAATTATGTAAAAGCTTAATTCAAGTTTAGCCAACTGCATGTTAGAAAATACTCTAAGTTTGTTTAATTATAGCAAAGTACTGTTATGTTACAAGGTACCGAAGTTGAATTTGACAGTAAATAACAAAAACTTTAAAAGTTCATAACCAAAATTAAATAACTGAACTGATTTTGTAAATTGTAACAAGCCAGGTGATCTAAACATAAATGAAATTAATTTAAAAGTTAACAAAGTTTTGCTAATCTTTATTTAACTCAACTAGTTTAGTTAATTAGTTTTTTCAGTGTAGAACTGTCATTTTTGAAAGAAACTTAACATCTATTACTGCTACATGAACGCCGCCGTAACACATAAGATCACTAAACTAGTAATAAATAATAATGTTTCTTTCAAAATGATAGTTCTAGTTACTAACCGTAGTTAGAGAATAGGCCTGCAGGTTGTTATGGTTTTATCTATCTATATTATATAAAGCTGGATTACCACTGACTGACTGACTGACTGACTGATTAGGGGTATTTTTGGGACATTTGCGATTACTTTTGGGTGTTGGGATGTTAGAAAGAGATGGACTACTGATTAAAAGACACAGGATTCGATATTCGAAATTTGAAAAATCCAAGATGGCCGCCACCGCGAAATGTCAACTTTTCCAAAATGGCTCCGAGCGTGCTGGTTTTTTGGATGGTTCCTGATCGTGTCGCTCCCGGGGATGAGGTGCAACTGTCAAAATGCGAAAAAACAAAATGGCCGCGCCGCCATCTTGGACTGAAAAACCCGTTTCGCCCCGTGTTTGCGACCGAAGACGCGCGTGATTTCCGGGATTTCGCCTGATTTTTTGGATGAATTCCCTTAAACTCGTCCTCGAGTTCCCGATTATGGGGGCCGATTAGCGAAAACCAAAATGGCGTCGACGCCGGCGGCCATCTTGGAACGCTCAAATTTTTGACTTTTTTTAACCGCATTTTCGCCAAGATGGCGGCCTCAGAGTGGGGTGAAATGTTCTAGGCGGGGTTAGAACTCGGCGTAAAGTGTTGCCAGGTGTGAAAAATTTTCTACCGTTTTTGGTAGTTTTTCCTCTGGAGGCCCGAATAGTCGAAAATCGAAATAATGACTTTTCGCGATTTTCAACCCCATGCGCCTATAGAGCGTCGGGGCCTCTATGACTTTCTGGTATTTTTATTTTCCGCAACTGGCAACACTGGCCGCCAAGGAGGTTTGAATTTTTTCCTAGACCCGAATTGACCCGAATTGATCTCCCCGTTGCAGATGTGCTGGACATGTGGGGTAAACGTCATCCTGCTCCGTATATGATGTAGTTACCGGGAAAAATCCGAAACTTTGACATTTCAAGATGGCGGCTCCGCTGGCGGCCATTTTGTTAAGGGTTGCAATTTCGAAGGCATTAATTCGCGATTTTGACGCGGTTGCCGGCGTTTTTCGACTGACAACACCGGGTGGTCTGTCGTAGTGCTCGCCGAGGGAAATCTAATAGTGGGGTAATTTACCCCGATTTTGGGGTAATTTCTCCGTTTTAGGGGAAAACGTAAATTTCGACTTTTTCAATTTTTTTTTGATATAGCGGGGTGGAACTGTCGTCGCTGATCATTTCTACCAACATTTGGAGCTCGTGTTATGGCAACACTGGCAGGTGGGACGGTTTTTATTGTTAGCGACAACCCAAATTTGACGATTTATTGGCGGGGTTATGTGAGGGCTAGCGGGTAGCTCGTAATGTTACTTGATAGCACATATAGTCGGCTTGACATGAAAAATATGACATTTAAATTTTTCAAGATGGCGGCGGCGCAGGCGGCCATTGTTTCAAAATTTGCGCTTTTTGCTATTTCAGTGCGGTTTTCGGTAGCGGCACGGTAAATGGGTATCAAATTTAAGGATTTCAAGTGTAGAATACGATACAGTTAGTGAGGTTGCTTCAAATTCAATATGGCCGCCGCTCCGACATGTCAAATCGATTTTCTTTTGCCACCTATGCAATATGGGTATCAAATGTAAGGATTTTAAGTGTAGAATACGATTCAGTAAGTGACGTTTCTCCAAATTCAATATGGCCGCCGCTCCAAAATGTCAAATCGATTTTCTTTTGCCACCTATGCAATATGGGTATCAAATGTAAGGGTTTTATTAGTAGAACACGATACAGTGAGTGATATTGCTTCAAACTCAATATGGCCGCCGCTCCGAAATGTCAAATCGCTTTTCTTTCGCCATCTATGTAATATGGGTATCAAATGTATGGATTTTAATTGTAGAATACGATTCAGTAAGTGACGCTGTTCCAAATTCAATATGGCCGCCGCTCCGAAATGTCAAATCGATTTTCTTTTGCTACCTATGCAATATGGGTATCAAATGATAGGGCTTTAATAGTAGAACACGATACAGTGAGTGACATTGCTTCAAACTCAATATGGCCGCCGCTTCAAAATGGCCGACCGCTTTCCTTTTACCACCTATGCAATATGGGTATCAAATGTAAGGATTTTAAGTGTAGAATACGACTCAGTAAGTGACGTTTCTCCAAATTCAATATGGCCGCCGCTCCGAAATGACAGACCGATTTTCCTTCTCCACCTGTGTAATATGGGTATCAAATGTAAGGATTTTATTAGTAGAACACGATACAGTGAGTGATATTGCTTCAAACTCAATATGGCCGCCGCTCCGAAATGTCAAATCGCTTTTCCTTCTCCACCTATGTAATATGGGTATCAAATGTAAGGATTTTAAGTGTAGAATACGATTCAGTAAGTGACGTTTCTCCAAATTCAATATGGCCGCCGCTTCGAAATGACAGACCGATTTTCCTTCTCCACCTGTGTAATATGGGTATCAAATGTAAGGATTTTATTAGTAGAACACGATACAGTGAGTGATATTGCTTCAAACTCAATATGGCCGCCGCTCCGAAATGTCAAATCGCTTTTCCTTCTCCACCTATGTAATATGGGTATCAAATGTAAGGATTTTCAGAGTAGAACGTAACCTTTTCAGTTTTTTTTATAATCGAACACCATTTTTTATGTAACTTAAAAAAACGAAAATTTTTTTGCACCGACTCGCAACTGAAAACCTTTTGCTTAGAAAAACATTAAGTGGACCATTCCACCGCGGGGTGCTTGCTCCCCGCGGCACACACGCGACATCGACATCGCTTCGAAATAAAAGAGCGTATAAAGTACAACATAACCTTTCCAGCTTTTTGATCAATCGAACACCTTTTTTAGGCAAATTTTAAATTGACCTCAAAAAAGATACATTTTTGCACCAAATCGCAACTGAAAACTTTTTTTTTATTTCAAAAGCGATGTGAGCACTACACCACCGCGAGGTGCGTGCACCTCGCGGCATACGCGCGTCCACATGACAATTCAATGTTGCCGGCGCATGGAAATGACAGATCGCTTTTTTTTGCCACCCACCGAATATGGGTATCAAATGAGTGGACTTTGAGTGTAAAATACGATACAGTCACTGACATTGCTTCAAATTCAATACGGCCGCCGCCCCTAATTGGCCGATCCCTTTTCTTTTGCCACCCACGTTATATGGGTATCAAATGAAAGAGCATTCAGAGTAGATCGTATCCTTTCCAGTTTTTTGAATATTCGAACACCTTTTTTAGGCAAATTTTTAAACTTCAGCAAAAAAAGACACATTTTTGCACCGACTCGCAACCGATTACCTTTTGATTACAAAAGCTAAAGTGGGGGGTCCACCACCGCGGGGTGCGCGCACCCCGCGGCACACACGCGACATCTAGTCTATATTATATAAAGCTGGATTACCATTCACTCACTGACTGACTGATCAGGGGTATTTTTGGGACATTTGCGATTACTTTTGGGTGTTGGGATGTTAGAGTGAGATGGACTACTGATTAAAAGACACAGGATTCGATATTTGAAATTTGAAAAATCCAAGATGGCCGCCACCGCGAAATGTCAACTTTTCCAAAATGGCTCCGAGCGTGCTGGTTTTTTGGATGGTTCTTGATCGTCTCGCTCCCGGGGATGAGGTGCAACTGTCAAAATAAGAAAAAACAAAATGGCCGCGCCGCCATCTTGTACTGAAAAACCCGTTTCGCCCCGTGTTTGCGACCGAAGACGCGCGTGATTTCCGGGATTTCGGCTGATTTTTTGGATGATTTCCCTTAAATGCGTCCTCGAGTTCCCGAATATGGTAGCCGATTGGCGAGAAACAAAATGGCGGCGGCGCCGGCGGCCATCTTGAAACGCTCAAATTTTTGACATTTTCGAACCGCATTTTCGCCAAGATGGCGGTTTCGGAGTGGGATGAAATGTTCCAGGTGGGGTTAGAACTCGGCGCAAAGTGTTGCCAGGTGTGAAAAATTTTCTACCGTTTTTGGTAGTTTTTCCTCTGGAGGCCCGAATAGTCGAAAATCGAAATAACGACTTTTTGCGATTTTCAACCCCATGCGCCTATAGAGGGTCGGGGCCTCTATGACTTTCTGGTATTTTTATTTTCCGCAACTGGCAACACTGGCCGCCAAGGAGGTTTGAATTTTTTCGTAGACCCGAATTGACCCGAATTGATCTCCCCGTTGCAGATGTGCTGGACATGTGGGGTAAACGTCATCCTGCTCCGTATATGATGTAGTTACCGGGAAAAATCCGAAACTTTGACATTTCAAGATGGCGGCTCCGCTGGCGGCCATTTTGTTAAGGGTTGCAATTTCGAAGGCATTAATTCGCGATTTTGACGCGGTTGCCGGCGTTTTTCGACTGACAACACCGGGTGGTCTGTCGTAGTGCTCGACGAGGAAAATCTAATAGTGGGGTAATTTTCCCCGATTTTGGGGTAATTTCTCCGTTTAAGGGGAAAACGTAAATTATGACTTTTTCAATTTTTTTTTGATATAGCGGCTTGGAACAGTCGTCGCTGATCATTTCTACCAACATTTGGAGCTGGTGTTATGGCAACACTGGCAGGTGGGACGGTTTTTATTGTTAGCGACAACCTAAATTTCACGATTTATTGGCGGGGTTGTGTGAGGGCTAGCGGGTAGATCGTAATGTCACTTGATAGCACATATAGTCGGCTTGACATGAAAAATATGACATTTAAATTTTTCAAGATGGCGGCGGCGCAGGCGGCCATTGTTTCAAAATTTGCGCTTTTTGCTATTTCAGTGCGGTTTTCGGTAGCGGCACGGTAATATGGGTATCAAATTTAAGGATTTTAAGTGTAGAATACGATACAGTTAGTGACGTTGCTTTAAATTCAATATGGCCGCCGCTCCGACATGTCAAATCGATTTTCTTTTGCCACCTATGCAATATGGGTATCAAATGAAAGGGCTTTAATAGTAGAACACGATGCAGTGAGTGACGTTGTTTCAAACTCAATATGGCCGCCGCTTCAAAATGGCCGACCGCTTTCCTTTCACCACCTATGCAATATGGGTATCAAATGTAAGGGTTTTATTAGTAGAACACGATACAGTGAGTGACATTGCTTCAAACTCAATATGGCCGCCGCTCCGAAATGTCAAATCGCTTTTCTTTCGCCACCTATGTAATATGGGTATCAAATGTAAGGGTTTTATTAGTAGAACACGATACAGTGAGTGACATTGCTTCAAACTCAATATGGCCGCCGCTCCGAAATGTCAAATCGCTTTTCCTTCTCCACTTATGTAATATGGGTATCAAATGTAAGGATTTTAAGTGTAGAACACGGTACAGTAAGTGACGTTACACCAAATTGAATATGGCCGCCGCTCCAAAATGTCAAATCGATTTTCTTTTGCCACCTATGCAATATGGGTATCAAATGTAAGGGTTTTATTAGTAGAACACGATACAGTGAGTGATATTGCTTCAAACTCAATATGGCCGCCGCTCCGAAATGTCAAATCGCTTTTCTTGCGCCACCTATGTAATATGGGTATCAAATGTATGGATTTTAATTGTAGAATACGATTCAGTAAGTGACGCTGTTCCAAATTCAATATGGCCGCCGCTCCGAAATGTCAAATCGATTTTCTTTTGCCACCTATGCAATATGGGTATCAAATGATAGGGCTTTAATAGTAGAACACGATACAGTGAGTGACATTGCTTCAAACTCAATATGGCCGCCGCTTCAAAATGGCCGACCGCTTTCCTTTTACCACCTATGCAATATGGGTATCAAATGTACGGATTTTAAGTGTAGAATACGATTCAGTAAGTGACGTTTCTCCAAATTCAATATGGCCGCCGCTCCGAAATGACAGACCGATTTTCCTTCTCCACCTATGTAATATGGGTATCAAATGTAAGGATTTTATTAGTAGAACACGATACAGTGAATGATATTGCTTCAAACTCAATATGGCCGCCGGTCCGAAATGTCAAATCGCTTTCCCTTCTCCACCTATGTAATATGGGTATCAAATGTAAGGATTTTAAGTGCAGAATACGATTCAGAAAGTGACGTTTCTCCAAATTCAATATGGCCGCCGCTCCGAAATGACAGACCGATTTTCCTTCTCCACCTATGTAATATGGGTATCAAATGTAAGGATTTTATTAGTAGAACTCAATATGGCCGCCGCTCCGAAATGTCAAATCGCTTTTTCTTCTCCACCTATGTAATATGGGTATCAAATGTAAGGATTTTAAGTGTAGAATACGATTCAGTAAGTGACGTTGCTCGAAATTCAATATGGCCGCCGCTCCAAAATGGCGGATCGCTTTTCTTTTGCCACCTATGTAATATGGGTATCAAATGAAAGAATTTTCAAAGTAGAACGTAACCTTTCCAATTTTTTGAATAATCGAACACATTTTTAGGCAAATTTTATGTAACTTCAAAAAATGAAAAATTTTTTGCACCGACTCGCAACTGAAAACCTTTCGCTTAGAAACACATTAAGTGGACCACTCCACCGCGGGGTGCTTGCTCCCCGCGGCACACACGCGACATGGACATGGCTTCCAAATAAAAATGTTTATAGAGTACAACATAACCTTTCCAGCTTTTTGGTTAATCGAACACCTTTCTTTGGCAAATTTTAAATCAACCTCAAAAAAGATACATTTTTGCACCAAATCACAACTGAAAACTTTTTTTTATTACAAAAGCGATGTGAGGACCACACCACCGCGAGGTGCGTGCACCTCGCGGCACACACGCGTCCACATGATGATTCAGTGTTGCCACCGCTCCGAAGTGACAAATCGATTTTCTTTTGCCACCCACGCAATATAGATGTCAAAAAAATGGACTTTGAGTGTAAAAAACGACACAGTCAATGACATTACTCCAAATTCAATATGGCCGCCGCTCCGAATTGGCGGATCGATTTTCTTTTGCCACCCACGTAATATGGGTATCAAATGAAAGAGCATTCAGAGAAAAACGTATCCTTTCCAGTTTTTTGAATATTCGAACACCTTTTTTAGGCAAATTTTATAACTTCGACAAAAAAAATTCATTTTTGCACCTACTCGCAACCGATAACCTTTTGATTACAAAAGCTAAAGTGGGGGGTCCACCACCGCGGGGTGCGCGCACCCCGCGGCACACACGCGACATCTAGTCTATATTATATAAAGCTGGATTACCACTCACTCACTGACTGACTGATCAGGGGTATTTTTGGGACATTTGCAATTACTTTTGGGTGTTGGGATGTTAGAAAGAGATGGACTACTGATTAAAAGACACAGGATTCGATATTCGAAATTTGAAAAATCCAAGATGGCCGCCACCGCGAAATGTCAACTTTTTCAAAATGGCTCCAAGCGTGCTGTTTTTTTTAACGGTTCTTGATTGTGTCGCTCCCGGGGATGAGGTGCAACTGTCAAAATTCGAAAAAACAAAATGGCCGCGCCGCCATCTTGGATCGAAAAACCCGTTTCGCCCCGTGTTTTCGACCGAATACGCGCGTGATTTCCGGGATTTCGCCTGATTTTTTGGATGACTTCCCTTAAACTCGTCCTCGATTTCCCGATTATGGGGGCCGATTAGCGAAAACCAAAATGGCGTCGACGCCGGCGGCCATCTTGGAACGCTCAAATTTTTGACTTTTTTGAACCGCATTTTCGCCAAGATGGCGGCCTCGGAGTGGGGTGAAATGTTCTAAGCGGGGTTAGAACTCGGCGCGAAGTGTTGCCAGGTGTGAAAAATTTTCTACCATTTTTGGTAGTTTTTCCTCTGGAGGGCCAAATAGTCGAAAATCGAAATAGCAACTTTTCGCAATTTTCAACCCCATGCGCCTATAGAGGGTCGGGGCCTCTATGACTTTCTGGTATTTTTATTTTCCGCAACTGGCAACACTGGCCGCCAAGGAGGTTTGAATTTTTTCGTAGACCCGAATTGACCCGAATTGATCTCCCCGTTGCAGATGTGCTGGACATGTGGGGTAAACGTCATCCTGCTCCGTATATGATGTAGTTAACGGGAAAAATCCGAAACTTTGACATTTCAAGATGGCGGCTCCGCTGGCGGCCATTATGTTAAGGGTTGCAATTTCGAAGGCATTAATTCGCGATTTTGACGCGGTTGCCGGCGTTTTTCGACTGACAACACTGGGTGGCCTTTCGTAGTGCTCGCCGAGGGAAATCTAATAGTAGGGTAATTTTCCCCGATTTTGGGGTAATTTCTCCGTTTTAGGGGAAAACGTAAATTTCGACTTTTTCAAATTTTTTTGATATAGCGGGGTTGAACAGTCGTCGCTGATCATTTCTACCACCATTTAGAGCTGGTGTTATGGCAACACTGGCAGGTGGGACGGTTTTTATTGTTAGGGACAACCCAAATTTGACGATTTATTGGCGGGGTTGTGTGAGGGCTAGCGGGTAGCTCGTAATGTCACTTGATAGCACATATAGTCGGCTTGACATGAAAAATTTGACATTTAAATTTTTCAAAATGGCGGCGGCGCAGACGGCCATTGTTTCAAAATTTGCGCTTTTTGCTATTTCAGTGCGGTTTTCGGTAGCGGCACGGTAATATGGGTATCAAATTTAAGGATTTTAAGTGTAGAATACGATACAGTTAGTGACGTTGCTTCAAATTCAATATGGCCGCCGCTCCGACATGTGAAAACGATTTTCTTTTGCCACCCATGCAATATGGGTATCAAATGAAAGGGAATTGGGAGTAGAACACGATAAAGTGAGTGACATTGCTCCAAAATCAAAATGGCCGCCGCTCCGAAATGTCAAATCGCTTTTCTTTTGCCACCTATGTAATATGGGTATCAAATGAAAGGGTTTTATTAGTAGAACACGATACAGTGAGTGACATTGCTTCAAACTCAATATGGCCGCCGCTCCGAAATATCAAATCGCTTTTCCTTCTCCACCTATGTAATATGGGTATCAAATGTAAGGATTTTAAGTGTAGAATACGATTCAGTAAGTGACGTTTCTCCAAATTCAATATGGCCGCCGCTCCGAAATGTCAAACCGCTTTTCCTTCTCCACCTATGTAATATGGGTATCAAATGTAAGGATTTTAAGTGTAGAATACGATTCAGTAAGTGACGTTTCCCCAAATTCAATATGGCCGCCGCTCCGAAATGACAGACCGATTTTCCTTCTCCACCCATGTAATATGGGTATCAAATGTAAGGATTTTAAGTGTAGAATACGATTCAGTAAGTGACGTTTCTCCAAATTCAATATGGCCGCCGCTCCAAAATGGCGGATCGCTTTTGCTTTGCCATCTATGTAATATGGGTATCAAATGTAAGGATTTTATTAGTGGAACACGATACAGTGAATGATATTGCTTCAAACTCAATATGGCCGCCGCTCCAAAATGTCAAATCGCTTTTCCTTCTCCACCTATGTAATGTGGGTATCAAATGTAAGGATTTTTAGAGTAGAACGTAACCTTTTCAGTTTTTTTTAATAATCGAACACCATTTTTTATGTAACTTAAAAAAACGAAATTTTTTTGCACCGACTCGCAACTGAAAACCTTTTGCTTAGAAAAACATTAAGTGGACCACCCACCGCGGGGTGCTTGCTCCCCGCGGCACACACGCGACATCGACATCGCTTCGACATAAAATAGCGTATAAAGTACAACATAACCTTTCCAGTTTTTTGATCAATCGAACACCTTTTTTAGGCATATTTTAATTTGACCTGAAAAAAGATACATTTTTGCACCAAATCGCAACTGAAAACTTTTTTTTTTATTACAAAAGCGATGTGAGGACTACACCACCGCGAGGTGCTTGCACCTCGCGGCACACACGCGTCCACATGATGATTCAGCGTTGCCAGCGCTCCGAAATGACAGATCGCTTTTGTTTTGTCACCCACGGAATATGGGTATCAAATGAATGGAATTTTAGTGTAAAATACGATACAGTCAATGACATTACTTCAAATTCAATATGGCCGCCGCCCCTAATTGGCCGATTGCTTTTCTTTTGCCACCCACGTTATATGGGTATCAAATGAAAGCGCATTCCGAGTAGATCGTATCCTTTCCAGTTTTTTGAATATTCGAACACCTTTTTTAGGCAAATTTTATAACTTCGACAAAAAAAAATCATTTTTGCACCTACTCGCAACCGATAACCTTTTGATTACAAAAGCTAAAGTGGGGGGTCCACCACCGCGGGGTGCGCGCACCCCGCGGCTCACACGCGCTATCTAGTCTATAATATATAAAGCTCGATTACTACATTTACTACGTGTTTTACACAACTTACAACTTTATCTTACTAATTTTCAATGGAATTTGTACTAAGTTTGCTTTCACTGAGTACATTTAATAAATCGGTCGAATATAAGTAACTCTTTAATTTGTAAACCTTACTTTCATGTGATAGTTTTATTTTATACTACTTCCGTGAATTTTCTTCATTTAGATAGCAGAGGGGGACGGGGGGACAAAAGGAGACTTACAAATATGAACACGTTAAAACTTAATATTGCACAAACGGATCGCTGAATCAAGAAAAATGTTCACGACCACAATATTTTTGAAAGACCATAACACCCAACACCATGAGATAAACGAGAAAAATTCAACCCTGCTCTACATGTAGGAGGTACCAACACCAAAAAAATGTTTTTTTTTTCTTTTTTTTAAGTCTTTGTCGGTGTGATTAATATCATTTTATATACCCATGCCAAATTACAGCTTTGTAGTACTAATAGTCTCTGAGCTAAACCGCGGACAGAAAAACAGACGGACCGACGGACATGGCGAAACTATAAGACTACGAACCCCTAAAATTGAACGAACACCCTAAAATTGGAGTGAGGCCGTTTCTATTTCGATATAATAAATAAAGTCAACTTACAAGATACAAGAAAAAATTTTCACCTACCGTGTTGATGCCATGACCAATTAGGCGACAGACGACTTCCAGCCGTAGCGATATTTTAAGTGTATCGATTTTCTTTTACCTTGTTAAGCCAATGTACCCCTACTTACCGTTATTGACTGTTTGAAATTTATTTAGCACTAGCTTTTACCCGTGACTTCGTTCACGTTGATAGGGATCTCTAATTAAAAAAAATGAGCTTATATTACTCGCTGATAATGTAGTTTTTTACTGGTGAAAGAATGTTTAATATCGGTTCAGTGGTTTAGGCGTGAAAGTGTAACAAACAAACAAACTCACCATCACATTTATAATATTTAAAGAAAATACAATATCATTCGTCAAAATTAAAGTGATCTTTTTTAATTGATCGCGATCTTCTAAATTCGTCTGGCTAGCTACCACCATTTCACCTGAGCCTGCTCCCAAAATAACAATATGGTTTCTTCTGAGAATAAAGGAGATAATGGGGTCTTATATGGTTGAGCAATCAAGGAATTTGAAAAGTTTGATCGCCACCAAATAAGAACACAAAAAATTGCATAGCAATTAAATAATACTACTAATAGAGCTTTAGTGTTTATTTTTGGTTCAAATAAATGTTATCTAATCTGCTACCTACCTACCTACCTACTTCATCATTTTCAATTCTCCAGCTATATTTTTATCGACGAGAAGGAAGCCTTAAAAATACTTTTCAGTTCTAATTACTTAGTTCACAGAATATTTCTTTATCAATATAAAGCTATCTTGAATAATTTCCGCATTTCCAATTTCCTCATTTCCAACAGGCTAATCTATTTCATCGCAATCATTATCAAGAATGGCGAGTAGAACTGCCCATGTTAACGTGTTGCCAGATCTAAAACTCCAATCAGTAAGTTTTCGTACCCCTGAACGCACCTACGCACTTAAGAAGCACATAAATACCCACGCGCCACCGATAAATTTGAATCAACCCCAAGTTTTGTCGAACATACCCCACTCGGAGCCCTCACAAGTCCTGAGCTTAAGATGAGGGGAAGGACCCTTCACCGGCTTTGCTGTAAGATAATAGTGCACTCGGTACGCGTATGGTCAGCGAAGACAGCTTATTTTCGACTTAGAATTTTGCAATCAGTTATATTGTTCATGTATATTTGAAAGTCCTTTATTTTGATTTATAAAAAAATTACAATCACTTCACAGTAATTGACAGATACTTACTGCTCAAGATTGGCTTTTATAAATTAAAGAGGAGGCTTAATTTAAGTCGTCGTCGTATATTAGGCGTCGTCCTAATAGAACGCGAATGCGCGATCATCGTAGGTTTGCGTGAATTTTATAGGCCCTACTCACGATGCAATCTAACTTGCGATCTGTTGCTGCAACATGTTGCAATCGCGGTTGCACGTGCTCTACTCACCTATGCAACTTCGCTTGCAATTTCATTTTGCTAACAAACACCTTCACGTCACAACGTGTACACACCTACGTACCGAATCGTATAATAATGCCACCAACGCTATCTAGATTTCAAAAACCGACCAAGTGCGAGTCGGACTCACGCACGAAGGGTTCCGTACAATTACCTATCAAAAAACGGCAAAAAATCACATTTGTTGTATCACCCTTAAATATTTGCTAGGTTCATGAGATACAGCCTAGTGACAGACGGTTAGCGCATAGGTCGAGTGATCGCCTACTGCGCAACGGGTCTCGGGTTCGATTCCCGCACGGGACAGATGTTTTGTATGGCCTACAGAAATTGATTCCGGTCTGGGCGTATGTGCATGTGATATTCTATGTTTGTAACTGCACCCACGACACAGGAGAAAATCCTAGTGTTGGGCGACGTTCTTTAAAAAAAAATAGACAAGCGGACGAACGGACAGACAGACGGACAGCGGAGTCTTACTAAAAGGGTCCCGTTTTTACTCTTTGGTTACGGAACCCTAAAAAGTAGCATTTGCATTAGCTCTTGCTTCTACAATTTAAACACCTGCAAGGAAGAAAGAAAAACAGTTTTGGGTAAAAAAATGGTTACAGCTACAAAATAAAATATCGCAAATGAACATTTGGAATTGGAGCCAGAAGATTTCTCAATTTTTTTCTCTGCGGATTATTTTCATTACTTATTCTAAACGCTACCTACACTAGAGAGGTGTGGCTGACTAAGCGGCACACGTGCGACTGAGCCAAGTTGCATGCAACCGCGCTATTCACCTCGCAATATGTTGCAGCAATCAGTCGGTCGCTAGCGCGGGCGATGCGACCTGCGATAAATTGCATGCAACCTGCAACCTGCCTATTCACATCGCAATCTGTTGCATTGCAACAGATCGCAGCAACAAATTGCTAGCGAAATTGCATCGTGAGTAGGGCCTATTACTCCTACGAACGCGCGATTAAACATATTGAACTCGAATAGGTGTCCTAATTGACAATCGCACGACGCGGTCGCGCGACTCAAATGTTTGAAATTATATTCGCACGAACTTAGTTCGAGCGAACGCGCTATCAGACATATTGAATTCGAATAGGTGTCCTAAGTCCTAACTGACATTCGCGCGACAGGACGACGCCTTACAGTCTTCATTCGTGGCATAGTATATAATATATATACTATTACCGTGGTGGCACGTTTTAATGTAGATCAGTGAGTCAATCGAGATTTCGCGAAGAGCAGTTTCGAAGATACCTACTGATTTTTTACTTAATTTTTTCAGCGCTAGTCTCCTTCCCTTGATGCGAGCGAGGGGTACGGTTTCTCGCGCGTGTAATGACCTGTCAATCAGTGCTTTGGAACGCAACGTCATCGTTATCCCGACTTGTCACAGTATCGGGAGTAAATCTCAAGGTGATGCTGTGTATTTATAACATTTTTAAGATATTTTTTCATTATTAAGGAAGGGTTGTTTGTAATGGTCTGCAGTTTTCACTTCAAAAGGTTATGCAAATATGAGCATCCCATAATTTTTTTCTCATTTTCCTCCCTTTTCGTTTTTTTAACATTTTTTATCTTTACTTCAAAGGATTTTTAGCTAACTTGAAAAACAATAAAAAAATTGTAGACGGACTTTGTTGAGGTTAGATAAATTTTAAAGCGTACTCGTATCTTTAAAACTTATCCAACCTGTACTTTACTAATAAAGTTTGTTTCATCTTTCGCCCATACGTTGTCCGTTAATATCGAAGAATTTTTTTCAATGCTCGTCTACAATTTTGCAAATACCTACATTATTGGCTGTTCATCAATATTATTTACTGAATAAGTACGAATATTGTGCGAACAATTCACGATTCAAACTTGGTTTCATGACTATAACTGTGTTTCATCTTGAAAATAATGCTGTGCAGAGTAGTTCCGCGTCGCTAAAGCAATTTGGTTTTCCATTTGGCTTTATTTAACATGCTCTCGCCAGAGTCTCTGAAAAATTGTTTTATGGCCTTAATACCGTAGCAGGTAGTTCCGTCTTATACGAGTACAATTTACACTTACTTTAATAGCTTATTCGCTTATTGTCCCATCTATCCGTGTTCTACGCGTCGTTTCGACGTTTGGCGACTATTATAACAAGCTTTTATTTACTTTCACCTGTGCCGTGTCTGTAATGAAATCTTACAAGTTATATTTCACCCACTTTAGGCGGCTGTTTCCTCGTGGTCCTACTAATTTCTCCTACTAGTGGGACCACGAGGAAGCCCAGTTCCTCGTGGTCCTACTGCCGATAATAATGTCCTCCTAGTAGGTCCACGAGGATGCCTAGTTCCTCGTAGTCCTACTGCGAAGTTAAATTATTAAATGATACATTTTAATTTTTATGTTCCTTTATCTCAAGTATGATATAAAAAACAAATAGTATTTTATTCGCCATGTAACTTCTTTAGAAAATGACCAATGCTTACCGAAAGCGTGCATACTGCATACGACCCGCGGTCCTACCGCCTTACTCATAGCGATGTGCGATGCCAGTAGCAAGGTACTCGCTATCGTTTTAATTTTAAGGAATTTGCACGCTATCGTTATAATGTCACAAGCAAAATCACAAGATGACATCATAAACGAGAGATAAAACAATAGCGAGTGAGTTTCAGGATAGGATATAAAACTGATGAAACTCATGATGAATGCAATAAACGGATTTGATTTGATTCACTCGCTATCGTTTTAAATCTCGTTTATGACGTCATCTTGTGATTTTATACCTCTTGAGATATTAGAATGATAGCGAGTGCATTGCTATGAGTTAGGCGGTAGAACAGCGGGTCTGTTGCTCTCCCCGTGGTCCGAGATGCGCAAACATTACATTGGCATACTCGCTATCGTTTTAGCTCGCCTTTATGTCATCGTCTTGTGATTTCGTACCGAATGTAATAGCAAATTCCGTGAAATTAAAACGATAGCTAGTACCTCGCTACCGCCATCGCACATCGCTATGAGATAGCCGGTAGGGCCGCGGGTAGTATGCACGCTTTCGGAAAGCATGGTTATTTTCTAGAAAAGTTAAGATGAGGAAACATTATTTTCTAAAATTATCATTAAGTACATGGCGAATAAAATACTAGCTATTTGTTTTTCATATCATACTTCGAAAATGTATCATTTAATAATTTAACTTCGCAGTAGGACTACGAGGAACTAGGCATCCTCGTGAACCTACTAGTAGGACATTATTATCGGCAGTAGGACCACGAAAAACTAGGCTTCCTCATGGTCCCACTAGTAGGAGAAATTAGTAGGACCACGAGGAAACAGCCCTTTAGACGTGTATACTTAAAAAATATATCGATATAAGTATTCGATATAAAATATCGGAATGCGACATCGATGTTTTTCAATATGTCGCTTGAAAACATCGATATTTTTTCAATATCGATTATTTTTCACAAAACCTTAATATTGTATTTTTCTTTATAGTCAAACGCAGAAAGTTTGTTGTCATTTTTTTCGTATATGTGAAAGTATAGTCAGGGGGGTTATTGTCTAAGAAAAAATCTATCACGATCGCCTAGAAATTATTAATCATTGCGGCGTCAAAACAAGACTCTTGTGTCGACTGTCTGATAAAAATAGCAATGGATGCACTTTGATTGACTGTCAAAATTGCGCAAAAGCAATCGCGATAGATTTTTATTACACAATAAAGTGGCTGAGATCAGAGTAATATAGTTATACTAGTAGTATAACAACAATTATTTTCTATGAGTGTTGCTTTAATTAATAGAATTGTAATTTTAAGTCAAATTCTCCTGGTCTAACAAGAGATCCATGCCTTGGACTGGAACATAAATGGGTTAATGTGATGAATCTAATTCTATTTGTCTTTACTTTGGCAAAATATGTACTGAACATTTGATATTGATGCTGCTAACTCACGTGCAATCTACAGTTTATTTTCCTATCCCTTTACCTGTATATGGTTGCGTATCTCCATTAATGTTTTCAATTTGTTAATTACGTTCAACTTGCGACATATAAGCAGCGGATTAAGGGTCACACTGTCCCAGGTCGGGCAGCCCATAAAATATACACTGAAAATTGTGAACAGTGTCTGAATTAGAGCTGGGACGTATTAAAGCTTCATCACCCATGGGCTTATTATAACGTCGACATTAGACAAAGGTCGCCATTTTGTATTTTGCGATTCCAAGTTTCATGTTGTGCAAAGTAAACTTTGACTGTACTCGTATAATAAAAATACATCTGTTATTAAATCGTACTATCAATTAACTCAGTATGTAGACAGTACGAAATTGTAAATCAATATCCCCCCTGCCTTAAGAGGTTCAGCAATCCCCCTATTTATTTTTACGTAGGGATTTCCGCACCGTATCATACCATAAACTAGTCGGTTATGCGGACCTGTACTAAGTGGGGCCTACACATAATTCACTCGTCTTACCTGCCCGGTGGAACCAGGCCGATTCTTAGCCCTAATGATTAGGCATCGTCTTTGGACAGATAGATATTGTCCAGATAGCGAGGAGTTAAATTGCAGTATACATTGCTAACTTGTGCCGTACGAGTAGTCATTGATTTACAAATCAATGTGTATAGTAACAGCGCCCAGTAATTTCACTGCCTGTCTTCGAACCGGAACAGAGCAATGATGCTGCTTTGCGTTTGAAATAGATTAGAGGTACCCATGCAGACAACTTTGATACAGAGTTTCCCTCTAGAAAAGCCTAGGCGTGAACTTGATTATCAAAGTCACACTCCCGCTGCCAGGTCTAAGATATCTTTTGAAAATGCGTAACCGCATTCCCCATTATAAAAAAGTGTAGCGTTGGCTATCTAACTCGATTATCCTCAAAGTGACAATTTCCATAGACATCTTGTGTAGCTAAATCTGCATACCAAATAGGTATTCTTTTTAACACACTTTTTTATATCTGAAGTTTTAAAACAAAGCGGGGGAATAACAATCAATTAATGCCTAAGTAGGGACATTATTTATTTTTACACTTTGAAAATGGCCGTTTAGGCTGCCTTTTATTGAGCAGTTTGCAAATTTCCCCCGCTTAGTGGACTGACCTATATTTTTATGGTTTCCGACAATTTTTTCAGCTGACATTTCACCGGCGGCGCTCTTTGAATTTTACGAGTCATTATAACGCTACCTATGGGTAATGCGATATATTTTGTTGCGTCATTGAAGTATGCTTCAGTTTTCGGTAAATGGGTTTGCTTTGCAGATTTGTATTATACGTCGGTATGACTCGAATATTTTTATGTTATTTGTATAAATTAGGATACGGGAATGCCTTCTACCAAGAGGTTTCTTTTCAAACATAGAAAACCGAAAATAACTGTGATAATAGTTTTTTATTCTATTGGGCCTAGGGGTTCTAGAAGAATATTTTCAGTGGCGGTTGTCCTCCAATATTTTGTTGGGATGATTATTATATTATATACCAGATACCTACATTGACTATATGAAAAGGTTCGTCGCCAGTTTTAGCACGTAGCTCCAATATTTTTGCGAAGTCGCTACTCTAAGGAACGGTCCAAACTTTGCTTAGGCTTATACGTTGTACGGGGCCGAAATGGTAGCATGGACGAAATATTGCAGGTATGCTTACATACTAACCACTTGGCGCTTGGTATCGTTACTTTGGTGTCCGTATATCGCAAGTAGCAATGACGAATTATTGATCCTAGACACCTACCTACATACCTAAATCGACATTTAAAATGGTTAATGACTAAATAGTATCCTAAGATGCAATGAGAGGCAAACTACTAACTAGGGTCACCACAAAGTATGCCTATGATGTAATTTCATATGTACATTTATCTGACGCTCCTACGGTGAAGGAAAACATCGTAAGGAAACCTGCATACACCTGCGAAATAATTCAAAGGTGTATGTGAAGTCAACCAATCCGCACTGGGCCAGCGTGGTTTGACTAAGGCCTAATCGCCCTAACTAGTTAGGGTAGGTTCGTGCCCCTCAGTGGGGACGTGTATGAGTTGTGATTGTGATGATGATGATGCCCATGATCCTGACAAAACTCCAAATTTCTAATAAAAAGTCCTGACATAGAGCACTAAGAGCACCCCACACCGTAATTATTACTTTTTCTTATAAAATAAAAACTAAGCAGAAAAAATAATTCAAATTTAATTATACTTTAAGTTGTGCTGATTATTTACTTCAAATGAATGTACCTATATAGTTGATTGTTGCCAAAGAAAAGAATAGTAAACAAAACTTAATTTCTACAGTTAGTTTTGCTCTAATGTCAACAACAGTCCCAAAATCCTGACCTTTTCCAAATCCGGTCGGAATGCTGGTGAAGTTCGCTTCCATCGTTGGCCTTATCATCACTTACTACCATGTATTGAGACGAAGACTAAAAGCAATACTTTTCTGTTACATTTGACAAAATTACTTGCCTTTTCATAACACGTTGAAGTTGTGCTCTAGTCTCTTCTTCAGCCTTTATTTCTTCCTACCCCAATCCATTCACATCACGTACTGTAGAACGTCAAACGTCTGCTAACCCTAAGTGAACCATATGCACGAGTATCAATCTTATGGATCGATCATCCATCCGCTATCGGGCACCTTTATTTTTACTAATTTACCTACAAGGCTTCACTTACGATTGTCTCACTATAGTATCCATTACCTTAACTACATTTGCTCCTTGGCCATCTGTCACTGACCCAACTTCGAGGGGTTTCTCTCAAAATCGATCGTCTAACTTTGGTATTGTATTCGTCTTTCTGTGAAATTTTGCGGGAACGCGCGTTCATTAGTGAAACATCGATTTATTTCTTTTTTGCCTTTGCTTGTTTTGCTTGTGTAGAAAAACATCGAAACATTACACAAAATCACAGATAATTTTTAAAAGCTTGTATGGGAATTTTCGAAAATTATATGATTTTGTGTAATGTTTCGATATTTTTGTACACAAAACAAGCGCAAGAGACACATCTTGAGACGGCAAACATTATTATTACCTATCTATACCAGAGTATTCCTCAGATTTTCCATGGCCAGTATCGGACACTGAGCACTAAGAAACACAACGTGATGTTGTTCTTTTGAAAGGTACAGATAAAGTACCTTTATGGCAAGCATTGCAGAGAAAACAATTTCACTTTCATACATACATATACATAACCATCACGCTTGTTCTCCTTGAAAGTTAAGGTATAGGTGATTATTTTATTGCAATTAAGTGGGCAAACAAGCAAACTGCCCACCTGGTGGTAAGTGGTAACAATCACCTATTAATTCATGTGGTTCCTATGAGATTCGCAGCAAAACTGCAACCCCCACAAGAACCACAGTGTACGTTGCCAACTTGTGACTTAAGATGTAAAGTCACGGTACCCAGTAATTTCAATGCCACATCAAACCGGGACACAGCAATGTAAGCACTGCTGCTTTGCGGCAGAAATAGGTAAAACGGAGGTACCCATACACACGACCCTGGTAGAGAGTCTCCGTCCGGTGTATTTTCAACGCCCACCTTCGCCAAATTCTTAGGGCCTATGTAATAAGGGTCTAGCCTATTGCTACCTACCCGGCATTAATTACAGTCTCTAAGCTGCTTCTGAGTGTTTCTTAAACAGAAAGAACTCTATAAACATTTGCCTGCCCCTTACTTTGATCTCGGATTAGCAATCGCATTTGTGACTAACTAGTCAGACGAGGCAGTCTTTTATCATAAGTGTGGGAATAGATCAGACTTCGCCAATTAAAAATGCTGAAGTAATTTATCACGTTCCAAAACAGTTCAAGGTCAAATCGAGTTCTGAATAGGTAGACCATTCGAGCGACCTCTGTAATCCATATCTATCGTATAAAACCATACAGCTTAATTCAATTAGGGCTGGCATGTCGTAACACCGATTGGGTTTCTTCGACCCGATTAACAAATTATGAGTCAAACTGAACCATTCGTTTGGGTTCGATGAGTAATTGCGGTGAGACTGCGACCTTCGATAATGCATACTTGACTATTTGACATGTTATCGACGGGATGACGGTTGGTTTGGTTTATTGCGGCTATCTCGATCCCGAACTACTGCACGGCTACTGCTGGCTTGATTAATATCAACGTCATTGGATAGAACCGCCTTCTCATGAAGTATTTTATACATGTTTTCACTTTGTTTTGTCATAGCCCTATAGTACGGTAGTAAGAGAAGAACCTCTGGTCTAACAATATTAGTGTGTAGAAGTAACGATCCAAAAATACCTCTAACTTAGACAATGGACATGGTCGATAATGAACGGGGTGACTTACCTTACATTGATTTTATATGTTATATATATTTTATACTACAACCCTCTTAGGTAGTAGCTAAAAGCTATAAAATCAACCGAAAGAAAACTACGCTCATGTAGAATCGAACTTTGGACCTGCACAGTTATGTATAGATCCGCACTAGTTGCTCGTAGTCGCTAGACTACGTACAGGCGGCATAACCACCTGGAACAATTCGTATAATAAGTTCTATTTAGGTCCGGTACGTGAAGTTTGCTCTTATAAGTTCAGTGAGCTATTGTTGTGATTGAATAAATATGACATTTGACCTTTGTGTTTTTTGGCCAAATGATATCTCGAAGTTCAATAAAGCATAGTACTTTTTTAGTACATCGTAGTAAAATAATGATTTCATTCGTTGTCTTTCGGTTGCAGACCGAAGGGGACCTTTAGAAGTTTGATATAGGGTGACCATGTTTTGGTTATAATTTTTTGTGTAAATTAAAAACCAATAGATAATATGTAAGTAGGTACACATTATATTATTAGCAAAAGCGATTCATAATCATTAAAGGTTTTAAATTTCCCGTGAGACAGAAAGATTCGATGTCATGATGCTACACGTTGGCTTTACAATTTCCATACAAAAGTCAGTTTTGTAATAAGAGGCGGAATACTACATATTTTTAATAGCGCCTAACTTTTATTTTAGTTTTCATTGTAATTTGAAAGTTTTTTCACAGTTTGTTATCAAAATCGTATTTGAATATAGTTTGATGTATTATGAATAAGGGCAAGAACCGCATTCTATGCATATTTTCTATTTGCTTACCGCTCGCTAGTGGAGTAATCGAAAATGTCTATCGGTTTTCGACTGCATTCTTTCTCATACATTGAATCAAATTATTGATTCCCTTTTTGGGTCTCATTATTAATATACTAGTAGGCCCGGCGGACGTTGTCCTATTCAAACACACAGAAAATTTCGGTCGTGCCGTTTTTGAGTTTTAGCGAGACTAACACACAGCATTACATTTTTATATAAAAAGATAAAGTTTTCTAGTTAGCCAACAACTTAGATATTAGACTGGATTGGTGGATGGTTGGTGGATGAATTATCAAAACAAATGATAAGCAAGTCACAGGAGAAAATCAACTTATCTGTTCTATGATAAATATACTTTTTTTGAAAATACCTCATTGAATATCGTAACCACGAGGGAAATATTGTTAAACAGCGTCTAAAAATTTTAATCATGGTCACCCGACATATTTGCTTCACCCTACACGTCTTTATGGTGCTTTTGTCCGATAGAATCCCTACCAGGGGGAGCGATAACTGTAGTTTTTATGGCTATTTTATTGATAGTAGTTTCGGATTTCGTAACAGAAGTGTTTTGTTTCGCTGTATGTTTTTACTACTCTAATTTTGATAGTTTACGGAATGTAGGTATGGAGATTTTATTCAATTTATAAATAGATATTGATAAATATTTTTAAACAGCCTCTGTGGTGTAATGGTTGAGATCACCCGGTGTTGATCTGGGGGTCCGGTGTTCGATTCCCCGCGGGGGCAGAAGTTTGTTCCTTGGTTTAGCTTCTGAGCCCGCCTGGCTAACTATACCACCTTCTGTCCAACATTTATCGCTATAATGTCAATAGCATTGTCGTGTTCCGACACTTAGAGGTAAGATAGCCAGTTCCTCAGTTTGTTGAGGAGTTGAGCGAACTCGCTTCCATCTTCGGCCATCTCCTCACTTATCAGGTGAGATAAAGGCCAAAAGCTTCATTGTCGTGTGTAAAAAAATGTGTTTCTGTCGTCTGACGCAAAGGGAATTGTTCAGTTTGTATGGGTGCTTTGGCTTGAACAGCAATCAAACTTATTACAAATTGTCAGTTTTTATTCTTTGTATCTAAAATATGTAATTCAAGTAATATCATCGCGGGAAAGTCTAGTGATAATGCCTAAATAGGCAAACGTTATATTCCAGTAAAAAGTTGTGAATGTTTGTGACTTTAGTCGTATATTAGTCGAAAATGATATTATTAGTAATGAAAAAATATAATTGTGTACATTACCAACCACTGTTTTCATCAAATTATATATTGTTATACATGCTTGGGGTATAATACCGAGGTAACACTATCAACGTCAGACGCAGTTATGGTATCCAAAGCAGTGCCAGGGATCAAAAAAAGAAGCTTCTGTGTCCAAGGGTATAGCCGGATCCTCATTTCAAGCAATATCTGTAGCCATTATAAAAGCAAATCGGGTTGACAGTAAAAGAGTCGAAAAAATAACATTCACTTCACTGTACTGTAACTGTGTAAAGGCGAAGCTAATTCTTTAAAAAAAAACATCTATTTAGAACGAATGGTGCTGCCATAGTAAAAAAAACGATTTGAAATGGATCCATTTAATCAATAATATTGATTTCGATTTTCATGTATAAAAGCTAAACAATTTACAGTAAAAATAGTGTTTTGTGTGTTTAAGTTTGATCAAAGGTAAATAAATAAACGATTTTGCAAAAGATGCAGTTTTTTATTGTAATGTACATGTTTTATGGGAATTAATTTTAAAGTCTGATAATAGCTATCGATTTTTTGTTAGCAATTAATGATTTTTCAATGCATATTTTACGTAAAAGTCACACAGAAATCGATGGTTTCACTTTTGTCAATAGTGCTACTTAATTAAAATATATTATTTCGATGCTTACATTCCGGCGACGAGGATGTGAAAAATATTTTTCTTACATTTAATTATACTCAACAGTAAAAATATTTTTTAGAAAATAACTTGTTCACGAAAAGCCGAAATTGAACAATACCCTTTGAACTTCACCAAACGTAATTATTATTTAGTAATAGTTTCTGTAACAAAGAATATATAAAAAATTGTTTTTTATGATTTATCTATCGTAAACTACATTGAGATAGTATTTTTTTAAATTAGATAACTCAATTAAATCGCGACAAGGGATTATTTCTTTATTTTTTTGTAAGTTATACAGACAAATTTCTTATACAGTTACATTCCGAGATCATTTTCAATCCTTTTACCACATAGTCGCTGAATATCATCAGTCTTTGTTTTGGTAAAACACTCACTAAGTTAATAGCCTAAAAATTCATCACGAGTACAATATTGTACCTCGAAAGATATTACATTCTTGTTACTGTATAAAATCACTTTTCATTCCATCGGTGCTATACATACACATATAAAACATCTATACACGCTCAATATTTGAACTATATGTAAAACGCCCTATGTGACGTTATAAGACATTTCAATATAGCAAAGCTGCAATATGGCGGACCATCTTTATTCACTCAACGCGCCCTACGGTAGGCATTTTAAGTGTTTTAGTAAAGGGCGGGGATCGGATACGGAGCCCGTATGTCTGCAAGACTGCGGATACAATTTTGTTTCGAGTGGAGCTATAAATTGATGAATGATGCCGGTGATTAAACTAATCACCGGCATCATTCGTTTTTCTTGTATACAAATATACAACACAAACTTTATGGCTGTCATCCCACCTTTTTTTTATTGCTCGAACCTTTTTTTTTATTGCTACTAAGTTGGCAAACAAGCACACTGCCCACCTGATGGTAAGTGGTAACAATCACCTATAATACATGTCCTGTAAGATTCGCAGCAAAACTGCAACCCCCACAAGAACCACAGTGCACGTTGCTAACTTTTGACATCAGATGTAAAGTCACAATAAAAATAACGACCGATATAAGACCGAAAGATAGGTGCAAAATTCCTTATTCCTCCCTCACAGAATAATTTCATTTCTAACTGTCGCTGTTAACATTGGTCTAATTGTCTCTCCCCAGAGACAAAATAATAAATAAATAGTTGTCCTATTATGTTTATTTAGCCCTAGACATAAATCTTATTTCGCTGTATAAATAAAGCAAAAGTAACTTATCCGCGACGACGGCGACGGGACGCGTAATTGTATATTGTTTGAAAATCATTATTTCTTACTACTTTGACCCAGTTCCTGGCAGTTTTGAGTGTTTTCTATATTCTTCTCTGTTTTCATCCATATATTAATTCAATTTTTTAAATCAGGGTTTTATATTTCGCTGATATAATATGCGGAGAGTAGCTAACGATCTATAGCTGCACAAAAAGTCTCGATACAAAATTGACACTAGTCCTTTGCTTGTTTGTTGACTTTGTTGTATTTAAAAAAAAAGAAAGTCAACTACAACAAACTTTCACGGCCGGAGTTGCTTGCGCGTTAGCCATCAAAAACTTCATACTCACCAGCACAAGAGTACTGTTTTTATCTTCCAGTAATGACGGTTATAGGGGCTTTATCCCTAAAGATGATTAAAGATATTTTGATGGTTACGATAACTGTTGTATTTTATAAACTGCTAACGATATGATAGTAATGAGGACACGCCTAGTGATGCACGCGCGTTTACGTGAATTGGTTTAAATTGCTAATAATGAAAGTGCACTTTGTACGATCGAACCGTATAAATGCCAACCCCCTTTTGAGCCAATAATACAAGAATTATTATTTTACCGCATCTGTCTATATATAAAAATCACGCATCACAATGTTTATCCAGAATAAACTCCGAAACAACTTAATCGATTTTGTTGTTTGGCTTCCTGTATGTAATTTAGCCCTACTAAAAAGATAGGATAGTTTTTATCTCAATTATTAACCTCAATATTTTCAATGAGAATTAAACTGTTTGCAATTATGTGTTAGTTCCATTAGCTTCAAACAGATGGCGATGTGAGTTAATTTATCGACACAACACTTGGCTATCTTTTTTTTTTTACGGTGGGAAATGCATTACGCATACCCCGCGCTTGGGAAGGCGCGGGGTTATGTCGGACTCTCCCCGGCCCCTGGGGGCAGAGTGCCGCCAGGAACCGCGGCCTACCGACTAAAACCCACCGATGCCCCTCACATACGCCTTGATGCGAGCACGGCCATCATCGCCGCATCCTCTTCGTCATCGGACGAAGAGGACACGCCGAGGAGGGCCACGTCGCTGTCGGACAAGGTCATGGGAACTCGGGTGAACACATCCACGACCTCGTCGGCGTCTGCTCGCCTAGGGCGAGCCCCTCTCACCTCCCCAAAAGGGGGAGGCTGGTGATCCCCCGGGGCATCCAGGGGATCAGCGACTGGCGGCAACCGATGCAATGCAGGGCCCGGGCTTCCCGACCCAGGGCCCCGCTGGTTACCGTCAGGAGGAAGAAGGCGGGCGTAATTCCGCCTCCTCCGCCCCGTCCTTCTACGGCGGCACGGATCGGCCATGGGATCCTCCTCCCTGGCTCTCTCCGCGGACTCCTTCTGCGTCATCACGTCCACGCAGAAGGAGTTTACCGCGTCCCACGTCCTCTCTCCCACCAGCATGGCACAGACCACGTTCTGGAGGGAGAGGTTATCGCCGATAACGGCGGTCAGCTCACGGCGCTCCGAAGAGAAGGCGGGGCACACCGCTAAGGTGTGCTGCGCGGTGTCCTCTTCAGCACCACAGTGGTGGCACTCGGGGGTCGCTTCCCGTCCGATGCGGTGCAGATAGCGTCCAAAGCAACCATGGTTGCTAAGAATCTGCACCAAGTGGTACGAGAGCGACCCGTGGTGCCCTCTCTCTCGGCGCCAAACGCCGGTCGCCGTCTCGAGCGTCTACGCGGACGCGGTAAGCCGCCGCAAGAACATGGGCTGCGAGCTCCCACGGGGGAACACTTGGCTATCTAGGTTGGGTAATCTTATCTAGGTTGGGTAACCTTCCAGTAGATGGCGTTGTGTTTTGATTTCTTTAAGCGTTCTCTATGAGAACGTTTTTATCTTTATTAGTAAAAATATTAATTTGACTACATTAGGAAATTTTGTACAACATTGATCCAACGTACTATACCTACTCGTAACTTCTAAGCTAATGCAACGCGTGGCCGGGTCGGCTAGTAAAATATAAATATATTATTATTGATTGACGTTAAGTTCATTATTTCATTTGTCCAATAAATGCGCTCCCTTTGTACAACATTTAAAATCAGATTTCTTAGATGGAAATACTAAATAGATAAATTTGTAAGAGCCTAATAGTAACAATCAAGTACTAGGCGTTGTTGGTAACTAAAAATTAAGTTAGTTTACTATTCTTCACCCCCGAGCCAACATTAACCGAGAGCGAGAAACCGCTAATGATCGTGAAATGTACTTTGCGCTAATTATATCTGGAACACTTGCAATAAAAATCTCATCGCTAATGGACGAGGTTGCACAAAAGTTCTACAGCACTTAATCCCTGCAAGTTTTTTTTTATTAAATGTCTATTTGTCCTGCAGCGCCTTTACTACTTTCTGTTAATAATAAGGTTAACTGGATTCTTTTCAGATTCTATTATGGTCTATAAATAGGATAAATACATAATTATAAAATACAACCTTTATTCGTAAAAGAGATAAAATAAGAAACTCATTTCGGACAATAATAAACTGCACTATTGGTATGATATAAAAAGCTTATTGCGGACCGCGAAACAGAACAGACTGATGATACCTTTCAATAAAACAGATATATCATTATTGTGTAACTTAATATCATTTACAATCACATTTAATTTGACAGTTAATGTACACCCATCACTGCTCATAAAACGACACTTACTGAGTCCTGTAATACATCCAACTGTTGGGTATGGGTCTCTTTGACCAGGAGGAAATAACTTATTGCATCACGCTGGCCCAACGGCATGATGTAGGGTTTCGTTTCCAATTGTCCATCTCTTCGCAGAATTGATGACTGTTGAAATTGAAAGTGCATTATTAACGTATTGACATTGGCACTGCTTATTAATTCCAAATACGTGTGTTACAAATGTGCCGAATGCTCTGTAAAAATATGCCGGGCCGCGTGTCACATGAATATGTATGGCCGGCGTGTCACCCTGTCGCCGTCACTTACTCGCCTCTCGGCTTTGCATAATTTAACTTGTTAAGTGACGCCTGCCCCGAGTAGACCGGCGATTTCGTCGCGTCGCAAGTATTTGACGCAAACATGTCAGATGCGCTTAGATTCCTGGTGAATGACAAGAGGTTCGATTTGATCTTGACTAGTTTGCTCCTTTATCTAAAGGAAAGCTTTCAATATGAACTCAACGTGTCAAATTAAAAAGGAAAGCTTTCAATACATATTTCATGTACATATTACATAAATTTGCACAAGTAAATTAAGAACAAATAAATGAACTTAACATTACCCTTCACACATTGATATTAAACGTTTAAGTTGCACGAAGTGCTTGTGCAATGTCATATTGAAAGATCTGACGTGAATTTGTATAATTTTTTTTTCAAATAAAGTAGGTACTTAAAATAAGTTTCAGATCAATTATTTTATAGTGATCACGATAAATAAATAAATACGAACCAAGCATATGTTTGCTTTATGAATCATTGAGCATTAGATCTCAAACTTACCCTTAATTGCCATTATTGAATAAGCATTTTCAAGGGTACTATCAACGGACCCATTATTCTCCGTGTCCAATCAAGTATAATAAATCCAGGCGGACTAGTTAAATCCTTTAATGCCACGGGGATTCTAAAATTACAATAATAATGTTTACAATGAGCTCACAGTTAGACATTTAGGCTTATCATTTTGTATTGTTACCGAGTCAAGCTCAAAGGATTATTATTCTAAGCCAAGTAGGCCACATTAACATTAACAGCGTTTAAATAAATATACATTGCATCTCTGTTTGTTTGTAACGGTAAACTTATATTATTTCTTAGTTTATATGAGTACATGATAATGTGTTATCGTTTTCTTTACTTAATTACTAATTAATGACTGACGTAGAATATAGAGTGTTCTTAGCCAGTTTAAGTGAAGTTCTTTAAATCTGTCTTGTATTTCCGGGCATTAAATTATGACCATTCACGTAATAATACTATGGTATATATACACGGTTATTTTTTTATCACCCTGCAAAATTTAAGGGACGCTTCACGACATCGTATTAGAATGATTTAAATATGAATAAAGAAAATAAGTCACTTAATTTTCAAAAAAATACAAAAAATGCTACACTAGTTGAGAGCAGCATTTTTAGAGATTTTTATTAATTTTTTAATTTATTTTTTATTTCATTTTTTTATATTTTTTTTATAATAATTGATATGTCCTGAAGCGTCCCTAAAATTTTCCAGGGTGATAAAAAATAACCGTGTATACAAGGCGTAAAATCATGAATAGTTTTTCGAAAAAGTCGCACGTTTGTTCCCAAAGCGAAATCATCAAACGCCTTCTAAGTTATGTTCGCTACTGCACCTCACAAGCTCCCGCAGGAATTTCAATTCCTCCAGCTCCCGGGCCGGGAGGATTGGTATTTCACGGCTCTTCATTCCAGCAGCAGCTTCGTTAGTTTTGAAGGGATATCGACATCAAAGTCAATACGGTTGATAGATTTCGGCGTGATGAATGGAGGTTGAAATGAAACCTATTTTAATTTCTTTATCAAACTAATGGTCATCGTAACTAAATTCGGCCAGGGGATTATTAATTTAAAGTATAAAAAGATATGAAACTGATGGCTGTCCCCTACATCTTTCAAATTTTTCTCTACATTGAAATGTTACCCTTTACCTTGATAGTATATTATGAGTAATGTGCTGGTGATAGAAGCGATCTATACCATCAACATTTGCCTAGCACATGTATGGTTTGTTTATTTGGTTAATCGTCAATTAGCAGCTAATCATACATATATAACATCACACAACCCCCTCCCCCCCGTTCACACACACACACACACACACCCACTCACAATCGCACTCTCATCTTACGCACGTATATACATACTAATATTCATGCTCACGTTAACATTGTTTATTAGTTTTGGTCAAAATTCAGTCTCGCTTTAGTTTAGCTACCATAAGGTAAGTAGCGAGTTATTCCCAATACAAGTGACTACATAAAGCTTATAGCATAAAGGGAAAACTCGACAACAATCTGTAAATATTACTTTTGACACGGTATTGTATTGTAGTAGTGGGCTCCCTTTTCCGCATTTTAACCAGCCCAGTTCCTTCCAGAAGCACAGAAGTCTCCTGGGACGTTCACAGGCTTCTAGGAGTGACCTCGGATTGCCAAGGATTTCTGCCCGTTGTGTGGCTACACCCATGCATTCCAGGATTACATGGGCAGCTGATTCTTCGGCGTTCAGACATCCTCTGCACAAGGGACTGTCGGTTACGCCTAATAGATGTAAATGTTTGTTGAGTGTGTTGTGTCCTGTTAGAGAGCCTACCACTATTCTTAGTTCAGGTCGGTTTAAGTAGAGCAATCTATGATTGTGTCAGTCGCGGTGTAAGTGCAGGTACCTCTTCTTTGGACTGTCTACATGTTGAGGTATTTGCCCAGCGGACATTATGTTTGTTTTGGGTATATTGCCGTGTCCATGTTTTCAGCTGGCTAAAGGGGATCGGCAGCCGTGGCACCGGATCAGCCACTATGCTTTCTGAACCTCTTTTAGCCAGCTGGTCCGCAGCATCATTACCCAACGACCCACTGTGTCCTTTAATCCATTGAAGCGTAATTCTGTTCTGTGAAGCCGTAAGCTCCAATGCTTCATGGCATTCGTTTATAAGACGGGATGTGATGGTGCCACTTCCCAGCGCTTGTAGTACAGCCATGCTGTCCGTGATAATTCGAATATTATAATTCTTTATACTTCTTCTCATGACTGCGTTGGCAGCTTGCGTGATGACGACAATCTCACATTGGAATATTGAGTTTCCATCGCCCAATTTACACACGGTATATACACGGTTATTTTTTTATCACCCTGGAAAATTTAAGGGACGCTTCACAAAAATCCCAAAAATGCTGCATTAGTCGAGAACAGCATTTCTTGAGATTTTTTTATATATTTTTTATTTCATTTTTTTTATTTTTTTATATAATAATGGATGTGTCCTGAAGCATCCCTAAAATTTTCCAGGGTGATTAAAAAATAACCGTGTATACTATAACCGTGCTTTTGAAATAAAAGCTTTTTTAAATTATTTTTTTAAATTTTACACACAAAAATCCACTTGGACGGGATTTGATCCCGCGTCTTCAACATACCGTGAAACACTTACCAGCCCGGACGGAACTTCAACGATATTGAATTGTTTTACTTTATTAAGCCAAAGAGGAGTTTAATCACTGTTTGTTTATAAATACGTATCAATATCCCGTTGTGGCATTAAAAATTACAAAATAATACCGACGACTTACATCCGTATTTCTTCGACAAACGTTTTTGCGAAAATTACCGATTGTAATTTCGTTCTTTACTGTATTTTTGAGGTAAAATCTGAGATACTCGTATGCCAAGTGATTGACGGTAAACGTTGGAAATGAACGATGACTATAGAACATTTCGAACTTTTATCATGTAGAGTTGGCAAATCTTCGGTTCGGGCTTTTACAGTAACATATTTATGATATGAAGACTTCATGAGCAGAGATGATTTCGCAAGAAGCCAATTTTTCGTTTTCAATATTAAGATTCAGATCTAAAAACTGTCATTTATCATATTAATATCTTAAATTAATATTCTTTTATTATCAATAACACTTTCATTACACTCTGCAGTACTGGGAATACGGCCCTTCCAAAAATAGGAGATTTGAACCGCTTATTACAAGCCAAGTGAGGGCCAGCGTATTACTTTGTACAATATTATCTGAAGGTATCTGAGCTTACGGTTCAAGAATTCATTGCCTGCTCCCATGCACTTAGACTCAAGCACTACTTTATGCTGAGCTAAGTGTTAAGTTATGCGACTTACAAGCAGAGGGATGCTAAGTAGCAAGCCTCCCTCAACTTGTGTTCGGTAAGGGGGAGGGTGCAAGAGCCGCCTTGGGAAATATTAATTTTTACCGGAGTAAGACCGGAGAGTTTCGGAATCCTTTTGTTGTATAATATTGAACACGGTTTGTTTGTTATCCGTAAAGGTACGGTTGCAAATATTGCTATAGTTTTCTGTTGTTTATTTTGTTTTGTATCTCTCGTACCAGTGTAAGGGGTTGGAAACTTCAAACGGAAATGGATTTAATTTAGTTCGCTTTGTTGCCGTGTTACGAGAAAAAAATTCTTACGATAAAATCAACGTTATACAATGTTCACGATATTTCAAACACGGAACAGATATACCCTGTTTTTTTTTCAGTGGGTATCGTGATTTTAACTTTTAGAAATAATATTAAACTTTATACTTGATGGCTGTTTTGTTATTATCAGCATATCGTGCATGTCGTCCGTCTCGGTATCTACAAGTTTATTACTAAGCCGCTGAAACTTCTAGAATAATTCGAAAATTTAAAAACATGTTTTAATATTTTTCAAAGTAAATAATTGCCTTAACATGATGTATAACAAAACGTACTTCAAAAACTGTTGCATAAAAAGATTTTAAACATAATCTTTTTCGTTATTACATGACATGGTTTAAGTACGAGAAACCTAGTCTAAGCAAAAACTCAGTTTTTTGTTGGTTCTACGAAAAATTGTTATTACGAAACGTGTTCTATCTCTGGTTTAAGCAAAAATGGAGGTTGACCTCAGATCTAAAGTTAAACTAGGCATACCCCTAGTTTGGGCGGTGACGCACCTCCAGCCCGACGTGGCGCTGGAGGCGGCGATGGTGCGGGAGTGGTCTGAGCTGCCCCCGCACCTCGCCGGCGACGCTAACGGCATGGCGGTGCACTTCGCAGAGGACCTGAGAGTCGTCTGCGACGCCGCCATGCCGCGGGCGAAACCTGCCGCCCGCAAGCGGCAGGTATACTGGTGGTCGCAGACCATCGCGGATCTGCGCGCCACCAGTTGTAGGGCGAGGCGCGCCTACCTGCGGTGCAGAAGGCGCGCCACCAGGAGGACGCCCGACGAAGAGGAAACCCTGCGTCGGGCGTACAGGGAGGCGAATAAGGCCCTCAAGACGGAGATCTCGAGGGCCAAAACGGAGTCGTGGAACTCTTTTATAGAGCTCCTCGACTCCGACCCCTGGGGACGGCCGTACCGACTGGTGAGGGGGAAGTACCAAAACGGTGCTCCCCCGATACACCAGTTGGACGAGGGGCTTGTACAGAGGGTTCTAGGGTCGCTCTTCCCCGACCCTGGACCCTTCGAGCCCCCGAGGATGGTCGCCCCCAGCGCCTCCCTCCAAGTGGAGGAAGCGGGCCCTCCCGTGTCGGACCTCGAGTTCGACGCGGTTAGGGAGCGGTTCCGGCGCAAGGGGAAGGGGAAGGCGCCGGGACCGGACGGGGTGCCAGCGAGGGTCCTGTGCCTGGCACTGGGCCCCCTGGAGGAGCGGTTCCGGGCGGTGCTCAATACGAGCATCGCCTCGGGCCGTTTCCCTCAGTGCTGGAAGGTGGGGCGACTCTGCCTTCTGCGGAAGCCGAATCGCCCCGCCGATGCCCCGTCGGGGTACAGGCCGGTGGTGCTGCTCGACGAGGCCGGGAAGTTTTTTGAGAAAATTCTCGCTTCCCGGCTCGTCGAGCATCTGGAGGGCCCGGGACCGGACTTGGCTGAGTGCCAGTTCGGTTTCCGCACCGGCCGGTCCACCGTGGACGCCGTGGCCCACCTCAAGAGGTGGACTGAGGGGGCCACGTCGGCGGGGGAGGTTGTCGTTGCGGTGTCATTAGACATCCGCAACGCATTCAACAGCCTCCCCCACGAATGCATAGAGGAGGCACTGCGTTTTCATGGAGTGCCCCTCTACCTCCGCTCCCTCATCACCGATTACCTCCGCGGGAGGGAAATCGTGTATGAGGGGGCGGACGGTCGCGTCCACAGGTGGCCGATGGCGGCGGGAGTACCCCAGGGTTCCGTGCTGGGCCCTCTGCTCTGGAACCTGGGGTACAACTGGGTTCTGCGGGGCAACCTCCTGCCGAACATGGAGGTTGTCTGCTTCGCCGACGACACCCTTGTCGCGGCGAAGGGGCGCACGTATGAGGAGGCGGTCCACCTGGCGTCGGTCGGCGCGACGATGGTCGTCCGACGCATCCGCCTCCTCGGGCTGGACGTGGCCGTCGAGAAGACGACGGCCATTTCGTTCAGGCCACCGCGTCGCCGCAGACCCCAGGCGGGGCTCCGTGTCCGAGTAGAGGGGGTGCAAGTCCAGATCGAGAGCTCGATGAAGTATCTCGGTCTGGTGCTGGACCCCCGATGGGATTTCGGGGAGCACTTTAAGCTCCTCGCCCCAAGGCTGTGTGCCGCCGCGGCAGCCCTCGGACGGGTCCTCCCCAACGTGGGGGGACCAGGCGCAGCGAGCCGTCGACTTTATCAGACGGTGATAAAGTCGATGGCGCTGTACGGAGCCCCGATTTGGGCGGAGCGTCTCGCCCCCCGAACGGTGGCCCTCCTGCGTAGGCCGCAGAGGGTCATTGCCACCCGGGCCGTGCGGGCCTACCGCACGGTCTCTCACGGGGCGGCCTGCGTTCTAGCGGGCTCGCCTCCGTGGGATGTCGAGGCACGCGTCCTTGCGGCCGTGCACCGACATCGGGTGGCAGCGAGGAGTCGGGGGGAGCGCCCCCTCCCGCAGGAGGTGGCGCGCACAAGGCTCCTGGCGCAGAGGGAGGCTCTCCGCCAGTGGGCCGAGACGCTCGCCCACCCAGCTGCCGGCCACTGGACGATCGAGGCCGTTCGTCCAGTGTTGGAGGAGTGGGTTGGGCGCCGGCAGGGCAGCCTCACCTACCGGATGGTGCAGATGATGACCGGGCACGGCTGCTTCGGCCATTATCTGCACCATGTCGCACGGAGGGAAGAGACGCCGCAGTGCCACCACTGCGGCGCTCCCGACGACACGGCCGGACACACCCTCTCGGAGTGCCCGGCCTGGCGACCCCAGCGCGACGCATTAGCCCTCGCGCTGGGCCTAGGTAGGGGTGCGCCCGTCGTGCTGGCTAACGTCGCACGCGAGATGCTGACCAGCGCGACGGCGTGGGAGGCTGTCGCCTCCTTCTGCGAGGAAGTGATCTCGCAGAAGGAGGCAGCGGAGCGGGCGCGAGAGGTTGACCCTCTCGCCGCACCGCTCCGGCGCAGGCGGTTGGGTAGGAGGAGGCGCGCGTTCCTGGACGCGCGCCACCAACTCCCCTAAGCAAGCTGGGGATGAAATGGCCCGGCCGGCCGACAACCGGTCGGGAGACACTTTTCTACCCCTGGCCTGCCCGTCTGGGGGGTCGAATTATTGCACTTGTCGACCCCCCCGTAGAGGTAAGACCTGGCGCTTGCGTCAGGCCTACAATCCAGGGGGCGCACTCGGGGAATGGCTAACGCCGATCCCGAGTGTGTCTCTACGGAGGTAGAAGTTGCTCTGGAGGGTGGTTTAGCCAGGTATGGGGTTACCCAGGTAACCCGAGTCCAATGGCATATCCTTGGGGCGGCTTTGTCAGCTTTCAGCCCCTTGTTGAATCGTAAAGAGATTCCCCCGCCTCAAAAAAAAAAAAAAAAAAAAAAAAGGCATACCCCTAGTTTAGCGCTGGCTTATCTCGGATTTTTCTTCGATTCAAATGTCATATTTGACAACTAACCTTCATATTGAATTGTAGTGTTATTCTTCGATTTTTTTTTTAACAATATTGACTTGGCTTTTTAATTGGATTTGGATATGCATAATGAAATGGATTTCGATGAATTAGTCTAGTCATTGCAGATACAAGATGATACAGCCCATTTACACGGAATTGCTGAGCCGATTATCAGTATAATTTGCAAGAATGTGGCAGTTCTTGCACACTTGCTATTCATGTAAATTTATATTGTTGTATTTGTAACGACATACGAGTAGTAAGAAGAGAACTGACATTGATTTTGAATTAGACTAAGTTATCATATGTTTGGTAAAAACATAATTTATTGTATAAGAAATGCTTAGTGTAACCTTTTTTGACATTTTAAGTGTATGTAAGCATACCGATTGTATTTTCTAACAATGACTATGTCACAAAAACCAAAATTGTAAATGACGATTTAAAAGAGGAGATAAAAAAATTCGATCTTTCGAGTTTCTTGCCTGTTCTTCTCGAGAAGGGCCTCCCAATTTCCGAGCAGATGTACAGACAACCTTATTTTATCATTCCTACTTGTATTTGCAGACATCTTGAGTATATTCAAGATGTATGCACATACGTTAAATGCTATGTTTTGACGCCAATAAGTGCCTGTAAAGGTCTATGTTGAATAAAGTTTTTTGAATTTGAATTTGAACCCCTCGCTTCACTCAGGACTCTTTATTACTCCAGTCCAGTCGTTACGGTGGGGGTCAATATGACACCCGTGGCGTAAGACGCTACTTAATCCCTTGGTGCATAATCTACTATTACACTGACAATGAAAATAAGCTGCCGCCATTTCGAAATCGCCGTCAATGGGAAAGTAACGTGCAAACCAAAACAAGCAAAACCGTGATATAATATGAATATGAAGTTAATTATTTGGTGAATCGAATGACAATTTGCTAGAAGTCTAAGCTGTGTCTGAAATTTAATTATTATTTAATTCAATCGTTTTCGTTAATTATTTGAACAGCCATAACCTGAGCAAGTTACTTACTGCATACGGTAAATTAGTAATATTTAATTTAAAAAGTAATATTAAAATTTTGTTCTTTTGCTAAAACGTTAAAAATATTACAAGCATTAATCAAGCGGATAGTTCCTTTGTGTTACTTACTGGCTTTATCAAATTCTTACTTTGTGCTCACTTACTTATATTTATCTTACATTTAAGGTTGAAAGTTGTTTAGGAATTTGTCGAATGTTCCCTTGGTATTATGTAAGCTTTCCGAAACGCATTCTTACGTCCTTTCTGACATGATATTGCAAACCGTTTAATTATCATGAAGTTTTGTCGGTTATTGATTTGTTCCGTAAAAATAAAATACTTTAGAAATTCTTCTCTCAGATTATAAACATTCTTGTTTAACTTATATACTTATTAACTTATAAAGATTTTTGGTGAAATATTGTAAATATGATATGACATATTATTTTTGTAATCGGGGATCGTGTTTGTAAAATATCAAAGAATTAACTTATAACTGAAAAATATATAATTAACAATCTCAAAAATTCCTTTAGACGGGACTCTTAACGAGCATTACTTCAAAATTAACAATACGTTATAATAGTAATTGCTTTAAACTTTTTAATGTGTGAGTTCCAATTACAATTTCAATCTATTCAAACATTATCCGCATAGGTGAAAACTAATAATCCTGTTCGGAATTCGGGAGAAACCATTAGCGATCAAACATGCCAGAAATTCACAAGGTCCGTTTTATGTCCATCCTTGATTACGATGAATCATGATGGATGAATGAATAATGTTGAATCGCATAACCAGCGTAACTTTGTTAGTATCTTGAAATAAAATCCAATGATGATTTTAGTATATACTCGTATGTATGTAATACAAGAGAGAAACTCAGTATTTAGAGTCTCAGTACTAGGGTCTATCTTATTTCTGCCGCCAAGCAGCGGTGAATTGCTGTGTTCTGGTTCAAAGTGTAAGACAGGCAGTCAAATTACTGCATAAAGTGACATGGCATCTTATACTGTCACAAGTTGGTAACGCACAGTCACGGAATTTAAATGTTTACTAGGTTTAAGATTTTTTGATTTTGCCGTATATTATTAACAACACGAGCGCTGTGAAACACAACAAACTCTTAAAATATCGGTAGTTCGTGTATTGGTATTATACGACTAAATACAAATAAATAATCGCCAACCTGCTACATATAAATTCTTTAACCATACATTGGGTTCCTGCAGAGGGTAGAGATGTGGTAACTCAGAAAAAACATACCTCGATTTAACTCGAGTTAAAATTAAAGTAACTCGAATTGAACTCGAGCCAATTGAACGAAACTGGGTTAACAATTTGTTATGTTTCTACCAATATACCAAATGTTTAATAAAGACGACAAAATTGAAAATTATTTCATCCGGCACTTTTCTGAAATAGTACTTAATTAACACTACAAAAACTAACGACCGGCACTATACGAAAATAACCTCAAATCTGCAATATTGTGCCTGTCACAATCGCATGAATATAGTAACAAACGCTTAGCAAACTTCGCGACCGTGTCGATGTTATTACGTTGATGCGCTATTGGCGGGCGGGAGAATTTGAATTCGAATCAGAGAGAATTCAGCTCGAGTTAATTCGAGCTAAGCTCAATTCGAATCACCTCGAGTTACTAAATCGAGTTGACACATCACTAGTAGAGGTTGTATATTTGCAAATGTCCCAGGAACTACATGCACATGCTATGGTTAAGGGACTGCAGCTACATAGTCAAATGTTCTACTTATGTACCTATATATTAAAATATTTTTTTAAATTGTTTCTTGTTTTGTTTGTTTAATTAATTTTTGTTTTTTGCGAATGTTTTATCTAAGTAACTAATTTGATTAGTAATTCTTATTTTTAATTAATTGTATGTTTTTTTTAAAGATCGTCGTCTGTTATTCTTGTTTAAGCCGATGGTCACGTTGCCAATACTTAATAAAAAAATACTGTAGCTACTTGCCATCAGGTGGGCAGCCTGATTGTTTTCCAACTTTTGTTGTTATAAAGAATCTTATGCTGCGATACGTTACGTTATAACGATAACGATGCTGTCTGATATACTCATTGACAAATTTCTTCTTTTTACTGTGTCAAAACCATAGAAAAATCTATTTAACTATTTTATTTGACATTACAAATTATAATTAAAATATTTAGGCCCCAGCAACAGCACATAAATATCTGGAAGATAGCAAAGACATGTCCCCTCTGCACTCAAATGTTGACGCTAACGACTCCGCCCTTCAAATGTAGCCCTTGATGAACCCTCAAATATTAAATACGTCGTACATAGGGTTGAAATGAAAAGAGTAGTTTATATGTCGTAGCGTAGCCCAGTCGTGATGAATCATTAAGTGGCGAATCATAGCTGTGTTGTTTCTGAATTTAAAAATAACAAAAAAAATTGTTGAATTTCATTAATAGGATAATGGTATAAAAACAAAAAAAATCGTATCAGAGACTTAGAAATTAAAAACAGACTTACTGTCGCATAATCACGAGGAATAACAGTCTTATTACTCTGCCAATGTAGATTGAGATTAATTTCGATAAAGCTGTGTTTTCAATTAAAATGATTACTCCATCACTTTCAACTTAATACTCGCTAACCACATTACGACGCACAGAAAATATGAAACATTAATTTCGATCAGGGTTGCCACACATCCCAAATCTCTTTGGTGAATAGGTAGTGCATTTATAAGATTGGTGAGATTATAATAAGAGAAGATAGCGTTTCTTGCTGAAATAAGCGGCCCGTATAAAACAAGTACCTCATCACAGCAGACCGCAACCATAGGTAATATCGGGGAGGGCATGGACATAGTAAAAAGTGCAGATGATGCGTGAATGCAATGATCCGCTGTTAGTTTGCTATGGTCTGCTTGGAGTTAAGGATTGGCAGCGCTTGAATCCTTTGGTCCAAGGTCATTAACCATTTCAAGGTCTCAAAGTCATTTCAAGGTAATGCCTTGGAATCGATCGTCTCACACTCACCAGGGTATGAGAGAGGGTGAGAATTAATAAAAAAATCGTCCGAGTAAGCTAAAAAATTTAGATATAAAGAAATGCAAGAGGATATGACAAATATCTATATGTATATCTAAAATAACCACCACCTCATTATATTGTTCTTTTAATTTTAGGAAAAGAGAAAGTGCATGATTTAAGTCAAAATTCACCGAGAGATTTGATTTCAATCTCAAAAATCGAAGCATACTTGGTTCACTTTCTGATGAAGCTGTTATTGCGTACTATACACATATACAAGTAGGTATATTAGAAGTAAAACGGTTTCTTATGGAGTGATTGACCCCAGTACGCGCTCTAACATTACAGGCTCTAGTCAAAGTCAAGCCAAGCAATACACATTCGTAAAAACAATCGCATAGATATAACACCAGTATTTGGGAACAGCATTCGTTATGTTATTCTCATACATTTCCGTTTTATTCGCTTGCGTCGGTATTTGCTATGAAACTTCAGTAACTTTATTTTGGCTGTACGGTTGTCTGCGATTTTATATAAGAACATTTTGAAATTTTGTTTTTTTCTTGTCCCTGCCCGTTTTGTAAGGTTTATCAAATATGAGTTTTTCTATGGTAGAATGCGAAAGGGACGATGATCGCATTTAGTTAATCGTACCTACGTCTAGTTTATGTCGACACATTTCGTTTATGGCGACTCATTTTATCAGCATTAAATATTGTCTTGCATGACACCAAACTGAGGATAAAATTAATAATAAAAAATGTATAAATATGTATATATAAAACGAACTTTCATACCGTACAGTGAAATGGAATGGATATAGGTCTGACTAATAAACTCCTAATAAAAACTTCGTACTATTCAATTTTTCCAATGCTGACAGCCCTGATTTCGACGGTATTTCATCAAACAATCATTCCGAATAAGGAGCAACAGCGAATTTCCGACAAAATTATACCTGGAGTAAGTAGTCCTAAGCTTTCAAAATGCGTTATAATGTGTCGTATCGCATTTATATCTTTCTTAATTATGTAGGGAGATGCTTGGAATACTTAGCATCGCCTATATTTTCAGCGAAGGGCGTCACGTAAAAGTGTTTGAGATAAAGGTTATCTAAATGATGTAAGTCTTAACCTAAAATTGTGTATTTATTTTGCGGACGATTTTGTCTGAGGTTGTATCTGCAAAGTGGACTCAAACTTGGCTCTATATCCTTAATATTTCGTATCTTGGTCACATCTGAAATTGTTGTCCTATCGGACTACGATCAGGCGGTCCGGTTTTTAAATTTAAGATTTTCTCCTTGACGTATTCCGTTGTTAAATTTTTACATTTCTAAAGTAAATTACACTAATTTAATAGAAATGAGTAGTAAATAGTCAGGCTTTATTAACACATTTGCTTCAAAAAGTTTAAAAATTCATCAGTAAAAATACTAATACTATCTTTTGGTGTTTAAATGTAATAAAATTACTATTCAAATGTAAGTGTGTACGCAAAACGGCGTTTTTTGATTTGGCAGATCGTCAGAACCTATGCCATTGTTTAAAAAAATATGCTAAAAGCGGTCGAACTCTAAACACGTCGCATAGTTGGTGCGCCATAGCGACAAACAAAGCGAATACAAAAAGGCATTTTCGCTCCTTTTTTCGAGTGCTGGCGCACCTATCTAGGGATCTTGTGACAATGCGCCTTGGAATTTGGATGGCGTCTCCGGCGATGAGATCGTGTGAGAAGTCGATTCGCCCCCATTCCACCGAGCCCTAATTGAATGCCGGAAATTTCTAATATTATTCTGTCAAGCTATTTCGCGCTTATCTCTGACTGAGCGTTACGAGTAGTTTGTGCAGACGCTTTGTGGCCGAAGAATGGCGAGAGTACAATCGTGGCCCCGACCTTTTCTAATTTAGTTCTGTTTATGTTTTCCTTATTGTTAGATGTAGATGCGTCATTTTTCTTTGGATAGAGCGTGGTGCTATTTAGTTTGGCCAGAGCCCAAATATAACTTAAATCGTTTTTAAGATCTTTGTATAGAAGAGTCTTTTAAAAGTGCCCTCTGCAGACTATCTGCCGCCAGACAGCGGTGTTGTGGATTACTTTGTTGAAATGTACTGAGTACAGGCAGTGAAATGTCAGGGTACTGTTAATTAACATCTTATGTTACAAGTTGGCGACACTATGGTCCTTGTGTGGTGTCTGAGGGTGATTTGTGACACAAAAAAACATCTCACTCTGACATCTGGACAGTCTGCTGGTGTTTTAACTTAGTTGTAAAAAAAAGCTTTTGAAAATAGAACTTGGTAAAAATTTGTGATGTCTTCCCACCAATCTTTAATTTGAATCTTATGTACGAGTATAATAACTATAAAAGAAAAAAATCTGAAGATATACTTATTAATTAGAATTTATCTACATATATTTAATTTCAGCGAAATGATTACTATAATATGGTAATATTTTACCAGAATCGTAACATAATTTTAAAGTATACCTGTAATCTATGTTTTTGAAATTAACACATTTTTTTTGTAAATATATAATATTCCATGGACACGAACGAAAGTGAGACAGAATCATTTAATGAAAATGGTTGTTCCATTAACACTGTAACAGTCTATACTTTGCTGCTAAAATAACAACCAAACATTTTCCTTCCTACAAAGTGTTAAAGTGAATCAGTTATCCAAGCAATAAGATATTGAAGGTGAGCATATGCCATTCTACATTCTATCGTCAGAGCTTTCAGATAAAGGTTTTGCATTAACGCTTAATCGATCGGATGATCGGAAATATTTATGAACGAAGAACGAAGAGATAGGATTTGTTTGTAATCCAGAACATGTATTAATTTAGCCTAATCTTCGTAATATGTACTCTTCTGTAGATGTCTAACCTATTCATAAACTATATAAGCTGGTGGTACAAATCAAAAAATCCTGGATATTTTAACGATCAACATTTTGATGTTCCTTATCTACCCAATATACCCAACCGTTTGTGTTGTTTTGTGATAAATAGTCTTATGTCCATTCGATTTACTATTTATCATTTAATCTCATATATGAAATCAAATTATAACACAATCACATTCAAATTAGTATACAAATTGGAATAAGATTGTGTCGATTAAACATGTAAATTTACATCACTTAACAAACATTCCGTAAATGAATGCCTTATGAGGCTCTTAACCGAAAAAAATGTGGCGTATTGAAATTAAGAGGATTGTGAAGCTGTAAATTTTCATACAAAAAGCGATAACGGTTTTCTCCCTCTTTACATAGTCCAATTTTCATAATTTTTTGGAAATGTTGTAGATATAATGAAGATCTAGGTTTGTACGTTTTGATTTTGAAGTAATAATGCTCAGAATTTAAATTATTAGCATCTAAATATCCATATTTTAGACTTAAAACTACCTCGAGCATTTTTATCTTTTTTCGACTAAATTATACTGAACTAGCTTCTGCCCGCGACTTCGTCCGCGTGGACTTCAGAATTGGGTCTAAAGCTTCGCTCGTTAACAATTTTTCATCTTCCCACTTCTTCCTTCCCAGAACTATTTGAGAGATCATTAAGGACATGTCCTTTTCCATAGCATAGGTGACATGCTTACCAAATTTCAAAGCTGTCTACCCGCGGCTTAGCTAACAATTTTCCCTCGGGAACTACTGAAGGAATCGGGATAAAAGGTAGCCTATGTTCTTTTCCATGTCAAAGGCTACATGCATGCCAAATTTCATGCAAATCCGTTCAGCCGTTTTTGCGTGATTGAGTAACAAACATTCAAACATCTAAACATCCAAACATCCACACTTTCACATTTATAATATTAGTAAGATTACAAAAAATCAAAACGTACAAACATAGATTAAGGTATACTGAATCTAATGAGACCAAAAATCTAAGCATGCATTTTTGAAAGTGCATACTCGTGCCATGAATTGGCACTTCACAGTCCTCTTAATCCTTGTTAAGTACCTACAAGATAATGCTGAAGTCTTCAAAATTAATATTGTTTATAAAATTTTATATCTTCAACTTTTTGATGTCAACGTGTATAAAAATTCATACGAGAGGATCAAGTCTGTGATGAATTTTAACAAATTGCACTGTGTACTTTAGAAGTTATTCCACTTTGACCACCTGAAATAAGTGACAACCTGTTTTAGGTCGGCATATTGCTGACAGTCTGATCATTTCGTTTGTCATGAATCCCTTTGAGAGCACTCTATTTCCTGTTTTACGGCATTATCGACCTTTCCGCGTTTATTATGCAAAGGTAGGCATTTGTCTATTGTTCTTCGTTGGCATAATGCAATATGTGGTTGGCTCGAAATATCTCGTGAGCTGTGGAGCTGAGTAGGCGATATTAACCTGTAATTGAAGTTGTAAAGCTGGCAGGTGTTCCTGTATATATTGTTATACTAATAATGTTATATAAGTACAGAAATGAAAAGAAAAAATGTCTTCGTTTTGTGTTTTCGGCGATAAAAGCTGACGTAACGACGAGGTCGAAAATGAAAGTGAGCCCGAATTCGTCAGCCGTGACTTCAACCAATAAACGTCCCACTGCTGGGCACGGAACTCTCTTTTTATGAGGAATTATCCAACTACATTGCGCTGGCCAGCCTGAAAGGCTTCTGTTTCGAATTTTCTATTTCTTCGCAGATATGTACGAGTAAGGCATTGGATTTGGATGAAATTTTGTAGGTACACGGATTACGACAAAGATTAACATATAAGCTACTTATTATCTCGGAAAAGTAACTAGTTCCCGCGGGGAAGTAGATTTACAGTTTTTTCTTTGAACATTTTAGGCGAATCATAGTTCGCGGGCACAGCTTGTTATTTTAATAATTATTGCCTAAGCCCGTGATCTTCCTTTTTACTTCCGTTACTATATCGAGAAAAATAAAATAAAAATAATTATAATAACAGCTATACATAACACGTGTCGTCTCATGCGGAAATTTTTATATAGGTAATACAAGAAACACTTATTGCATTTAATTAAGTTACACTGTTTAATAAGAATAACATTTATTTTAGATATTAATTACAATCCATTTTGTTAGTAATTATGCCCTAATTCGACAACAAAACCTTATAATAATCTTTTAAATACGGGTAATGGGCCGTGCAATGACTGCCCGTCTCCGTACGCTCATGGCGGCCTTACCATGATCGCTTATAGCAAGGTTAAACAATATTGAAACAGAGACACCGCTCTTGCTGCGTATAGCGCCATCCCGCTCTCAGTGCGGTTTTTATATTGTTTTGGGCGATTATGGTTAGGATTCAGGAGGCTGCTTTAACGGTCCTGCGTCCCCCGCATCATCGAGGCTGCTCTTTTACGCATAATAGTGTAAAAGTCATCAACACTGGCTTTAGCGAACATTTCAGATGCGCTGCAGAAGCGAGGATTATCACCCATTTCGACTATCACCATACACAGCAAAACATGGAAAAGCTATTGCTAGGAGTAAAACTGTAAAAGCTATTTATTAAATAAGGCTGATGCTACTGATGCAAATAGGTTCTTAAAAAAGGATTTATACACTGCTGTTTGTGGTGAAAATAAAACTCAATGGAATAGATATTTTGAAATGAATGTTTCTTCGGGTAATCTATGCTAAGGGTATTTTTGAAGATCAATTCAAATGAAATAAGGAACATGCAAGTACATGTTACGCTCCGAGGTTGTCCAAAGAAATCTACGATGAACTCTATCCAAGGAATCACAATTTTTCCACAGTCACGAATGAAATTACATTTTCAAATGCAAGGCAAGATGGAATAAGGTAGACAACACAGTAAACATAGATAGCGGAACAGCAGCCTCGGGGGCCATTTAGTGCAGTCATCTAGGTGGGCGATTCTGGCGGTACAGTTATAGAATGAAGTTTTGAAAAGATTTTGATCTCATATCATGCATGATGCTGCACTAGATACATCGGCCACCAATCGATGTTTTCTATTGCATAAGTTGCAGAAAATATTGTTTTTCATCGAGCATTGCTTAAGGCACCATGTGTATACCTGTAGGTACTTATAGGTGACTATAATACCTATCGTACTATCTATTACGGAGCTACAAAAGCAACTTTAAATCTTCACCGTAACTTAAGACATCACAAGCATCACACACAGGCTTCAATTTTTTAACCGACTTCAAAAAAGGAGGAGGTTCTCAATTCGATGCGTATGTTTTTTTTTTGTGTGTATGTTACGCGATTACGCCGCCAGTTGTGGACCGATTTTCAAAATTCTTTTTGTGTTAGATAGAGTATACTCCAAGGGTGGTCCCATGGTCACCAAAGTCAGGATCTGATGATGGGATCCCATGAAAATCGAGGAAAACCCTTAAATTTTAAGGTGTTTCCAACGTGTTTTGTGTGTATGTTACGCGATTACTCCGCCAATTGTCGACCGATTTTAATATTTTTTTTGTATTCGATAGAGTATACTCCTAGGGTGGTCCCAAGATCACCAAAGTCAGGATTTGATGATGGGATCCCATGAAAAACGAGGGAAATTTTGATTACACTTCTATATTGATATACACTCTATATTGATGATACACACTTCATTCTATATTGATTCATTCTATATTGATGATACACACTTCTATATTGAAGTCGGTGCCAAATTTTAAGACTTTCTAGGAGATCATCGTTTGGCACCGACTTCAATATAGAAGTGTGATTGTCTGTACCTATTCTTATATTATTTTTAACTTTTCAGTGTTTTTGAAGTCGTTTTTTATTTTTTGTAAAATATTTTTTATTTTCAGCACTTTCTCTAACAATATTCAATCTCGTGTTTTTAGTTCATACTTACTTTTATTTCTTTTCTATTTTGTGCGCGAGTATTTTGTTACAAATTTCCCTTGTCCGCTAATCGACTTAGATTTCGATCACTAATCACTCAAATGATTAGTGATCAAAATCGAACTCAATTCACTGCACCACATGGCAAAATAGCACCTTGTAACCCCACGCGCTGCCACACCGCCAGCATAATGTACAGACAGATCCCCGCCTGATGTCTGCCGATCTATCACGAGCAGGGACTCAGACCACTTGTCCTTTTGCTGTGACCTTCTGTGCGGTTTGTAGGGTTGCCAATTATTTTTTTGAAACACATATAGTATTTTAAAACTCTTACCTCTACAAATATAGTAGATGGCAAGAATTAAAACCAAATATAGTGTGATTCAAATCGAAACATAATTTATAAAATCATTACATATTCAAATTCAAATTGAAATATTCAAATACTAGTTATCAATTCTGCTTATAAATTTGAATTGGCCCAATTATTCTTATCTCACCAATTATTTTTCAGTAAATGTAGAAGTTGCTGGTATTGGAAGAAGAAATTAAATAATAATCTTTAAAACATTATGCAATTCTGAGTCCATTCTCTTCTGACTCAATTTGAAATAAATAATTGGAAAATATATTAGTTTCGCGTACTATTTTTTTGTGGAATATAGTATTTGACCAACTAATACACATAGGATACTATATTATATGGAAGGATTGGCAACCCTAGGGGATTGCGATATAAGCTTCGCGTTACTTCTCAAAAATATAAGAATACTTAGTTCATTTTTTGAAAAGGTCAGCCACTTCGATACCAGAATCGCCCCCTGGTCTTGTCCCACTTCGCGGTGTAGGACTTGGCCCGTATCCAGTATAGGGGCAGGATGCATGCAAACGACCCCTTATAAAATTTTAAAATAATATTTACGTGATATCGCAAGCGATGTAGCTTTGTTTAGGAAAACGCTAATGGGACTTTGTCGTAGTTTTTATGTCTTTATGAAGTTTGAACGTTGACTACCGTATTTTAATATTTAAATACATAATTTCAGTATTCTGTTTTATTTTTTATTTGGTTTATCTAGATATTTTCGTGCAAAATAGAGTCAATCTTTTGTTCTTTTCAGTTAATTGCATTAAAGATATACGAAAAACAGTTAATTACATAAAATATGAAAAAACATTACAGATTTTGACAAATAAGCATAATGCTTTATAAGCATTATTTAAATTATTTTTTCTTCCTAGTATATGACAGTAAAATAAATGTTAAACACATCAACCGATGGAGTTAAACGGTCATGATAGACATTTTTTTCTCATCTTTATCTTCATCTTATACTTACACATTATTACAATAAACATTAATCAACGTAGTTAGAAAACAGATGTGTAAGTTTTGTTCTTTTACCAATGGCGAGCCTTAACATGCATACAATATGTTATTTCCTGTAGGATGTAGTGATTCACGAATCGCAGCGTTACTCTGAGATCGCCCAAGGGCAGATGTGGTAATGTGATTCTTAGTACAGTCGTAGGCAGAACTTGTTGATGAATTTTATTATTATCATTTATTTGTTTAATCCAGTATCAGTATAAGTTACAAAACAATAAGTTATACATAAAAGCACAATAAAATGTCATATAATATGTCTCAATCTAATAAAGTTAGAATAATTAATTTTGAGAAGTACATTTTGTAAAAAAATATAAATAAAAATACAAATACATTCGAAACTTTAATAATTTAACTTTAAATACGTACATAATACATATAATACAGCAGTTGAGATTAAGTATGTTAATTATTGTCTCAGGAGATTCGCTCTTTTATAACTCCAATAAATTAATCTTAAGTAATCTTATAAGTAGAGTTTACTTCTACTTTCTAGTATATTTATGTCACAATTTATTTTTTAAAAAGTATTCTTTTTTTTTACATTGTAATTATTTGTATTATACATCCCGTCGAGACCCAGGCGTACTCATATGATGACACGGAAAATGTGCGCCAAGGCCCACGACATCATATGATGACAGAATTTCTCGGCCGACTTTTTACGTTATTGTGTCACAAGTAAGGCTTTATTTGGCCTGCTGTTTTTTTTGGCATATAGACTACTAAATGCTCTTTGAAATGGTACCAAATACTCGTTAACCATAACTTTAACTTTTTGAAAATAAAAAGTTTAGAAACGTCAAAGCGTTCACTCATTTTGTGTCACTGGGTTACAACGTTAGTGAACGTCAGTTAGGAATAAATTGGTTGAAATCGCTGTTTTTTTATCGTAAAAGGTATGTAAAGTGATATTATTTCTTTTGTTTACAGTATTTCCAGTAATAATTAGCATAAACAATTGTATTTCATTGTATATTTAGTTTATAAATCCGCGGTAAATTGCTCCGCGGTAGATTAGACGCCAATTTATTTTCAACATATAATTTAAGTAAAACAACACAATAAAACTATAAATAACCATACATATTATTATAGCCCTATGTTTAAAGATTTTTTTGATATACAATAGTTTTGGAAATATATTTAATGAAAAAAAAAATGACGTAATGAATTGCGTAACCCTTCAAAGCGCGCGCACTTAGAATTAAAAAATTGCATAAAATAAATTATAGTGTCTACAATAATATAATAAAATATATAATAAAATAAAAAATACGTATGGATAGCTAATTTAATAAGGAATGAACTTATAATAGTTAATTAGATAAGGATTCATAATTAAATTAATAAAGGGCGAAAATGTTCGGTAGGTTGCGCAAGACCCAAAGAAAACATTTTTTTTTTCAAAAATTTTTTTTAAACATATAACACTATAAAACAATAAATAACCATATATATTGTTATAGTTGTAATCTTCAAGATTATTTTGATATACCATAGTTTTGGGAAATATTATTAATGAAAAAAGAAAAAAATAAAAAATTCCTTCTGTGACGTAATGCATTACGCAATCCGGGCGCGCGCGCAACCTCACAATTAAAAAATTGCAAAAAATAAATTATTGTGCCTACAATAAAATAAAAACTACGTATGGATAGCTTATTTAATAAGGAATAAACATATAACAGTTAATTAGATAAGGATTCATAATTAAATGAATTACGAGCATTTTATTATTTCTATTTTTTGAACGTAACAATGGCCGCTTTGATCTCCGATAACTAATAAAATAAGTATCGGAATGCTTTCAAACATAGATAAGTTTTTAGTTTGTTTCAATAGCTTCTCAGAAATGTAGCTGTGATACCCTTAATCCTAAAAATTTGATTTCAAAAACAAAAACAAAAGCCGTAGGTGCCGAGCGCGGCAAAACCTAACGGCGCGGCTGCGAGTTGCGGGCGTCCGTACAGACCGCCTGATTAGGGGCCCGGGTCTCCACGGGTAACTCCAATAAATTAATCTTAAGTAATCTTATAAGTAGAGTTTACTTCTACTTTCTAGTATATTTATGTCACAATTTATTTTTTAAAAAGTATTCTTTTTTTTTACATTGTAATTATTTGTATTATACATTTTTGTTGATATTAAATTTCCGTTTTTGTTTTCAGGTAATAACAGAAACAACGCCTCGTAATGATATGGGAGTATTTCGTAAGTTGGTCAAAATTAAAATAAAATCCATATTTGCTTATCACTGTTAACTACTTAACTAATGGCATAATGTGTTGGTTTCTTCATCAATAGTCATTATACATAATAGCTACTAAAAATAGCATACAATTGTAAGCTAACGTCATGTAAGTATATTACTACCTGAGTGGTTGCATATTGCCTACCGCCATAAAATGGCATTAGTTTACCAAAATTAAGTTTGTAGTCAATGAACTAAACGAATCTTTTTTTTGTATTCTTTATTACTAAACGACATTCCCATTGTAGCCTTGGAGTAAATGTTAAAGAAGCTATTCTACATCGCCCTCGTCTCTGAGCACTAGAGTCAGAGTCGGCCACATACCCACTTTCTTTAATCGACCGCTTTTGGGGAGTATTTGTCTCTACTCAGGTCTAATTGGTAGGTTATTCATACAGTTTATTTTATTGATGTCAAAAGTAGTATTTCGCCAACCTCAAATTCTAGTAATTCAACTATGTATAGCAAAATTAACATGCTAGGCATTAGTCTAACAACTAATTATAGAAATTAGAAAATTATTCTTGACAAAATGATTTGAAATAATAATTTAACTTATAGTTTCGTGTGCGACTGTCCACAAAGCACCAACAGACATAAGCCGGGAGTATTTATGGTATAACCCGTCCACCCAGAATACAATGCCATTGTTCAGAATTAGGACTCATTATAATATTTAAATAAAGTCACCGCTCTATATGTGAACCAATGAACCGCCATACTAGATGGGCGATAATGCAAATAGTCTTCTAACTCATCGCATTTATAATATAGGTGAATCTTTAAATAAGGTCGAAGCCAATGTCAATAAAGTCCATCAAAGGTCAAAGTAAAAAAAACAAAACATCAAAACTTTAAACAAACGTGAATGAAAAAGATATATTAAATTTATGTTTTTGTCAATGAGTAGATATACAGAAAAACTTCCGACAAAGATGCAGTAATTGGTACACATTACGCAGGTCAAGGTTCCACCGCCCGCCCTATCAAATGGCATGCGACAAGGGAATATCATTATTTAGTACCACACCAACATGCAAATACTTAGATTTGACGCGTTTCGCCAACCCACGTGGCATCTTCATGATGTTGTCGATTTGTCGTCTTCGCTGCGCTGCAACCGCAGTTCGCTATCGTACAACCACCTAGGCCCTTTTTTTGAGGCGGGTGAATCTTTCTACGGGTTGGCAAGGGGGGCTAAGCAAGGCTGCCTCTTGGATATTTTTTTTTTGTGAATGCTGGATAAGCGTTTGGCCTCCATTTCACCTGATGGAAAGTGAAGATGAGGCCGAAGATGGGACACGCCTAGCCAGAAGGTGCCTATTCACTCTTATCTTGAATAACTCCAAGTTATATTGCTCAGGGAACAAATCTGCGGGCAAAGAGTTCCACTCCCTTGCCATTATATGTCATTGGACTCGGGTACACCAGCGGCTATTCCGTTAATGTCCGCTAATTCCGCCTCCTGACTGCGGCGGAGCGGGGTGGCAAGAGGGTCCTCTACCCGCGCTCGCTCCGCCGCCTACTTTTGCGAGATCACGTCTTCGCAGAAGGAGGCGGCAGCCTTCCACGCCGTCGCACTGGTCAGCATCTTGCATACGACGCTCGCCAGTGCGACGGACGTACCGTCATTCATACCCAGCGCAAGAACTAGGTCTTCGCGCTGTGGTCGACAGGCCGGGCACTCCGATAGCACAATATAGTATCGTTCTCTATATTGTGCCGATAGGGTGTGCTCGGCCGTTGTCAGGAGCAAGCACGTCGTGGCTAGATATGTATTTTAGTAAATTCGGTTAATTTTATATTGTTAATCGACTAGTGGAAACTCAGGATTACGTATAAAATATAGTTTTATCTTATTCGTTAAGGTCGTCACGGTTTATTGTGAAATTACCGTTATTCCTAAGGTTATTATGATGATTTTTATCCAAAATTATAATCTTAGTTCTAGTTATTAAAACCTGCCGCCCAAAATTCTATCGGAATGACGTGCAATGCACGAAACATCGCTCGTGAAGAAAGAGACGGAGTACTCCTAATTCAATTTACACAAGGAACAAGAAGATCCTGTTTCGAGTGATAATTGTTTTGAGAGATTTCACAATTGTGCTCTTCTCAAGTTATTGCGATTTAATTGAATTGATTCCAAGCGTCAAGGCGTGAACTGTGAGTTTATTCCATTTTCATATCATAATTTATTATTTCATCTTAAGGTCGCCTTTTTGACAAAAAGTAATTATTAATAGTTTTCACTCTCCTTTGATTCTTCGCAACTCAGCTGTACTAATTAGTTTAACGTTAATTAAGCGTTTCAGTTAAAGAAAACTCTTTTTCATTTGCCCCCAGTGCCGACAAGTTAATAATTTATACATGAAACGGGCGAGCTAGCTTTGATTTAATAAAATTTAGACTTGGCTTTGTTTTATACCCAGTTAAAATAGTTCTACCGTAGAATTATTTTTCTTTTTAAAAGTTAATTTGTGGATCTGTACTCGTACTAATATTATAAAGAGGAAAGATTTGATTGTTTGTTTGTATTGAATAGACTTCGACTACTAAACCGATTTTGATGAAAGTTGGTATAGGGATAGTTCGAGACCAGGGGAAGGACATAGGGTAATTATCCTACAGATAAAAATACCCACGGGAAAACAAAAATAACGCAGGCGAAGTCGCGAGCGTATGGCTAGTAATTTATATTTTGAGAATTTTTAATAATTATTTATATTTCGTGATGGTTACTAATGATGAAACTGGAACTGAATAATGCTTAGCTAGATTGAAATTGCTGTCCACGGCCCACGCCGAGCCATGCGCTCTAAACAGAACGGAAAATTTTATGCACATTTGTGAATCGAAAACGGCCTATCAGTACCGAAATTGAGACTGCGTTCTGTTCGAACGGAAAATTTTATGCACATTTGTGAATCGAAAACGGCCTATCAGTACTCGAATTGGTAAACTCAACCGCCAGAACAAACAATGGTTGTATTTTTAAGCTGTAATTTATCTGTTTTGTGTCGTTTGGGACGAACTCGAATGAAATAGCAGAATTAATATTTAAATTCAGTGTTTCGTCCCAATGCTTAAGATGTAAGTATTCAGACTAAACACTGAATACATTCAAAGAGATAAACCACATCGGCGCTTAGGCGACATAGTGATCAAACGCTCTCTCAGCAAATAGTAAAAAAAGCAAAAGCTTCACTTTTGATTTTGGATCTTGGAATAACAATAACCATAGATAGATAAATTGAGCTTTATGCGTCCTAATAATAATTTGACGATTATTAAATCAAATTATATGAAAATAGGGATACTGTCAAGACTACATCTGATACTTCTTTAGACATTAATGCAATAGTAGATGCATGTTCTTATTTTGGCATAACGTGGTTAAGTATTTTTATACCTCTACCGCTGAATTGTTATAACAAGGATTTCTTAATTTTGGTTATTGTTTCATTAGTTTTTTTGTTTTTTATACAAGACTGCGATAATATACTCCGAGTAATCCTAATTTACGATAACTTAGGTACTTGATTCAATCATAATCCGAATCATTGCTAAAAGTGGCCACTTTTGGAAATAATTCGGATTATGATTATTATGCCTGCATAGCTCAAAATTCTGAAATATCTGTATTGAGTAGTTGACTGATCTATTTTTTTAGAAACGCTTTTAATTTATCATAATTAATAAAAAACGAATGGCGGCGCTAGTAGTAGGTACTGCGGCCCCTTAATAAGTTATACACAATTTCGTCAGTTATATAATAATTATAATGCTGAAGTGAAAATATTTCGTCAACCTTTTGACAAATTTATCACAGACATTCAAATTACCGCATTGCAGCGTCAGTATTTTTATAATATATTGTCAGCCCATTCCCTTAATGCTCGTAGATTTCCGAGTTCCGAGGTAAATGGCGTCAACACTTCTGTGCGCGACATTACCGCGATAAATGAGGGACGACATTTAAGTTCGCTCCGCTGCGATTTCAAGAAACAATCGATGTCAATTCAAGCCTTTAAGCGAGGTATCACTTTCCAACTACGCTTCGTCAATAGAATCCCACTAAAATGGGGATTCGATTCCTGCTAAAAATTAAGGCCAAGTGACATACCGTCTCAACCAGATGGAACTCGAACGAGTAAGCTGAAGCTAACTTTGTTAACGGAACGGTAGAACTGCAAACCCATTTCACTAACGCAAACGCATCCCCTGACGATTGCAAATTTCGTTTTAATTAGTTTGACGCTGTATGAGTTGTGGTGTCGTCGTGCGATCTCGCTCAGTTTTGGAGCTGAATTGAGATTAGAAATTTAAATTTTTATTGTCTTCTCGTTTGTCAGTTGTTTAAGCTGAATTCACTTGTATACATTTAGTACTATTAGTATTGGTATTAGCAGTGGTAGTTATTTGTACTATTATAGGTAGTTTATTTAAGGAACATTTTGTTTAATAATATCAATCATTCTTTATAAATTAAAATTACGAAAGTACCTGTATTCGTATGTTTGCCTGTTCTGTTTCACATCGCTTTTAACTGTTGTCATGAGGCTGCTGAGGTTTCGTTACTCTTCTTCCTCGCATTGTAGCATTTAAAGAAAGACAGAAACGTTTATAAAACACACAAATAAAAAACAACATTTGATGCTTCTGGTAGTCGAGTTTAGCTACATATCAGAGTAGCAGCTTACTTTATTAAAAGTACGGCCTATCTGATCCCCACGTTAGAACTTATGTAAAAAAAAAGAATAAACCAATTAAGCTAATGTTTTTTCTTTTGATTATATCTTGAAATACACATGACTACTTATTACATTGACCTACCATCAAATACGACTTCGCGTCTGCGATCAAAAGTGTTCAATAGAAGAGAAACAAATTACAAAAACAGGAACAATCGTTGATAAATTAGGCACTATTCAAATTAAAACGTTTATTATGGCACTGGCATTGTTTAGCGTATAATTATAAAGGTCACATTTTTCTTTGGATTTTGTTTTATATCTGATGGCAATTTGTAGGTAACTTGAATGGGTGGAGTTGGGTCTGCAATACGCGAGTGAGTTTGTTACTTACTTAGCTGTCGGTATTCCTACGCCCAGCATTCTCGCCATGGGAATCCGTTATTTAACGTATGTCAAAAAATAGCGCACAAACAGTACTAAATAATGCTTAATTAAAAAAATTGTGGTCTCATATTTTTTAAATTGTAGTCAAAGTTCAATGAGTATACTGTGCGTAACCTACACCCACCCAGCATACTCACCTTCCTTTAAGAAAACCAAACAAGCTACGAGTATTCTTGATACGTCAATAAATAGTACTCTATTAGTGTTTTTCAGTGCCCACAAATAAACAGCAGTGATCTCTCATAATAACGAAATCATAGCCTTCATTATGTTAGTACCTATGTTAGGCGTAGGTTCTACGTCTAGCATACTCACCTCTTTGTGCTGACATAACGGAATTCCATGATATGTTATCTGTGTCCATGGTGAATATTGTGGGCGTGGGGACACGACGGGCGCACGGCGGCGATAGCCGTCGCCACCGCCTCACCAGAAGGGGTAACCTTAGAGAGTAGTGGTGTTGGTTAAATGTTATGGATAATGATGAAAATAAAAATCATGTGAATAAGTGTGAGTGTAAAGCAAGCAAAATGGTAACAGTAAAACTGTGAAAGGATCAACTTTTATCACGGAATCTCATGAAAGCCTTAACAAGCCCACATCCTCCGTTTTAAGAAAGTGTAACTTTGAGGCAATATGAAATCTGAAAACAATAATGTCAGGATTTATATGTTATTATCTCATCTTGTTTCTGATATCAGTAACTTCATTCTTCACCTTCCATTCTTCTCGGGTGGGAGCATGTAAGGTTCAACCGTACTTCCATATATAAACAATTTTAAAACAGTTCTTGTAAACACACGCGCATTACTAGACGCATCACCTACTCATTTATTATCATACTAGCGAATCGCCCGCGACTTTGCCAGCGTGGATAATTTATATTAAACTATTACCCGAGCGAAGCCGGGCCGAGTCGCTAGTTATACATATAAACCTACCTCTTGAAACACTCTATTTATTGCTGAAAACTGCATTAAAATCCGTTGCGTAGTTAAAAAGATCTTACAGACAGCGGGAGCGACTTCGTTTTATACTATGTAAAGATTACCATCAGCAGTTTATATAAATAGGTACGGCAGTTATCTTGATCATCAAAATATATTTATGATCCCTTGGGTGAACTTCTTTTAAGGTAAACGTCCATTGATAATGGCAACCGTCTAATTTCAGGTGAGTCGAATCATATTCTTATCTGAGACCAACATGAGAATCCAATAAAGTTACTGAATTCAATGAATATTGCTGTGAGTGTTCAAATATACTTTTTTACGTTGATATAGATAGTGACTCTGTCTGCTTATATAGACTATACATAAAAGAGACGAAAGTTCTTATTTCCGTCGAAAAACAAACTCCATTTATTCAATAAAACTTTCCAAGAATAATGCTATTCTGATTGTTGTTTTTATAGAAAAACTTGGACGAACAATTATTAGGGTGGCGAAAAATTGTTACTTCGAAGTATTTTTTCGCCTAAAAGTGATATCGTTACAAGTTATCTGCTCCACAAATGACAATATCTGATAATATTTACAAACATTATCGCCTTATTTATTGATACGAGTAAACAAATAATTTTTAATTTCGCAGGTAAAATAATTTCATATAGTGATACTATTCCTTAAATTGATTTTAACTTTAAAAGAGATATCCTCCAGCTGACTTTCATTGGAAAACCAGTTAAACCATTAATTAGGTAATTTGTGTTCCTTGTCTAAGCCATCCACGAGTAGTTTTTGGAACTCACTTCTTTCTCTTCCTGCAAAGTTTTCTGGTTCGAGTGTGCTCATTATACACTCAGTGCAAGTTGAAACTACAAATTTAAGTTCGACCGATTAAAACATGTTAAAGTAAAGAACTTCGAGATTTAGTGCAGAAATCCCGGATTCGTGCAACTACTGCAGACAGTTACGGGGTAAGGAGAAGGCGGGCTTGTTTCGGCATGTTTTTGAATATCTTATCTACCCCAGTTATTGTAACTTGCATCTTTTGACTGGATAATAATAAATAATTATCTATATACGTATTATAATGGCAAGATAATTACGTATGTATCAATTATATATTTGTGAAGTTTATTTGTAATTTATATGTTGATAATATGTGTATTGCTTTTCGTTTTATCTACATTAAAAAAATATTAATGAATGCTAACTACCAATTTTTCTACTTAGATCAACGGGAACAAGTATTGAGACTAATAATAGTTCATCAAATGCATAAATAGTTCGTAAATTTCAAATAATGTTTATGGCATTCTTATTGAATGTACCATAGAGAGATTGCGTGAATTGTTTTTTTCAGCTAGGTCAGTAACACACAACTTATGAACCAAGTATTAAATTGTGGTGAACACTTACCACCAGCTGACCCATTTGCTCGCTCGCCACTTATGTTGTAAAAAATACCATAATTATTAGTAATACTTTAAAACTGGCACAGGTTTTAAATATTAGCTTGTCTCTTTATTCAAGTTTAATAAAATATGTACGAAAGTACAACAAAATAATAAAATAAATTAGAACTAAAAACATATCACATAGGACTAAGGGAGTTAGCGCATCGCTGGTCATTCTACTTAATCGCCAGCCTTGCTGATATGCCAGTTTACTTATTCGACAATTTCTTGATTCGTCAATTACCTTATTTACCAGTGATACGCTAATTCGAGTAAGGTATATAGTTTTCTTTTAACACCAAAATACCACAGCCTAGAAAAAAAGTCGTCGTCGGACGTGTTGTGTTTTGCGCGTGAGTAAAGTCGCAGAGACGTTCGCCGATGTCAGTGCACTAACTAGTGCAGACGATCGACATGACAACTTGCAAGTGACCTCTCTAGTTGCAAGCGGTAATTAATATTACCAGTGGATATGTCTATAGGTTACACAAGAGACTTGAGCATGGAGCTCCTCGCGAAGGGCGTTAAAAAGTATTTCAAACTTTTTTATATACGCAAGCGATGCATCCGGTGTAGCATTCGTGACTATGCCTACAAACAGGTGAGACATGCGCTTGTTTGCCTTAGTGGTAATGATTTATAAAGATATAAAGCTATAAATAGGTAAGAATGTCAATTCCATCATCACATCTTTAATTCCGACACCTTCTAAAATTAAACGTCGTGTAATGAACACGTAACCCTTTCCGGCAATAACTCCTCATTCGTGCGTTCCGTTTCTTAATTGGATCTCGTCTCGTCACTCTATCCTCGAAAGCTTAATCCCTATTGTCTCCCACTGCTATATGTCAGCCGAATTCAAATTAACATTTTCTTGTTTCACGGTTTAATACGGCTTGAATGTCTATACCTATTTCTTCTTATGTCGATTAATTATGCGATTCCCTTGACGTGGTATTGTGCTCATAACCATTCGTCCATAACATCCTGCACGAGCTCGTTTAAATGTATGTTGCAAGGATTATTGAAGAGGTGGAGTAGGTAAGAACCGTAGCCGCAGAAATATGTGAGAAAGAGGTAAGTACAAATGACTTGGTACTCAGTACAGAATCTTTCGCTGGCAAAATTGGTATATGTAATTAGTAATCTTTCTAATCCCCTATGTGCATGTATATGTGTTACTGTAAAAGCCCGAACTATGGTAAATCTTAAGATTTACCGGTAAAACTTAAGATTTACCGACTGTTAATAGTAAAAGTCCGAACTGTTATGTGTTCATTGTCCATTTTGGACTTTTACCATCATATACTCGGTAAATCTTAGAACTTACCATCAAGACGCGGTAAATGTTGAAAATATGGTAATCATTCATAGGATAAAGCTGAAAACTGTAGGTTAGATAAGTTAGATATTGTGACCACATGAAACTGCAGCTTTCATGCTCCTCTCGCAAAAATCAATAATTGAGTAAAATCCACTTCGTCGCCATTTTTTCTCGCCCGGGTCCGAATAATGAATTGTTATCGAAAAGCTTATAGGATAAAACTGAAAACTGAAGATTAGGCTATAGATATTGTGACCACACACAGCAAAGCGAGCAGAGCATGAAACTGTTAAGAAATTCCCAAAATCAACATTTACCAACCTTCATTGGTAAATCCTAGCATAGCCCAATCTGTAATGGTAAAAGCACGAAATATCGTCTATCCTTAACATTACCCAACACAAATCCTTACATTTACCAACTCATGTTTGTAAATCCCAAGATTTACCAATATACGGACTTTTACAGTATCATATGCATTAATGACGTATACATACATACAGAATGTTGTATCGAGTTCAGGTAGTACAGTATCTTGTATTCTAGTACAGTATCCTAAATTGTTCCTAATAAATTCCCTAATTAGGCTCGATACAATTAATGTGAATGTTGAAAAAGTGTTTTATACTAATCCAAGTAATAACCTATCTGTATGCTAATTCATCTAAATCTCTGTAACCCTTTTTACTAAATTAAGTACAATAGTCTTCCTTATAAAATAATAAGGAATTATTCAATGAAGCATTTAAATGTATTTAATCAAAAATTTGTAAGGGCAGTACAGTCAGGCTAGTCCTGTACTTTAAATATTGACAAAGCTCTGAAGCACTTCAGAGTTCAATATATCGCTATTTGGGTCGTCAACCCAGCTGCTCCTAATTAAAGTAGTTAATCTTACTTACGCACTTGGTGTTGACGAGATAAACTAAGGCCTCGATAAGTCTCTTATCCTGTTCGCCGAGGACTAAGCTTCTCTTCAAACAACTTTGGAGATACTTGAAGGACCAAGTTCTTAAATCAAATATTTTTCTGTCCAGTTAGAGTCGGTTCTGTAATAGTTGAGTTCACGTTGAGTGGCGGCAAAATTTTCGTAAAGAGCATTTGTGTGCGGTAGGCATAGCAGTTAATTTTCATGATAATGTACCTAAACCTACTTCCGGTGGACGCATTTTTTTTTTGTAATACTGAAGTGTACTAGAGAGTAGAGACCAGGGGGAGTCTGTACCAAAGTCGTCTGCGTGGGTACCTCAATCTATACACGGTTATTTTTTTATCACCCTGGAAAATTTTAGGGAAGCTTTAGGACACATCCATTATTATATTAAAAAAAAATGAAAAAAAAGACCAACTAATACCATGTCGTGAAGCGTGCCTTAAATTTTCCAGGGTGATAAAAAAGTAACCGTGTATACACGCTGTTGCATAATAACCAATAAATAATCAATGCGTTATCTAAAATTAATTATTAAAATGTGTTTACACGTAATGTCATTCAACCCAAAATTTTCATGTAGGTATATCATAGTATCATCATCTTGTCTATGATTTACATGAAAATTTTGAGTTGAATGACATTACGGGTAAACACAATTTAATAATTAGTTTTAGATAACGCATTGATTATTTATTGGTTATTATGAAAGACCGTGTATATAAAAGGAGATGTTCCCATCTATAGACGCACGCACAGCCGTAACCGCTGATGGTAGAAAAGTGAAATTTGGACAGTTGTTTTAATTCAAAATGCGGACGCACACTAAGACGGGACTTTAAAAAAAAGTGACCCTAAGGGGATGAAATAGGGGTTGCAAGTTTGTATGGATTTTTTTTAAATTAGCAACATTTTTGATAAAACTTAAGATTCATACTCTTAAAAACATTTCATTAAATACGTGTTTCATGGTTTATTAGAATTCATCCCCTTAGGGTGGAAAATAGGGGTTGAAAGTTTCTATGGAAAATATTTAAAATCTGCTCCAATTTCTATGAAATTGATTATCCGAGCTCCTAAATATAAATAACAGTCTTCTATATATAAGGCTATAAAATTATTTTTCCTATGGAAAAATATAAAATTTCCATGGGAAAACAATAATAACGCAGGCGAAGCCGCGAGCGGAAAGCTAGTCTTACATATTTCTGTCGCCAAGCTTGCATTGCTGTGTTCCGGTTTGAAGGGTAAGCAGTGATATAACTGGGACAGTGACTTAATATCTTATTTTACAAGTTGGCAACGTACATTGGTGTCCTTATAGATTAATAAGCCCTTATTGGTTTTTTTTCCGGTGGTGCGTTCGGTGAATTGGCCGTCTTGATCCCGACCGTACCTCCATCGAGGCCGCAGAGGTAAGCCGGGAATGGGGACACCAGTGGAATAGCCGCTGGTAGACCCGAGCGCTACGGCATACCCAGTAGTAGTAGTAGCAGCACAGAATAGATACTAATACTGCGTACAGAAGATGCACTCTGATCTTGAAAAAAGCCGACTTTTTAAGTAAGTAAACTTTGAACATCCAAGCTGAATCATTTCTTAACGCTACGCGTTAACGTATGTTATTAGTAATTCCGAAGTCTCACGTCGGCGTCACTACGAGATCGAGCGATAGGGTTGTTACTAATAGAACGAGTACATAATCAAGCGCGCGCAACGTTTGCTATGTACAGCAACACGTCAAGCTTTACATTTGCATTACGAAAGCCGCCGCTTTTACGAGCGACATAAGGGCGGTCTCAAGGTCAACCTGTAAAACCTGGCGGGTTACTGTGTGTACACTGTGAGTTTGCATTAATCCCAAGAGCGCGGCAGATCTGCTGCTTTTGCACTCTCAGTGCGCGCGGGACGGTAGGTACTAATCTTGTACCTAAGCGTGAAGGAGGCCTGGTAGTAGTAGTTGACAGTGGCCTTAGTTAACTTAGCTCCTTGGCACTGGAACAGATCCCCCCCCCCCCCCCCTCAAAAAAGGAGTTATAGATTTGCAAGACATACAGAAACCGCACCGTGGTGACTGTAGTCACTTACCATCAGGTGGGCAGCCTGTTTGACAACTTTGTTTTATAAAAAAATAACTACAGTTACTGTGATAACGAAAAAGAGCGTACGCGTGGCGTTGTGGATTCGGTACTTGCCTTCCAATCGGGAGGTCGGGGTTCGAGACCGCCATGTACCAATGTGTTTTTCGTTTCAAATTTCATATGTACATTTGTCTGGCGCTCCTACGGTGAAGGAAAACATCGTGAGGCAACCTGCATACATCTGCGAAGGAATTCAATGGTGTATGTGAAGTCGACCAAGCGTGGCCAGCGTGGTCGACTAAGGCCTAATCACCCTAACATAGGGTAGTTTCGAGCCCCTCGGCGGGGACGTATATGAGATGTGGTGATGATGAGTGTGTAACCATTTGGTTTATTGGCCAGTGACGCTACTCAAGACAAATACATGCCTAACTTCATTAGTTATCTTATTCCCAGCGCGCAAGTTGTCGATGACACTCATTTTGAGCCAGTCTAAATGATTGGTGCTTAATTCATAGTTTAAAGATTGTGAAGCCAATTGTCCATTATAACCATCATTTCAGCTGCGAGATGCTCACTGTTGGACCCTGATAAAGGCCTCAGTCAGTTCGGAGATCCTTGGGAGAGTCCAAAGAGCTCCAAGTCGGTTGGTCCGAGACTAATATCATTATTATGGATATGTGTTACAGACTTATTCAGATATAATGGAGTAAATCGAATGAAAAGTCAATAATGAATTGTGCGTCGATATATGAGTAGGTATAGTATAGCATTTATAACGCGAACAGAATACCGCATAAAAGGAAAACTTCAATACATAAACGGCACCGTGACCGTGGCCACATTATGGCTCAATATAATTAATGAATCCCATTCATTGTATCACGTTATTGTGGTTTTGTCCATTGTAAGGAAATATTTTTTTTTTTAAATTGATAGTCTCATTCATTCTTTAATAGTGATTCATTGTAACGTTTTGTTTTGTCAAATTTTATTTAGTTCGCAAATGCTGTGCTAACATAGTGGGTGCATTATTCATACATACATACGTACATAACACTTTATTGCATAAAGACACATTACACAACACAGTGAATAACAAAAAATAGCAATAGGGAGCCATTGTACCATATGAATCTCTTACAGGTAGGGCTTGTAATTATTCGAACATTTCAGATATTCGAATATTCGTTATTTTTAGAGGGCATATTCGAAGTATTTGAATACTATTCGAATAGTAACCACATGCAAATATTTTACTGTATTATATAGTATTTTATGTAAGCAGTTCAAAAACAATAGAAGTAAATTGAGAAAAAAAAAACAAAATTTGTTATTTAATATTTTTGTATACTATTCGAAGTATACATATATTTTAAAATTAAAACATCAAATTTTTGTTAACAACAAACATTAAACATTGCGAATACAAAACAAAGAAAACTTAATATTAGGGAAGGAGCTATAAATAGAGATCAAATCGCTTGCTACTTCTACCATATGAAAAAAATAATAGTGAAATCAAAAATTTTCTTGAGTATGTAATAATAACTTTAATTAATTATAAAATATGCCTACTAACCTATAAAGCCGTAGTTTATCTGAATAACGTTGTGTACGCCTGTCATGGGATGGGCACATGTATTGGAATTGTTCTTTTATACTTCAGATTGTGGTGGTGGTGATTCGAGCTCCACTAGGATCTTCAGATCACTGCCTGGTATCCGTCTCAGTGCCTCAGGCGTCGCGTCCGTCGCCTGTGGTTGCTGCACGCCGTCTGTGGCACTATGCGCAAGCAGACTGGGCACTATGCGCATCTGTCCCTTGGTGGCAGCGCTGTTTCAGTGAGATGGATCCGAACTCCTGCGCTACCTCTGTTGCTGACGAGATCAGACTAGGAATGGAATATTATATTCCGCATTCCAATCTCGTCAGTAGAGGGAGACGTAACCTCTGGTTCAATCGCGAGTGCGCCTCTGCTGTTGAAAACAAACAGCTAGCTTACCGCGCTTGGATCAGAGGTCGAGCTTCTAGGGATCCCAATACTAACCTACTGAAAACAGCCTACAATAATGCCACCAAGTTGTGTAAGAGGGCTTACATTAGAGCGGATGCTCAGCGCATTGCACAAGTGGGTCAGGAACTGCTAGCGCACCCTACGGGTAGCCGTTCTTTCTGGCGCCTGGCCAAAGCTGTGCAATCAAACTTCTGCCAACCCTCGCTGCCACCGCTGAGACTTGCCGATGGCTCACTTGCTCATCAGCCGCAGGAGAAAGCCGACCTCCTGGCAAAACTCTTCGTGGCTCATTCCCGTATCGATGACTGTGGTGCACAACCTCCGACACTGTCCCATTGTGGCAGCACTATGCCCGATATCCGCATCAGACAGCGTGATGTGCGGGCGGAGCTACAGTCGATCGATATTCGAAAAGCAAGTGGAGCAGACGGCATTCCTCCGATTGTTCTTAAGAAGTGTGCAGCGGAGTTGACTCCGGTCCTGACGCGTCTATACCGTCTGTCGTTCTCTGCTGGTTGTGTGCCGAAATCTTGGAAAGAGGTCAATGTCCAGCCGGTTCCCAAAAAGGGAGATCGTTCTGATCCGGCTAACTATCGCCCTATAGCCGTCACTTCCATTTTGTGTAAAATCATGGAGAGGATCCTGAACACCCAGCTGATCCATTACCTGGAAGGTCACTCGTTGCTTAATGACCGTCAGTATGGGTTTCGTCCTAAACGGTCGGAACCTTCTAGCGTTCCTTTTGCACAAATGGGGTGAATCTATCGATAAGCACGGCGAGTCTGTGGCTATTACGTAGTAACTATTATCTAATCTGTGCTATTAGTCTTGACATCGCCAAAGCTTTTGATAGAGTCTGGCACAAGGCTCTCCTTTCCAAGCTTCCGGCATACGGATTGCCCGCTCAGTTCTGTACGTAGATTGCCAGCTTCCTCCACGAGCGTAGAATTCGCGTTGGCGTTGACGAATGCGCTTCGCGGTTCGTGGCAGTGAATGCTGGTATTCAACAAGGTTCCGTTCTATCCCCAACATTGTTTATTCTGCATATCAATGACATGCTTTCCTTGGGAAGTATACATTGCTATGCAGGCGACAGTACAGTGCATGGGGGTTATCACGGAAGCTCAGGGGCTGCTCGTGGTAATATTGATAGGGAGAGGCAGAATCTTATCATTGAGCTCAACAAGACGCTGGACCTCGTCTCCGAATGGGGTTCCAACAATCTTGTTGAGTTCAATGCTAAGAAAAGCTCTTTCACCAGGTCATTTGCCGGGCCCTCCACAAAAAAAAAGATTAATAAGTGTGTAATATTATGTGCTGTTGGTGTACCTATCTTAAATAAATAAATAAATCATCATCATCACAGCTCATATACGTCGCCACCAAAGGGGCACGAGCCTACCCTTACCAGTTATGTTAGGACGATTAGGCCTTAGTCAGACCAAGCCCAGTGCGGATTGGTTGATTTCACATACACCTTTGAATTACTTCGCAGGTGTATGCAGGTTTCCTCACGATGTTTTCCTTCACCGTAGGAGCGTCAGATAAATGTACATATGACATTCGTGAAACGAAATACACATTGGTACATGGCACGATCGATCGCGGGCCTCCAGATTCTACTCGCGGGATAGATAAAAATAATTCGAATATTCGAATTTTATGTTCCTCAATATTCGAATAATGAAAATGACCGAATATTCGCAATATTCCAATATTCGATTATTCGAATTACAAGCCCAGTTGCAGGCAACCATAAAAAAAGACAATTTTTTTTTTACAAAAAATAAAACCGTCTTCAAAAACACTGAAAACTTAAAAATAATATAAGAATAGGTACAGACAAATCACACTTCTATATTGAAGTCGGCACTAAACGATGATCTCCTAGAAAGTGCTAAAATTTGTCACCGACTTCAATATAGAAGTGTGATGTTGTCCGTACCTATTCTTATATTATTTTTAAATTTTCAGTGTTTTTGAAGTTGGTTTTATCTTTTGTAAAAAAAAAAAATTTTAACTTTGTACTGGATGAAATCTTTTTAGTCCCATCATCAGATCCTGACTTTGGTGACCATGGAACCACCCTTGCAGTATACTCTATCGAATACAAAAAGAATTTTGGAAATCGGTTTAAAAATGAAGAAGTTATGAGGTAACAAACATAAAAAAAAATACAACCGAATTGATAACCTCCTCCTTTTTTGAAGTCGGTTAAAAATCGGTAAAGTATTTGGTCGGAAACAATAAAATTACTTGATATATTAATAGTGGTCCCCCGACGTGACGGACGACGCTTGAATCAAAATATTACTAGATACGAGTATATATTAAAGACAAAGGGCCAATCAACACTTTTATTTTTTACTTTTTGGAGGTTGGTTATTTTCTTCTGGCGTTTTTAATACCGCTGGGCAAAGGCTCCCAAGAAGAGGGGATTTGGGCCGACTCCCGCCGCGATGGCTGAACCTTTCTTAGCAATCATACCATAATTGCTTAAGGCTCAACTCGCATTGACGCAGAGTCGAAGCGAAGCGACACGCATTGATGTAGTGTCATCGCAAAGCGACGTGCGACTACGCGTCGTGTGTATATGCAATATTAGCGTGTCAGGGTCCTAGTCCCCTAGTGGTGGAATCAGCCCCTTGATTGTGTTACTCAAAATCTATGACGATCGCTTTATGGCGGCTGTACACTCTCGCCGAGACACCCCGAGACAGGCCGAGTGCGAGAGTGTACATGGTAGCTCTCGCCTCGCCTCGGGATGTCTCGTGCTTACTCGCCCGCTCTCGCTCCCGTGTCGGTTTTTTGTGCCCGAGTCAAAGGGTCTCGGCATGTCTCGCGAGGAACGGCGAGAGCATTGAAGTACACTCTCGCCAGTGCAGTGCACAGCCAGCAGAGGCTCTGAACACACGTGAATTGAGTCGTACTAATCGTAATATTTCACATCGGAATAAGTATTTGCACGTCGAAAAATGACAAAATATGTTGGATTAGCTTCTTATAATCATCTCTGTAACCATATTTTTATCCGACTTCAAAAAAGGAGGAGGTTCTCAATTCGATGCGTATGTTTTTTTTGTGTGTGAGTAACGCGATTACGCCGCCAATTGTGGACCGATTTTCAAAATTCTTTTTGTATTCGATAGAGTAAACCCCAAGGGTGGTCCCATGGTCACCAAAGTCAGGATCTGATCATGGGATCCCATGAAAATCGAGGGAAACGCTAATTTAATACCAGCTCACTGAAGGAAGCTGGTATTAAATTACCGGTGTGAAGTTAGCAGCCAAAAGTAGCAGCCGATGTATAACCCAACCAATTTAAGAAGTAGTTATAAAATCTTCAAATAAAACTAATTAATTCAGCCTTTAAAACATTAGAATATATGTCACATTGCCTAAAGAACATAAAATAAGATAAGATCATTAAAAATTCCATTCTAACACCAATATAAATGAAAATAGTATTAAATCAATGAGATGATATTTTCAAACATGAAAACTGTGGCGCCTATCAATTTGTAGGCTCCTAACTATCTTGATATGCTCAAAACCTTCCAGAAAAGCCTAAATTTATTATTTTATGATACCTATATCACCCAGAAACCAAGTCCATTAGCTAAAAAAAATCAGAGTAAATGTATGAAATATCGTGTCACAAGGCTTGTTAACGAAATCCTCCGAAACAACACGACCGATTTTTATGAATATTTTTGTGTATTTTTGGCAGGCCTCAGAATAGGCCATTGGCTATATTTTATATCACTAAGTGATAAGTCCGGCCCTCTTCAGATTTTTTTTGGTTAATTATTATGATGAAATGTATTTCGCGGGCACATCTAGTATATTATATAACAAAGGCGACTGTTGATTAGCTTCAAAATGATTATAGAGAGCGTACCAATTAACGACTTACTTATCAGTCTAAAACGTCAAAAATCGTGTAGGAAAAAGTATATTTATAGTGATATTCAGGGGTTTAGATACCCGTTCAGGCTGGCAGACGTATCTTTGCAAGCGAATATCAAAATATTGAAACTGTGGTATCTCTGCCATAAAAACCAAAGCGCGTACCACTTTGTGGCCTACTTATTATTCTAGATATGCTTATGTTCTTTTAAAAAAGCCTAAATTTATTGGAATAACTAGGGGACAAGATACTTTTATCACACAGCAGCCAAAACAATAACTAGCAAAATATTGGAGTGAATACATTCAACAAAAAACGCGAATGTTGGTTATTTTTTCAGTCGATAAAGCACATGTACCATTTGATGATTTCTTCTATGGCCTAAAACAGTTCAAAATCTTTCTAGAACATGGTATATTTAAAGTTGTGTTGAGGGGTTTTTACACCCATTCAGGCTAGCAGCCGCATCTTAGCAAACCGGTACCAAAATATTGAAACTGTGGTCTCTACAATAAAACCAAGGCGCGTACCACTTTGCCGTCTAGTAAATTAACTAGACATACTCAAGAGCTTTCAGAAAAGTCTAAATATTAAGGCATATCTAGGGGATTAGATACTTCTATCACCCAGCAGCCAAATCATTACCTAGAAAAATGTGAGAGAAAACATATTCATTTTTTAAGATGAAAGGTAAAAAAAATATTTATAGTAAAAGAAGGAAGTGTACCGCTTTAGGACTTACTCCAAGGTCTAGAATAGCTCAAAACCTTTATAGAAAATGTAAATTTGTACATGTTTTGAGAGGTATAAAATTTTATTTAGGCTAGAAGCCGCATCTTTGAAAACGAGTATGAAAATATTGAGACTGTGCTCTCTGCCATAAAAACAAAGGCGCGTACCACTTTGTGGCCTACTTAGTATTCTAGACATGCTAAAGGCCTTTCATAAAAACCTAAATTTATTGGAATAACTAGGGGATAAGATATTTTTATCACACAGCAGCCAAAACAATAACTAGCAAAATATTGGAGTGAATACATTCAACAAAAAACGCGAATGTTGGTTATTTTTTCAGTCGATAAAGCACATGTACCATTTAATGATTTCTTCTATAGCCTAAAACAGGTCAAATTCTTTCTAGAACATGTATATTTAAAGTTGTGTTGAGGGGTTTTTACACCCGTTCAGGCTAGCAGCCGCATCTTAGCAAACCGGTACCATAATATTGAAACTGTGGTCTCTACCATAAAAACCAAGGCGCGTACCACTTTGCCGTCTAGTTAGTGAACTAGCCATACTCAAGAGCTTTCAGAAAAGTCTAAACATTAAGGCATATCTAGGGGATTAGATACTTCTATCACCCAGCAGCCAAATCATTACCTAGAAAAATGTGAGAGAAAACATATTCATTTTTTAAGATGAAAGGTAAAAATATTTATAGTAAAAGAAGGAAGTGTACCGCTTTAGGACTTACTCCAAGGTCTAGAATAGCTCAAAACCTTTATAGAAAATGTAAATTTGTACATGTTTTGAGAGGTATAAAATTTTATTTAGGCTAGATGCCGCATCTTTGAAATCGAGTATGAAAATATTGAGACTGTGCTCTCTGCCATAAAAACAAAGGCGCGTACCACTTTGTGGCCTACTTAGTATTCTAGACATGTTAAAGGCCTTTCATAAAAGCCTAAATTTATTGGAATAACTAGGGAATAAGATACTTTTATCACACAGCAGCCAAAACAATAACTAGCAAAATATGGGAGTGAATACATTCAACAAAAAACGCGAATGTTGGTTATTTTTTCAGTCGATAAAGCACATGTACCATTTAATGATTTCTTCTATAGCCTAAAGCAGTTCAAAATCTTTCTAGAACATGTATATTTAAAGTTGTGTTGAGGGGTTTTTACACCCGTTCAGGCTAGCAGCCGCATCTTAGCAAACCGGTACCAAAATATTGAAACTGTGGTCTCTACCATAAAAACCAAGGCGCGTACCACTTTGCCGTCTAGTTAGTTAACTAGACATACTCAAGAGCTTTCAGAAAAGTCTAAACATTAAGGCACATCTAGGGGATTAGATACTTCTATCACCCAGCAGCCAAATCATTACCTAGAAAAATGTGAGAGAAAACATATTCATTTTTTAAGATGAAAGGTAAAAATATTTATAGTAAAAGAAGGAAGTGTACCGCTTTAGGACTTACTCCAAGGTCTAGAATAGCTCAAAACCTTTATAGAAAATGTAAATTTGTACATGTTTTGAGAGGTATAAAATTTTATTTAGGCTAGAAGCCGCATCTTTGAAAACGAGTATGAAAATATTGAGACTGTGCTCTCTGCCATAAAAACAAAGGCGCGTACCACTTTGTGGCCTACTTAGTATTCTAGACATGCTAAAGGCCTTTCATAAAAGCCTAAATTTATTGGAATAACTAGGGGATAAGATACTTTTATCACACAGCAGCCAAAACAATAACTAGCAAAATATTGGAGTGAATACATTCAACAAAAAACGCGAATGTTGGTTATTTTTTCAGTCGATAAAGCACATGTACCATTTAATGATTTCTTCTATAGCCTAAAACAGGTCAAAATCTTACTAGAACATGTATATTTAAAATTGTGTTGAGGGGTTTTTACACCCGTTCAGGCTAGCAGCCGCATCTTAGCAAACCGGTACCAAAATATTGAAACTGTGATCTCTACCATAAAAACCAAGGCGCGTACCACTTTGCCGTCTAGTAAGTGAACTAGCCATACTCAAGAGCTTTCAGAAAAGTCTAAACATTAAGGCATATCTAGGGGATTAGATACTTCTATCACCCAGCAGCCAAATCATTACCTAGAAAAATGTGAGAGAAAACATATTCATTTTTTAAAAGGAAAGGTAAAAATATTTATAGTAAAAGAAGGAAGTGTACCGCTTTACGACTTACTCCAAGGTCTAGAATATCTCAAAACCTTTATAGAAAATGTAAATTTGTACATGTTTTGAGAGGTATAAAATTTTATTTAGGCTAGATGCCGCATCTTTGAAAACGAGTATGAAAATATTGAGACTGGGCTCTCTGCCATAAAAACAAAGGGGCGTACCACTTTGTGGCCTACTTAGTATTCTAGACATGCTAAAGGCCTTTCATAAAAGCCTAAATTTATTGGAATAACTAGGGGATAAGATACTTTTATCACACAGCAGCCAAAACAATAACTAGCAGAATATTGGAGTGAATACATTCAACAAAAAACGCGAATTTTGGTTATTTTTTCAGTCGATAAAGCACATGTACCATTTGATGATTTCTTCTATAGCCTAAAACAGGTCAAAATTTTTCTAGAACATGTATATTTAAAGTTGTGTTGAGGGGTTTTTACACCCGTTCAAGCTAGCAGCCGCATCTTAGCAAACCGGTACCAAAATATTGAAACTGTGGTCTCTACCATAAAAACCAAGGCGCGTACCACTTTGCCGTCTAGTTAGTAAACTAGACATACTTAACAGCTTTCAGAAAAGTCTAAACATTAAGGCATATCTAGGGGATTAGATACTTCTATCACCCAGCAGCCAAATCATTACCTAGAAAAATGTGACAGAAAACATATTCATTTTTTAAGATGAAAGGTAAAAATATTTATAGTAAAAGAAGGAAGTGTACCGCTTTAGGACTTATCCAAGGTCTAGAATAGCTCAAAACCTTTATAGAAAATGTAAATTTGTACATGTTTTGAGAGGTATGAAATTTTATTTAGGCTAGAAGCCGCATCTTTGAAAACGAGTATAAAAATATTGAGACTGTGCTCTCTGCCATAAAAACAAAGGCGCGTACCACTTTGTGGCCTACTTAGTATTCTAGACATGTTAAAGGCCTTTCATAAAAGCCTAAATTTATTGGAATAACTAGGAGATAAGATACTTTTATCACACAGCAGCCAAAACAATAACTAGCAGAATATTGAAGAGAATACATTCAAAAAAAACCGCGAATGTTGGTTATTTTTTCAGTCGATAAAGCACATGTACCATTTGATGATTTCTTCTATAGCCTAAAAAAGTTCAAAATCTTTCTAGAACATGTATATTTAAAGTTGTGTTGAGGGGTTTTTACACCCGTTCAGGCTAGCAGCCGCATCTTAGCAAACCGGTACCAAAATATTGAAACTGTGGTCTCTACCATAAAAACCAAGGCGCGTACCACTTTGCCGTCTAGTTAGTGAACTAGCCATACTCAAGAGCTTTCAGAAAAGTCTAAACATTAAGGCATATCTAGGGGATTAGATACTTCTATCACCCAGCAGCCAAATTATTACCTAGAAAAATGTGAGAAAAAACATATTCATTTTTAAAGATGAAAGGTAAAAATATTTATAGTAAAAGAAGGAAGTGTACCGCTTTAGGACTTACTCCAAGGTCTAGAATAGCTCAAAACCTTTATAGAAAATGTAAATTTGTACATGTTTTGAGAGGTATAAAATTTTATTTAGGCTAGAAGCCGCATCTTTGAAAACGAGTATGAAAATATTGAGACTGTGCTCTCTGCCATAAAAACAAAGGCGCGTACCACTTTGTGGCCTACTTAGTATTCTAGACATGCTAAAGGCCTTTCATAAAAGCCTAAATTTATTGGAATAACTAGGGGATAAGATACTTTTATCACACAGCAGCCAAAACAATAACTAGCAAAATATTGGAGTGAATACATTCAACAAAAAACGCGAATGTTGGTTATTTTTTCAGTCGATAAAGCACATGTACCATTTAATGATTTCTTCTATAGCCTAAAACAGGTCAAAATCTTACTAGAACATGTATATTTAAAATTGTGTTGAGGGGTTTTTACACCCGTTCAGACTAGCAGCCGCATCTTAGCAAACCGGTACCAAAATATTGAAACTGTGGTCTCTACCATAAAAACCAAGGCGCGTACCACTTTGCCGTCTAGTTAGTGAACTAGCCATACTCAAGAGCTTTCAGAAAAGTCTAAACATTAAGGCATATCTAGGGGATTAGATACTTCTATCACCCAGCAGCCAAATTATTACCTAGAAAAATGTGAGAGAAAACATATTCATTTTTTAAGATGAAAGGTAAAAATATTTATAGTAAAAGAAGGAAGTGTACCGCTTTAGGACTTACTCCAAGGTCTAGAATAGCTCAAAACCTTTATAGAAAATGTAAATTTGTACATGTTTTGAGAGGTATAAAATTTTATTTAGGCTAGAAGCCGCATCTTTGAAAACGAGTATGAAAATATTGAGACTGTGCTCTCTGCCATAAAAACAAAGGCGCGTACCACTTTGTGGCCTACTTAGTATTCTAGACATGCTAAAGGCCTTTCACAAAAGCCTAAATTTATTGGAATAACTAGGGGATAAGATACTTTTATCACACAGCAGCCAAAACAATAACTAGCAAAATATTGGAGTGAATACATTCAACAAAAAACGCGAATGTTGGTTATTTTTTCAGTCGATAAAGCACATGTACCATTTAATGATTTCTTCTATAGCCTAAAACAGGTCAAAATCTTACTAGAACATGTATATTTAAAATTGTGTTGAGGGGTTTTTACACCCGTTCAGGCTAGCAGCCGCATCTTAGCAAACCGGTACCAAAATATTGAAACTGTGGTCTCTACCATAAAAACCAAGGCGCGTACCACTTTGCCGTCTAGCTAGTTAACTAGACATACTCAACAGCTTTCAGAAAAGTCTAAACATTAAGGCATATCTAGGGGATTAGATACTTCTATCACCCAGCAGCCAAATCATTACCTAGAAAAATGTGAGAGAACACATATTCGATTTTTAAGATGAAAGTTAAAAATATTTATAGTAAAAGAAGGAAGTTTACCGCTTTAAGACTTACTCCAAGGTCTAGAATAGCTCAAAACCTTTATAGAAAATGTAAATTTGTACATGTTTTGAGAGGTATAAAATTTTATTTAGGCTAGAAGCCGCATCTTTGAAAACGAGTATGAAAATATTGAGACTGTGCTCTCTGCCATAAAAACAAAGGCGCGTACCACTTTGTGGCCTACTTAGTATTCTAGACATGCTAAAGGCCTTTCACAAAAGCCTAAATTTATTGGAATAACTAGGGGATAAGATACTTTTATCACACAGCAGCCAAAACAATAACTAGCAAAATATTGGAGTGAATACATTCAACAAAAAACGCGAATGTTGGTTATTTTTTCAGTCGATAAAGCACATGTACCATTTAATGATTTCTTCTATAGCCTAAAACAGGTCAAAATCTTTCTAGAACATGTATATTTAAAGTTGTGTTGAGGGGTTTTTACACCCGTTCAGGCTAGCAGCCGCATCTTAGCAAACCGGTACCAAAATATTGAAACTGTGGTCTCTACCATAAAAACCAAGGCGCGTACCACTTTGTCGTCTAGTTATTTAAATAGCCATACTCAAGAGCTTTCAGAAAAGTCTAAACATTAAGGCATACCTAGGAGATTAGATACTTCTATCACCCAGCAGCCAAATCCTTACCTAGAAAAATGTGAGAGAAAACATATTCATTTTTTAAGATGAAAGGTAAAAATATTTATAGTAAAAGAAGGAAGTTTACCGCTTTAAGACTTACTCCAAGGTCTAGAATAGCTCAAAACCTTTATAGAAAATGTAAATTTGTACATGTTTTGAGAGGTATAAAATTTTATTTAGGCTAGAAGCCGCATCTTTGAAAACGAGTATGAAAATATTGAGACTGTGCTCTCTGCCATAAAAACAAAGGCGCGTACCACTTTGTGGCCTACTTAGTATTCTAGACATAATAAAGGCCTTTCATAAAAGCCTAAATTTATTGGACTAACTAGGGGATAAGATACTTTTATCACACAGCAGCCAAAACAATAACTAGCAAAATATTGGAGTGAATACATTAAACAAAAAACGCGAATGTTGGTTATTTTTTCAGTGGATAAAGCACTTGCACAATTTGATGATTACTTCTATAGCCTAAAACAGTTCAAAATCTTTCTAGAACATGTATATTTAAAGTTGTGTTGAGGGGTTTTTACACCCGTTCAGGCTAGCAGCCGCATCTTAGCAAACCGGTACCAAAATATTGAAACTGTGGTCTCTACCATAAAAACCAAGGCGCGTACCACTTTGTCGTCTAGTTATTTAAATAGCCATACTCAAGAGCTTTCAGAAAAGTCTAAACATTAAGGCATATCTAGGGGATTAGATACTTCTATCACCCAGCAGCCAAATCATTACCTAGAAAAATGTGAGAGAAAACATATTCATTTTTTAAGATGAAAGGTAAAAATATTTATAGTAAAAGAAGGAAGTGTACCGCTTTAGGACTTACTCCAAGGTCTAGAATAGCTCAAAACCTTTATAGAAAATGTAAATTTGTACATGTTTTGAGAGGTATAAAATTTTATTTAGGCTAGAAGCCGCATCTTTGAAAACGATTATGAAAATATTGAGACTGTGCTCTCTGCCATAAAAACAAAGGCGCATACCACTTTGTGGCCTACTTAGTATTCTAGACATGCTAAAGGCCTTTCATAAAAGCCTAAATTTATTGGAATAACTAGGGGATAAGATACTTTTATCACACAGCAGCCAAAACAATAACTAGCAGAATATTGGAGTGAATACATTCAACAAAAAACGCGAATTTTGGTTATTTTTTCAGTCGATAAAGCACATGTACCATTTGATGATTTCTTCTATAGCCTAAAACAGTTCAAAATCTTTCTAGAACATGTATATTTAAAGTTGTGTTGAGGGGTTTTTACACCCATTTAGGCTAGCAGCCGCATCTTAGCAAACCGGTACCAAAATATTGAAACTGTGGTCTCTACAATAAAACCAAGGCGCGTACCACTTTGCCGTCTAGTTAGTTAACTAGACATACTCAAGAGCTTTCAGAAAAGTCTAAACATTAAGGCATATCTAGGGGATTAGATACTTCTAGTCGCGCCCGAGCTGTCAAAGCGAGTGCGCGCATCCCTGCTTTTGTGTAGTGTCGATTTCGATCAAATTGGCGTTACTTTGTTGTTGTTTTATTGAGTTGTGTTCTATTGTTGTTTTCGTTCTTTGTATTGTTGTCTCGTATCTTATAATTTGTGTGTTTGAAGTCAAAACACAAATTATTCCGTTCTTAACTTTTTGATTTTGGTGTGATAGATTAGTTCTTTTTATTTTATTGTTGTTTTACCGGTGTGTGGGGCGTTGCCCCGGCATCAGTATATTTTAGTTTATTTGTCCGTTTAATTCGTTATCTAGTATTATTTTGTTAGTGTCGTTGCTTGTATAGAGGTTAAGCTTGTTATTTTAAGGTTATCCAAGTATAGGTTAGTTATTTTTTTTTTAGTTGTTTTTCTTTCTTGTTGAAGGCAAAGGGTGCTGAATCCATACAGCCAAATCTTTGGATGGGATTTTTTTTTTTTTTTTTTTTTAAGTAAGGGTCTGCTTTCCGCGGGTCCGGGGATTTGGCCCAATCATTATTTTGTCAGGCTGAAGATAGATTTCTGCTCTGTTTTCGCCAACAGAATCTTTGCTGGGCTGGGCCCACGATTGGACCATGTCCGACTCGGACATCATGTCCGAGACGGACGGGGCAGATGAAATGGGGTCTGTTAAGACTCCGGTCTTAAGCGCGGAGAAAAGCCGCTCGCCGGTCAATGGAGGTGCATCAAAGGCAGCTGATGAGGTGGTGTCTCCGGTTTTGTCGCTGTCTAACATCGTAGGGGCAGCGCCCCGTCGGAGCTGCGATAGCGCGGAGAGATCTCGTCCCACCTATAGGGACGTTAATAGTGGGAAACCGGGACTGTCGCAGGCGGATCTTCCGCCACCACGGGCTGGTGGAAGGAAGAGGCCAAGCTATAGCCGCTTTTTCCAGGATCCTTTAGTCACGGACCTGGAAATAACCACTGAGGCGGAAGAAGTCGTAACGGCGCCGTACGCTCCCAAGGTCGCACGAACGAAAAGGGGCAGAGGAGGCCTAGTGCATGGTGTTGGGCTCTCCCAGGCTAGGCGGGAGCTTCAACTACTGGAGGCCGACACTGAGTCGGAGTCTGACCAGGAGTCAATGGTTGCAGAGGCTCCCAAAACAAATAAAAAGGGGAAAGGGAAGCGCTCGCCTGAGCCAACCGCTGAGCTCCTTTGCGGCAAGGCTGAGGAGAATGCAAAGGCGCTGTTGGGGGTAGCACGCAAGTCCCGCAATCTTAAAGGGACTTACGTCAAAGAAATTAAAGACGCCTCCGACTCCCTTGTAGAGATTGTCCGGACTTTGGCGTCCAGGAACACCTCGGAGGAGGTTCGTCGGCTTCAAGCCGACAACAAGCGTCTCCGGGGTCAATTGGACGCCCTAATGGGGGAGATGAAGGCCCTCCGTCGGGACTTCTCCGAGCGGAGGGCGGAACGCCCGAGGGGCCGCCGCGTTGTAGTGACCCCACCCCCCGAAATTATAGAGAATGCTGAGTCGGAGGCTATTGCCGAGGAGGAAGTGGAGGTCCCGCAGGTGGTGCTGCCAGAGGCCAGGCCGGTTGAGGCCGCATCAGCTGGGGGGATTTCCAGGGGAGAGTTCCTGGGAAGTATGGAGTTCCTCCAGCGGGAGCTATTAGCCCAAGTTGGCTTTATGGTTTCGGCGCGCCTCGAAGGCCTTGAAGTGGACGGGCGTCTGATGCCGGCTCAGGCTCGGAGGCCGCCGCTAGCGGCGGACTGTGTAAGACAGCCGCAGCCGCAGCCGCCATCTCAGCGGCAACGGGCGGCAAATATTGTGTCAGCCAATACTACTCTTGCCCCGCCGGCCAATATGCCGAAGGAAGCTAGAGTGGTAAAGAAGTCAGCGGCGGTCCCCTCAACATCCGGGGCCGCCACAACCGCGGCAAACGTAGAAACGGTCCAGGATCCCTGGACCGTTGTCGTCAGGCGAGGCCGGAAGAAGCCGGCAGCGGAAGTGCCCAAGAAGGCTATCGAGACGCAGAAAGTGCCAAAATTACCAAAAGCACCACGATCTTTGGCGGTAGTCGTAGCTCTTAAGCCGGAGGCGGTGGCAAAGGGTCTCACATACGGTGAGGCGATTGCCAAGGCCAAGGCCTCAGTCAGCCTCGGGGCCCTAGGTATAGGGCCTGCAAAGTTTAGGACGGGGATAACCGGGGCTCGAATAATCGAGCTCCCGAAAGAAACATCCCCGTCCCAGGCGGACACACTAGCCGCCAAGCTGGGGGAGGCACTAGGAGACACGGCGAAAGTGTCGCGTCCCGTCAAGACGGCGGATATCCGGGTCATCGGCATCGACGACTCGGTGTCCGCTGAGGAATTATGCCAGACCCTGGCACGGGCCGGCAATTGCCCAGCCCAACACATAAAGGTGGGCCGCGTGCATACGGGGGTACGAGGTGTCGGGGCGGCCTTCGCCTCGGTGCCTGTGGAGGCGGCGAGGTGCCTGGCGGATGCTGGTCGGCTCGAAGTTGGATGGAGTTCTGCCTCCATCCAACTCCTGGAGCAAAAGCCCATGCGGTGCTTCCGCTGCATGGGCCTGGGGCACCCCATCCAACGGTGCCCCTCTGCCAAGGACCGCAGCGGATTATGTTTCCGCTGCGGCTCCGACGGGCATAAGGCGGTGGACTGCATGGCGGCGTTAAATTGCGCCGTCTGTGCAGACGCCAAGAGGCCGGCCAGCCACCGTATGGGGGGTATGAATTGTAGCCCCCCGGCGGTCAGGGGCCGCTTGGCCCCGGTAAATGTGATTGTGGCTCCAAGGAACCCGTCAACATCGGTACCCTCGGAACCACAGCCAGCACCGGCCGCACCCGCGGTCCAGGAGGAGCCCATGGAGACCACCAATGCCTAGTGGTCCCATCAAGCTCCTCCAAGCAAACATTAACCACTGCGCCGCGGCACAGGACCTCATGTGTCAGACCGCGGCGGAGTGGAGAGTGAGTTTGGCGATTGTGTCGGAGCCCTACTACGTTCCGCCACAATCGTCAAATTGGTTGGTGGCGGCGGATGGTTCCGCCGCCTTGATGCGGGTGGCGCGGCGCACAGCCCCCTCTCTCGTTCTTAGAGAAAGGGGCACTGGCTTCGTTGCCGCCATGTGGGGTGGAGTTGTGGTCATTTCGACCTACTTCTCCCCCAATCGCAGCCGGGCTGACTTCCGAGTCTTCCTGGCTGCGTTAGAGGGGGTCGTCCGCAGGACGGCCCCGGTACCGGTGCTAGTTGCGGGAGACTTCAATGCGTGGTCAACCGCATGGGGGTCCTCCCGCACCAATGCGAGGGGTGGAGATCTGGAGTCCTGGGTTCTGTCCCTCGGGCTCCAGATCTTGAATAGGGGCTCCACCCCTACCTGCGTCCGGGTGCAGGGCACGTCGGTGGTGGACGTGTCCTTTGCTACCCCCTCACTCGCCAGTCGAATCAATGACTGGCGAGTTGAGGAAGATGTGGAGACCCTGTCGGACCACCTTTATATCCGATATGAGGTCTCCACGGCATCCCAAGGGGCCCTGAACCGCAGGGGCTCCACGGTGAGCGCCTTCCCTCGATGGGCGCTCACCAAGCTCCGCCCAGATGTGGCGGAGGAGGCGGCGATGGTGAGGGCGTGGGCAGAAGTGCCGCCCCACATCGCCGGGGATGCTAACGGCATGGCGGATCTCTTCGCAGACGACATGAAAGTCGTCTGCCAAGCCGCCATGCCGAGGGCGCAGGCTTGCCCCGAAAGAGGACAGGTGTACTGGTGGACGCAGGAGATTGCGGATCTGCGTACCACCAGTATGAGGGCCAGGCGCGCCTACGTGCGTTGTCGTAGGCGCGCCAGAACTACACCCGACGAGGAAGCGGAACTTCGTCGGGTGTATGCGGCAGCCAAGAAGGCCCTGCGGAATGAAATCTGCAGGGCCAAGGAGGAGTCCAGGGAGCAATTTATACGGCTCCTGGACGATGATCCGTGGGGGCGTCCGTACCGGATGGTGAGGGGGAAGTTTAAAGCTTCCGCTCCCCCTACTTCCGCTATGGACAGAGGGCTGCTGGATCGGGTTTTGGGGACTCTGTTTCCTGATCCCGGTCCGTTCCAGCCCCCCAGAATGGTCCCCCCGGACACTCCTCCGGTGGAAGTGGCTGCCGCCATCCCTCCCGTGTCGAACGTGGAATTCGACATGGTGAGGGAACGGTTTCGGCGCAAAAAGAAGGCGCCGGGACCGGACGGTGTCCCAAGCAGGGTTCTGACCCTCGCCCTGGGACACCTTGAGGAGCGGTTCCGGGCGGTGCTAGATTTAAGCATCGCCTCGGGCCGCTTCCCCAGTCGTTGGAAAGCGGGCAGGCTCTGCCTGTTAAGGAAGGAGAGCCGCCCCGCGGATTCCCCGACTGGGTATCGGCCGGTGGTGCTGCTCGACGAGGCCGGGAAGTTCCTGGAGAAAATCCTGGCTTCCCGCATCGTCGAGCACTTAGAGGACTGGGGGCCGGACTTGGCTGACAACCAGTTCGGCTTTCGCACCGGCCGGTCCACGATGGACGCGGTGGCCCACCTCAAGGGGTGGACTGAGGAGGCCACAGCTCGTGGGGAGACTGTTGTTGCGGTGTCTCTTGACATCCGCAACGTTTTCAACAGCCTGCCCCACGAGTGCATAAAGGAGGCACTCCGCTTCCACCGGGTGCCTCCGTACCTCCGCGCCCTCGTGGAGGATTACTTGCAAGGCAGGTCCATCCTCTACGAGGGTCCGGATGGGCGCGTCCATACGTGGGCAATGGCGGCAGGTGTACCCCAGGGTTCCGTACTAGGTCCTCTACTATGGAACCTGGGGTACAATTGGGTCCTGCGAGGCGACCTTCTTCCACGAATGAAGGTCGTCTGCTTCGCCGACGACACACTCGTCGCGGCGAGAGCTAAAACGGGGGAGGAGGCGGCCCACCTTGCGTCGGTCGGCACCTCTTTGGTTGTCCGACGCATCCGCCTCCTGGGTTTGGATGTGGCCCTTGAAAAAACGAGGGCCATGAGTTTCCACGCCCCCCGTCGCAGGATCCCACCGGGGCTCCGAGTCCGAGTGGAGGGAGTTCATATACCGGTCGAGGCGCATCTCAAGTACCTCGGCTTGGTTCTGGACCCCCGATGGAGTTTCGAGGAGCATTTTAAGCTCCTCGCTCCACGGCTGTGTGCCGCCGCAGCCGCACTTGGACGGGTCCTCCCTAATGTGGGAGGCCCAGGATCGGCGTGCCGTCGGCTCTATCACGGGGTGATAAGGTCGATGGCACTATACGGAGCCCCGGTATGGGCGGCGTGCCTCTCCCTCCGTACGGTGGCCCTGCTGCGACGTCCGCAGAGGGTCATAGCAACCCGGGCCGTGCGAGCTTATCGCACGGTCAGCCACGGCGCGGCCTGCGTTCTTGCGGGTCAAACGCCGTGGGATGTCGATGCACGCGTCCATTCGGAGGTGTATCGGCATCGGGTTGCTGTTCGAGAACGGGGGGGACGATCCGCTCCACAGGAGGTGGAGCGGGTTCGCACCCTGGCGCAGAGGGAGGCTCTGCGCCAGTGGGGTGAGGCACTAGCCTCCCCAGCTGCCGGCCACCGGACGATCGAGGCAATTCGTCCGGTGTTGGAGGAGTGGGTTGGGCGCCGGCAGGGCAGCCTCACATTCCGCATGGTGCAGGTACTGACCGGGCATGGCTGCTTCGGTCACTACCTGCACCGGGTCGCCCGTCGGGAGGAAACGCCGCAGTGTCATCACTGCGACGCTCCCGATGACACTGCCGAGCACACACTATTGGTGTGCCCGGCTTGGCGACGCCAGCGCAGCGAACTCAACGCTGCGCTGGGAGGTGCAAACCTCTCGCTGCCGAGCATGGTCGTGGCCATGCTCCGCGGCGAGGCGGAATGGGGGGCTGTCGCCTACTTCTGCGAGGATGTCATCTCGCAGAAGGAGGCCGCGGAGAGGGAGCGGGAGGCAGATCCTCAAGCCGCTCCCATCCGCCGCAGACGGATAGGCAGGCGAAGGCGGGCATTCGCACAAGCGATGCCCGTCTAGTGACCCTGCCGTGGAGGCCTGCGTGCATGGTTGGCCCCGTGCACGCCGCTGTAAGGCCCTCCGTCTGGGGATTGCCCTGGTGTTCTCGGGCAATTCCCCCTTGGCGATAGCCCGACCAGTTGGTCGGGCTTGCCCGGGCGCGTGGGTAGTGGAGTCGCAGTGTGGACCTTACCTAGCGCGCCCAAGAGGGCACGGAGAACACCGGGGGGTTTTAGTGGGTAGGCCTGGCACTCTGCCGGGAGAGCCCCACACACGCTCGCCGTCTAGCCAACGGCGGGTACGGTGCGGTTACGCATTTCCCCCCGAGAAAAAAAAAAAAAAAAAAAAAAAAAAGGGGATTAGATACTTCTGTCACCCAGCAGCCAAATCCTTACCTAGAAAAATGTGAGAACATATTCATTTTTTAAGATGAAAGGTAAAAATATTTATAGTAAAAGAAGGAAGTATACCGCTTTAGGACTTACTCTAAGGTCTAGAATAGCTCAAAACCTTTATAGAAAATGTAAATTTGTACATGTTTTGAGAGGTATAAAATTTTATTTAGGCTAGAAGCCGCATCTTTGAAAACGAGTATGAAAATATTGAGACTGTGCTCTCTGCCATAAAAACAAAGGCGCGTACCACTTTGTGGCCTACTTAGTATTCTAGACATGTTAAAGGCCTTTCATAAAAGCCTAAATTTATTGGAATAACTAGGGGATAAGATACTTTTATCACACAGCAGCCAAAACAATAACTAGCAAAATATTGGAGTGAATACATTCAACAAAAAACGCGAATGTTGGTTATTTTTTCAGTCGATAAAGCACATGTGCCATTTAATGATTTCTTCTATAGCCTAAAACAGGTCAAAATCTTTCTAGAACATGTATATTTAAAGTTGTGTTGAGGGGTTTTTACATCCGTTCAGGCTAGCAGCCGCATCTTAGCAAACCGGTACCAAAATATTGAAACTGTGGTCTCTACCATAAAAACCAAGGCGCGTACCACTTTGCCGTCCAGTTAGTATACTAGCCATTCTCAAGAGCTTTCAGAAAAGTCTAAACATTTAGGCATATCTAGGGGATTAATTACTTCTATCATCCAGCAGCCAAATCATTACTTAGAAAAATGTGAGAGAAAACATATTCATTTTTAAAGATGAAAGGTGAAAATATTTCTAGTAATAGTAGGAAGCGTACCGCTTTAGGACTTACTTCATGGTCTAGAATAGCTCAAAACCTTTTTAGAAAATGTAAATTCGTACATGTTTTGAGGACTATAAAATTTTATTTAGGCTATCAGCCGCATCTTAGCAAACCAGTACCAAAATATTGAAACTGTGGTCTCTACCATAAAAACCAAGGCGCGTACCACTTTGCCGTCTAGTTAGTAAACTAGCCATACTCAAGTGCTTTCAGAAAAGTCTAAACATTAAGGCATATCTAGGGGATTAGATACTTCTATCACCCAGCAGCCAAATTATTACCTAGAAAAATGTGAGAATATTTATAGTAAAAGAAGGAAGTGTACCGCTTTAGGACTTACTCCAAGGTCTAGAGTAGCTCAAAACCTTTATAGAAAATGTAAATTTGTACATGTTTTGAGAGGTATAAAATTTTATTTAGGCTAGAAGCCGCATCTTTGAAAACGAGTATGAAAATATTGAGACTGTGCTCTCTGCCATAAAAACAAAGGCGCGTACCACTTTGTGGCCTACTTAGTATTCTAGACATGCTAAAGGCCTTTCATAAAAGCCTAAATTTATTGGACTTACTAGGGGATAAGATACTTTTATCACACAGCAGCCAAAACAATAACTAGCAGAATATTGGAGTGAATACATTCAACAAAAAACGCAAATGTTGGTTATTTTTTCAGTCGATAAAGCACATGTACCATTTGATGATTTCTTCTATAGCCTAAAAAAGTTTAAAATCTTTCTAGATCATGTATATTTAAAGTTGTGTTGAGGGGTTTTTACACCCGTTCAGGCTAGCAGCCGCATCTTAGCAAACCGGTACCAAAATATTGAAACTGTAGTCTCTACCATAAAAACCAAGGCGCGTACCACTTTGCCGTCTAGTTAGTGAACTAGCCATACTCAAGAGCTTTCAGAAAAGTCTAAACATTAAGGCATATCTAGGGGATTAGATACTTTTATCACACAGCAGCCAAAACAATAACTAGCAAAATATTGAAGTTAATACATTCAACAAAAAACGCGAAATTTTGAGGAATAAACCTGGCATTGAGATGGGTGGTCAAATGGTCGAGCAAGTGGGGGAGGCTAGGGATTTAGGTGTTGTCATAGATAGCCATTTGCGTTACGAATCTCATATAATTTTATAGACTTAACGTGCTATATGGAATTCGTAATTATCTCAATGAAGATATGCGTGTTAGGGTATGTGAGGCGTTGATTTTGTCTAACCACTGGAACGTCCGTGGGGACTATAGTCCCCAAAACCTCGATCTTCTCGCCCGACCTGGGTACTATGGTACCCAGTTCCCTTTGCGTAAAATCACGCGGTGTGATAAAAAAATTGCGAAAAATAAAATATTTTCTCTATGGCTTTATTCCTTTGTCAATAGTCTCTTTCATAAGTTGACAGGTCATGTCCAATTTATTTTTAGTCTTAGATTGAAATAAATTTGTCATAGTCTGCGGTTTAACTTACTTGGCCGTATCCATACGTTTCTTACTCCATGACCGATGAGATTTATTGCGTACTTACTTAGTCTGTATTAGTATTTTCGTAGAGTGTTCTATATCAAAATAAACTAGAAGAATTGGGCTACATTATTATGTATGGTTTATGATAGTTTATAGTGTTATATTGCCACACTAAACGTTTTTTTCAAAAAGTGAGTATTTTTGAAATTTTAAGCACTTTAGTTACTATTCTCGTCATTATTCATTCAATTATGAATCCTTATCTAATTAACTATTATAAGTTCATTCCTTATTAAATTAGCTTTCCATACGTATTTTTTATTTAATTTTAGACACAATAATTTATTTTTTGCATTTTTTTTAAATTTGAGGTCGCGCGTGCGCATCTCGCGTATATAATTACGTAATTAATCGTTTTTATTATTTTTTTCTTTTTTCATTAATAATATTACCCAAAACTATTATATATCAAAATAATCTTCAAGAATAGGGCTATAATAATATATATGGTTATTTAAAGTTTTATAAAATAGTTTTGGTGCAAAAATTTTTTAAAAAAAATCGGGTCTTCCGCGACCTTCCGAACATTTTCGCGCTTCATTCATTTAATTATTAATCCTTATCTAATTAACTGTTATAAGTTCCTTCTATATTAAATTACCTTTCCATACGTATTTTTTGTTCTCTTGTAGACAGTATATGTCACTCTCCGCAATTTTTTGAACACTCCGTACGCGCCGGGGTGAGTCATTCCGCAATGGCGGCACCTTTGATATTTGAGATATACTACTTTTTGCTTTTGAAACCCACCACGCTTCGCGTGGCGAGCGTTCCAGTGGCTAAGCTAAACTACGGTGATATAGTTTTCGGGCCGCGTATGCTTTCGAGATCACGTCGCTTAATCCAACGTGTTCAAAATGCTTGTTGCCGTTTCTGTTTCCATATACCACCTAGGAGTCACATCACACCTTATTTGAACGACGCTTCTCTGCTCAACATGAGTTCGCGTAGGCACCTTTATCTTGCGAGCCTCTTGTACGATATACTTAAATATAAAAAACCGAGTTATCTTTACACAAAACTAAAGTTTTATCATACTAGGCCTAACACCAGAGCCAGACGTTGCCTACTGGAGTACCATCCGCATAAAACGGCCAAGTGCTGGAACAATTTACCGCCACCTTTAGGTATATCAACCTCGAAACCCATATTTAAAAACTTTTTAAATCACATCTTGAAAAACAGCGATTGGGTATACCTGATGGGTATTTATTGAGAAATTTCCGAATTTAGCTTGTTTGTGACCGTAGTGCCAACGTGTAATGTAAGGATACGCAAATGTGTACATTAGTTGACTCTTGTTCATATGTGCAACGAACTCATCGGTTTCATCATCAGACCTATGTTTGCACACATTTTCGTATGTATAATCGAATATCCTTCAAATATTAATTTTTCTGGTAGAAAGTGTCTTTTAACAAACGTATCAATCTTATATTTATATGTAATATGTTTGTATGTGTTTAAACATACATGCAATATATTGAATAAATGATGAATATGTAGATACTAAATATATTTTGTAAACATTTCTCGATTTTAAACGTTCATCGGAAGGTGTTTTGGCTTTTTGATACCTCATTTTGAACCTCTGGGCTACAGCAGAATACCAGTGATTTGCTCATCTGCATGAGCAAATCGTATGCTGAGCTGTGAGCCCTTTTGCACCACTCCAGCACACAGCGGTCGTACAACACAGTACATGCGTTTATAAATGCATATTTTATACATTGTTCCATTGTTTGTATTGTTGTATTGTGATAGTTTTTGCTTTTGTTTGTTGTATTTAATCGTGTGTTGTATTGTGCAAATAAAAATGTACCTATCTATCTATAAAAATAATCATTATACGCGTTTTTCATTTAATGTAATTACTCAAATATTTTGCTTTAAATATTGTTTTGGCTGCTGTGTGATAAAAGTTTCTTATCCCCTAGTTATTCCAATAAATTTAGGCTTTTGTGAAAGGCCTTTAGCATGTCTAGAATACTAAGTAGGCCACAAAGTGGTACGCGCCTTTGTTTTTATGGCAGAGAGCACAGTCTCAATATTTTCATACTCGTTTTCAAAGATGCGGCTTCTAGCCTAAATAAAATTTTATACCTCTCAAAACATGTACAAATTTACATTTTCTATAAAGGTTTTGAGCTATTCTAGACCTTGGAGTAAGTCCTAAAGCGGTACACTTCCTTTTTTTACTATAAATATTTTTACCTTTCATCTTAAAAAATGAATATGTTTTTTCTCACATTTTTCTAGGTAATAATTTGGCTGCTGGGTGATAGAAGTATCTAATCCCCTAGATATGCCTTAATGTTTAGACTTTTCTGAAAGCTCTTGAGTATGGCTAGTTCACTAACTAGATGGCAAAGTGGTACGCGCCTTGGTTTTTATGGTAGAGACCACAGTTTCAATATTTTGGTACCGGTTTGCTAAGATGCGGCTGCTAGCCTGAACGGGTGTAAAAACCCCTCAACACAACTTTAAATATACATGTTCTAGAAAGAGTTTGAACTGTTTTAGGCTATAGAAGAAATCATTAAATGGTACATGTGCTTTATCGACTGAAAAAATAACCAACATTCGCGTTTTTTGTTGAATGTATTCACTCCAATATTTTGCTAGTTATTGTTTTGGCTGCTATGTGATAAAAGTATCTTATTCCCTAGTTATTCCAATAAATTTAGGCTTTTATGAAAGGCCTTTAACATGTCTAGAATACTAAGTAGGCCACAAAGTGGTACGCGCCTTTGTTTTTATGGCAGAGAGCACAGTCTCAATATTTTTATACTCGTTTTCAAAGATGCGGCTTCTAGCCTAAATAAAATATTACCCCTCTCAAAACATGTACAAATTTACATTTTCTATAAAGGTTTTGAGCTATTCTAGACGTTAGAGTAAGTCCTAAAGCGGTACACTTCCTTCTTTTACTATAAATATTTTTACCTTTCATCTTAAAAAATTAATATGTTTTCTCTCACATTTTTCTAGGTAATGATTTGGCTGCTGGGTGATAGAAGTATCTAATCCCCTAGATATGCCTTAATGTTTAGACTTTTCTGAAAGCTGTTGAGTATGTCTAGTTAACTAGCTAGACGGCAAAGTGGTACGCGCCTTGGTTTTTATGGTAGAGACCACAGTTTCAATATTTTGGTACCGGTTTGCTAAGATGCGGCTGCTAGCCTGAACGGGTGTAAAAACCCCTCAACACAACTTTAAATATACATGTTCTAGAAAGATTTTGACCTGTTTTAGGCTATAGAAGAAATCATTAAATGGCACATGTGCTTTATCGACTGAAAAAATAACCAACATTCGCGTTTTTTGTTGAATGTATTCACTCCAATATTTTGCTAGTTATTGTTTTGGCTGCTGTGTGATAAAAGTATCTTATCCCCTAGTTATTCCAATAAATTTAGGCTTTTATGAAAGGCCTTTAACATGTCTAGAATACTAAGTAGGCCACAAAGTGGTACGCGCCTTTGTTTTTATGGCAGAGAGCACAGTCTCAATATTTTCATACTCGATTTCAAAGATGCGGCTTCTAGCCTAAATAAAATTTTATACCTCTCAAAACATGTACAAATTTACATTTTCTATAAAGGTTTTGAGCTATTCTAGACCTTGGAGTAAGTCTTTAAGCGGTACACTTCCTTCTTTTACTATAAATATTTTTACCTTTCATCTTAAAAAATGAATATGTTTTCTCTCACATTTTTCTAGGTAATGATTTGGCTGCTGGGTGATAGAAGTATCTAATCCCCTAGATATGCCTTAATATTTAGACTTTTCTGAAAGCTCTTGAGTATGTCTAGTTAACTAACTAGACGGCAAAGTGGTACGCGCCTTGGTTTTATTGTAGAGACCACAGTTTCAATATTTTGGTACCGGTTTGCTAAGATGCGGCTGCTAGCCTAAATGGGTGTAAAAACCCCTCAACACAACTTTAAATATACATGTTCTAGAAAGATTTTGAACTGTTTTAGGCTATAGAAGAAATCATCAAATGGTACATGTGCTTTATCGACTGAAAAAATAACCAAAATTCGCGTTTTTTGTTGAATGTATTCACTCCAATATTCTGCTAGTTATTGTTTTGGCTGCTGTGTGATAAAAGTATCTTATCTCCTAGTTATTCCAATAAATTTAAGCTTTTATGAAAGGCCTTTAGCATGTCTAGAATACTAAGTAGGCCACAAAGTGGTACGCGCCTTTGTTTTTATGGCAGAGAGCACAGTCTCAATATTTTCATACTCGTTTTCAAAGATGCGGCTTCTAGCCTAAATAAAATTTTATACCTCTCAAAACATGTACAAATTTACATTTTCTATAAAGGTTTTGAGCTATTCTAGACCTTGGAGTAAGTCCTAAAGCGGTACACTTCCTTCTTTTACTATAAATATTTTTACCTTTCATCTTAAAAAATGAATATGTTTTCTCTCACATTTTTCTAGGTAATGATTTGGCTGCTGGGTGATAGAAGTATCTAATCCCCTAGATATGCCTTAATGTTTAGACTTTTCTGAAAGCTCTTGAGTATGTCTAGTTAACTAACTAGACGGCAAAGTGGTACGCGCCTTGGTTTTTATGGTAGAGACCACAGTTTCAATATTTTGGTACCGGTTTGCTAAGATGCGGCTGCTAGCCTGAACGGATGTAAAAACCCCTCAAGACAACTTTAAATATACATGTTCTAGAAAGATTTTGACCTGTTTTAGGCTATAGAAGAAATCATTAAATGGCACATGTGCTTTATCGACTGAAAAAATAACCAACATTCGCGTTTTTTGTTGAATGTATTCACTCCAATATTTTGCTAGTTATTGTTTTGGCTGCTGTGTGATAAAAGTATCTTATCCCCTAGTTATTCCAATAAATTTAGGCTTTTATGAAAGGCCTTTAACATGTCTAGAATACTAAGTAGGCCACAAAGTGGTACGCGCCTTTGTTTTTATGGCAGAGAGCACAGTCTCAATATTTTCATACTCGATTTCAAAGATGCGGCTTCTAGCCTAAATAAAATTTTATACCTCTCAAAACATGTACAAATTTACATTTTCTATAAAGGTTTTGAGCTATTCTAGACCTTGGAGTAAGTCCTAAAGCGGTACACTTCCTTCTTTTACTATAAATATTTTTACCTTTCATCTTTAAAAATGAATATGTTTTTTCTCACATTTTTCTAGGTAATAATTTGGCTGCTGGGTGATAGAAGTATCTAATCCCCTAGATATGCCTTAATGTTTAGACTTTTCTGAAAGCTCTTGAGTATGGCTAGTTCACTAACTAGACGGCAAAGTGGTACGCGCCTTGGTTTTTATGGTAGAGACCACAGTTTCAATATTTTGGTACTGGTTTGCTAAGATGCGGCTGATAGCCTATATAAAATTTTATAGTCCTCAAAACATGTACAAATTTACATATTCTATAAAGGTTTTGAGCTATTCTAGACCTTGGAGTAAGTCCTAAAGCGGTACACTTCCTTCTTTTACTATAAATATTTTTACCTTTCATCTTAAAAAATGAATATGTTTTCTCTCACATTTTTCTAGGTAATGATTTGGCTGCTGGGTGATAGAAGTATCTAATCCCCTAGATATGCCTTAATGTTTAGACTTTTCTGAAAGCTCTTGAGTATGGCTAGTTTACTAACTAGACGGCAAAGTGGTACGCGCCTTGGTTTTATTGTAGAGACCACAGTTTCAATATTTTGGTACCGGTTTGCTAAGATGCGGCTGCTAGCCTGAACGGGTGTAAAAACCCCTCAACACAACTTTAAATATACATGTTCTAGAAAGATTTTGACCTGTTTTAGGCTATAGAAGAAATCATTAAATGGCATATGTGCTTTATCGACTGAAAAAATAACCAACATTCGCGTTTTTTGTTGAATGTATTCACTCCAATATTTTGCTAGTTATTGTTTTGGCTGCTGTGTGATAAAAGTATCTTATCCCCTAGTTATTCCAATAAATTTAGGCTTTTATGAAAGGCCTTTAACATGTCTAGAATACTGAGTAGGCCACAAAGTGGTACGCGCCTTTGTTTTTATGGCAGAGAGCACAGTCTCAATATTTTCATACTCGATTTCAAAGATGCGGCTTCTAGCCTAAATAAAATTTCATACCTCTCAAAACATGTACAAATTTACATTTTCTATAAAGGTTTTGAGCTATTCTAGACCTTGGAGTAAGTCCTAAAGCGGTACACTTCCTTCTTTTACTATAAATATTTTTACCTTTCATCTTAAAAAATGAATATGTTTTCTCTCACATTTTTCTAGGTAATGATTTGGCTGCTGGGTGATAGAAGTATCTAATCCCCTAGATATGCCTTAATGTTTAGACTTTTCTGAAAGCTCTTGAGTATGGCTAGTTTACTAACTAGACGGCAAAGTGGTACGCGCCTTGGTTTTTATGGTAGAGACCACAGTTTCAATATTTTGGTACTGGTTTGCTAAGATGCGGCTGATAGCCTAAATAAAATTTTATAGTCCTCAAAACATGTACGAATTTACATTTTCTAAAAAGGTTTTGAGCTATTCTAGACCATGAAGTAAGTCCTAAAGCGGTACGCTTCCTACTTTTACTAGAAATATTTTCACCTTTCATCTTTAAAAATGAATATGTTTTCTCTCACATTTTTCTAGGTAATGATTTGGCTGCTGGATGATAGAAGTAATTAATCCCCTAGATATGCCTAAATGTTTAGACTTTTCTGAAAGCTCTTGAGAATGGCTAGTATACTAACTGGACGGCAAAGTGGTACGCGCCTTGGTTTTTATGGTAGAGACCACAGTTTCAATATTTTGGTACTGGTTTGCTAAGATGCGGCTGATAGCCTAAATAAAATTTTATAGTCCTCAAAACATGTACGAATTTACATTTTCTAAAAAGGTTTTGAGCTATTCTAGACCATGAAGTAAGTTTTAAAGCGGTACGCTTCCTACTTTTACTAGAAATATTTTCACCTTTCATCTTTAAAAATGAATATGTTTTCTCTCACATTTTTCTAGGTAATGATTTGGCTGCTGGATGATAGAAGTAATTAATCCCCTAGATATGCCTAAATGTTTAGACTTTTCTGAAAGCTCTTGAGAATGGCTAGTATACTAACTGGACGGCAAAGTGGTACGCGCCTTGGTTTTTATGGTAGAGACCACAGTTTCAATATTTTGGTACCGGTTTGCTAAGATGCGGCTACTAGCCTGAACGGATGTAAAAACCCCTCAAGACAACTTTAAATATACATGTTCTAGAAAGATTTTGACCTGTTTTAGGCTATAGAAGAAATCAATAAATGGCACATGTGCTTTATCGACTGAAAAAAAACCAACATTCGCGTTTTTTGTTGAATGTATTCACTCCAATATTTTGCTAGTTATTGTTTTGGCTGCTGTGTGATAAAAGTATCTTATCCCCTAGTTATTCCAATAAATTTAGGCTTTTATGAAAGGCCTTTAACATGTCTAGAATACTAAGTAGGCCACAAAGTGGTACGCGCCTTTGTTTTTATGGCAGAGAGCACAGTCTCAATATTTTCATACTCGATTTCAAAGATGCGGCTTCTAGCCTAAATAAAATTTTATACCTCTCAAAACATGTACAAATTTACATTTTCTATAAAGGTTTTGAGCTATTCTAGACCTTGGAGTAAGTCCTAATGCGGTACACTTCCTTCTTTTACTATAAATATTTTTACCTTTCATCTTAAAAAATGAATATGTTTTCTCTCACATTTTTCTAGGTAATGATTTGGCTGCTGGGTGATAGAAGTATCTAATCCCCTAGATATGCCTTAATGTTTAGACTTTTCTGAAAGCTGTTAAGTATGTCTAGTTTACTAACTAGACGGCAAAGTGGTACGCGCCTTGGTTTTTATGGTAGAGACCACAGTTTCAATATTTTGGTACTGGTTTGCTAAGATGCGGCTGATAGCCTATATAAAATTTTATAGTCCTCAAAACATGTACAAATTTACATTTTCTATAAAGGTTTTGAGCTATTCTAGACCTTGGAGTAAGTCCTAAAGCGGTACACTTCCTTCTTTTACTATAAATATTTTTACCTTTCATCTTAAAAAATGAATATGTTTTCTCTCACATTTTTCTAGGTAATGATTTGGCTGCTGGGTGATAGAAGTATCTAATCCCCTAGATATGCCTTAATGTTTAGACTTTTCTGAAAGCTCTTGAGTATGGCTAGTTTACTAACTAGACGGCAAAGTGGTACGCGCCTTGGTTTTTATGGTAGAGACCACAGTTTCAATATTTTGGTACTGGTTTGCTAAGATGCGGCTGATAGCCTATATAAAATGTTATAGTCCTCAAAACATGTACAAATTTACATTTTCTATAAAGGTTTTGAGCTACTCTAGACCTTGGAGTAAGTCCTAAAGCGGTACACTTCCTTCTTTTACTATAAATATTTTTACCTTTCATCTTAAAAAATGAATATGTTTTCTCTCACATTTTTCTAGGTAATGATTTGGCTGCTGGGTGATAGAAGTATCTAATCCCCTAGATATGCCTTAATGTTTAGACTTTTCTGAAAGCTCTTGAGTATGGCTAGTTTACTAACTAGACGGCAAAGTGGTACGCGCCTTGGTTTTTATGGTAGAGACCACAGTTTCAATATTTTGGTACTGGTTTGCTAAGATGCGGCTGATAGCCTATATAAAATTTTATAGTCCTCAAAACATGTACAAATTTACATTTTCTATAAAGGTTCTGAGCTATTCTAGACCTTGGAGTAAGTCCTAAAGCGGTACACTTCCTTCTTTTACTATAAATATTTTTACCTTTCATCTTAAAAAATGAATATGTTTTCTCTCACATTTTTCTAGGTAATGATTTGGCTGCTGGGTGATAGAAGTATCTAATCCCCTAGATATGCCTTAATGTTTAGACTTTTCTGAAAGCTCTTGAGTATGGCTAGTTCACTAACTAGACGGCAAAGTGGTACGCGCCTTGGTTTTTATGTTAGAGACCACAGTTTCAATATTTTGGTACCGGTTTGCTAAGATGCGGCTGCTAGCCTGAACGGGTGTAAAAACCCCTCAACACAACTTTAAATATACATGTTCTAGAAAGATTTTGACCTGTTTTAGGCTATAGAAGAAATCATCAAATGGTACATGTGCTTTATCGACTGAAAAAATAACCAACATTCGCGATTTTTGTTGAATGTATTCACTCCAATATTCTACTAGTTATTGTTTTGGCTGCTGTGTGATAAAAGTATCTTATCCCCTAGTTATTCCAATAAATTTAGGCTTTTATGAAAGGCCTTTAGCATGTCTAGAATACTAAGTAGGCCACAAAGTGGTACGCCCCTTTGTTTTTATGGCAGAGAGCCCAGTCTCAATATTTTCATACTCGTTTTCAAAGATGCGGCATCTAGCCTAAATAAAATTTTATACCTCTCAAAACATGTACAAATTTACATTTTCTATAAAGGTTTTGAGATATTCTAGACCTTGGAGTAAGTCGTAAAGCGGTACACTTCCTTCTTTTACTATAAATATTTTTACCTTTCATCTTAAAAAATGAATATGTTTTCTCTCACATTTTTCTAGGTAATGATTTGGCTGCTGGGTGATAGAAGTATCTAATCCCCTAGATGTGCCTTAATGTTTAGACTTTTCTGAAAGCTCTTGAGTATGTCTAGTTAACTAACTAGACGGCAAAGTGGTACGCGCCTTGGTTTTTATGGTAGAGACCACAGTTTCAATATTTTGGTACCGGTTTGCTAAGATGCGGCTGCTAGCCTGAACGGGTGTAAAAACCCCTCAACACAACTTTAAATATACATGTTCTAGAAAGATTTTGAACTGCTTTAGGCTATAGAAGAAATCATTAAATGGTACATGTGCTTTATCGACTGAAAAAATAACCAACATTCGCGTTTTTTGTTGAATGTATTCACTCCCATATTTTGCTAGTTATTGTTTTGGCTGCTGTGTGATAAAAGTATCTTATCCCCTAGTTATTCCAATAAATTTAGGTTTTTATGAAAGGCCTTTAGCATGTCTAGAATACTAAGTAGGCCACAAAGTGGTACGCGCCTTTGTTTTTATGGCAGAGAGCACAGTCTCAATATTTTCATACTCGTTTTCAAAAATGCGGCTTCTAGCCTAAATAAAATTTTATACCTCTCAAAACATGTACAAATTTACATTTTCTATAAAGGTTTTGAGCTATTCTAGACCTTGAAGTAAGTCCTAAAGCGGTACACTTCCTTCTTTTAGTATAAATATTTTTACCTTTCATCTTAAAAAATGAATATGTTTTTTCTCACATTTTTCTAGGTAATAATTTGGCTGCTGGGTGATAGAAGTATCTAATCCCCTAGATATGCCTTAATGTTTAGACTTTTCTGAAAGCTCTTGAGTATGGCTAGTTCACTAACTAGACGGCAAAGTGGTACGCGCCTTGGTTTTTATGGTAGAGACCACAGTTTCAATATTTTGGTACCGGTTTGCTAAGATGCGGCTGCTAGCCTGAACGGGTGTAAAAACCCCTCAAGACAACTTTAAATATACATGTTCTAGAAAGATTTTGACCTGTTTTAGGCTATAGAAGAAATCATTAAATGGCACATGTGCTTTATCGACTGAAAAAAAAACCAACATTCGCGTTTTTTGTTGAATGTATTCACTCCAATATTTTGCTAGTTATTGTTTTGGCTGCTGTGTGATAAAAGTATCTTATCCCCTAGTTATTCCAATAAATTTAGGCTTTTATGAAAGGCCTTTAACATGTCTAGAATACTAAGTAGGCCACAAAGTGGTACGCGCCTTTGTTTTTATGGCAGAGAGCACAGTCTCAATATTTTCATACTCGATTTCAAAGATGCGGCTTCTAGCCTAAATAAAATTTTATACCTCTCAAAACATGTACAAATTTACATTTTCTATAAAGGTTTTGAGCTATTCTAGACCTTGGAGTAAGTCCTAAAGCGGTACACTTCCTTCTTTTACTATAAATATTTTTACCTTTCATCTTAAAAAATGAATATGTTTTTTCTCACATTTTTCTAGGTAATAATTTGGCTGCTGGGTGATAGAAGTATCTAATCCCCTAGATATGCCTTAATGTTTAGACTTTTCTGAAAGCTCTTGAGTATGGCTAGTTCACTAACTAGACGTCAAAGTGGTACGCGCCTTGGTTTTTATGGTAGAGACCACAGTTTCAATATTTTGGTACCGGTTTGCTAAGATGCGGCTGCTAGCCTGAACGGGTGTAAAAACCCCTCAACACAACTTTAAATATACATGTTCTAGAAAGATTTTGAACTGTTTTAGGCTATAGAAGAAATCATTAAATGGTACATGTGCTTTATCGACTGAAAAAATAACCAACATTCGCGTTTTTTGTTGAATGTATTCACTCCAATATTCTGCTAGTTATTGTTTTGGCTGCTGTGTGATAAAAGTATCTTATCTCCTAGTTATTCCAATAAATTTAGGCTTTTATGAAAGGCCTTTAACATGTCTAGAATACTAAGTAGGCCACAAAGTGGTACGCGCCTTTGTTTTTATGGCAGAGAGCACAGTCTCAATATTTTTATACTCGTTTTCAAAGATGCGGCTTCTAGCCTAAATAAAATTTTATACCTCTCAAAACATGTACAAATTTACATTTTCTATAAAGGTTTTGAGCTATTCTAGACCTTGGAGTAAGTCCTAAAGCGGTACACTTCCTTCTTTTACTATAAATATTTTTACCTTTCATCTTAAAAAATGAATATGTTTTCTCTCACATTTTTGTAGGTAATGATTTGGCTGCTGGGTGATAGAAGTATCTAATCCCCTAGATATGCCTTAATGTTTAGACTTTTCTGAAAGCTGTTAAGTATGTCTAGTTTACTAACTAGACGGCAAAGTGGTACGCGCCTTGGTTTTTATGGTAGAGACCACAGTTTCAATATTTTGGTACTGGTTTGCTAAGATGCGGCTGATAGCCTATATAAAATTTTATAGTCCTCAAAACATGTACAAATTTACATTTTCTATAAAGGTTTTGAGCTATTCTAGACCTTGGAGTAAGTCCTAAAGCGGTACACTTCCTTCTTTTACTATAAATATTTTTACCTTTCATCTTAAAAAATGAATATGTTTTCTCTCACATTTTTCTAGGTAATGATTTGGCTGCTGGGTGATAGAAGTATCTAATCCCCTAGATATGCCTTAATGTTTAGACTTTTCTGAAAGCTCTTGAGTATGGCTAGTTTACTAACTAGACGGCAAAGTGGTACGCGCCTTGGTTTTTATGGTAGAGACCACAGTTTCAATATTTTGGTACCGGTTTGCTAAGATGCGGCTGCTAGCCTGAACGGGTGTAAAAACCCCTCAACACAACTTTAAATATACATGTTCTAGAAAGATTTTGAACTTTTTTAGGCTATAGAAGAAATCATCAAATGGTACATGTGCTTTATCGACTGAAAAAATAACCAACATTCGCGTTTTTTGTTGAATGTATTCACTCCAATATTCTGCTAGTTATTGTTTTGGCTGCTGTGTGATAAAAGTATCTTATCTCCTAGTTATTCCAATAAATTTAGGCTTTTATGAAAGGCCTTTAACATGTCTAGAATACTAAGTAGGCCACAAAGTGGTACGCGCCTTTGTTTTTATGGCAGAGAGCACAGTCTCAATATTTTTATACTCGTTTTCAAAGATGCGGCTTCTAGCCTAAATAAAATTTTATACCTCTCAAAACATGTACAAATTTACATTTTCTATAAAGGTTTTGAGCTATTCTAGACCTTGGAGTAAGTCCTAAAGCGGTACACTTCCTTCTTTTACTATAAATATTTTTACCTTTCATCTTAAAAAATGAATATGTTTTCTCTCACATTTTTCTAGGTAATGATTTGGCTGCTGGGTGATAGAAGTATCTAATCCCCTAGATATGCCTTAATGTTTAGACTTTTCTGAAAGCTGTTAAGTATGTCTAGTTTACTAACTAGACGGCAAAGTGGTACGCGCCTTGGTTTTTATGGTAGAGACCACAGTTTCAATATTTTGGTACTGGTTTGCTAAGATGCGGCTGATAGCCTATATAAAATTTTATAGTCCTCAAAACATGTACAAATTTACATTTTCTATAAAGGTTTTGAGCTATTCTAGACCTTGGAGTAAGTCCTAAAGCGGTACACTTCCTTCTTTTACTATAAATATTTTTACCTTTCATCTTAAAAAATGAATATGTTTTCTCTCACATTTTTCTAGGTAATGATTTGGCTGCTGGGTGATAGAAGTATCTAATCCCCTAGATATGCCTTAATGTTTAGACTTTTCTGAAAGCTCTTGAGTATGGCTAGTTTACTAACTAGACGGCAAAGTGGTACGCGCCTTGGTTTTTATGGTAGAGACCACAGTTTCAATATTTTGGTACCGGTTTGCTAAGATGCGGCTGCTAGCCTGAACGGGTGTAAATACCCCTCAACACAACTTTAAATATACATGTTCTAGAAAGATTTTGAACTTTTTTAGGCTATAGAAGAAATCATCAAATGGTACATGTGCTTTATCGACTGAAAAAATAACCAACATTTGCGTTTTTTGTTGAAAGTATTCACTCCAATATTCTGCTAGTTATTGTTTTGGCTGCTGTGTGATAAAAGTATCTTATCTCCTAGTTATTCCAATAAATTTAGGCTTTTATGAAAGGCCTTTAGCATGTCTAGAATACTAAGTAGGCCACAAAGTGGTACGCGCCTTTGTTTTTATGGCAGAGAGCACAGTCTCAATATTTTCATACTCGTTTTCAAAGATGCGGCTTCTAGCCTAAATAAAATTTTATACCTCTCAAAACATGTACAAATTTACATTTTCTATAAAGGTTTTGAGCTATTCTAGACCTTGGAGTAAGTCCTAAAGCGGTACACTTCCTTCTTTTAGTATAAATATTTTTACCTTTCATCTTAAAAAATGAATATGTTTTTTCTCACATTTTTCTAGGTAATAATTTGGCTGCTGGGTGATAGAAGTATCTAATCCCCTAGATATGCCTTAATGTTTAGGATTTTCTGAAAGCTCTTGAGTATGGCTAGTTCACTAACTAGACGGCAAAGTGGTACGCGCCTTGGTTTTTATGGTAGAGACCACAGTTTCAATATTTTGGTACCGGTTTGCTAAGATGCGGCTGCTAGCCTGAACGGGTGTAAAAACCCCTCAACACAACTTTAAATATACTTGTTCTAGAAAGAGTTTGAACTGTTTTAGGCTATAGAAGAAATCATTAAATGGTACATGTGCTTTATCGACTGAAAAAATAACCAACATTCGCGTTTTTTGTTGAATGTATTCACTTCAATATTTTGCTAGTTATTGTTTTGGCTGCTGTGTGATAAAAGTATCTTATCCCCTAGTTATTCCAATAAATTTAGGTTTTTATGAAAGGCCTTTAGCATGTCTAGAATACTAAGTAGGCCACAAAGTGGTACGCGCCTTTGTTTTTATGGCAGAGAGCACAGTCTCAATATTTTCATAATCGTTTTCAAAGATGCGGCTTCTAGCCTAAATAAAATTTTATACCTCTCAAAACATGTACAAATTTACATTTTCTATAAAGGTTTTGAGCTATTCTAGACCTTGGAGTAAGTCCTAAAGCGGTACACTTCCTTCTTTTACTATAAATATTTTTACCTTTCATCTTAAAAAATGAATATGTTTTCTCTCACATTTTTCTAGGTAATGATTTGGCTGCTGGGTGATAGAAGTATCTAATCCCCTAGATATGCCTTAATGTTTAGACTTTTCTGAAAGCTGTTGAGTATGTCTAGTTAACTAACTAGACAGCAAAGTGGTACGCGCCTTGGTTTTTATGGTAGAGACCACAGTTTCAATATTTTGGTACCGGTTTGCTAAGATGCGGCTGCTAGCCTGAACGGGTGTAAAAACCCCTCAACACAACTTTAAATATACATGTTCTAGAAAGATTTTGATCTGTTTTAAGCTATAGAAGAAATCATTAAATGGTACATGTGCTTTATCGACTGAAAAAATAACCAACATTCGCGTTTTTTGTTGAATGTATTCACTCCAATATTTTGCTAGTTATTGTTTTGGCTGCTGTGTGATAAAAGTATCTTATCCCCTAGTTATTCCAATAAATTTAGGCTTTTTTAAAAGAACATAAGCATATCTAGAATACTAAGTAGGCCACAAAGTGGTACGCGCTTTGGTTTTTATGGCAGAGATACCACAGTTTCAATATTTTGATATTCGCTTGCAAAGATACGTCTGCCAGCCTGAACGGGTATCTAAACCCCTGAATATCACTATAAATATACTTTTTCCTACACGATTTTTAGACGTTTTAGACTGATAAGTAAGTCGTTAATTGGTACGCTCCCTATAATCATTTTGAAGCTAATCAACAGTCGCCTTTGTTATATAATATACTAGATGTGCCCGCGAAATACGTTTCATCATAATAATTAACCAAAAAAAATCTGAAGAGGGCCGGACTTATCACTTAGTGATATAAAATATAGCCAATGGCCTATTCTGAGGCCTGCCAAAAATACACAAAAATATTCATAAAAATCGGTCGTGTTGTTTCGGAGGATTTCGTTAACAAGCCTTGTGACACGATATTTCATACATTTACTCTGATTTTTTTTAGCTAATGGACTTGGTTTCTGGGTGATATAGGTATCATAAAATAATAAATTTAGGCTTTTCTGGAAGGTTTTGAGCATATCAAGATAGTTAGGAGCCTACAAATTGATAGGCGCCACAGTTTTCATGTTTGAAAATATCATCTCATTGATTTAATACTATTTTCATTTATATTGGTGTTAGAATGGAATTTTTAATGATCTTATCTTATTTTATGTTCTTTAGGCAATGTGACATATATTCTAATGTTTTAAAGGCTGAATTAACTAGTTTTATTTGAAGATTTTATAACTACTTCTTAAATTGGTCGGGTTATACATCGGCTGCTACTTTTGGCTGCTAACTTCACACCGGTTATTAAATTCGGGTTTCTTTCACTAAAAAGATTGCATTCACTAAAACGTTAAAAATAAAAAATATTATATAAAAAATAAAAACCTACTTCAAAAACACTGAGAAGTTAAAAATAATATAAGAATAGGTACAGACAACATCTCACTTCTATATTGAAGTCGGTGCCAAACGATGATCTCCTAGAAAGTGTTAAAATTTGTCACCGACTTCAATATAGAAGCGTGATGTTGTCTGTACCTATTCTTATATTATTTTTAACTTTTCAGTGTTTTTGAAGTCGGTTTTTATTATTATTATTCGATGCATAGCGACCATCCACCATCTTCTTTAACGCCACTCTTTTTGAATTTTTTTTTGTATGATATTCGTGTACATACATATAATAATTAATAGTGCATAGCGAAACAGTGGAAGCGACTTCTAACGCGTCCATCCTCTCGGTGATCAAAACCGCAAGTGAATAGACGAGAGTGTACATGGTAAGCACTCGCTGACAGGTCTCTCGGGCGAGACCTCTCGGCGAGACTTGACGAGAGCACTCGTCGAGAGTGTACAGCCGCCATTAGATTTTGACAATCGCAGCCCTACGTCCATCACTGGTTTTTAAAAGGAAGTCAGCACAGAGTCTTGCGTTGACGGCGTAATGGCTATCTAATTAAAGACGATTATGATAGATTTTTTCTAAAACAATAACAATGTTCAGTTTGTTTTGAACACGTTCCCACGATATATACTGTTACCGTGACGTTGACATCTGACGCGTCACTGCGTTTGAATGAATATATCGTGCGGCGGCGACGCTCGAAACCGCCCGACTCCAGCTCATTAATTGTCGTTATATACGTCAATACTCCAACTAAGCTAAAACGCGCGAATTCGCGCGCCGAAGCGCGATTTCGTGTTTTTTTTTTATTTGCGTGACACAAACTCGTGCGTTCTTTAATTGAAATAGAGATAAATATACATAGTTTAAAATCATGACGCATCGCTTCGCTTCTACTCTGCGTCAATGTGGGCTGAGCCTTGATCAGTACATCCATCACAGTCCACATTCCACTGTATCAAAACCGCAATGAGAGCGAGAATACGCTATACGTTACAAAAACAGTATCTCTGTTTCAGTATTTTTAACCGATTTCAAAAAAGGAGAAGGTTCTATGTTCGGCTGTCTATTTTTTTTTGTATGGTTCACCGCCATTCCGCCATTTGTGGGCCGATTTTCAAATTCTTTTTTTAAAATGTTGCTCTAACTAATACTTTTTATCTCAACGTTTATTCACTAAGTACAGTAACCTGCTTATCAAGCTTGGACCGTTCTAATGTCGCTCGTAATGTGGCGATTTTCGTAGTGTAAATGTATAGCTTGAATGGGAGCTTACTGTACACACAGCAACACGCCAGACTATACATGTTGATGTTGAGACCGATCTTATGTCGCTAGTAATAGCGACGGCTTTCGTAATGCAAATGTAAAGCTTGACGTGCCGCCGACTGTACCTCCTACATTTTATTTTCGCAAACTTAATATTATTTCTCAACGTTAACATCAAGTTCTCGTTTTAGTTGTTCAAACACTGGGATACAAAGTAGATTCCGTGAACGTAGAATCAAATTAATTTTGCGGCAAAGTACTTATGGCTTTTATCGCGTTTGCAAAAGAAATGTTGTTTGAGACAGTTTGAGTACTTGTTGATGTTTGGTTTAGCTGTTATAGCATTTTGGATTAATATTTCTTTGTTGTATGAAATACTATCAATATCCTTACATATTATAAAACAAAGTCCCCCGCCGCGTCTGTCTGTCTGTCTGTTCGCGATAAACTCAAAAACTACTGCACCGATTTTCAAGCGGTTTTCACCATTCGATAGCGTGATTCTCGAGAAAGGTTTTAGCATATGATTTATAAAGTTTTTGTATTTATTTCTGTGTACATTAAACGATATTTGTTGAAAATGTCGGGAAAAAATAAATTAAGGCGAAACTTAGTTCGCGGGCACAGCTAGTTCTCATTATAAAGTAATGTATTATGCAATGTTTTGACGGTATAAAGAGTTGGCTGATTGAGATAGAATACGCCTCGCACTTCCACACAGAACCTGCACCATGTCGATGTCGCTCACGTAGTTGCTCGCGGTTTTGTATTCAAATTTGTTGACCTGCCATAGATGTATCTCTACCTTACAGAAGACCGCAGCTATTTGACGTCATAATATTGTGTTTCCATGCCAGAGTGACGCCGCCAGCGCTGTCTGTCTTTGTATTGACAGTTTCGGGATTCTTATGGTCATTTTCACCAACCTCTTCTTAGCTTAGGGGACTCTTAGGTGGCATGCTGTCACACTCTTTTCATTAAAGACAAAAGTGACAGCATACGTCTTAGGGGCTTCCTAAGCTAAGTAATGGTTGGTGAAATCGGCCATGAGTCCGATTGGCACGTGACTGCTTAAGTTGCAACTCGCAAGCGTCTAAACAAGCATTTCTGAAACTCAATCATGCCCCGTTTGAAATATTCTAGTATTTCCTCATGCTGATCCACACAAATATAGATTTATGTAACATGTGTGTTTTTTTTGTCCTGGATAATAATAATAATATTATATTGTGATGTAATGTAGTTTCATAAATAAATATTTACTAATGGAGATGAAAACGTTGTCATACAAAACTTTATTAGTTAATATTAATTTGATAACATAAGGACTACTGAGTCAATGCAACGCGTGACCTCGTGGGCTATTGTCTAGGAAAAAATCTATCACGATCGCTTATAAGTTGACAGCCATTGCGCCGAGAGCATAAGACTCTGCGCCGACTTCCTTTTATAAAGGAGTAATGGATGGACTGCGACTGTCAAATTGTAAGCGATCACGATAGATTTTTTCCTTAGACAATAACCCCCCGGGTCAGCCAGTATATTAATAATACGACTGTATGTTGCTATATTAATAAGAACGATTCAATCGCAAATGTTTACAGAACCTGTAGGCTTACTCTCGAACCAATTCCGATCGATAGGTATTGAGATTGTGATTTTTCGTACGCTTATTTTTGCGCATTGGCTCCAAATTGAGTCCGTATTGCGCGGATTTTGGGTTTACCAAACTCAGTATTATTTAATTTTCTCAAAATACGGATCCAATTTGGCACTAGTATTGCTACTGAAGCGTACAAAAAATCACAATCCCAATGACGATCCATCGGAATTCAAGAGGTTTAAGAGTTAGCCCACTGGTCTAAAGTTAGTCTTGATGTAAATGTTTTAAAACAATACAATTTCAGGAATGTATGATAATGCTCCAGGGACAGAAACCGTGACCTATTGTCTGACCTAAATCGACGAAAACATTAATTTTATTAATTTCTTCCCAGAGTAAATAAATTCGTGGACGTATAAAAAGCTGTCATAGCAGATCCCGCCCACCTTATTCTGTGAAAATGTAAAGGTTCTATCTTAGAAATAGGCGCTTATACAACTTAATACCCTTATCTCGCAGATCCTACGAATCAATTGTTTCGTCAATTTGTCTCAGAATCGCGTGCGGATTCCCTCATTAATCCCTACAAGTTACGAGTCAGAATGATGAGAAATAACTGAATCCCAGCCGTTTTCAGTAACATGCAGCTACACGAGTATAATCCTTTGCGTAGCGCTAATTACACCGCTGGTGCTCACGGGCAAATCCTCATGTTACGGAACTTTACCTTTTCTCACAGTGTATAAACATGGCCGCAGGTGAAGCCGTGGAGAGGTGGCAAATCAAGGAAATTGTTGGGGCAGCGTCTAATTATTGTGATGTGAATCTTTTTCAGGCTTAGGTCCAATTTCACCAATATTTAAACAGGTGGTTAGTTAACTAACAAACAAGTTTTTGACATTTCACTCATACAATAAGTGTCAAAAACGATTGTTTGTTAACTATAACCGCCTGTTAAATGTTGGTGAAATTCGACCTTAACCTTCGTTATTTAACTATCGTTCGGTTCAAAATATAACATATAAAATATTGACGTATGTCAAATCACACGTTTATGCAGTCAATAATGCATAAATATACAAATGCACAATCAATTTAATTATACTTACTCTAAGCCCGAGTCGGTCTCATGGATCGATTGAAGCCTAATGCTACCTACTTAAAAATGTACTTTGTACAGAGGTGCGATTGGCATTAAAGTGGAGCCACTGAATAGATAACTACTACGTACCTAAGTTGCACTCCTTTGATCTTGAAAAAAGCCGGCATTTTAAATACCTAAACATCGAGCGTCCAAGCTGAATCGCACGCATTAGTGTGTTATTAATCTCACGACGCTATGAGCTCGAGCGATAGGGTTGCTGCTGATGGTACATACATATAAAACAAGTATACATATAAAATAAGTATTTCCCACAATTTTTGTGTAACATTATACATGTATTAAAATCAATAATTGAGTATAACTCACAGTCACAATGTCCTTCTTTGAAGTGTCGGTTATAATATTTAATAGCGTTAATCCTCAATCGTTATAATTTTATGAGAGAAAGAGGAGTGTGGATATGGAGCATTTAAGTTTAAATTTTTGGGTCTAGTTATTCCTTAAGAAGTATTTAATTCATGTATGTACAACCCTCTATGACTTAGCCTAAAAACTATGAACGTCTAATTCATATGAAGTTAGGTATTTGTCGACCTGAGTAGAATGTCCAGTTTCATCGGTTATTTTATGTAATTTTCTTGGAAATATTCCCAATTTCATAAATGTGGGATAGATAGTAGTATACCTAACCTACTTTCCTATTCAGTGTTTATAACTATTTTGCCACACAACTGTAAGGTCAATTGACATCTCGTTCACTGTAAAGGGAATTTAGTTAGGTATTTTTTGCATAGTATTATTCCTGTAAAATACCTATTAATACCTATAAAAATTAAAAGCAAAAGAAATAGCAAATATAAAAATGATGAATTAGAATCCTTTTTATAGCGATACACCCGTAAACGCAGAAATTAATTCGACTTATCATTATCACAAACTAGCTGTGCCCGCGAACTACGTTTCGCCTTAATTTATTTTTTCCGACATCTTCAACAAATATCGTTAATGTACACAGAAATAATTTTAATAAATACAAAAACTTAACAAATTATATACGAAAACCTTTCTCGAGATTCACGCTATCGAGTGGTGAAAACCGCTTGAAAATCGGTGCAGTAGTTTTTGAGTTTATCGCGAACAGACAGACAGACGCTGCGGGGGACTTTGTTTTATAATATGTAATGATTTATACCAGTGCATTCCAGTAAGGCTGTCAAGAATGTCTTAGACAAAAACCTGCATATAGAAAATATCAAACTCGTAAGAAAAGCTGTCTTTCTTTTATTTCTTCTGAATCCTCGTGGTAACAAACGACCTCGCGAGTAATTGTGTAAGTGTGTAACAAAGTTGGGCGAGTTATACTTGAATTATAGATACGTTGAATGTTACTCGCAGCTCTGAAATCTTATGTGAGCAACAACCAAGCCAGCCCTAAGGTTTTTCACAACGGCAATAACTTAAGAGCTGGAGAAAATAAATTTACGTCACGTATTCCTTGTAGGATAGCTCTGAAGCTAAGACTGGGACTAGGGCGCTTAGATCATTAGTAAGGCTAATATTCTGGATGTCGTCTACTCACAAAGGTCGCGGGGATAATGGAGTCGGCTTCGTTCTTCATACGAGCAACGATTAAGTAAGTGAGATGTTATGTCTGAGCACTTACTCTAATGAGAATTTTAGTAGTAATAGCACATATGTATTTTAATGACTTCTGTACTCGATTGCCGGATTGAATATGTTGCTATAGTAAATAAGTTAATTATTAGATGTAAATATTATTGACAATAAATAGAGTTGATGTTCCAAATAACACAATACGAACCCCAAACCGACCGCACTTGCCCCTGGAGTACCCTGTTAAACAATAAACGAGGCGAGGGTCAAGTCACATAGAAAATCCATAGAACATCACGGTACAGTACATGTTTATAACGCATTAATAATAACACAGCGTATATGACTTTGGCAAGAAGGTTGGAACTCTAACTCAGTTGGACCTGCACCAAGTCACGATAACATTTACTGTATTGGCAATTTAAAAGAAGAGACAAAAAAATTAGACCTTCCGAGTTTCTTGCCTGTTCTTCTCGAGAAGGTTCTCCCAATTTCCGAAATGGTGTATAGTCAACTTTTTTTTTACTTCTATTTACATATATCTCAATTATCGTTGGGGTGTATATACATACATACAAGGCTTAAATAATACATAGCTTATTTTAAATTGTTACATTTTTAAATTAATTTATTGGTTTTCTAGATTCTTGTATTTTTTTACGTTAATAAGTACCTGTAAAGGTTTATATTGAATAAAGATTTTTGAGTTTGAGTTTTGTACATATACGTTTACGACTTACTGTTATTATTTACTGTACTTTTTCTATGTGTTTATTATATGTATATATGAGGACAATTAACAAATCAAAATTTAACAAAGCCAAATTAAAACGAATTGCAAGTTGCACTTAAAACAGTAACCCAATTCAAATTATATAGTAATTGCCATGTCATTTCATAAAAACATTAAACAACCCGAAAATCAGACATCATAGCAAGGAAAACCAATACTAAAAAGAGTAAGTATCCATAATAAATATCGTAGAATCATTTTGCTTCTGAATATGTCAAATCGAAAATGTCGAGACGTAACGGTTGACGAAATACTCAAAGGATATAAATAATATCCAGGTATCGAGTCAGAAGCCCCGCTCCGAGCAATACGAATCTTTGTGGAATATTACGGGGCTGTCAATACGACAGGCTCTGTTTGTCGGAGCGACCAGAGCCTTGGTTGTACAGACTCGACATGAGCACGCAGCTTCGGCTTGTCAGCTTTTGTTAACTCAAGTCTGTCTAACTACAAACTGGAAAATTGTGTACATAGTAAGGAGAAAATGGAATTCGGTTTTTAAAATGCACATTGAATCGTGGATTCTTTTGAAGTTAAGAAATGTGTGTGGCTTATTCTGGAACCAATTCCTATCGATCGACGTTGAGATTGTGATTTTTCAAAACCATAAAACTTGATACTGAAAAGACATTTTTTTTGAGCTAGCTTGCCGAACATGCAGTTACAGACAAATCACTAATCTAATCATAGAGGTGCGTTGAACGAGGTGCCGAAGATAACAGCATGGGTCGAGTTCAGAGGGTGCATGTAAAAAATTGGTGACGAGACGTGACACCCGCTCGTTTCACTTGTGACATTTTATACATATAAATATTGCATTCTTAACACTAGCTACATTTTACTGTATTAAAAAGAATTTAAAAATGTGCGTTTTAATACTTCATATAAGTACAGAGTATTTTTGATAAACCTTGTGGGAACTTAATACAATAATTATCTTGTTTACAGGTACCTACCTACCTACATCATTTCCAAGCTATCGGCGAGTATCAAGCGCGGCAGACATGCAGGTACCAACTAGACAAATTACAAAAGTCACGGAGGTGCCGCGAGTCGCGTCGCGGCGATAAATCACGGGCCGCAAGCTCGGAGGGTGCATGCAAATTAATGTCGCGGCGGACACCACGTGCGACGAGATTGTTTCACTTGCGACGACATCTTGGTTTTATCGCTAGTGCTCCGAGGAACTAGCGCTGTTAGGTTTTGTTGGATACCCTTGTGGAGGAAGTTGCATTAGTAGGGTTGCCACCTGTCCGGGTTTAGCCGGACATGTCCGGCTTCTTTCAGTCGTGTTCGGCCAAATATTTAATTAAATGTCAGGCCTATCCGGCTTTTGGAAGGCTTTTTGGTCTACGACCCAACGCGTTAGACGCAAAACCGCGTCTGCTGAGCAAGGCGCCGAATCAACCGTGCTGTTTTACTGTTTTTTAACACCCTTGCTCGTAAAGCTGATGTAATTCCACCGGTTTTAAATATGTAAAGCGGGTCATAAAAAACGCGTTTGTTACCAAAGCAAATAGTTAAGTTATAGTCCATACAAATTCCATAACAGTATTATTTGCCATTTCAAATATGGAACTGATCGCCGCCACACGACTCCAGCTAGTGAGCAGCGCGCATTTGCTATTCAAATTTCGAACTAATCGCCGCGCGGCGCCAGTCAGTAGGCAGCGCTAACGCGCTGTTAAAATGGCGGGAAAACAACAGTGTGCATTCACAGATTGAGTTTATTTTAAAAAAAAAAATTCTGTTTCCTCGCAAATGTGTTAAAAAACGTCGTACGATATACGTGCGTATTGGTTATAACATGCTCGGCTCAATTACGCCCTCGCCTTCGGCTCGGGCTGAAATTCCGCCTCGCATGTTATAATCTTAACGCACTAATATCGTAATGTACTATAAAGTTACGAGTAACATGTGTGTAGAATTTTATGACACGATTTATCAGGAATATCACAATTTAGATAAAAGTTGGTGATAAAGCCAAATACAACTAAGTATTGTTATTTTTTATTTTAAACAATGTAATTTTATTATAAAGTTAGGTGAACAAAACATCGATTTAATTAAAAGGTATTTCATTTGGATATAAAAGAAGATTATGTCCGGCCTTGAGGGCCAAATGTCCGGCTTAATTTTGTATTTTAGAAGATGGCAGCCCTATGCGTGAGATAGGTACTGTGACTTGTGAGTGTAGACTTCAAGTCGCTATGTATGTTCCTTGAGATGAAATGAATAGAAAAGTGATTATATTAGAATGCGAGCAGCTGTTTGACTTATTTCCATTCGCGTTGCCGCATCTTTAGATACTTTTTTAGGGTTCCGAACCTCAAAAGAAAAAAACGGAACCCTTATGGGATCACTTCGTTGATCGTCTGAACGTCTATCCGACTGTCCGCCAAAACATTTTTTCCCGGGAATGCGTACAGATATCAAATTAGAACCATATAAAATATTTGGACCTACGGTCTCTTCTGTGAAAAAATCAAACTTGTAACTCAACATAATCAAAATGATCATATCTTCTATATGACCGTTAATGTCGCATATTCTGGCAAAATTTGGGATATCACAAGGGAATTAAAACCTATAAGGTACTTCCTATTGACCTAGAATTATGAAATTTGTCAAGAAGCAGTCTTATAGAACATGTCAAGGAAAATATATCAAAACCGTAAATGTGAAGGTAGGAACTTATTTACTTAAGTAAGTTTGTACGAAACCCTCGCTGCGCGAGTCCAACTCGCACTTGATCGATTTTTTGTTTGTATATCACTCTAAAACTACTATAGTTAATATATTTTAACGACACTTTTGTTTTGTTTTTATTAGGGAAAGATTTAGAATTTCCACGCAAAAACGATAAAAACGCAAAGCTGCAGGCAGAATGCTAGCAATTAATAATTCATTACACAAATATAAACAAAGGGTTCCTAATGAGTATTTGTTACAAGCCTATATTGTTCGAAAATTTCGTGTTAATCTGAGATATAATATGGAAAGGTTAATTAGACAATTTTCTTTGTTCATATATTTGGCTTCCGTTAAAGTATTCGGTGGGCCAATACTAATAACCTGTTAAAGTATAGTATTGATGTTCACTGCTCACAAAACGTTTTTATGCGAAAGAAAAAAGTGAACAAATGCTACGAATAAATACCTTTATTTTGATACTACAATAAGGATCAGAATTAACCTCACGGAGTTTCGGTTATAGTGGGGTCAAATGCCAATTGATTGTCACAATTTGCAAGACTAAGCATAGAGTACTATATTTTCGTGGGCTTTATCCTTCTAATATTTTTAATATATTAAGTAACGAAGTTAAGCTAATTGGTAGCACGTTAAGTCTTGCCAAAGTTCATTATCCATTAACACTGTCGGAAACAATCCCTTCTAATCCAATATCCGAGATTTAACAACGGCCCGTACTTCGAAATCACGTTTATATATTCCTCCTTCAAAAGGGGCCATCAAATCACCGACAACCACCGTCTGGCCGTGAACACTGATTCCAACTTTCCGACGAAGCTCAAAACTTCGCCACGCTAAATGTAGTTAAAATTATTTCTAGCCAACTGTGACTTTATAATGAGCTAACTGTCTGCGGTGTTTGGGAGCTCGTCAAGACTCAAGATATAGTTTCGAGCAAGTTCGGCGACGCGGCTTTCCATGAGGGAGCAAAGGTTACCGATTTTCAAATTAAGAGCAGACACCACGATAAGGCCTTTACCCACAGCGCCCGATCTGACCCCTTAGACAAAAGCCACACGCTGTATTTTCCTCAGTCGTTTCGCAGAAAAAATGTATGGAGATGACATTAGCTGCGGAAAAAATAGCGTGAGGCTTTCGTAAGCTAATGTCATCTTCATACATTTTTTCTGCGAAACGACTGAGGAAAATTCAGCGTGTGGCTTTTGTCTAAGGGGTCTGCTGATCCATCGATACGTTCTGAGCGCATGCGATCACTGTAACCTATGGCCGCGCATATAAATGTCTCCCCACTACCTGCGATAGATCGCAGCGTGCCATGGATCGCACGCCGATCAGTTGCGATCTATCGCAGGCAGTGGGTAGGCATACACGCGCGGCTATAGGTTACATACAGTGATCGCATGCGTTCAGAACGTATCGGTATAAACGTATCGGCGGGCGGATCGGATCGGGCGCTGTGGGTAAATACCTTATCGAGGTGTGTGCTTTAAATTTGAAAATCAGTGACCTTTGCTCCTTCAATACGGGTTGACATGTTTTATCGAGTGAACAGTCAGTGTACACACAGCAACACGCCAGACTTTACATGTTGACCTTGAGACCGCTCTTATGCCGCTCGTGATAGCGACGACCCTCGTTATACAAATGTAAAGCTTGACGTGCTGCTGACTGTACTTAATGGATGTGCCCAAAAGCATGGATTAGTTAGTGACATTCATTAAAAAACCTTACGAAGGAAAATTCCAATTCATTGAACTTTAACAGTTGATCGCCTATTTGGAAATATTACGCAGTGATTTTTTTGTTTCATAGTATCTTCTTTACTATGTACACTATAATTTTGAATTTCAGTAATTGATTTTGACGTCGAACGTTTGACTTAAGTTTTTTTAACAGCTACTTAACCCACCATTCTGTGTTTTACATATCAGTATGTTATTTAATTAAGTACGAGGGTTGTCCCAAAAATAAGAACTCCTTTTTTTCATAGTAAGCAACATTTATTTCTAAAATTAAATACTTACACTGTCAGAAAGCCTGATCCTTTCTCTATTTTTCAACGTAGTCCCCGTTCCGATCGATGCACTTTTGGAGGCGTTGCACGAGTTTCTTGATGCCCGCGTCATACCACTCCACTGCCGCCTCCAGTAAGGAACCTCTTCACAGCTTCCATGATTTCCTCGTCGGTCTCGAAGTTGATCCCTGCTAGGTGTTTTTTAAGGGCCGGAAATAGGTGATAGTCGCTGGAGGCAACGTCAGGGCTGTAGCTAGAAAGATCCAGGATGTCCCATCCGAATTTGGCGCTTAGCTCCAGGATCTTCCTGGCAACATGGGGGCGGGCGCTGTCGTGCAAGAATCGTTTTGGATCTCCATAACGTTTGGGCCGTACGCAGAGGTCAGTTGCCGATGAATTTCGATGGGTGAAGTCCCTTTGTGGTGCAAAAATCGAATAATAGAGCGCACTTCGCACTTGGCGGGAACGGCAATCACCATGTCCATTACGCTTGGCTGCTGTACCAAGATTGAGCGTCATAGCGAGGTCCGCCGGGTGGGGAATTGTAGAGGGGAGACCTAGGAACACGACAGTGTTGCCGGATTTCACCTAGCTCTGCGCGTTCGGAAACGGCAGCGCTGGAGACCTTATTTTTGAGACAACCCTCGTTAATGTAGTGTAATAGTTGTGCCCTCTTATTGCCACATATATTTAAATTACTTTCAATATGGCAATACGTATTACTTTCACCGCTATGATATAATAAATGAAAATGGGCTGTTTATGGGCCCTCTATAATACTAGCAGCAAATAAAAAGTTACTATAACGTGAAGACATTTTCAATGTTTATCGCAAATTTCTTGGACCCTATTTCGTATTTATTACCATACTTTCATAATCTGTGCCTTTCTTTATGTCCTTATAACTTCATATAGCTCAGTTATTTTGTATGCTTCCTACGTTTATCCCGGTTTTTATCGTAATACATCAGTGGATAACACCCACCGACATATATTAGGTCAGCACGGGACGAAGATTAATGATCCTAACTTTCCTTTCATAAATAAAATGCAAAAAACGAAAATATTTCATAGTAGACACGTACACAGCAATCACATATAATGGCGATGGAATTTGCATAATGGATGTAACTCAAAAGATAAAATCTCAGATAAAATTTACGAGATTCAATCTCGAAATGCTTTCTTTATTTAACTAAGTTGGTAAACCAGCTGGCTGTCCACCAGATGGTAAGTGGCTACAGTTACTCATAGAACATGTGGTTCCTAGTTGCAAATCTACAACCCCTACATGACCCACCTTTCAGTCATACATGACTGCACATCTTAATTGTAATTATGATTAGGTATGTTAGTTTGTAAGGTATATGTCTACGGGCCTACGTTGCCTGAACACAAATAAAAAAAATTAAGATGTCAAGTCGCTGTACCCAGTTATTTCATTGGCTCTCTTACCCTTTAAACCAGTACACAGGCAAGCACTGCTGCTTGACGGTAGAAATAGGTAGGATAGAGGTACTCGCCCAGCTGACTCAAGTACTGAGTCTTATTCTAGTGCCTTAAGAGAAGTACATTTAGCCATTCTTAGTCCTATAAATGGCCGAAAAGTACAAAATAACCAAATGTGCCTATTAAGAGAAAAGAGGATAGTTAAGCACACGCATTTGCTTATAGATTATGGAGATAGAGACAAGTACATACCAAAATGTGTCCTTCAGGCTAAGCTGGGAGTCGTGTTGTTCACATGCAGGATTTTCTTCGTTCTTCCGGATGTTCTTGATGATTTCTTCTTATTTCTTGCTCACGATTCAACACATAACCTTAATACAGCATACACGCCACAGGGAAAACTAGTACAGTATCAGGTTAAGATAATATGATCGCGTTTATCTCAAGGAATATGCGGCTGGGCAAAGTTATTTCGTCGAGGCGCTAATGTTAATGTCATAAGGGAACTCTGCTTTTACACATACGCAGTGCGAAGGTCCATCATACTCCATACAGCCTTAGTATGAGATTTTCCATAAAATGATTTTCGTATGTGTTCTTGTATTTACATTATTTTTTAACAAAAGAGTATCTCCAGTTCTAATCATCCGGTCCAATAGGTCCTACAATAATAGAAGCTGAGTTTACTAGTATCTGAGAAAAGTCTGAATCTAATAACTTCAAATAAACGAAACGTTCAAAATAAATATGAATAAAACCACTTGTATATCCGAGGCAAATTCATGGTACTTTCTTACTACTGATCATAATGGCACTGTTAATCATGATCTTCAACATTGCTTTAGATATTATTTTTGTTAGATTTTGTTGTATAAACCAAATGAAGTACATGTATTTGATTTACTGCTGTTATTTTGTAAGAATTTCCCGTAATCTGATGTACGCTACCTGTACAAATTAAAACTGAACAACATTCCACCTCCGATAGCATGCAGATTTGCTCGTCTGGCCGATAAATCACCGAGGGGGTTGAATGCAAATTAAAGTCGCGAATTTGTATTACTAACGTGCTGGGATTTCCAGAGGTAAAATGTTAAGTAAATGTCCATGTGAATATCTATGTGGATTTGAATTAATTCTTATGAATCATATGGCGATATTATCTTCATTTCTACTGATGATCTATGTGGCATGGAACCATTCTCACGCTAAAAATTTATCCTCTCTCGCGTGGAGTTCTTTGTTGGAAATTCTCCTAACTATCTACACATACCCACTGATACCTTACATGCTACTTGGAACGGTCATATCTAGTATCGGCTTATTCTCCTGGGCCAAAAAGAACGCACTAAAGAAGGTTGCGTTGTTACCGGATTTGGTCATAAGAACTCTCACGAATACTTCTATGATCTCTTCGCTATAAGTTATCCTCAGGCGAACCCCAAAAGGAGGTTTGTATAATGAACTCTGAATGGTTTAAGGAGGTTTCAATAATATAGAGTTCATCACTCTAATAATGTTCGCCAGATTTATTTAGCATTAACAGGAAGTGTTTATTTGTCTGCAACAATGTAACGATGACATACGGAACTGAAACGTAGCCGCTTACAATGGGTCTCATCAGAAGGCTCAAAGTCACCCAAAGGGCAATGGAGCGGGCTAAGCTCGGGGTTTTTCTACGTGATCACATCAGAAATGATGAGATCCGTAGAAGAACTAGAGTTACCGACATAGCCCAAAGAATTGCAAACCTTAAGTGGCAGTGGGCAGGACACATCGCTCGTAGGACTGACGGCCGTTGGGGCGGAAAGGTCCTCGAGTGGCGGCCGCGTACCGGGAGACGCAGTGTTGGTAGGCCCCCCACAAGGTGGACCGACGATCTGGTGAAGGTCGCGGGAAGCCGCTGGATGCGGGAGGCGCAGGACCGATCGGTATGGAGATCCTTGGGGGAGGCCTATGTCCAACAGTGGGCGTCTATTGGCTGATATGATGATGATGATGATATGATGAATGTAACGATTATATTCGATGTTAGATTAATGCCCTAGAAAAATGAAGAGAGTGGTGTGATGACTGGTCACTGGTACATAGGACTTACTGAATTATTTTTTAGCTTTTAGTACATTATCTACATTACATCATTATTAGATCTGTAAATATTTTTTATCTTAATTCCAAAATGCACTGCAAGGCATTCTAGTACCAAATCGTATTCAGATAAAACGTTAATTAATGCTATTCGGGGTAGTGTACTATAAAGGTCCATCGCTGTAATTCGTATTAGCTTCTGATGCGTATTAGCTTAAATGCCGACTGAACATGTTATGAGGATCCCTTCTGATCATCTTAATGTCTGTCTGATATGTAATGTATTTCTTGTATGTTCTTTTAACCAGATAAATTGTTAAGAAGTAATATTTTACAAAGGGTTTATTCAAAAGCTAAAATATCTTTTAACCCTTAGCTTCAACAAACTAAAAATAAGTAACTTTAAACTTTTCCTTCACCGAAAGTTAATATTTAATTTCAATACGAAGAAAAACCAACTACGTTTCTTTCTGTAACAAGTTTCGAAAAATTCAGGGGGAAACTAATAAACGACGGCTTAACATTTAATTACAAGGTAGCTGATTCTGTAACTTTTAACTGAGTTTTCCAAACCGAATTACTTGGTTCCCAAGAATCCAGTTCAACAGTTAAGACTTCTACGTTGGGTATTGGGCGACTGTAGCAAGTTGTGAGAGTTTAGCTTCGAATTTATAAAGCACTTTTTCAGAGTTTTTTACTAAGTATAGCGAACGATTTTTTTCGTGTCTCCTTTTGATGTACTATAATCACTTCAGTGAAATAATTTGTCATTGTAAAACTTTGACTCTTTGCTTCTTGCGCTATTTATATTGTAATCATTATAACTATAAACACTGTATCTAATGTTGTCTTTGCGTTTCTAAGACAAATAGCAATTTAACAATAATTGGTGGTAATATGGTTAGTAATAGGGCTTATGAGCCCGCCTGGCTGGCTACCACCATCTTACCTAAGTTTGACGCCATGATAAGTTAAGATCGCCAGTTCCTTAGTTGTTGTGGAGTCCAGGTGAAGTCACTTCCACCTTCGTCTTTATCGTCACTTACTACCAGGTGAGATTAAGGTCGAGCTTCCCTGTCGTATGTAAATAAAATCGCGCATGTTTTTTCACTTTTGTCGGAAAATTTATTAATGTTCCAGTGCCATAACATAAAATAAAAATATGTATATATTGTTTATTATAAAACAACAGACAATTAATTTTAAATAGTAACACATATATTGTAATGGTGTTTTAAAAATTTTATAACATTCTTAAATAATAACCTCAAACCTAACAAAATTCAGTGAGTAACCTTCACGAAAGGATACAAAAGAAAGAATACAAATTAATTTTTACCCGGCATTATGAGAACGTTTTGCGAACAGCAAAAGCTCGTAAGGGTTTTTTTGTAAAACTCGGAGGTATAAAAATCATTTAGTATTTGCGTTGTTCTATTTACTACGACTATTCACGTAAATTTATATTTAACTTTTTTTATTAGGTATCCAATTCATACATTACATCTTGTATTATGCTTGTAATGTAAAAGCATAATGATATCGTAAAACCCCGAAAGGGTTTGTCCCGATATTAACACTTCCACTCAGGAAGTTGCATTAAAATATAAATACTAAAATCGGAAGTAGTATTAAAATATTAGTATGTACTTGAATCGAACGCATACATTACATTAATCTGCGTCGGTACAACAGTTAGGTGTCAATGCGTATGAGTAATATTACCACGTCATCGCTCACAGACAATCGGTTACTAGCAAGGAAAGTACGCCTATGATTTCTAAACATATGTTTTTTAATTAGCGGAACCAGTGTTTTTGAGAAATATCCCTTAACTCAATTGAAATTTGATTGATATGATGTGGAATAATATATTGCGAGGTCTACTTATACGCCTACGCCTTTGACCTAAATATCATGAACAATTTTAAAGCCAGGAGTTATAAAGATATCGTTATACGTTCATATTAATATATTTTGCAGCATTCTGAAGTCGACATTGTCATACACTGGAATTACTTTAAAATCGTACGTAATTTCCGTCACCAGCTCATTTTATCGTATGAAACAACTTCAATATCCAATCAATTCAAATTCAAACCTACTAATACGTTAATTTAGGTTAGTACACACATAACACAAGCATAATAAATATCCGTACCTACTGTAATGTTCCAATTTTAAAGGAATTCCACTTAATTGAGTTGCTCGGCAGTTGCTTTTGAAGGAACAATTTATCGTGGATCGCTCCTTTATTCCTTTTACCAAATATACGCCAATATTGAATGGATGAACATGCGCCTTTCACTGTTCACGTACTTACGTCGTCATCCAATATTTCATCGAAACTTTGTTAGTGCCAAAGTTTAAAGTTGGTGATCATACAAATTTTCATAGATGCATGGACGTAGTAATATTAATGCATCTTATTTGAATTGGCACAGCGGACCTTAAAAAAATCATACAGATAATTGTTTGTACCTTTTCTTTACACATCAATTAAAAATAAATGAAAAATAGGTTTGTCTAAGGTAGGACAAAAATACGAGTAACAAGCGGCAAACGATTGTAGCATCCCCAAAAAGCTACTATTTATAATTTTGTAATGGTGAAGAAAACGGTGAAAGAAAACCACACCTTCTGGTTCTGCCTGCACTTGGCCAGTGTGCTGGGAGACGGCATAAGCCCTCCATCTTGGTAAGACGTATCCATGCAGTAAATTTTTGACTGATATGCCGATATCCATACTAATATTATAAATGAGAAAGTGTGTGTGTGTGTGTTTGTTTGTCCGTCTTTCACGGCAAAACGGAGCGACGGATTGAAGTAATTTTTTAAGTGGAGATAGTTGAACGGATGGAGAGTGACATAGGCTACTTTTTGTCTCTTTCTAACCCCCCACTTCCCTAAAATGGGGGTGGAAGTTTGTATGGGGCATTCCGCAATTTTCAAGGTAGAAAGCTAAAAATTGGTATGCGAACTATTTGTGACTAACAAAAAATCGTGCATCATTTTTTTTTTAAATCTGCCCCCAACCCTTGAAAAGAGGGGATGAAATTTTATATGGGACTTTTTGCAGTTTTCAAGGTAGGAAGCTAAAAATCGGTACACAGACTCTTTGTTACCAACGAAAATACCTGCCTTATTTTTTTTTTGAAATCTTCGGTGTTAACCCGAATTTATCGCGAGCGATGCCGCGGGCAAAAGGTAGTATTTCATAAATATCAACCACCTCACTTAGGCTTTCTACAGGGTGTCCCAAAAACAATGGATAAACCTGTAACTATAGATGGACTTCATCATGGCCTCCCTTACCACAAATTTCGACCTTAGTGAAAATATCACGGTTTCAGAGATATTTATTGTTTTTGTTTTTTTCGAAAATTTCCAAGTGCGATTAGTTTTGATACTGCCATTTCTACAAATGGAGAGCTTTTTCGATTTAGTTTTTTTTTATTTTACAAGCGATAGTTTAGCTATCAAAAACAATGACTTAAATTTAACAAACTAGCGTAGAGTGTTTAAAATAAATTAAAACACAAAGAAAATTAAGAATGAAATTAATTTTCTTTCATGTTTGATCACCTACAGTGTGAAAAAAATGTAGGACGCTCATCGTGCCCATTACCTTAAAAATTTGCTTATCTATTCTAGATTATAAAAAGGTATCATAAGCCTAAGCATTCTTAATATTTTTAATTTCATGACTACTTGAATAGCAAATAATATTAAAACCTCAAAAAAATATTTTTGTCGTAATAATAACTGTAAGCTTTTGTGTTAATGTAAAGGTGTAATGAGCCTAGGTATTCTGTATTTTTGAATCTCATGACTACTTAAAGAGTATGAAAATTTCAAAGTACTCGTTAAAAAACACATTCTTCGTAAAAAAATCAAATTGAACTTGCGCCCTTATACACATCCTAGACCTTTTAATAAAAGAATGTTTAATGCGGTACGCGTAACCCAACTAACCCGACTTTGATGTAAGCAGCTGCATTTTGGATCCGAGTCCGCAACTCCGCAATCGAGGATACTGACATCGCGTACACGAGGTCTTTGAGACACCTCCAATAAAACATCCAAGGGATTTAAATCCGGTGATCTCGGTGGCCATAAAATAGGACAAAGCCGGCTTTCGACCTTTTGGGTAATTTTCGTTTAAGTGATTTCTCACTCTTTCAAAAGTAATATTTACATTTCATACCTTTCTGCGTACTGTCGAGCAGCAACGTTGGCATAACCTTGACACTCGCCATAAGTGTTTGCATATTCGAATGTCGTGTACTGATGTCTAGGCATGTTCAAAGTCCTAATAACGATTGCTAATTGTCAGAAGGTATCACAAATACAAACAATATCCAAATCGTAAAGCTAGTAAAGTCCGTGTACGCGACGCCAGTATCCTCGATTGCGGAGCTGTGGACTCGCATCCAAAATGCAGCTGCTTACAATAAAACGTCGGGTTACGTGCGTTAGGAAATCGTACAGGTCCTTTTTTATACAAACATTGTCCCCTATTTCCTTCCTGGATAATATGCTGGCTGTGCTATTTTTAAAAAAATCAATGGCAACTATAAACATGCTTCTATGTTTTCCTTTTTTTATTAAGTTAATTACTAAATGAGATATAAACCTTTAAAAACCTGAAAAATTGGCCTGATTTTCTGCTTTATTCAAACATCCAGTAAACAAATTTGACGAAATTATATGAAAAAGCAAAACATAGAAACACAGTCAAAGCCTTTCTTTAATTTTTAACGTAAAATGTAATTAAATCGGTCTAGTTTTAGCGGAGAAAACAGGGGACTTCGAAACGTATATTTTGTGTACACTTTTTGTAGGTATTTTCGGTCCTAACTGCATTCGTCTCTTTCGCGGTCAGAACGATTGTTTGGGCACACAGCGAGACAGCAATACATTTTACAAATACCTATTTCTGAATTCTCTCGACCTTAGTGTTTCCTCTTTATTAAAATGTCTAGGACGTGTATAAGTGCGCAAGTTCAATTTTGATTTTTTTTACGAAAAAATGTGATTTTAACGAGTAATTTGAAATTTTCATACTCTTTAAGAAGTCATGAGATTAAAAAATACAGAATACCTAGGCTCATTACACCTTTACATTACTACAGAAGCTGAGAGTTATTATTACGACAAAAATATTTTTTTGAAGTTTTAATATTATTTGCTATTAAAGTAGTCATGAAATTAAACATATTTAGAATGCTTAGGCTTATGATACCTTTTTGGAATCTAGAATAGCTAAGCAAGTTTTTAAGATAATGGGCACGATGAGCGTCCTACATTTTTTTCACACTGTAGCTGATCAAACATGAGAGAAAGTTAATTTCATTCTTAATTTTCTTTGTGTTTTAATTTATTTTAAACACTCTACGCTAGTTTGTTAAATTTAAATCTTTGTTTTTGATAGCTAAACTATCGCTTGTAAAATAAAAAAAAACTAAATCGAAAAAGCTTTCCATTTGTAGAAATGGCAGTATAAAAACTAATCGCACTTGGAAATTTTTGAATAAAACAAAAACAATAAATATCTCTGAAACCGTGATATTTTCACTAAGGTCAAAATTTGTGATAAGGGAGGTCATGATGAAGTCCATCTATAGTTACAGGCTTATCCATTGTTTTTGGGACACCCTGTATAATTATTCACCTTACACTATGGATTTTTCAATTTCATCATAATGATGATTCAATATGTTAATTTAAATACGAAATTGGTAAAGATTTTTGAATAGTCCAAATTTTTTTACCTGCCAGGCTTGTTTACCTATTCGGCACATTTTTTAGCTGAAAAGAAGAGTGGGAAGAAACGCATACTTGTAGCACGCGCAGTACGATCGACTGTTCGTGTTCCCTGGTACAATCAATGAACTCAAAAATTTTATCATTAATTTTCACATTAGTGGTAATGAGAATTTATTAAAACCAGGTGGGGTTTAGGTACGTTCGGCCGGCGCACAGGCCGGGCCGGTGTATGGCTGAGGATTGCCGCTCGGCTCGCACGCTGGCCGCGCAGCACGTAATAATTTAGATTTTCTCGGTAATTTCTGTAACGATAACTGCATATCGGTGATTGGGAACTAGAGTTGCCAACCGTCCCGTGTCAGGCGGGACGTCCCGTTTACAGGGCTCAAATATTGCGTCCCGTAACACATCTGTGCGGGACGCTAATTGTCCCGCTTTATGGTAAAGCCAGCCCGGTTCTTAGACAAAAATTTATCAGATAATAAGTACTCTTTCATAAATCACAAAATATAAGTAGGTACTCTTTCAAAAATAAAAAGTAATCGTGATTTTGCTCAGTTGATCGGGAAAAGTGCTTTAATTACTGATTAATATTCCTATGTAGTGTTATAATTATCATTTTGTAATAGCAGAAAGTTTATTTTGTTAATTTAATTTTAAATAAAACTGATTCAATTTATATTTAGTTTTTTTTTCTTGTTTCTGCACATTTGTAGGCAGGTCCCGCTTTTTTTGGCCAAGTCCCGCATAAAAATTTCTAATGTCCCGGATAGCTGTGAATGGGAGTTGGCAACTCTAGTGGGAACCCTGCGCTCTTATCGCTCTATCGGTATCGGGTCAGTGTCGCGTAACGGAATTGGAACACTCGTGTTATACAATAAATTTAAATTTCCCGTGCAGTCAGATGAAGGTCGTAAGAGTAGGTACATTTCATACCTATACTTGGCTTTTCTTCGAGAGTGATCCTTCTGTACTTTAGTACTATTATTTATTCTGTGCTAAAACATTTAGTTTTATTTCAGATTCTCTGTTCTATGTTACTGCCCGCCGTTTGTCCCTATGTTCGCTTAGATCATTTAAACTACCCAACGGATTTCAATAAAGATGTAAACTTCATTCAGCCCTATTTCTGTTTAATCCTTTTATATTGTTTATACAATCTAAAATAACACTGCATCGTAATAAAACGGAACATTTTCACAGCCAAACATTCTTAGTTAAAATGACACGTCGTGTTATCGAATGCTTCAAGAGTATTTGAATTGAACTGACATTTTCCTGTTGCTCCGCCGCAGTCATTTTTGTGGGAAATCGGGAGCCGAGCCGTTGATCCGCGAAAGTAATATTTTAATATACCAGTTTCAATGTCTGATTCCGGTCGTCACTCTATGAAGTGTGTGTTATTTCACTTCTTTGACTCTGCTTCAAGTAATGTTTAAGTTTTCATAACTATATGTTTTAGATTTCATTTAATTTCCTTCTTTGATAAAGTATGAGGTTATAGTGTTGAGTATAGAGACTGTATAGCTTCTATTGGTGTTGGATTACGTTCTAACTGTAAAATTCTTTATCAGCTAATAAAGTTCAAGAATTTCATTATACTGCCGCGTTTAAAAACGCGTATGCTTACCTGAATAGCGTTGGGAACTGGGCAGTGCCCAAATTTTGTGAAAGCGTTATCACGGTACTTAGTACCTACTTACTTACACGGTACTTGGTGCTTAGGGCTTTTGAGCTAGTGACCTTTTAATAATACCCACTAAATCTTCTAGTCATCCAACAAGCTCACCATATTAGTAATTCATAGTGATCTAATTTTCCGATACAACAATTCCCAGACAAAGTCGTGGGCAACAGCTGGTTTTGCTAAGTGCAATAACAAGAAATAACCTTTTATTTATTTTAACGCGAAAGGGCACCGGAGGTCCTTAAAAACTAATTTACTAAAGTTATTGCAATAGTTAGTATACAGAACTATGTTTTTGTTATAAACAATCGACTATCTACGAGTATGCGATGAGTAAAATAAAAAATCTTAAAACTAGACGACAGTTATCAAAGACTAGTCGTAAATTGAGACGGGTAATTGTAAAATAGCAGTAAGTATTCCGTGAAAATGTACTGTTAGAATTATTATGACAGCTGAATACCATAACAATTTTTCCACAGTCGGATTGGTTCATGTCACGCGATGCGCGTAAGCAATCCGGCCTTGCAAACGATTGTTTTTAAAACACCGTGCCGTTGACACACAAAATTACGCTGTTTTGTTAGCTTGACAGATGTAGGAGTTCGATTCGAATACGATCTTTATTACTAGAACATAGAATTCAAAGTTATGTGTATGAGATTGAAGGGGACATATATTACACGGTTGATTGTACTTTTTCGTAAGTGGATTTTTGTTCATTCGAACTGATTTTGGTGCCATCGACAAAAACTTATTAATATTTTCATTAATAGATGATGATTTACGTGTTGAAAAATTTAAAGAAATGAAACAGTCGTTAGTGAAACAAAAAATTTAAACATTTTTTTATTGCAATTAAGTTGGCAAACAAGCAAACTGCCCACCTGGTGGTAAGTGGTAACAGTCACCTGTAATACATGTGGTTCCTGTGAGATTCGCAGCAAAATTTCAAACCCCACAAGAACAAAAGTGTACGTTGCCAACTTGTGACTTAAGATGTAAAGTCACGGTACCCAGTAATTTCAGTGCCATATCTTAACCTTCAAACCGGAACACAGCAATGCAAGCACTGCTGCTTTGCGGCAGAAAAAGGTAAGACGGAGGTACCCATGCACACGACCCTAGTACAGAGTCTCCCTCCGGTTCATTGTAATGGACTCAGTATTTTATTTATTAATTAATTTTTTATTTGGAAGACCAACAGCACATAAAACATACAATTGACAATAAATAGATACAGTTGGCCAATGACAGGTCTCCACGTTTAAAATCAAGAAATTAAATAATTTTACGTGTGGACAAGATAATGAATTAATTATGTTCTGCTAATGATGAAAGAAAATTGACAATTAATATCGTGAGTGCAGCAAATTATATTATATAGCAGCAGTATTATTTTATATAGAAGTTGAAGTATAGGTAAAAACTTTTCTACATTACGTGGTTACCACCAAATTTTGTAGCTACTTATACATGCACCTGGGTCGTATAAGCCTTAAAAATAGAACCATAAACATGGACAATATACCTCAATGCAGAGATTTAAATCGTTAGATGCGCCTTGCGCTTCCAAAAAGTGACTACATTTTATGTCTGTGTGCGTTACATGACAAATTCACACAACAACGCGACGCGCCATAAAACTTTGACACATGTTTGACACCTAAAATCGCTAACGGTGTATTATGCAACGGGTCAAACTAATTTGGTTTAAGGCGAGGATTTCCCAAATTTGCCGATCTTAGAACGTCTAGATCTGGATAATATTAGAACCCACAATTCCGAAATTCACACACCTTAAACTTGAAGATATAATCTAGTGAACTGTGAAGGCAGAAACACGATTTACTCCATTTCACTCGATAGAAAAAAAATCCAAACATAGGTCTAAATCAAAAACTAAAACCACGAGTTGAAATCGAAATATACATAAAACAGTATAAAAGTTATACCAAAACATGTAGTTCGTTATTATCTAGTGAACTGTGAAAGCAGATTTTTTGATGTCATATAAAATATTTAGGAAAATGACGAAAATTCTATAATTTCGCTTGGTTGCAATCGCGCTCCATATAAGACAGTACTCGCCAAGTCGTCTCAGGGTATGGTCATGTCGCTTCGTGTCGCGGGCGCAAAAAAATATATTACGTGTTTCTTTACGATCGAATTTTAATTTTGCAGTTTGCGTTTATTTTGTTAACTTTCATTATTATTATAGATTAATGTAGTAATATGGTGAATAGTGTAAATAATGGATTAGGTCTTATAAAGGAGAAAACTATTTTAATCCTTCTTCCTAAATTATTTTATGTGTGAAAAAATGTTTTTCGTTCTTTTTTTCTATAAGTTATTTTATGTGTAAAAATCGCAAATAAAAGAAGTCAAAGACGAAATGTTAAATCAAATGCATACAAAAAATGCTGAAAGAAAAGTGGTAAATATTTATTTCCCAAATGTTTATATTTTATTGCCGCGGCCATATAGCACAGTGCAGTGTTAATAAACCAGTATGATAATTTCTTCAAGTAAATATGCAACGATTTATAGGTTCAAAATAATGTTTCTTATAAACTTTATTGCTGAATTCCTTTAAATACTTAATGTTACCCTCTTTATTCACAACGCCTTGCATCAAAGCTTTAGAAGGTAGAATCAACAGCACATTATACATGTAGGTAAAATATAGAGTTTTATTCGAGCCTATGTATTATATATGATTATGAACAGTAAAACAGTATTTTAGGAATCTTTTAAATTTCGTAACATTTATGGTCAAGCGTGAGTTGATTATAAAAAATTAAAAAATAATTAACATAAATTTCCGTTCGATTTATGTAAAGATCACTTCTTGTATTAAAAGAAAATATCTGATCAGCGGAATTTTGTGAAACTTTATAAAATATGCAAATATTTTATAAAGTTTCACAAAATTCCGCTGATCCTGATTTTGCCCGCTGCTTCGCCCGCATAAATGTCATAGAGGTTCCATACAAACTATTCTTTTTTAGTACCCCCACGTACGCCCCACACTAAGATTTTGTCCTGTGTTGTGGGTGCAGTTACAAACATAGAATATCACATGTACATACGCCCAGACCGGAAAAAAATTCTGTAGGCCATACAAAATATTTGTCCCGTACGGGAATCGAACCCGCGACCCACTGCGCAGTAGGCGATCATTCGACCTCTGCGCTAATTGTGTCATCAAAGTTACAAACATAGAATATATTACATATCACATGCACATACGCCCAGACCGGAACATATTTCTGTATTCCATACATAATATTTGTCCCGTAACTACAAAAAAATATTATACAAAAAATAAAAACAGACTTCAAAAACACTGATAACCTAAAAATAATATAAGAATAGGTACAGGCAACATCACACTTCTGTATTGAAGTCGGCGCCAAACGCTAATCTCCTAGAAAGTGTTAAAATTTGTCACCGACTTCAATATAGAAGTGTGATGTTGTCTGTACCTATTCTTATATTATTTTTAAGCTTTCAGTGTTTTTGAAGTCGTTTTTTATTTTTTGTAAAATATTTTTTATTTTTAACTTTTCAGTGAATAAAATCTTTTTAGTGAAAGAAGTGTGTTTTTAGTGTTTTCCTCGATTTTCTATGGGATCCCATCATCAGATCCTGACTTTGGTGACCATGAGACCACCCTTGCTCTATACTCTATGGAAAAATAATTTTGGACATCGGTTTAAAAATGACGGAGTTATGAGGTAACAAACATAAAAAATACAGCCGAATTGATAACCTCCTCCTTTTTTGAAGTCGGTTAAAAATATTTGTGGAATCGAACCCGCGACCAGTTGCGTAGTAGGCGATCACTCGAACTCTGTGCGCTAACCGTGTCGTCAAATGTAAAGTCATCATGGTAAAGAACGCTAGCTGTGTAGTACCTCCCGAGTTTTCTTACAGGCCTAAGGTGGTAGAATATTAATTAATATTTTAAAACCAGGTTGCTTAGACACTAATACGGTTGCCTGATATTCATAGCGATTTGTGGCTTTCTTCTTGATAATCTTGTTTAGTACATGCACGCCCCTGTCACTCACGCAATGCAGCGTTATAAATACCTACCACTAAGTAGCGCGCCGGCGCGCCGACCGCTGCACACACAGGTAAAGAAATTCTTAGGTTGTGTGTGAAGTCGACCAACCCGCACTTGGCCAGCGTTGATGATGGTAGCACATCAAAAACAGGTTTGAGCTTGTTTCGAATTCATCTAATAATAATATGATGGATGACATACCTGCCAGAGAAACCAGTCACAAAAATTGGGATAGAATAGGCTAGTTGACCCTTTTTTAAAGTAGGGCTTAAAATGTTCATAATTGTTGTATTAGACCATAGCACATGAATATTATTTTTTTCGATGGCTAAAAAGTGCAAAAAAAATATTTTAAATTAAGATTTTCAATTTTGGACCGAAAACACGGTCAGCCATGATTAGTCTGTTCATTATCTGTGGCAATGACGTCAGTCTTATAGTAAACAAAGCACGGGGGCGAAATAACCTCACAAAAACAATGCTTTCTATTAAATATCACAAAATATAGTAAAACTGTATATGGAACGGGACAATAGAACAGTAATATAGAAATACCTCTTCAAAGACTCCAGGAAATCTGTGGATTAGACGTACCCAGTGATATAGACATGCGAAATATTTGGTTAACACTCGCTTAAAGAAATCCTGTAACTATCTACTGAAACTCAAATGTATTTTTGCGAAAATCACATTAATGTAAGTACTATAACTGAATAACTCAATCTGTGTAGGTACTTCAGTTTCAACTTAAACAAAATAGAAGTTTTTAGGTTGTATGTAAAATCAAATCTGTATGTAAATTAATTAAATTTTTATCTTTCAGTTAGAATGAAAACTGACTGCAGCCGACCAACCAAATTTTAACTTGACCAGAAAACTGAGAGAAAACTTGACCATTTACGCCTTTTTGATTTAATCTAAGTTATACACTGACACTAGATGATGTTTCAAGGAAAAGAATATGTACTTATGTCCAATTGAATAATGATGTAATTGAATATTAATTAAAAAGTATGTAATACAAACAAAAATATCAAAGTTTCATAATGAATATATTTATCTAAACAACTTTTACTTGAATTTACTGAGTACCTAATTAAAATTTGTTGCTTTCAGTGGTTACTTAATGAGAACTATTGTGTACTAACCTGTTCTCCTCTTGACAACGAGATTGATAAGGCAGTAAAAGTTGTGCAACATAATACAAATCAGTGCATGCTCAGCCACAACATCAAAATGTGACCCGTCAACTAGAACAACATTATGTCAACAAAATAACTCAAGTATTCATATACCAAAGCACCATAGAAGTAAATAGGTCCAGTTTGGTAAAACTGAAAGATGTTATATCTTCACTGATTAAACCTGCTGGCCACCATGGCTGGTAAATTTCAGAACAGCTTACGCAAGAATATGCAAGTTATCCATTTTAAAGCCGTATACAAATATATTAAATGTGATTGCTGTGTTGTCAGCCTGTGCTCTTCTTAATTTACAAGACCCTTCTTATTAAATAAATAATATAAATAATTTTTTTTCTTTACTTTATACATAACTAACATCTAAAGATTTTTGTACTACATTAGGCATTATGTTCTTCACAAAAAAAATGTTCTATGTTTATTTGACAATAATGACTTGTAAAGGTTTAAGTTGAATCAAAATATTTTAATTTGAAATGCCTGTGTTTTATTTTTCTGTTACACCTTAAAAGATTTATAATATTTTATAGGTTTGTTGCTCATTTTTATCATTGTTACTCAAATATAGTATATGTTCCAAAAGTACAAATAGGTTGAATAGAGTTAGATCAAATTTATTAATTTGTATATTATATATTGCCTTAAGGTCGCAGGTAATAAAAGTCAAAATAATAGTAAAGTGATTTATTATGAAGTAATACTTTCATATAATTTAGGAAAAATGTAGTATAGTTTCCAAAATGACACTATTTGATCAATAAGTTTTTTGACATTCAGATTGTTAGAACAAATACCTATTATAGCTAATATTGTCACCTTTTGAGTGTTTTCAAAATGACATACTGCTAGCAAAAGTATATAAGTTTTGTTTGCATTAGCACAAAACATCTGCATCTATACTTGAGTTAAGCATACTGTTCACAGTTTTCCGTCTTTGATAATTAACATTATCTTCAGTAAAAGAGCATGACAATTTTGTATTAATCTAATTTTATGGATACCGTTTGTTGAATAGACTATTACAGGGTATTAATCAGAAATGAGGTCACATTTTGCAAATTTCAACCCAAATCTTCATCTTCAACTTTTATCCACATTTCATTATACTCGTAGGTGTCTACAAGATTTCCCACCAAAAATCTTCCCAACAGAAGAACCATCATGTGTTATGCACTGGCTGACTTTATAGCACATGTAAGCTGTTATTGTTTATAACGAAGCTCGAACTAAAGAGCACTTCTGTATTGATGATTCGTGGTTTAGTTTTCTATGCACTTTATTCTTTCTTCATTGAAGAGGTCTTTTATTTTTTAAGAAATATGTCACAATCTGTGTCTGTGAATGTATATATATTTTTCCTCCCAGTAATTTTCTTCATGCTTGACAAATGAACAACTGCCAATCTTTCTCTTTTTATGTTCATTTACAAATTCTTGCAGTACTACACTGGTATTTGACACATGATCCTGATGTTTTCTTTTCAACATTTCTCTTGAAGTAAATATATTTAGTGTTTATTTGACTTTTGAGAGATAGAATTCTATCCAATAGCATTCAACTGCTGTACAAAATAGCTCCTCACTGTGATGGTGCAACCACACCAAAAATGCATGTTTGCAACTCTCTTCTGCCGCGTGACAATCTTGACAAGTACACTTGTAACCGTTCTTCATTATAACAGTATTGAAACTGTACTTATATTGTTTAGAGCGATACACAAAGAATCTCCTGACCATCAATCTGTCTGTTTTCGGAAGATTTGTACTATCTGCTCTCACAAATCCAACATCAATGGTTGATTTTGCTATTAATACAAATAATTTACGATATTTACAAATATAATAACGGAGACTTGGACGATTTTTTGCCAGTTTTAGGAAAGAATAGTGCAAATCGACGAGTTGTTGAATCAAATTTGACATTTCTTTGTTTACTATATGATTGACGTCACGGCCCTGACCACAGGATATCAAAGCGTTTACGGCGTGAGATAAAAAAAGATTATTTCTAGCACTTTCAAATTAAAATTTTACAGCAATCATTCATTGTTATTTATTAAAATCGGTATATTGTGGAACCTTATGCCAAATACTGTTAGAAATAAACAATATTTTAATAAATTTTGATATGAGTCAACTACCCTTTTAAAAACAAAAATACTATCGTTTTTGATGCTTGCTAAGGCAAGGATAAAATACCTCCGTCTTACCTATTTCTGCCGCAAATCAGCAGTGCTTGCATTGCTGTGTTCCGGTGTGAAGGGTAAGATATGGCACTGAAATTACTGGGTACCGTGACTTTACATCTGATGTCACAAGTTGGCAACGTACACTGTGGTTCTTGTGGGGCTTGCAGTTTTACTGCGAATCGCACAGGCACCACATGTATTATTGGTGACTGTTACCACTTACTATCAGGTGGGCAGTTTGCTTGTTTGCCAACTTAGTAGCAATAAAATAAAACACACAACATTACATTTTTATTTTGAAGTAGTTTTTGTTTTGAGATGGTGTCGGTATTTTTGTAAAAAAAAATTTTTATTTTTTTCTTGAAATTAATAATAGCTCTCTAAGTCAACTTGAAAGAATATACCGAACTGAGAGTCAATACGTACCTTTTATATCTAAAGACTAACCCCCTAAGTCCTTAAAGTAAAGGATCCATCGTAATCTCAGCATAGTGGGAGAATCCTTGAGATGATGTCTTTCAGACGCAAATACCTGAATAGCTTCAGAAAAAAAAACAGGAAAGACGTTGGACGTGCCTATTCTCTCGATTTTCTTGGGATTCTAATACTAGATCCTGACTTGATGGCATGGAACCACTTCGGGGGTATACTTTACTGAATATAAAAAGAATTTTGAAAATCAGTTAATAAATGACGAAGCTATGAGGTATGTGTTACCTCATAACTTCGTGAAGTCAGTGAAGTCGGTTAACAAATCAAATCGAAATAAGTTATAGTACTTATTTATTCAGTAATGTATTAAAATACCTACATATATCTATTAAAATATTTTTCTTCAAACTTCTCATTAATTTTACTCTAATCATCGGAAGCGTCGGAGCGTCGGTGGCGCAGTGGACTCGGCACTTGCCTTCCAATCAGGGGGCCGGGGTTCGAGACCCGCCATGTACCAATGTGTTTTTCGTTTCGAATTTCATATGTACATTTGTCTGAGGCTCCTACGGTGAAGGAAAACATCGTGAGGCAACCTGCATACATCTGCGAAGAAATTCAATGATGTATGTGAAGTCGACCAATCCGCACTGGGCCAGCGTGGTTGACTAAGGCCTAATCACCCTAATATAGGGTAGGCTCGAGCCCCTCGGTGGGGACGTATATGGGCTGTGATGATGATGATGAATCATCGGAAAAGGCAACACTAAGTAATACATTACTACCCTGGAAAACGGCAGTAGTATTGTATGAAACTTCATTAATGACCCGTTCAACATAATTGCCCTGTTGTTTTTTTTTTCTAATTTAAAAAGAAATTACAATTCATATTCATACAATTCATACAAAATGTAGGCATTTTTCCAAAGAGATTTGAGTGGTTGTATAACATGTCACAAAAAATACACATGTGCAAAACAAGTTAGATAGGTCCCTACAAAGCCAATTTTATTTAAAAAAGAGAGGCAATTGGCTTTAATGGTGAAGGTTAGCTTTTATTTTAATAAATTAAAAATTGTATTCGAGTGAATATTGTGCAGTGAAAGTGGTGTTTTTTGGTGCACATTCATGTTGACGGCAAGAAATAAGGGTTTTGTGGTGTACATGACAGTGAGTTTTTTTTTTTGTGGATTTTCCACTTCCGTCACCACCGTCAAGATAAGGTTTGGTTTTTTAATAAGAACAATTTGTATTTTTTTTTTGTCATAAATAAATAAGTTTTTCTACAGTCAACTTCAGTTTTTTATTATTTTTTAATAAGTTGAAGGAAAAGCAGATTACCCACCTCGTAAGTGAGCTATTAAATCCCACGGGTTATTAGTGCCCTCGAGCAAGTGCTCGTGCACCAAAAATCCGCGGGCGTTAATAAGTCACTTAGCGCTCGGTGTAACAGTCTACTATATCTAAATCAAATCGAATAGCCGTCGAAGTCAAACAAAAAAAATTAACAGTGCTTTATATATGCCGCCGCGTCAGTCATATTCTTAGCTTTTGTTTTAAATACTACTTCTAGCTAATCGAGCATTTCTTGTATTCTAGTGATGCATTCTATACTGCACAAAAGAAATATGCATAAAATTTGAATTTACATTTTATTAATAACACATCATAGAAACATTTAAAACCTTTGAAATTGTGAAGAAACGGTCTAATTATGATGAATCTTGAAAAAGTCTAATGATTGATAATTGCTTTACGTCTCTTTCTTATAAAATATATGTTTGTATCGGTATTATAATGGTGGACGAGTACAATGACGTCACTAGCAAATAAAAGCTTTTTAAACATTGTTATTTTTTAAGTTATTAAAAAAATCACGTGGTTGTTTGTCAAATAAAAATACTATGTAATGTAACAATTAAAAAGTGTCCATATTTACATACAAGTAAAGATACTATAAAAAATAGCAATGAAGTCATAAAGCTGTATCTTTATTGGTTGTATTACTGTAGGTACTTACCTCAGTTTATAAATCAATACTTATTTGTAACCTAGCAAAAAGTATATTGCATACGATATAAAACGTCCTTGTTGTACTGTTATATTTTTACTGTGCGGCACATGATGTTGGCGCCTGTTCAGTGGCCGCGTCCGCGCTAACGTCATGTACAAATGAACGGTGTGAAGTGCGGAACATATGGGCTTGCACGTGGAAATTCCTCGCCTTAAACGACAAAGCAACGACACGTATATCGATCTCGCTCACGCACGTATTGTTCGGTCTCGCTCGTACAAACACGTACCGGACGCCAAATTAAGTAAGTGATTTATTTGGGAATTGATAAAAATAATTAATAAATAGGTAGTTACGCACAAAATGTAATTCCCTTAGATTTGTGGGTATTCCTCGAGTTATTAAAACACTTTCTAAAGGCACAGGAAGGCATATTTTATGATTTTACACTTGAAATTAGGGAAAAGAAAAAATGCATTTGACGTCCAACGCTCGTTGCTTTCTGCCACAGACTACGACGGAATGAGTGAGCTCACTCTTCCCAACGATGACACATTTTCGAGCGCCTTATGTATGGGAAGGGCGCATCTAACGATTTAAATCTCTGCCTCAATGGACTATAAAAAATTAAAACACCAAAGTCGAAGACCATTCGAGAACATTATCATCATCACCAAAGCTCATATACAGTGTAACACCGAAAAACGAGGAACACATTGGTCCATAGCGAAACTGTCCGAGAAAATACATCAAAACAATTGCTTTATATCGGTCATTTGGGCGTTAAAGGACATAGAAGTGTTTTAAAATTACTCCTGGCGTTGCTTCAAATTGAGGAAATTGCACGTAATGAACACATCGGTTCGCCTTGCCAGCAAATAGGTCGGGAAACAGGCGTGCACCCGGCGAAACCTCTCAAACGTATTTTTATTGCTGCCTAACACGGACGTGGAGTACCACCGGCGTACGTGTCGTAACAGCGCTATTGACCTTGGCATAAAACACTGGCATTCCATTCAGTTTGTTTTCAGTAAAAGTTGTAATAATCATGTTTTCTTACAATATCCTGTATTTAGGAAATGCTTTCCTATTGTCTTCATTAATTGCTCCAGTTTCATGTGTGACATTTCGACACTAACCGATTTTGTAACTTTTACTATAACTAAGACTGGACTTGTTACTTATGTAGAGTGAAAACCTGAGTTTAAAAGCATTTTGATAGGTAGTAAGGAATTTGAATCCGTCTTTCTAGATATCACAACACAAATTTCACCTAAAACTATGCAATAGTCTCTATGTTGATAGCTCTATTGTGTTCTTACTTTTACCTATAGGTCAGATTTCTCCAAAGTTGGAAAATTCAGGTGTAGCTCGTTTACTTCTTCGGCATTATCTTCACGATAAACAATAAAGCGAGTAGTTTTTTACAGAACTCCTATTTGTTTCAGAAACAAATAAAATAACACCACAACTCTGCGGACTTGCGACTAATGGACTACTTTGTTGTTGATTGATTGATTGAATCATTCAAATACATATTCTGCCGCTAACGGATCATGTTGCTATTTGGTACATTGAGTTATTACAGATTAATGCTCCGATGTCAGCCAGGGCAAAAATTAATTACCCCAACCTTTCAGCCTTCCATTTATGGTTAACGATCTTCCCCAACGCCATCCCTATTGACTTACTATTCCTGCAAAGCCATAAATTATCTCTGAATTGAAGGAGAACCCATAATTGAGTTTTGGCCAACTCGGCCCAGAAGGGTTTTCAAGTAAAATAAGCTGCTTCTGCCGTTTTCATTAAACTTGAAGGAAGTGGTTCGCACAATGAAAATAACACAATGCCTTGCAAAAAGGTGTTAATCAGATATTCTTGAATGAATGAGGTCTAATGAGATCTGGGTTTATCACATTTAAATTACAATTTACTTATACCCACAATTTATTTCACCCTGGCCAGTGGCAACTCTAGTGTATTTTGTACCATTTTACATATTGACGTAAAGTTTAAATTTGCATAAATCTGCATTTAAATGCAGCTTTAGCGTCATTAGACCCAGATACGAATATAACAAAAATCCTTTAGAGATTTAGCTTCGTTGAATGGACTCAAATAATATTGCATGTGAAACTGTTTTATCGCTTTTCTATTTTCGCATGTTCATTGGTCCAGACAAAATTAGTTTCCTCCAGACTTTTTATGTCATTATTTATTACCGAAGATCACTTTTCTTGCCTAGGTATTTTAAACGAGGACAGTCTTGGCCTTTAGCTCACCTGATGATAAGTGATATAAAAGCTAGAACTGAAAGGGAAGTCATCACACCTGGATTACTAAACCACAGATAAACTAGCTTTCTATTATCTTCTTAATGTTGGTACACAAAAAAAAACTTCCAAAAAAAGCTTTTATATGATAGTGTTGGTACTAGATACACTTGTAAACATGTTACATTTATGTGTACAATTTCATTTTATCAATGTGAGCTCTATCGGACAGCAACAACATACCTACAACGCCACAGCATTGTCTGCCCATAATCGTCCATTACCCTGACCAACAATGCTAATGTTAAACCGGCTAACTGGCTGCGCATTAATTCTATAATACTGCTTAGATAACTATTGCGGCAGTTGTGGATGCCTCCATTTGAAATAGATGTGCGGTGCAAATTGTCTAAGAGCAGTATTTTATTATCCTTACTTAATATTATAAACGCGAAAGTTGTGAGATTAGATGTATGGATGTTTGATACTCTTTCGTGTAAACTAACGAATGGAGTTGGATGAAATTTTGTAGGTAGGCGGATTACGACAGGGATTAACATATAGGCTACTTATTATGCGGGAAAAGTAAGTAGTTCCCGCGGGAAAGTAGATTTACAGTTTTTTCTTTAAACTTTTAAGGCGAAACAGATCGTGGGCACAGTTACTATTTAAAATTGTAATTTTACATTTTGAAGATGCTATAAAAGATTCGTAGGTACAACAGATTTTATAAATAAATTCAATACAAAAATAATTAGCCCCAGTCCCCCTAGACAACCGCAGTCATTCCGCAGAAAAAATGTATGGAACTGACACTAGCCTGTGAGTCCTGTGACGACCTCACGCTATTTTTTCCGCGGCTAATGTTATCTCCATACATTATTTCTGCGGAACGACTGCGGAAAAGTTAGCGTGTGGCATTTATTTGTCTAGGGGGGCAGGCCGCCGAGAATTTACCCAAGGCGAGTAACTTTTCAACTGCATTGATCTCTTTTTACCTTGTAAAGCTAAAGTATCATTTACTATTAATAATAATTTATCAACGTTCAATTTAGACTTTTTACACATATATTAAAAATTCGTTGTGAATAAAGAAAACATACAAATGTTGATATTTGTGACTCTACATTTACTTTATTACTAGTCAGAAAAGTATCGGGAAAGAATAAGAAATAAGATCCATAATACACAAAATGTAAATTTATTTTATCGCCTTCAAAGTATGTTCCTTCAGAAACGTTACACTTACGCCAACGGATAATCCAATCATCAAAACATTTTTAAACGCTTTTTCCGGAATTGAATTCAGTTCTCGCCGCGAATTCCCCTTTATGTATTTTGCTGAATTAAAACGGCTGCCACGAAGTGGTAATTTGTGTTTAGGAAAAAGAATGATGTCCGATGGAACCATATTTGGTGAATAAGGTGGTTGCTCTATGGTATTTGTTAACTTTTGGTCAAAAATTAATTATCTCTGGTTGGTTGCTCTATGGTATTTGTTAACTTTTGGTCAAAAATTAATTATCTCTGGTTGGCAACACTGGCAGACGCGCTTTCGCCATTTTGTTTAGTACGACACAAAAGAACGTGCGAGTGGGTGTGTTGTTTTGTTGACGCCGATTTAATTAGTGAGTAACTTTAAATATTAATGCATATTAATTTTTATTACAATGCGTAGTGTCCAATCCAGAGCCTGAACGCCTCTCGTTGTGATAGGCATATCCACATTGGACTCCCCATTTGCCGTGCTAAACGTGGGAGATTGCCCAGGTCGGTTGTGGAGTAACAAATCCCTGCCCATGATAAAGGCCTCCATCCTAGTTCTGCGGTGTTCAGTTTCAGGATCTCCCGTATATTCAAGGGTGAGTGCGCGTTACAGTCTATACAGAGGACAAAGGATCCCGCCTTAGAGCGTGGCTCATTCTGGAGGAGCGGCGGCCCACTTCTGCAAATGGGTAGCTGGACCGTGGAGTACTGTTCTTGAACAAGAACAATATCCAAACCATGATCGTAAGCAATCGCACGTATCTCTGCTGTGGCCAAGTTTGAAGGGGTAAGAAACTGCTTTTAAGGTAGAACTCTTAGGTTTTTTTTATATTGTTGGTTTACAAAACTGAATACAATCTTGTATTACAAACATGTGTTAAAATATATGTATATCTATGATCTACAGATTGTACTCTTCTGGATGTAAACACAGCATGCAAAGATTAAGTAAAACAGTGACACTGCGAATGTAACCTATTTACAATTTTTGTTTAATTCCCTTTAACATCAAATGGGATATTGAGAAGAATGCAAATCTTTTCTTATTTTGACCATAGAACCAGTGAAATACCGATGTTTTTGCTTAATATGTTATAGGTAAATATCAAACGATGAATGGGAGCATTCCGACCAAAGTTGGTTCTAAAATTAGGCGGATAAAATGTTTTTCTATTGTGCAGTCGACTACCTATGCTAGGTACAGCAAATGAAATTTGTTTAAGAAAGTCAATGGAATCAACGTAACCATGTATTTACTGTACTTTATACAGGTATAGATATCAGCCACTATCCTACACTTTTCAAGTGTAAGATGTCTTGTAGTTTATAAGTCGTTGTTCATAGCTTTTAAGACTGTGACATTTGTTGTCCGCGTAGCAGAGATGATATAGAAAACGTTTTTGTACGCGTTTAACCCGGTCTGAGTGAACTCGATAGTTTGGGTTCCATATAACGCTACAGTATTCCAAGATACCACGAATATTTGTGTTATTGTAATTGGAAGTCTCTCTTGGAATATTTTCATTTGGCGATTTGATGAAACCAGATAGCTTGGATGATTTTTTTACAATGCTGTCTATGTAATATCTAAAGCTCAGTTTACTATCCAGTATTACGCCCAATTCACGAATGGTTTCGGTTTCAGCTATTTTAAAAGTACCAATTTTATAGTATACAGAGTCGATTATCACAGAATTAAATGTGTGTTGCGGTACGTAGAATTTAGTGTACTAATATAGAATTTAAATTTACATACACACAAATATTTTCTGCTTTACATTTGTTTGGGTAAAGATAAAATTATTCAACCTAAAAACCATGGACTAAAACTGTAGTTATAGTTAAGACATTAGAGAAATTAGAGGACACAAAAACAGCTAATACTAATACAAGTTAAGCTATAATATCCATCACAATCTGCTCACGAAAACACCATTAGCAGGCACACACGCGAAGTTACAGTAACCTCAAAAATAATGTTCTCTCGCCGCTGAACTATTTCAACGAATGAACATTTGTGCTATTATTCTGCATTATTGAGATAAAAGTTGCTTATTTTATTAACCGACTTCAAAAAAGGAGGAGGTTCTGAATTCGATGCGTGTTTTTTTTGTGTATGTTACACGATTACATCGCCAATTGTGGACCGATTTTCAAAATTATTTTTGTATTCGATAGAGTGAACTCCAAGGGTGGTCCCATGGTCACCAAAGGTAGGATCTGATGATGGGATCCCATGAAAATCGAGGAAAACCCTTAAATTTTAAGGTGTGTCCAACGTGTTTTGTATGTACGAGTATGTTACGCGATTACTTCGCCAATAGTGGATCCATTTTCAAAATTCTTTTTGTATTCGATAGAGTATACTCCTGGGGTGGTCCGAAGGTCACCAAAGTCAGGAGCTGATCATGGGATCCCATGAAAATCGAGGGAAACGCTAATTTACTAATCTTAATTACTAATGCTAATTTACTAATAAATTAATAATGCTAATTAAATAATTTAATACCAGCTCACCTTCGGTGAGCTAGTATTAAATTAGGGTTTCTTTCACTAAAAAGATTGCATTTACTAAAAAGTTAAAAATAAAAAATATTTTACAAAAAAAACGACTTAAAAAACACTGAAAAGTTAAAAATAATCTATACCTATAAAATGCTTTGTCCTGAATGACTGACTGACTGACTGACTGACGGATCAACGCACAGCCTAAACCGCTGATCGTAGAGACTTGAAACTTGGAGGGTGTGTTCTTTGTATGACGTAGGCGTCCCCTAAGAAAGGATTTTCCGAAATTCTACCCCTAAGGGGGTGAAAAAGGGGGTCAAAGTTTGTATGGGACAACTAGATTCCTTGGTGCAATCTACTTTAAATTTTGTATAAACATTCGTTAATACAATCGATGGATAACATGTTTCGTATTATATTGAAATTCATCCCCTAATAGGGTGAAATGGGTGGTAAAATGTGATATCGACATTATTGTCGTTTTCATGGTTTTCTGGGTCGTAGATTACGAAAATAACATCGAAATCAAAATCCAACATGGCGGTCGCAAAATACCATCATCCCTTGATGGGGTGCAATGGAGTTGAAGAGATACGATTCTGCATTAATTATCTTAATCGTATTTAAAATTGAAAGGGGTACAAAAATCTGTAATTGCTAAATATTAAGAAAAAAATACACAGGTCGCCTTAAAATCATTAGCAGAACACGATAGAATAGTTAAAAAAAATTGTTTGTTTGTCTGTTTGTCCGGAAAGATCTCCGAAACTACTGGACAGAATTTGATATGGCTTACACCACAATGCTTAAAATTTTCCGGAAGAACATTTAGGCATAATTTCATTTGTTTAAATTCACTTTAATTTTTAGTGAAAAAATACAATATAAAATTTTTGAACAATGCTTATGTAGAAAATCAACATGGCGCACGTGAAATTATTTTGACAAGTCTGTGACATAGTGCAAAGAAAAATTTAATCTTTTCTGTTAACGGCTGTGCCCATATGAATTTCGCCAACCAAGAAGTTTAGAAGTTTAAATAGTCTTTTTCTCATGTATTACCGTGGTGGTAAGGCAAAAGGATCAAGCCATACAACCAATGTATAAAGCATTTTTTATGACAATATCATTATTATCATCATCATTTCAGCCAAGAGACGCCCACTGCTGGACATAGGCCTCCCCCAGGGATCTCCAAACCGATCGGTCCTGCGCCTCCCGCATCCAGCGGCTTCCCGCGACCTTCACCTAAATGACAATATCACGTCACAAATATATTTGTAGGTTGGTTTAATTCTGTATTCGCGCTCTGGACGCCGTCGAGAGCACACGCGCCCACCGAGACGCTTCGCCGGTCGTATGCAATAGATTGCAAGTGTCGGTCACACCGGTCCTGGTCCCGCCGGTCCTGGTCCCGGTCCCGCCGGTCTCGGCCCCGGTCCCGCTGGTCCCGCCGGTCCCGCTGGTCCCGCCGGTCTCGCCGGTCCTGGTCCCGTCGGTCCCGGCCCCGGTCTCACCGGTCTCGGCCCCGGTCCCGCTGGTCCCGCCGGTCTCGCCGGTCCTGGTCCCGTTGGTCCCGGCCCCGGTCTTGCTGGTCCTGGTCCCGGACCAGTTGATAAAATTGGTGTGATTTTGTTGTGAGACCCCCGAACACAAACTAAGTGTCGTGGCGAACACGTAAAGTGAATTGCTAGTGTCCTTACAACTTCGACAAGTGTTCATCTCGCCGAAGATAGGAAGAACGGGCCAAGCGTTGGTCCTGGTCCTGACCCCGGTCTCGCCGGTCCTGGCCCTGGTCCCGGTCTCGCTGGTCCTGGTCCCGCCGGTCTTGGTCCCGCCGGTCTTGGTCCCGCCGGTCCTGGTCCCGGTCTCGTTGGTCCTGGTCCCGGTTCTCCGTGCTGGTGTTGGCACTTCCGGTGCCTAATAGTGCTGTGCAGTGTGGTGGCGACCCCGGCGCTTTTGCGTCGGGCGAACGCGGTGTTTTGTGGTGTTTGTGCTGTGTGTGTTGCTGTGCAGATAGGACTGCCGTGCGGCCGCATCGTGCGCACCAAAACTACAGTATAGATCGTAAGTATTAGTCTGTAAGGTAGTTATAAGTGGACTAATTGTGGACCCTAGTGGCGTAGCTATAAGTTATAGACACTTGAGTGCATAGTTCTTAAGGTAGGCTAAGTTTTATTTATAACTGTAATTTGTATATTTTAATCGTGCTGTATTTTTATATACATTTCTGTGTGTGTGCGACGGGCGAGGCCCGTAACTTGGTCCAATAATGGGCACATTTAGTGTATCTGACGTCTCAGAGGCGACAGATAACGAGGTCAGGGACCTGATGCTGGGGTCCCGCACGGACTTGGTGGTAGAGTGGGAGGACGCTGGTGTGGCTGACACCAGGACCCAGGAGTGGGTCCAGGGGTCGGAAACACCGGCGAACCGAAAGAGACCCTCGATGGGTAAATTTTTTAGCGCCAGCTCCGGCACAGAATCGGAGCTGGATACGGAGGTGGAGGCTGAGGGAGCTAGAGCCCCCTTGCCGAAGGTGGCGCGAAAGGCCAATAAGGCCCGCAAGGGGAAAAAGCGTGCTGATACACCCGATGGAAGTGTCATCCTCCACTCGGTGGGGCTCTCCCAGGCCCGCAAGGAGCTCGAGGAGGGACCAGCGGAAGCAGACGTCCCGAAGCCCCCTAAGGGCAAGGGTAAGGGCAAGACGTCAAAGAAGGAGAGGCCCCCTTCACCAGAGGGGCTGACAAACGAGGAGCTTCTGGGCAGGGCGGAAGCTAGCGCCCTGCTCATTTCGGAGGTGGCCAAGAAGTCTGGCAACCTCAAGGGCACGTGTGTGCGGGACCTCAAAGAGGCCTCCACATCAATCTTGGGGGTTGCCAGAACTCTGGCTGAGAGGAAGACCTCCGAGGAGGTCCGCCGCTTACAGGCCGACAACCGCCGACTGAAAAGCCAACTAGACGGCCTTCAGTCGGAGATTGTGGCACTGAGGCGGGACTTCTCGGAGCGGGGAAGGGCAGCGAGCCCACGCCAGAGGGCGAGCCCGCCGCCAGTGGCGGCACCAGTAGTGGCGCCGGTAGCGGAGGCCCCGAAGGGGGACGTCGTGACCCGGGACGAGTTCATGTCTTTCATGGACTCGTTCCAATCCGACATGATGTCCCTTTTCGGGAACATGTGTGCCGCCAGGATGGACGGCTTGGAGGTGGACGGGCGCCTTCTGCCGGCCAAGTCGCACCGGCCCCCACTGGCCAGCGACAAGGCCACTACGAAGCAGCCCGCCAAGCAGGCGCCCCCCGCCACTGCTGCGGAAACACCAGCAGCGCCCGCGACAGGGGGAAAGAAAAAGAAGAGGGAGGTGACCACCCTGGCCCCTGAGGCCAACCTGCCAAAGAAGGCCAGGGAGGTCAAAGCCAAGAGGGCTCCGGCGGCTCCGGCCGCTGCGCCGGAACCGGTGGCGGGGCCTTCGAGGCTCGACACCTCCAAGCCCCCCAAAGCGGAGGGCTGGAGCACGGTTGTAAAGAGGGGGCGCCGCAAGCCAGCCAAGACGGCGACGGCAACGGCTGCGGCCAAGGCTGCGCCCCCTCCACCCCCAGCCACCACCGCCAAGCCCAAGATGCCTACGGCACCTAAGACTTTGGCGGTGGTGATCACCCTTACGCCGGAAGCGGTGGCAAAAGGCGCCACATACGGCGCCGCCATCGCGACGGCGAAGGGGAATATAAAGCTGGGGGATATGGGGATTGAGGGGAGCGCAAAGTTCCGGACGGGGATGACGGGAGCTCGTATCCTCGAGCTCCCGAAAGGCACCTCGCCGGAGCAGGCGGATGCGCTCGCCATGTGCATAGCGGAGGTGCTCGGCGACGCCGCCAAGGTAGCGCGCCCGACCAAGAACGCGGACATCCGAGTCACCGGACTGGATGACTCGGTGACCGCGGAGGAGGTGGGTGAGGCCTTGGCGGCGTTGGCGGAGTGCCCCCGCGCCTCGATCAGGGTGGGCACGGTCCACCCTGGACTCAGGGGCATGGGAGCCGCCAACGTGTCGGCTCCCATCGATGTGGCGAAGCGCCCCGCGAGCGCTGGCAAGGTGACGGTGGGATGGAGCAGCGCCTCCATCCGCCTGCTGGAGCAGCGCCCCATGCGCTGCTTCCGCTGCATGGGGATCGGTCACCCCGTGCAGCGGTGCCCCTCCGCCAAGGACCGCAGCGCGCTCTGCTTCCGCTGCGGTTCGGAGGGGCACGCAGCCGCCACCTGCCAAGGGCAGGTGAAGTGCGCCGTGTGCGCGGACGCCGGCAAGCCTTCCACTCACCTGATGGGGGGCCTCAATTGCAACCCCCCACCGGTGAGGGGAAGACTGATGCCGAGGGCTGCCACAGCGGCGGCTACCGGGCGGGCAGCACTGTCCGCCAGGCAGGAGATTCCCATGGACACCGCCAATGGCCAGTAGGTCCACAGGGAATCTCCTCCAAGCCAATATCAACCACTGCGCCGCGGCACAGGATCTCCTGTGCCAGTCGATGGCGCAGTGGCAGATAGACCTGGCGGTGGTCGCCGAGCCGTACGCGGTGCCTCAGTCCACGAGGTGGGCTGAGTCCACCGACGGCTTGGCGGCCGTTGTGGTGCCGCCCACCAGCTCGGCCCCCCTCATCTCGGTTAGAGAGAGGGGGCCGGGTTACGTGGCCGTCAAGTGGGGGAGAAGTGGTGGTGGTGTCCACCTACTTCTCCCCGAACCGCAGTCGGGCAGACTTCGAGGCCTACCTGACTGCGGTCGAGGGGGTGGTGAGGAGGGCGGCGCCCCTGCAAGTTTTGGTGGCGGGCGACCTCAACGCGAAGTCGCGCGTGTGGGGCTCGCCCGCCACGGACGTCAGGGGTCGTTTGGTCGAGTCCTGGGCCACGAGCCTGGGCCTCGACGTCCTCAACCGAGGGACCACCCCGACGTGCGTGCGGTGGCAGGGTTCGTCGATCGTCGACGTGACCCTAGCCACCGCACCCCTCGCCGCAAGGGTGAGGGACTGGAGAGTGGAGGCAGAGGAGGAGACCATGTCGGACCACCGGTACGTCCGATATTCGGTCTCCCCCTCGCACGCCTCCACGTCTCCAGCGGGGACGGGTGCCGCCTTCCGCCGGTGGGCGGTGACGCACCTCCAGCCCGACGTGGCGCTGGAGGCGGCGATGGTGCGGGAGTGGTCTGAGCTGCCCCCGCACCTCGCCGGCGACTCTAACGGCATGGCGGTGCACTTCGCAGAGGACCTGAGAGTCGTCTGCGACGCCGCCATGCCGCGGGCGAAACCTGCCGCCCGCAAGCGGCAGGTATACTGGTGGTCGCAGACCATCGCGGATCTGCGCGCCACCAGTTGTAGGGCGAGGCGCGCCTACCTGCGGTGCAGAAGGCGCGCCACCAGGAGGACGCCCGACGAAGAGGAAACCCTGCGTCGGGCGTACAGGGAGGCGAATAAGGCCCTCAAGACGGAGATCTCGAGGGCCAAAACGGAGTCGTGGAACTCTTTTATAGAGCTCCTCGACTCCGACCCCTGGGGACGGCCGTACCGACTGGTGAGGGGGAAGTACCAAAACGGTGCTCCCCCGATACACCGGTTGGACGAGGGGCTTGTACAGAGGGTTCTAGGGTCGCTCTTCCCCGACCCTGGACCCTTCGAGCCCCCGAGGATGGTCGCCCCCAGCGCCTCCCTCGAAGTGGAGGAAGCGGGCCCTCCCGTGTCGGACCTCGAGTTCGACGCGGTGAGGGAGCGGTTCCGGCGCAAGGGGAAGGGGAAGGCGCCGGGACCGGACGGGGTGCCAGCGAGGGTCCTGTGCCTGGCACTGGGCCCCCTGGAGGAGCGGTTCCGGGCGGTGCTCAATACGAGCATCGCCTCGGGCCGTTTCCCTCAGTGCTGGAAGGTGGGGCGACTCTGCCTTCTGCGGAAGCCGAATCGCCCCGCCGATGCCCCGTCGGGGTACAGGCCGGTGGTGCTGCTCGACGAGGCCGGGAAGTTTTTTGAGAAAATTCTCGCTTCCCGGCTCGTTGAGCATCTGGAGGGCCCGGGACCGGACTTGGCCGAGTGCCAGTACGGCTTCCGCACCGGCCGGTCTACCGTGGACGCGGTGGCCCACCTCAAGAGGTGGACTGAGGGGGCCACGTCGGCGGGGGAGGTTGTCGTTGCGGTGTCATTAGACATCCGCAACGCATTCAACAGCCTCCCCCACGAATGCATAGAGGAGGCACTGCGTTTTCATGGAGTGCCCCTCTACCTCCGCTCCCTCATCACCGATTACCTCCGCGGGAGGGAAATCGTGTATGAGGGGGCGGACGGTCGCGTCCACAGGTGGCCGATGGCGGCGGGAGTACCCCAGGGTTCCGTGCTGGGCCCTCTGCTCTGGAACCTGGGGTACAACTGGGTTCTGCGGGGCAACCTCCTGCCGAACATGGAGGTTGTCTGCTTCGCCGACGACACCCTTGTCGCGGCGAAAGGGCGCACGTATGAGGAGGCGGTCCACCTGGCGTCGGTCGGCGCGACGATGGTCGTCCGGCGCATCCGCCTCCTCGGGCTGGACGTGGCCGTCGAGAAGACGACGGCCATTTCGTTCAGGCCGCCGCGTCGCCGCAGACCCCAGGCGGGGCTCCGTGTCCGAGTAGAGGGGGTGCAAGTCCAGATCGAGAGCTCGACGAAGTATCTCGGTCTGGTGCTGGACCCCCGATGGGATTTCGGGGAGCACTTTAAGCTCCTCGCCCCAAGGCTGTGTGCCGCCGCGGCAGCCCTCGGACGGGTCCTCCCCAACGTGGGGGGACCAGGTGCAGCGAGCCGTCGACTTTATCAGACGGTGATAAAGTCGATGGCGCTGTACGGAGCCCCGGTTTGGGCGGAGCGTCTCGCCCCCCGAACGGTGGCCCTCCTGCGTAGGCCGCAGAGGGTCATTGCCACCCGGGCCGTGCGGGCCTACCGCACGGTCTCTCACGGGGCGGCCTGCGTTCTAGCGGGCTCGCCTCCGTGGGATGTAGAGGCACGCGTCCTTGCGGCCGTGCACCGACATCGGGTGGCAGCGAGGAGTCGGGGGGAGCGCCCCCTCCCGCAGGAGGTGGCGCGCACAAGGCTCCTGGCGCAGAGGGAGGCTCTCCGCCAGTGGGCCGAGACGCTCGCCCACCCAGCTGCCGGCCACTGGACGATCGAGGCCGTTCGTCCAGTGTTGGAGGAGTGGGTTGGGCGCCGGCAGGGCAGCCTCACCTACAGGATGGTGCAGATGATGACCGGGCACGGCTGCTTCGGCCATTATCTGCACCATGTCGCACGGAGGGAGGAGACGCCGCAGTGCCACCACTGCGGCGCTCCCGACGACACGGCCGGACACACCCTCTCGGAGTGCCCGGCCTGGCGACCCCAGCGCGACGCATTAGCCCTCGCGCTGGGCCTAGGTAGGGGTGCGCCCATCGTGCTGGCCAACGTCGCACGCGAGATGCTGACCAGCGCGACGGCGTGGGAGGCTGTCGCCTCCTTCTGCGAGGAAGTGATCTCGCAGAAGGAGGCAGCGGAGCGGGCGCGAGAGGTTGACCCTCTCGCCGCACCGCTCCGGCGCAGGCGGTTGGGTAGGAGGAGGCGCGCGTTCCTGGACGCGCGCCACCAACTCCCCTAAGCAAGCTGGGGATTAAATGGCCCGGCCGGCCGACAACCGGTCGGGAGACACTTTTCTACCCCTGGCCTGCCCGTCTGGGGGGTCGAATTATTGCACTTGTCGACCCCCCCGTAGAGGTAAGACCTGGCGCTTGCGTCAGGCCTACAATCCAGGGGGCGCACTCGGGGAATGGCTAACGCCGATCCTGAGTGTGTCTCTACGGAGGTAGAAGTTGCTCTGGAGGGTGGTTTAGCCAGGTATGGGGTTACCCAGGTAACCCGAGTCCAATGGCATATCCTTGGGGCGGCTTTGTCAGCTTTCAGCCCCTTGTTGAATCGTAAAGAGATTCCCCCGCCTCAAAAAAAAAAAAAAAAAAAAAAAGGTTGGTTTAATTCTTGACCAATTTTCACAAAATCTGTACAAATTTTGAAATATTTGAAATGTTGAAAAGTGATGATACCCTTTTCAAGTATATGTTTTTACATTATGACTAAGGAATCAAACTCTTTTATCCATTCAAAACTATTAAAAGTAATTGATTTATATTGATTATTAAAAAAATATCTGGCTGCAATGATTCTGGGTTACACGTGGGACTCTTGATCCTAATGTCTAAAATGATGGATCACATTTTTTGCAACCACCCAAGGAACATGGATATTGAACGAAGGACCTAAAACACATTGAAACTAGCCACGTTGACCTAATTCGACATGACTGCCGATAAAAGTTCGTTTCCAAACCCAGCAATATGGGTATCAAATGAAAGGCTTTGATGAGTAGAGCACTATGAACCTAGCAACATTGATATAAATTCAACATGGCCGCCGCTCAAAAAAACGGATAAAAGTTTGTTCCCAAACCCAGCAATATGGGTATCAAAAGAAAGGCGTTAAAGAGTAGAGAATTAGGAATTACTTAGGAAAATTGACCTAAATTCAACATGGCGGCCGCTAAAAAAAAGGATTAAAGTTCGTTTTCAAACCCAGCAATAAGGGTATCAAATGAAAGGCCTCAAAGAGTAGAGCATTATGAATATAGGAAAATTGCCCTAAATTAAACATGGCCGCTGGTAAAAAAAATGGATAAAAGTTCGTTTTCAAACCCAGCAATATGGGTATCAAATAAAAGGCCTTGATGAGTAGAGCACTATGAGCCTAGCAACACTGACATAAATTCAATATGGCCGCGGCTCAAAAATGATGGATAAAAGTTCGTTTTCAAACCCAGCAATATGGGTATTAAATAAACGGCCTTGATGAGTAGAGCACTATGAACCTATCAACATTGACATAAATTCAACATGGCCGCCGCTCAAAAAAAATGTTCAAAACCTAGCAATAGGTATGGGTATCAAATGAAAGGCCTTGAAGAGTAGAGCATTAAGTATCTAGGAAAATCGACCTAAATTCAACATGGCCGCCGCTCAAAAAAAAGGATGAAAATTCGTTTCCAAACCCAGCAATATGGGTATCTAATGAAGGCTTTGGTCAGTAGAGCACTATGAACCTAGCAACATTGACATAAATACAAAATGGCCGTCGCTCCAAAAAGGTGAATAAAAGTTCGTTTCCAAACCTAGCAATATGGGTATCAAATGAAGGCTTTGGTCAGTAGAGCACTATGAACCTAGCAACATTGACATAAATACAACATGGCCGCCGCTTAAAAAAGGTGGATAAAAGTTCGTTTCCAAACCAAGCAATATGGGTATCAAATGAGAAGCCTTCAAGCGTAGAGCACTATAAACTTTAGAAAATCGTCTTAAATTTGAACAAATAAAAGTTCGTTTCCCAGTCCAGCAATATGGGTATAAAATGAAAGGCCTTGATAAGTAGAGCACTAGGGATCTAGCAACATTGATGGAAATTCAACATAGCCGCCGCTCTAAAAAGGCGAATAAAAGTTCGTTTTCAAACCCAGCAATATGGGTATCAAATGGAAGGCCTTGATGAGTAGAGCACTGTGAACCTAGCAATATTGACGTAAATTCTTTTTTTTTTTTAAAAAAAACGTCGCCCCACACTGGGATTTTCTCCTGTGTCGTGGGTGCAGTTACAAACATAGAATATCACATGCACATACGCCCAGACCGGAACAAATTTCTGTAGGCCATACAAAACATTTGTCCCGTACGGGAATCGAACCCGCGACCCGTTGCGCAGTGGGTGATCACTCGACCTCTGCGCTAAACGTGTCAATTCGATATGGTCACCGCTCAAAAAAGGTGGATTAGAGTTAGTTTCTAAACCTACCAATACGGGCATTACATGAAAGGCCTTAAAGAGTAGAGCACCATGAACCTAGGAAAATCGCACAAGATTCAATATGGCCGCTGCTCAAAAAAAAGCGAATAAAACTTCGTTTCCAAACCCAGCAATATGGGTATCAAATGAAAGGCCTTGATCAGTAGAGCACAATGAACATAGCAACATTGACGTAAATTCAACATGGCCGTCTCTCAAAAAAGGCGGATAAAAGTTCCTTTTCACACCCATCAATATGGGTATTAAATGAAAGGCCCTGAAGAGTACCTAGAGCATTGCGAACCTACGATAATTGTCCTAATTTCGAAATGGCCGCTGCTCAAAAAGGCAGAATAAAGTTGAATCAATATGGAATAAAATGGAGGAAAAAACTAAGCACTGTTAAGCATTTTGGTGGCGAAACGTAGTTCGCGGGCACAGCTAGTATTAGAATAAATTTTAAGACTTTCAGGAGATCATCGTTTGGCACCAACTTCAATATAGAAGTGTGATGTTGTCTGTACCTATCCTTATATTATTTTTAACTTTTCAATGTTTTTGAAGTCGGTTTTTATTTTTAGTAAAATATTTCGTAATGCAGTATTAAATGCGGAGTAAGTTTAAAATTATAAATTAAATATCAGACCTGCTTTATAAAAAGGCCATTGTTACAATTGTCACAAATAATTAAAAACTGCGTGGCTCTGCCAAGCAAGACTCAATTAACTCACCTGATGGTAAGCGACGAAGAGGCTAAAACTTGAAAAGACCTACTCCTGGATTACTTTACCACAGACGTTTGGCTTCAGAATTACCAACAACATACGCTAACGCGTGGCGTTAATGTTTGATTCAGCTTGGATGCTCAAAATTTAGTTATTAAAACGTAGGCTTTTTTCAAGACCAAAGGACTTCAACTTGCAACGTGCAACTTCTGTACGAAGTAGTACTATTATCTATTCTGTGGTGACGCGAACGTCGCGGTTACGTGTCCGGTACCGATCTTACTCTTGACCAGACGATTTACTATATTTGGCAAGGAAACTCGTGTTTTGGGGTAAGCATTATGGAACGTTATTAGACCAGTTATATTTTATAATCATCATCATTATTTCATCCAAGAGACGCCTACTGTTGGACATAGGCCTCCCCCAGGGATTTCAAAACCGATCAGTCTTGCGCCTCCCTCATTCAGCGGCTTCCCGCGGACTTCACTAGTTTGTTGGTTCACCTTGTTGTGGGGGCCTACCAATGCTGCCGGAAGATATATATATTTACAGAAAAAGAAAGAAGTAAAGGTCAAAAAGACGAAGGGCCCGCGACTGCACAAGGAGCCGGCGCCGCTGGTATAGCCGAGTGCACGTGCGTCTTTTCGAAATTTTCAAGCCATATTGGACTTTTAATCATTTATATAAAGTTTAAAAGTCACATCAGTCTGTTATGTTATCAACGGAATAGAAATGCATGGAAATGACATAACAAAAGCACGTGACTAATATGATTCCCATACATACATTGTTGTTCCATGCGTTTTAACACAATTAACGCGTAAACCTAACTATACTTATAAAGTAACTAAGAGCGATTTGAAGTGGATCTGCTTAATAACTCATTTTAATAAATGCTGTTTGGATTTCATTATAAAATCTAAAAACGTAGAAAGTACACTTTTCTGCAAAATATTGTATTTCATTTGCACGGACACTAACATCTCGTGTTCCCGTAGCCACACTAGCCACAAAACTGTAAAGCGTTTGAAATATCGAGAAAATTAAATTAAAATGCTAGTATCAAATATACGCGAGTTCAATCCGGAAACATTTGTTTCATATACATAATACAATTTTTCATATGAATGCAGCAGTGTTTATTTCGGTAAATGTAGACTTTAAGTAACCTTTCCCGAACGTAAAACGTGAGTTATGAAATAGGCCTATAGAATGTTGTCACAATACAATAAATCATATCACTCATCACATAAAAAGCAGTAAGTGCATCTAGGGGTACTTTAGTACTATTATTTATTATGTGCCTCTACACCTCAAAGAGGACCACAGCCAAATAACGTCTTGTTTGGCTTGCGCGTGAGCTGGTTATCAGCATTTACTGCTCACTGTTAAGGCTGAACTACACTGTGTGAATTACTGGCGCCAGTCGGACTTCGAAGTCAGTGCTGATACTGTGCGACACAAACAGCCCACGTCCGTTTTATGCGCCAGCACTGGTACCTCTTATTATAACCTATATAAATCTGATAAATCGCAATCGTCTATGCCGCAGTAGCCGCTTAACATCAAATAGGATTATGGATGGCAAATCCATAAAAACATCGAACACAAATAGAGAACAGTTATACAATACTTATTCATCTATTTCCAGAGAACATCTCCGTGCAAATAAATTTTCACGCACGTTGTTAATATTATGGCGCATAATTTTTCCACGGTAAAGCGGGACGATGAAAAATAAGCAATACAAAGAATACCTAAGCTGCTTGAGCAAACAGAGTCTTCACTCTCTACACCCGTAGTCGAAGTTTCAAAATACGTAATTCATCAATCACTATACATTGCCGAGTATTGTCTCCGTTTTAAAAAGCTGTGTGCACTCGCAAAGCATTGTGCCGAGAAGAACGTACTCGTATTTCGAGACTTTGAGGGCAACTTTAAGAATAGGGCCGCAGCTTTACAATTCAACGTAATATAATGAAAATTTTATAATGAATGTATTTCATCAAGGTGACATGACAGAGTTTCCATTAAACGCTGTCGACGGAATTGTGAGCGATTGTTGGGACGCGTTCTAAGTTTGACGCAAACAAGGCTTGACAAAATTAAAATGGTACATGAATTTTGAAGATTTTTTAAAACTTGTTTCAATGTCAGGTTTTTATGTAACAACGAAAATTCTTCAGTATTTTGGATAGCCAAAAATGGCTTTGGGACCTTTTTTTTGTGACTTCGGAGGAAAATACCCAATCGAACTAGTATCTAATCTTTGGTAGCCGGGTATATTAATATACCTAAGTCGGTAGATAGATAACTTTTTTTTATTGCAACTAAGTTAGCAAACAAGCAAACTGCCCACCTGATGGTAGTAACAGTCACCTATAATACACGTGGCTCTTGTGAGATTCACAGCAAAATTGCAAACTCCATAAGAACCACCCAGTAATTTCACTGCCATATCTAACCCTTCAAACCGGAACACAGCACACATTTTTGCGGCAAAAATAGGTGAGACGGAGTTACCCAAGCAGAGCGCTTTGGTACAGAGTCAAACTTGATGAAAGCTAAACATCTACTGTTTACGCCGTAGTAACCTATGAGATAAATTTATATTGTAAGCCGAGTTCCTTCACGCAAGTCAGACAAAACGTAGAACAAATACGCAATTAACTTTTCTGTACGCACTTATTCAGTGCCAATATTTCAGTAAGTCTTGTAGATTACCTTAACTCGGGCACTGTGAAGTTGTGATTACGAGAAGTTTGCTCGTTAGCACAGTTTTTGGGGTGCATTCTTGATGCTAGAAGTTGGCAAAGTATGCTGAAAATCTTGGAGTTTCCGAATACTGTAAGTGTAACTAGTAGCATTAGCTTGAATGCAATTAACGCTTGTGAATACGTAAGTGTTACATTTGGTGTTCCACTTTTTGTTCTTGTTCAGAAATGTGTTACAGAAGTGATTGAGCTGGAGAAAGGACTTCAGGCAGAAGCTTATCAAAATGTGGCAAATCTTTTGCAATTATCGACGTAATTACTTATACGAGTACTTCCTTAGTAAGCTATCATGCTTATAGGTGGTTACGCAACAATAAGGTGCTATGTGCCCAAAGTTATTTTATACTCGTTTGTGTTTCACATTTTATCCAAACCCAATTTAAACAAACAAACAAACATCCGCTTTAATGGTAATTAAGCGGATGATGATAATTTTAGTGTAATAAATAAAATTATAGTTTAAGATTAAAACTTTCCATCAGATTTATTAAACAGAAAATCCCCATCCAAGATTGGATTAATTACACATAGCCTTGAAGATATAGATAACTTAATCGTGAACTAGACCCTTTATCCATCCGCAGAACACCTTCTCAAACCTAAAGGTTCCTAATCCATTTCAATGGGACAAATACACACGCAGCTATTGTCCCGTCTGTTGCAGCCGAAATTCCAGGTCGGGGTGATTCAATGTGAAATCAAAATAAATTCCATAACATTTAATGGCCGGCTCGTTTTTAATTCCTGTTGGATGGCGAGAGAAATTGCCGCGTTGAATTATTTTGTTTGATCACACCCGCGTACCTTTGATTTCTGTGTCGCCATTTCGGATGTTAGCACAGAGATGAGGCGTCTATAAATACAAATTTACATATCAATTTATAATGTTGTTTTTATAATATTCGCCTATTTACACAAATAGTATATAAAATTAGTGTTTACACAGGCGTTATTACTGACCTACGTTGACCTATTTAACAATGGATTTTCATTACCAGTATAAAACAACTAACCTAACATAAAACTACACTAATCTAAATTAAAAATGATAATATAAAATAAACTGAAATAATTATCGTAAAATACAATCATTTTATTTCCTGGGTAGCAAATAAGTACCGGCCTCCTGATGTTAAGCGGTTACCCTTAATTTATGGTTTTGAGTACTTGTGCGTTGGTTGAACCTTAATTTATGGATTAAAGTACCTACTTGTGCGTTGGTTGAACATGACTCCCGCAAACACAAGCACTGATAGCAGAATAGTGTACCCCGTTGACACACACTCAGTACTCACACATAACACGATGTCATTGGGCTGCGTTCTTCTGTGCAGTTGTTTGTACTAATGACACAGATTACGTATCAATGGGATGGTCATTTAAGACGAACGCCTAGAAGAGTCTAGCACACAAAACATGAGCTTGGAAAAAAGCGGCAAATTCAAAAATTCTAGCACTGGTAATACTGTCTACGGAAGGTAAAATACATTTTGATACTTGAAATATTTTTTTCATCCCCCCATCTCGGAAAGAGTATTTTTGCTATTCGATATCTGACCGCCAAAGCCGTTTTTATCCGCTTGAGGTTAAAGTAAATTTGAATTTAGAACATCGCGTGCACTAGGTATGTGATTTCAAAACATCATTAAACCTATTTACTTCCATCTCCATGGTGTCGGATTTATCATACAACTTTAAAAAAAAATTTAATTTGCTTTGTTTCATTTCCTCGCTGAGGGGGCCGGGGCCCTTAGAGAGAGGGGGCCGGGTTACGTGGCCGTCAAGTGGGGGAGAAGTGGTGGTGGTGTCCACCTACTTCTCCCCGAACCGCAGTCGGGCAGACTTCGAGGCCTACCTGACTGCGGTCGAGGGGGTGGTGAGGAGGGCGGCGCCCCTGCAAGTTTTGGTGGCGGGCGACCTCAACGCGAAGTCGCGCGTGTGGGGCTCGCCCGCCACGGACGTCAGGGGTCGTTTGGTCGAGTCCTGGGCCACGAGCCTGGGCCTCGACGTCCTCAACCGAGGGACCACCCCGACGTGCGTGCGGTGGCAGGGTTCGTCGATCGTCGACGTGACCCTAGCCACCGCACCCCTCGCCGCAAGGGTGAGGGACTGGAGAGTGGAGGCAGAGGAGGAGACCATGTCGGACCACCGGTACGTCCGATATTCGGTCTCCCCCTCGCACGCCTCCACGTCTCCAGCGGGGACGGGTGCCGCCTTCCGCCGGTGGGCGGTGACGCACCTCCAGCCCGACGTGGCGCTGGAGGCGGCGATGGTGCGGGAGTGGTCTGAGCTGCCCCCGCACCTCGCCGGCGACTCTAACGGCATGGCGGTGCACTTCGCAGAGGACCTGAGAGTCGTCTGCGACGCCGCCATGCCGCGGGCGAAACCTGCCGCCCGCAAGCGGCAGGTATACTGGTGGTCGCAGACCATCGCGGATCTGCGCGCCACCAGTTGTAGGGCGAGGCGCGCCTACCTGCGGTGCAGAAGGCGCGCCACCAGGAGGACGCCCGACGAAGAGGAAACCCTGCGTCGGGCGTACAGGGAGGCGAATAAGGCCCTCAAGACGGAGATCTCGAGGGCCAAAACGGAGTCGTGGAACTCTTTTATAGAGCTCCTCGACTCCGACCCCTGGGGACGGCCGTACCGACTGGTGAGGGGGAAGTACCAAAACGGTGCTCCCCCGATACACCGGTTGGACGAGGGGCTTGTACAGAGGGTTCTAGGGTCGCTCTTCCCCGACCCTGGACCCTTCGAGCCCCCGAGGATGGTCGCCCCCAGCGCCTCCCTCGAAGTGGAGGAAGCGGGCCCTCCCGTGTCGGACCTCGAGTTCGACGCGGTGAGGGAGCGGTTCCGGCGCAAGGGGAAGGGGAAGGCGCCGGGACCGGACGGGGTGCCAGCGAGGGTCCTGTGCCTGGCACTGGGCCCCCTGGAGGAGCGGTTCCGGGCGGTGCTCAATACGAGCATCGCCTCGGGCCGTTTCCCTCAGTGCTGGAAGGTGGGGCGACTCTGCCTTCTGCGGAAGCCGAATCGCCCCGCCGATGCCCCGTCGGGGTACAGGCCGGTGGTGCTGCTCGACGAGGCCGGGAAGTTTTTTGAGAAAATTCTCGCTTCCCGGCTCGTTGAGCATCTGGAGGGCCCGGGACCGGACTTGGCCGAGTGCCAGTACGGCTTCCGCACCGGCCGGTCTACCGTGGACGCGGTGGCCCACCTCAAGAGGTGGACTGAGGGGGCCACGTCGGCGGGGGAGGTTGTCGTTGCGGTGTCATTAGACATCCGCAACGCATTCAACAGCCTCCCCCACGAATGCATAGAGGAGGCACTGCGTTTTCATGGAGTGCCCCTCTACCTCCGCTCCCTCATCACCGATTACCTCCGCGGGAGGGAAATCGTGTATGAGGGGGCGGACGGTCGCGTCCACAGGTGGCCGATGGCGGCGGGAGTACCCCAGGGTTCCGTGCTGGGCCCTCTGCTCTGGAACCTGGGGTACAACTGGGTTCTGCGGGGCAACCTCCTGCCGAACATGGAGGTTGTCTGCTTCGCCGACGACACCCTTGTCGCGGCGAAAGGGCGCACGTATGAGGAGGCGGTCCACCTGGCGTCGGTCGGCGCGACGATGGTCGTCCGGCGCATCCGCCTCCTCGGGCTGGACGTGGCCGTCGAGAAGACGACGGCCATTTCGTTCAGGCCGCCGCGTCGCCGCAGACCCCAGGCGGGGCTCCGTGTCCGAGTAGAGGGGGTGCAAGTCCAGATCGAGAGCTCGACGAAGTATCTCGGTCTGGTGCTGGACCCCCGATGGGATTTCGGGGAGCACTTTAAGCTCCTCGCCCCAAGGCTGTGTGCCGCCGCGGCAGCCCTCGGACGGGTCCTCCCCAACGTGGGGGGACCAGGTGCAGCGAGCCGTCGACTTTATCAGACGGTGATAAAGTCGATGGCGCTGTACGGAGCCCCGGTTTGGGCGGAGCGTCTCGCCCCCCGAACGGTGGCCCTCCTGCGTAGGCCGCAGAGGGTCATTGCCACCCGGGCCGTGCGGGCCTACCGCACGGTCTCTCACGGGGCGGCCTGCGTTCTAGCGGGCTCGCCTCCGTGGGATGTAGAGGCACGCGTCCTTGCGGCCGTGCACCGACATCGGGTGGCAGCGAGGAGTCGGGGGGAGCGCCCCCTCCCGCAGGAGGTGGCGCGCACAAGGCTCCTGGCGCAGAGGGAGGCTCTCCGCCAGTGGGCCGAGACGCTCGCCCACCCAGCTGCCGGCCACTGGACGATCGAGGCCGTTCGTCCAGTGTTGGAGGAGTGGGTTGGGCGCCGGCAGGGCAGCCTCACCTACAGGATGGTGCAGATGATGACCGGGCACGGCTGCTTCGGCCATTATCTGCACCATGTCGCACGGAGGGAGGAGACGCCGCAGTGCCACCACTGCGGCGCTCCCGACGACACGGCCGGACACACCCTCTCGGAGTGCCCGGCCTGGCGACCCCAGCGCGACGCATTAGCCCTCGCGCTGGGCCTAGGTAGGGGTGCGCCCATCGTGCTGGCCAACGTCGCACGCGAGATGCTGACCAGCGCGACGGCGTGGGAGGCTGTCGCCTCCTTCTGCGAGGAAGTGATCTCGCAGAAGGAGGCAGCGGAGCGGGCGCGAGAGGTTGACCCTCTCGCCGCACCGCTCCGGCGCAGGCGGTTGGGTAGGAGGAGGCGCGCGTTCCTGGACGCGCGCCACCAACTCCCCTAAGCAAGCTGGGGATTAAATGGCCCGGCCGGCCGACAACCGGTCGGGAGACACTTTTCTACCCCTGGCCTGCCCGTCTGGGGGGTCGAATTATTGCACTTGTCGACCCCCCCGTAGAGGTAAGACCTGGCGCTTGCGTCAGGCCTACAATCCAGGGGGCGCACTCGGGGAATGGCTAACGCCGATCCTGAGTGTGTCTCTACGGAGGTAGAAGTTGCTCTGGAGGGTGGTTTAGCCAGGTATGGGGTTACCCAGGTAACCCGAGTCCAATGGCATATCCTTGGGGCGGCTTTGTCAGCTTTCAGCCCCTTGTTGAATCGTAAAGAGATTCCCCCGCCTCAAAAAAAAAAAAAAAAAAAAAAAGGTTGGTTTAATTCTTGACCAATTTTCACAAAATCTGTACAAATTTTGAAATATTTGAAATGTTGAAAAGTGATGATACCCTTTTCAAGTATATGTTTTTACATTATGACTAAGGAATCAAACTCTTTTATCCATTCAAAACTATTAAAAGTAATTGATTTATATTGATTATTAAAAAAATATCTGGCTGCAATGATTCTGGGTTACACGTGGGACTCTTGATCCTAATGTCTAAAATGATGGATCACATTTTTTGCAACCACCCAAGGAACATGGATATTGAACGAAGGACCTAAAACACATTGAAACTAGCCACGTTGACCTAATTCGACATGACTGCCGATAAAAGTTCGTTTCCAAACCCAGCAATATGGGTATCAAATGAAAGGCTTTGATGAGTAGAGCACTATGAACCTAGCAACATTGATATAAATTCAACATGGCCGCCGCTCAAAAAAACGGATAAAAGTTTGTTCCCAAACCCAGCAATATGGGTATCAAAAGAAAGGCGTTAAAGAGTAGAGAATTAGGAATTACTTAGGAAAATTGACCTAAATTCAACATGGCGGCCGCTAAAAAAAAGGATTAAAGTTCGTTTTCAAACCCAGCAATAAGGGTATCAAATGAAAGGCCTCAAAGAGTAGAGCATTATGAATATAGGAAAATTGCCCTAAATTAAACATGGCCGCTGGTAAAAAAAATGGATAAAAGTTCGTTTTCAAACCCAGCAATATGGGTATCAAATAAAAGGCCTTGATGAGTAGAGCACTATGAGCCTAGCAACACTGACATAAATTCAATATGGCCGCGGCTCAAAAATGATGGATAAAAGTTCGTTTTCAAACCCAGCAATATGGGTATTAAATAAACGGCCTTGATGAGTAGAGCACTATGAACCTATCAACATTGACATAAATTCAACATGGCCGCCGCTCAAAAAAAATGTTCAAAACCTAGCAATAGGTATGGGTATCAAATGAAAGGCCTTGAAGAGTAGAGCATTAAGTATCTAGGAAAATCGACCTAAATTCAACATGGCCGCCGCTCAAAAAAAAGGATGAAAATTCGTTTCCAAACCCAGCAATATGGGTATCTAATGAAGGCTTTGGTCAGTAGAGCACTATGAACCTAGCAACATTGACATAAATACAAAATGGCCGTCGCTCCAAAAAGGTGAATAAAAGTTCGTTTCCAAACCTAGCAATATGGGTATCAAATGAAGGCTTTGGTCAGTAGAGCACTATGAACCTAGCAACATTGACATAAATACAACATGGCCGCCGCTTAAAAAAGGTGGATAAAAGTTCGTTTCCAAACCAAGCAATATGGGTATCAAATGAGAAGCCTTCAAGCGTAGAGCACTATAAACTTTAGAAAATCGTCTTAAATTTGAACAAATAAAAGTTCGTTTCCCAGTCCAGCAATATGGGTATAAAATGAAAGGCCTTGATAAGTAGAGCACTAGGGATCTAGCAACATTGATGGAAATTCAACATAGCCGCCGCTCTAAAAAGGCGAATAAAAGTTCGTTTTCAAACCCAGCAATATGGGTATCAAATGGAAGGCCTTGATGAAGGCTGAAGGCCGTCTAGTTGGCTTTTCAGTCGGCGGTTGTCGGCCTGTAAGCGGCGGACCTCCTCGGAGGTCTTCCTCTCAGCCAGAGTTCTGGCAACCCCCAAGATTGATGTGGAGGCCTCTTTGAGGTCCCGCACACACGTGCCCTTGAGGTTGCCAGACTTCTTGGCCACCTCCGAAATGAGCAGGGCGCTAGCTTCCGCCCTGCCCAGAAGCTCCTCGTTTGTCAGCCCCTCTGGTGAAGGGGGCCTCTCCTTCTTTGACGTCTTGCCCTTACCCTTGCCCTTAGGGGGCTTCGGGACGTCTGCTTCCGCTGGTCCCTCCTCGAGCTCCTTGCGGGCCTGGGAGAGCCCCACCGAGTGGAGGATGACACTTCCATCGGGTGTATCAGCACGCTTTTTCCCCTTGCGGGCCTTATTGGCCTTTCGCGCCACCTTCGGCAAGGGGGCTCTAGCTCCCTCAGCCTCCACCTCCGTATCCAGCTCCGATTCTGTGCCGGAGCTGGCGCTAAAAAATTTACCCATCGAGGGTCTCTTTCGGTTCGCCGGTGTTTCCGACCCCTGGACCCACTCCTGGGTCCTGGTGTCAGCCACACCAGCGTCCTCCCACTCTACCACCAAGTCCGTGCGGGACCCCAGCATCAGGTCCCTGACCTCGTTATCTGTCGCCTCTGAGACGTCAGATACACTAAATGTGCCCATTATTGGACCAAGTTACGGGCCTCGCCCGTCGCACACACACAGAAATGTATATAAAAATACAGCACGATTAAAATATACAAATTACAGTTATAAATAAAACTTAGCCTACCTTAAGAACTATGCACTCAAGTGTCTATAACTTATAGCTACGCCACTAGGGTCCACAATTAGTCCACTTATAACTACCTTACAGACTAATACTTACGATCTATACTGTAGTTTTGGTGCGCACGATGCGGCCGCACGGCAGTCCTATCTGCACAGCAACACACACAGCACAAACACCACAAAACACCGCGTTCGCCCGACGCAAAAGCGCCGGGGTCGCCACCACACTGCACAGCACTATTAGGCACCGGAAGTGCCAACACCAGCACGGAGAACCGGGACCAGGACCAACGAGACCGGGACCAGGACCGGCGGGACCAAGACCGGCGGGACCAAGACCGGCGGGACCAGGACCAGCGAGACCGGGACCAGGGCCAGGACCGGCGAGACCGGGGTCAGGACCAGGACCAACGCTTGGCCCGTTCTTCCTATCTTCGGCGAGATGAACACTTGTCGAAGTTGTAAGGACACTAGCAATTCACTTTACGTGTTCGCCACGACACTTAGTTTGTGTTCGGGGGTCTCACAACAAAATCACACCAATTTTATCAACTGGTCCGGGACCAGGACCAGCAAGACCGGGGCCGGGACCAACGGGACCAGGACCGGCGAGACCGGCGGGACCAGCGGGACCGGGGCCGAGACCGGTGAGACCGGGGCCGGGACCGACGGGACCAGGACCGGCGAGACCGGCGGGACCAGCGGGACCGGCGGGACCAGCGGGACCGGGGCCGAGACCGGCGGGACCGGGACCAGGACCGGCGGGACCAGGACCGGTGTGACCGACACTTGCAATCTATTGCATACGACCGGCGAAGCGTCTCGGTGGGCGCGTGTGCTCTCGACGGCGTCCAGAGCGCGAATACAGAATTAAACCAACCTACAAATATATTTGTGACGTGATATTGTCATTTAGGTGAAGGTCGCGGGAAGCCGCTGGATGCGGGAGGCGCAGGACCGATCGGTTTGGAGATCCCTGGGGGAGGCCTATGTCCAGCAGTGGGCGTCTCTTGGCTGAAATGATGATGATAATAATGATATTGTCATAAAAAATGCTTTATACATTGGTTGTATGGCTTGATCCTTTTGCCTTACCACCACGGTAATACATGAGAAAAAGACTATTTAAACTTCTAAACTTCTTGGTTGGCGAAATTCATATGGGCACAGCCGTTAACAGAAAAGATTAAATTTTTCTTTGCACTATGTCACAGACTTGTCAAAATAATTTCACGTGCGCCATGTTGATTTTCTACATAAGCATTGTTCAAAAATTTTATATTGTATTTTTTCACTAAAAATTAAAGTGAATTTAAACAAATGAAATTATGCCTAAATGTTCTTCCGGAAAATTTTAAGCATTGTGGTGTAAGCCATATCAAATTCTGTCCAGTAGTTTCGGAGATCTTTCCGGACAAACAGACAAACAAACAATTTTTTTTAACTATTCTATCGTGTTCTGCTAATGATTTTAAGGCGACCTGTGTATTTTTTTCTTAATATTTAGCAATTACAGATTTTTGTACCCCTTTCAATTTTAAATACGATTAAGATAATTAATGCAGAATCGTATCTCTTCAACTCCATTGCACCCCATCAAGGGATGATGGTATTTTGCGACCGCCATGTTGGATTTTGATTTCGATGTTATTTTCGTAATCTACGACCCAGAAAACCATGAAAACGACAATAATGTCGATATCACATTTTACCACCCATTTCACCCTATTAGGGGATGAATTTCAATATAATACGAAACATGTTATCCATCGATTGTATTAACGAATGTTTATACAAAATTTAAAGTAGATTGCACCAAGGAATCTAGTTGTCCCATACAAACTTTGACCCCCTTTTTCACCCCCTTAGGGGTAGAATTTCGGAAAATCCTTTCTTAGGGGACGCCTACGTCATACAAAGAACACACCCTCCAAGTTTCAAGTCTCTACGATCAGCGGTTTAGGCTGTGCGTTGATCCGTCAGTCAGTCAGTCAGTCAGTCATTCAGGACAAAGCATTTTATAGGTATAGATTATTTTTAACTTTTCAGTGTTTTTTAAGTCGTTTTTTTTGTAAAATATTTTTTATTTTTAACTTTTTAGTAAATGCAATCTTTTTAGTGAAAGAAACCCTAATTTAATACTAGCTCACCGAAGGTGAGCTGGTATTAAATTATTTAATTAGCATTATTAATTTATTAGTAAATTAGCATTAGTAATTAAGATTAGTAAATTAGCGTTTCCCTCGATTTTCATGGGATCCCATGATCAGCTCCTGACTTTGGTGACCTTCGGACCACCCCAGGAGTATACTCTATCGAATACAAAAAGAATTTTGAAAATGGATCCACTATTGGCGAAGTAATCGCGTAACATACTCGTACATACAAAACACGTTGGACACACCTTAAAATTTAAGGGTTTTCCTCGATTTTCATGGGATCCCATCATCAGATCCTACCTTTGGTGACCATGGGACCACCCTTGGAGTTCACTCTATCGAATACAAAAATAATTTTGAAAATCGGTCCACAATTGGCGATGTAATCGTGTAACATACACAAAAAAAACACGCATCGAATTCAGAACCTCCTCCTTTTTTGAAGTCGGTTAATAAAATAAGCAACTTTTATCTCAATAATGCAGAATAATAGCACAAATGTTCATTCGTTGAAATAGTTCAGCGGCGAGAGAACATTATTTTTGAGGTTACTGTAACTTCGCGTGTGTGCCTGCTAATGGTGTTTTCGTGAGCAGATTGTGATGGATATTATAGCTTAACTTGTATTAGTATTAGCTGTTTTTGTGTCCTCTAATTTCTCTAATGTCTTAACTATAACTACAGTTTTAGTCCATGGTTTTTAGGTTGAATAATTTTATCTTTACCCAAACAAATGTAAAGCAGAAAATATTTGTGTGTATGTAAATTTAAATTCTATATTAGTACACTAAATTCTACGTACCGCAACACACATTTAATTCTGTGATAATCGACTCTGTATACTATAAAATTGGTACTTTTAAAATAGCTGAAACCGAAACCATTCGTGAATTGGGCGTAATACTGGATAGTAAACTGAGCTTTAGATATTACATAGACAGCATTGTAAAAAAATCATCCAAGCTATCTGGTTTCATCAAATCGCCAAATGAAAATATTCCAAGAGAGACTTCCAATTACAATAACACAAATATTCGTGGTATCTTGGAATACTGTAGCGTTATATGGAACCCAAACTATCGAGTTCACTCAGACCGGGTTAAACGCGTACAAAAACGTTTTCTATATCATCTCTGCTACGCGGACAACAAATGTCACAGTCTTAAAAGCTATGAACAACGACTTATAAACTACAAGACATCTTACACTTGAAAAGTGTAGGATAGTGGCTGATATCTATACCTGTATAAAGTACAGTAAATACATGGTTACGTTGATTCCATTGACTTTCTTAAACAAATTTCATTTGCTGTACCTAGCATAGGTAGTCGACTGCACAATAGAAAAACATTTTATCCGCCTAATTTTAGAACCAACTTTGGTCGGAATGCTCCCATTCATCGTTTGATATTTACCTATAACATATTAAGCAAAAACATCGGTATTTCACTGGTTCTATGGTCAAAATAAGAAAAGATTTGCATTCTTCTCAATATCCCATTTGATGTTAAAGGGAATTAAACAAAAATTGTAAATAGGTTACATTCGCAGTGTCACTGTTTTACTTAATCTTTGCATGCTGTGTTTACATCCAGAAGAGTACAATCTGTAGATCATAGATATACATATATTTTAACACATGTTTGTAATACAAGATTGTATTCAGTTTTGTAAACCAACAATATAAAAAAAACCTAAGAGTTCTACCTTAAAAGCAGTTTCTTACCCCTTCAAACTTGGCCACAGCAGAGATACGTGCGATTGCTTACGATCATGGTTTGGATATTGTTCTTGTTCAAGAACAGTACTCCACGGTCCAGCTACCCATTTGCAGAAGTGGGCCGCCGCTCCTCCAGAATGAGCCACGCTCTAAGGCGGGATCCTTTGTCCTCTGTATAGACTGTAACGCGCACTCACCCTTGAATATACGGGAGATCCTGAAACTGAACACCGCAGAACTAGGATGGAGGCCTTTATCATGGGCAGGGATTTGTTACTCCACAACCGACCTGGGCAATCTCCCACGTTTAGCACGGCAAATGGGGAGTCCAATGTGGATATGCCTATCACAACGAGAGGCGTTCAGGCTCTGGATTGGACACTACGCATTGTAATAAAAATTAATATGCATTAATATTTAAAGTTACTCACTAATTAAATCGGCGTCAACAAAACAACACACCCACTCGCACGTTCTTTTGTGTCGTACTAAACAAATGGCGAAAGCGCGTCTGCCAGTGTTGCCAACCAGAGATAATTAATTTTTGACCAAAAGTTAACAAATACCATAGAGCAACCAACCAGAATTGAAGTTGGTGCCAAACGATGATCTCCTGAAAGTCTTAAAATTTATTCTAATACTAGCTGTGCCCGCGAACTACGTTTCGCCACCAAAATGCTTAACAGTGCTTAGTTTTTTCCTCCATTTTATTCCATATTGATTCAACTTTATTCTGCCTTTTTGAGCAGCGGCCATTTCGAAATTAGGACAATTATCGTAGGTTCGCAATGCTCTAGGTACTCTTCAGGGCCTTTCATTTAATACCCATATTGATGGGTGTGAAAAGGAACTTTTATCCGCCTTTTTTGAGAGACGGCCATGTTGAATTTACGTCAATGTTGCTATGTTCATTGTGCTCTACTGATCAAGGCCTTTCATTTGATACCCATATTGCTGGGTTTGGAAACGAAGTTTTATTCGCTTTTTTTTGAGCAGCGGCCATATTGAATCTTGTGCGATTTTCCTAGGTTCATGGTGCTCTACTCTTTAAGGCCTTTCATGTAATGCCCGTATTGGTAGGTTTAGAAACTAACTCTAATCCACCTTTTTTGAGCGGTGACCATATCGAATTGACACGTTTAGCGCAGAGGTCGAGTGATCACCCACTGCGCAACGGGTCGCGGGTTCGATTCCCGTACGGGACAAATGTTTTGTATGGCCTACAGAAATTTGTTCCGGTCTGGGCGTATGTGCATGTGATATTCTATGTTTGTAACTGCACCCACGACACAGGAGAAAATCCCAGTGTGGGGCGACGTTTTTTTTAAAAAAAAAAAAGAATTTACGTCAATATTGCTAGGTTCACAGTGCTCTACTCATCAAGGCCTTCCATTTGATACCCATATTGCTGGGTTTGAAAACGAACTTTTATTCGCCTTTTTAGAGCGGCGGCTATGTTGAATTTCCATCAATGTTGCTAGATCCCTAGTGCTCTACTTATCAAGGCCTTTCATTTTATACCCATATTGCTGGACTGGGAAACGAACTTTTATTTGTTCAAATTTAAGACGATTTTCTAAAGTTTATAGTGCTCTACGCTTGAAGGCTTCTCATTTGATACCCATATTGCTTGGTTTGGAAACGAACTTTTATCCACCTTTTTTAAGCGGCGGCCATGTTGTATTTATGTCAATGTTGCTAGGTTCATAGTGCTCTACTGACCAAAGCCTTCATTTGATACCCATATTGCTAGGTTTGGAAACGAACTTTTATTCACCTTTTTGGAGCGACGGCCATTTTGTATTTATGTCAATGTTGCTAGGTTCATAGTGCTCTACTGACCAAAGCCTTCATTAGATACCCATATTGCTGGGTTTGGAAACGAATTTTCATCCTTTTTTTTGAGCGGCGGCCATGTTGAATTTAGGTCGATTTTCCTAGATACTTAATGCTCTACTCTTCAAGGCCTTTCATTTGATACCCATACCTATTGCTAGGTTTTGAACATTTTTTTTGAGCGGCGGCCATGTTGAATTTATGTCAATGTTGATAGGTTCATAGTGCTCTACTCATCAAGGCCGTTTATTTAATACCCATATTGCTGGGTTTGAAAACGAACTTTTATCCATCATTTTTGAGCCGCGGCCATATTGAATTTATGTCAGTGTTGCTAGGCTCATAGTGCTCTACTCATCAAGGCCTTTTATTTGATACCCATATTGCTGGGTTTGAAAACGAACTTTTATCCATTTTTTTTACCAGCGGCCATGTTTAATTTAGGGCAATTTTCCTATATTCATAATGCTCTACTCTTTGAGGCCTTTCATTTGATACCCTTATTGCTGGGTTTGAAAACGAACTTTAATCCTTTTTTTTAGCGGCCGCCATGTTGAATTTAGGTCAATTTTCCTAAGTAATTCCTAATTCTCTACTCTTTAACGCCTTTCTTTTGATACCCATATTGCTGGGTTTGGGAACAAACTTTTATCCGTTTTTTTGAGCGGCGGCCATGTTGAATTTATATCAATGTTGCTAGGTTCATAGTGCTCTACTCATCAAAGCCTTTCATTTGATACCCATATTGCTGGGTTTGGAAACGAACTTTTATCGGCAGTCATGTCGAATTAGGTCAACGTGGCTAGTTTCAATGTGTTTTAGGTCCTTCGTTCAATATCCATGTTCCTTGGGTGGTTGCAAAAAATGTGATCCATCATTTTAGACATTAGGATCAAGAGTCCCACGTGTAACCCAGAATCATTGCAGCCAGATATTTTTTTAATAATCAATATAAATCAATTACTTTTAATAGTTTTGAATGGATAAAAGAGTTTGATTCCTTAGTCATAATGTAAAAACATATACTTGAAAAGGGTATCATCACTTTTCAACATTTCAAATATTTCAAAATTTGTACAGATTTTGTGAAAATTGGTCAAGAATTAAACCAACCTTTTTTTTTTTTTTTTTTTTTTTGAGGCGGGGGAATCTCTTTACGATTCAACAAGGGGCTGAAAGCTGACAAAGCCGCCCCAAGGATATGCCATTGGACTCGGGTTACCTGGGTAACCCCATACCTGGCTAAACCACCCTCCAGAGCAACTTCTACCTCCGTAGAGACACACTCAGGATCGGCGTTAGCCATTCCCCGAGTGCGCCCCCTGGATTGTAGGCCTGACGCAAGCGCCAGGTCTTACCTCTACGGGGGGGTCGACAAGTGCAATAATTCGACCCCCCAGACGGGCAGGCCAGGGGTAGAAAAGTGTCTCCCGACCGGTTGTCGGCCGGCCGGGCCATTTAATCCCCAGCTTGCTTAGGGGAGTTGGTGGCGCGCGTCCAGGAACGCGCGCCTCCTCCTACCCAACCGCCTGCGCCGGAGCGGTGCGGCGAGAGGGTCAACCTCTCGCGCCCGCTCCGCTGCCTCCTTCTGCGAGATCACTTCCTCGCAGAAGGAGGCGACAGCCTCCCACGCCGTCGCGCTGGTCAGCATCTCGCGTGCGACGTTGGCCAGCACGATGGGCGCACCCCTACCTAGGCCCAGCGCGAGGGCTAATGCGTCGCGCTGGGGTCGCCAGGCCGGGCACTCCGAGAGGGTGTGTCCGGCCGTGTCGTCGGGAGCGCCGCAGTGGTGGCACTGCGGCGTCTCCTCCCTCCGTGCGACATGGTGCAGATAATGGCCGAAGCAGCCGTGCCCGGTCATCATCTGCACCATCCTGTAGGTGAGGCTGCCCTGCCGGCGCCCAACCCACTCCTCCAACACTGGACGAACGGCCTCGATCGTCCAGTGGCCGGCAGCTGGGTGGGCGAGCGTCTCGGCCCACTGGCGGAGAGCCTCCCTCTGCGCCAGGAGCCTTGTGCGCGCCACCTCCTGCGGGAGGGGGCGCTCCCCCCGACTCCTCGCTGCCACCCGATGTCGGTGCACGGCCGCAAGGACGCGTGCCTCTACATCCCACGGAGGCGAGCCCGCTAGAACGCAGGCCGCCCCGTGAGAGACCGTGCGGTAGGCCCGCACGGCCCGGGTGGCAATGACCCTCTGCGGCCTACGCAGGAGGGCCACCGTTCGGGGGGCGAGACGCTCCGCCCAAACCGGGGCTCCGTACAGCGCCATCGACTTTATCACCGTCTGATAAAGTCGACGGCTCGCTGCACCTGGTCCCCCCACGTTGGGGAGGACCCGTCCGAGGGCTGCCGCGGCGGCACACAGCCTTGGGGCGAGGAGCTTAAAGTGCTCCCCGAAATCCCATCGGGGGTCCAGCACCAGACCGAGATACTTCGTCGAGCTCTCGATCTGGACTTGCACCCCCTCTACTCGGACACGGAGCCCCGCCTGGGGTCTGCGGCGACGCGGCGGCCTGAACGAAATGGCCGTCGTCTTCTCGACGGCCACGTCCAGCCCGAGGAGGCGGATGCGCCGGACGACCATCGTCGCGCCGACCGACGCCAGGTGGACCGCCTCCTCATACGTGCGCCCTTTCGCCGCGACAAGGGTGTCGTCGGCGAAGCAGACAACCTCCATGTTCGGCAGGAGGTTGCCCCGCAGAACCCAGTTGTACCCCAGGTTCCAGAGCAGAGGGCCCAGCACGGAACCCTGGGGTACTCCCGCCGCCATCGGCCACCTGTGGACGCGACCGTCCGCCCCCTCATACACGATTTCCCTCCCGCGGAGGTAATCGGTGATGAGGGAGCGGAGGTAGAGGGGCACTCCATGAAAACGCAGTGCCTCCTCTATGCATTCGTGGGGGAGGCTGTTGAATGCGTTGCGGATGTCTAATGACACCGCAACGACAACCTCCCCCGCCGACGTGGCCCCCTCAGTCCACCTCTTGAGGTGGGCCACCGCGTCCACGGTAGACCGGCCGGTGCGGAAGCCGTACTGGCACTCGGCCAAGTCCGGTCCCGGGCCCTCCAGATGCTCAACGAGCCGGGAAGCGAGAATTTTCTCAAAAAACTTCCCGGCCTCGTCGAGCAGCACCACCGGCCTGTACCCCGACGGGGCATCGGCGGGGCGATTCGGCTTCCGCAGAAGGCAGAGTCGCCCCACCTTCCAGCACTGAGGGAAACGGCCCGAGGCGATGCTCGTATTGAGCACCGCCCGGAACCGCTCCTCCAGGGGGCCCAGTGCCAGGCACAGGACCCTCGCTGGCACCCCGTCCGGTCCCGGCGCCTTCCCCTTCCCCTTGCGCCGGAACCGCTCCCTCACCGCGTCGAACTCGAGGTCCGACACGGGAGGGCCCGCTTCCTCCACTTCGAGGGAGGCGCTGGGGGCGACCATCCTCGGGGGCTCGAAGGGTCCAGGGTCGGGGAAGAGCGACCCTAGAACCCTCTGTACAAGCCCCTCGTCCAACCGGTGTATCGGGGGAGCACCGTTTTGGTACTTCCCCCTCACCAGTCGGTACGGCCGTCCCCAGGGGTCGGAGTCGAGGAGCTCTATAAAAGAGTTCCACGACTCCGTTTTGGCCCTCGAGATCTCCGTCTTGAGGGCCTTATTCGCCTCCCTGTACGCCCGACGCAGGGTTTCCTCTTCGTCGGGCGTCCTCCTGGTGGCGCGCCTTCTGCACCGCAGGTAGGCGCGCCTCGCCCTACAACTGGTGGCGCGCAGATCCGCGATGGTCTGCGACCACCAGTATACCTGCCGCTTGCGGGCGGCAGGTTTCGCCCGCGGCATGGCGGCGTCGCAGACGACTCTCAGGTCCTCTGCGAAGTGCACCGCCATGCCGTTAGAGTCGCCGGCGAGGTGCGGGGGCAGCTCAGACCACTCCCGCACCATCGCCGCCTCCAGCGCCACGTCGGGCTGGAGGTGCGTCACCGCCCACCGGCGGAAGGCGGCACCCGTCCCCGCTGGAGACGTGGAGGCGTGCGAGGGGGAGACCGAATATCGGACGTACCGGTGGTCCGACATGGTCTCCTCCTCTGCCTCCACTCTCCAGTCCCTCACCCTTGCGGCGAGGGGTGCGGTGGCTAGGGTCACGTCGACGATCGACGAACCCTGCCACCGCACGCACGTCGGGGTGGTCCCTCGGTTGAGGACGTCGAGGCCCAGGCTCGTGGCCCAGGACTCGACCAAACGACCCCTGACGTCCGTGGCGGGCGAGCCCCACACGCGCGACTTCGCGTTGAGGTCGCCCGCCACCAAAACTTGCAGGGGCGCCGCCCTCCTCACCACCCCCTCGACCGCAGTCAGGTAGGCCTCGAAGTCTGCCCGACTGCGGTTCGGGGAGAAGTAGGTGGACACCACCACCACTTCTCCCCCACTTGACGGCCACGTAACCCGGCCCCCTCTCTCTAACCGAGATGAGGGGGGCCGAGCTGGTGGGCGGCACCACAACGGCCGCCAAGCCGTCGGTGGACTCAGCCCACCTCGTGGACTGAGGCACCGCGTACGGCTCGGCGACCACCGCCAGGTCTATCTGCCACTGCGCCATCGACTGGCACAGGAGATCCTGTGCCGCGGCGCAGTGGTTGATATTGGCTTGGAGGAGATTCCCTGTGGACCTACTGGCCATTGGCGGTGTCCATGGGAATCTCCTGCCTGGCGGACAGTGCTGCCCGCCCGGTAGCCGCCGCTGTGGCAGCCCTCGGCATCAGTCTTCCCCTCACCGGTGGGGGGTTGCAATTGAGGCCCCCCATCAGGTGAGTGGAAGGCTTGCCGGCGTCCGCGCACACGGCGCACTTCACCTGCCCTTGGCAGGTGGCGGCTGCGTGCCCCTCCGAACCGCAGCGGAAGCAGAGCGCGCTGCGGTCCTTGGCGGAGGGGCACCGCTGCACGGGGTGACCGATCCCCATGCAGCGGAAGCAGCGCATGGGGCGCTGCTCCAGCAGGCGGATGGAGGCGCTGCTCCATCCCACCGTCACCTTGCCAGCGCTCGCGGGGCGCTTCGCCACATCGATGGGAGCCGACACGTTGGCGGCTCCCATGCCCCTGAGTCCAGGGTGGACCGTGCCCACCCTGATCGAGGCGCGGGGGCACTCCGCCAACGCCGCCAAGGCCTCACCCACCTCCTCCGCGGTCACCGAGTCATCCAGTCCGGTGACTCGGATGTCCGCGTTCTTGGTCGGGCGCGCTACCTTGGCGGCGTCGCCGAGCACCTCCGCTATGCACATGGCGAGCGCATCCGCCTGCTCCGGCGAGGTGCCTTTCGGGAGCTCGAGGATACGAGCTCCCGTCATCCCCGTCCGGAACTTTGCGCTCCCCTCAATCCCCATATCCCCCAGCTTTATATTCCCCTTCGCCGTCGCGATGGCGGCGCCGTATGTGGCGCCTTTTGCCACCGCTTCCGGCGTAAGGGTGATCACCACCGCCAAAGTCTTAGGTGCCGTAGGCATCTTGGGCTTGGCGGTGGTGGCTGGGGGTGGAGGGGGCGCAGCCTTGGCCGCAGCCGTTGCCGTCGCCGTCTTGGCTGGCTTGCGGCGCCCCCTCTTTACAACCGTGCTCCAGCCCTCCGCTTTGGGGGGCTTGGAGGTGTCGAGCCTCGAAGGCCCCGCCACCGGTTCCGGCGCAGCGGCCGGAGCCGCCGGAGCCCTCTTGGCTTTGACCTCCCTGGCCTTCTTTGGCAGGTTGGCCTCAGGGGCCAGGGTGGTCACCTCCCTCTTCTTTTTCTTTCCCCCTGTCGCGGGCGCTGCTGGTGTTTCCGCAGCAGTGGCGGGGGGCGCCTGCTTGGCGGGCTGCTTCGTAGTGGCCTTGTCGCTGGCCAGTGGGGGCCGGTGCGACTTGGCCGGCAGAAGGCGCCCGTCCACCTCCAAGCCGTCCATCCTGGCGGCACACATGTTCCCGAAAAGGGACATCATGTCGGATTGGAACGAGTCCATGAAAGACATGAACTCGTCCCGGGTCACGACGTCCCCCTTCGGGGCCTCCGCTACCGGCGCCACTACTGGTGCCGCCACTGGCGGCGGGCTCGCCCTCTGGCGTGGGCTCGCTGCCCTTCCCCGCTCCGAGAAGTCCCGCCTCAGTGCCACAATCTCCGACTGAAGGCCGTCTAGTTGGCTTTTCAGTCGGCGGTTGTCGGCCTGTAAGCGGCGGACCTCCTCGGAGGTCTTCCTCTCAGCCAGAGTTCTGGCAACCCCCAAGATTGATGTGGAGGCCTCTTTGAGGTCCCGCACACACGTGCCCTTGAGGTTGCCAGACTTCTTGGCCACCTCCGAAATGAGCAGGGCGCTAGCTTCCGCCCTGCACTGTGAACCTAGCAATATTGACGTAAATTCTTTTTTTTTTTTAAAAAAAACGTCGCCCCACACTGGGATTTTCTCCTGTGTCGTGGGTGCAGTTACAAACATAGAATATCACATGCACATACGCCCAGACCGGAACAAATTTCTGTAGGCCATACAAAACATTTGTCCCGTACGGGAATCGAACCCGCGACCCGTTGCGCAGTGGGTGATCACTCGACCTCTGCGCTAAACGTGTCAATTCGATATGGTCACCGCTCAAAAAAGGTGGATTAGAGTTAGTTTCTAAACCTACCAATACGGGCATTACATGAAAGGCCTTAAAGAGTAGAGCACCATGAACCTAGGAAAATCGCACAAGATTCAATATGGCCGCTGCTCAAAAAAAAGCGAATAAAACTTCGTTTCCAAACCCAGCAATATGGGTATCAAATGAAAGGCCTTGATCAGTAGAGCACAATGAACATAGCAACATTGACGTAAATTCAACATGGCCGTCTCTCAAAAAAGGCGGATAAAAGTTCCTTTTCACACCCATCAATATGGGTATTAAATGAAAGGCCCTGAAGAGTACCTAGAGCATTGCGAACCTACGATAATTGTCCTAATTTCGAAATGGCCGCTGCTCAAAAAGGCAGAATAAAGTTGAATCAATATGGAATAAAATGGAGGAAAAAACTAAGCACTGTTAAGCATTTTGGTGGCGAAACGTAGTTCGCGGGCACAGCTAGTATTAGAATAAATTTTAAGACTTTCAGGAGATCATCGTTTGGCACCAACTTCAATATAGAAGTGTGATGTTGTCTGTACCTATCCTTATATTATTTTTAACTTTTCAATGTTTTTGAAGTCGGTTTTTATTTTTAGTAAAATATTTCGTAATGCAGTATTAAATGCGGAGTAAGTTTAAAATTATAAATTAAATATCAGACCTGCTTTATAAAAAGGCCATTGTTACAATTGTCACAAATAATTAAAAACTGCGTGGCTCTGCCAAGCAAGACTCAATTAACTCACCTGATGGTAAGCGACGAAGAGGCTAAAACTTGAAAAGACCTACTCCTGGATTACTTTACCACAGACGTTTGGCTTCAGAATTACCAACAACATACGCTAACGCGTGGCGTTAATGTTTGATTCAGCTTGGATGCTCAAAATTTAGTTATTAAAACGTAGGCTTTTTTCAAGACCAAAGGACTTCAACTTGCAACGTGCAACTTCTGTACGAAGTAGTACTATTATCTATTCTGTGGTGACGCGAACGTCGCGGTTACGTGTCCGGTACCGATCTTACTCTTGACCAGACGATTTACTATATTTGGCAAGGAAACTCGTGTTTTGGGGTAAGCATTATGGAACGTTATTAGACCAGTTATATTTTATAATCATCATCATTATTTCATCCAAGAGACGCCTACTGTTGGACATAGGCCTCCCCCAGGGATTTCAAAACCGATCAGTCTTGCGCCTCCCTCATTCAGCGGCTTCCCGCGGACTTCACTAGTTTGTTGGTTCACCTTGTTGTGGGGGCCTACCAATGCTGCCGGAAGATATATATATTTACAGAAAAAGAAAGAAGTAAAGGTCAAAAAGACGAAGGGCCCGCGACTGCACAAGGAGCCGGCGCCGCTGGTATAGCCGAGTGCACGTGCGTCTTTTCGAAATTTTCAAGCCATATTGGACTTTTAATCATTTATATAAAGTTTAAAAGTCACATCAGTCTGTTATGTTATCAACGGAATAGAAATGCATGGAAATGACATAACAAAAGCACGTGACTAATATGATTCCCATACATACATTGTTGTTCCATGCGTTTTAACACAATTAACGCGTAAACCTAACTATACTTATAAAGTAACTAAGAGCGATTTGAAGTGGATCTGCTTAATAACTCATTTTAATAAATGCTGTTTGGATTTCATTATAAAATCTAAAAACGTAGAAAGTACACTTTTCTGCAAAATATTGTATTTCATTTGCACGGACACTAACATCTCGTGTTCCCGTAGCCACACTAGCCACAAAACTGTAAAGCGTTTGAAATATCGAGAAAATTAAATTAAAATGCTAGTATCAAATATACGCGAGTTCAATCCGGAAACATTTGTTTCATATACATAATACAATTTTTCATATGAATGCAGCAGTGTTTATTTCGGTAAATGTAGACTTTAAGTAACCTTTCCCGAACGTAAAACGTGAGTTATGAAATAGGCCTATAGAATGTTGTCACAATACAATAAATCATATCACTCATCACATAAAAAGCAGTAAGTGCATCTAGGGGTACTTTAGTACTATTATTTATTATGTGCCTCTACACCTCAAAGAGGACCACAGCCAAATAACGTCTTGTTTGGCTTGCGCGTGAGCTGGTTATCAGCATTTACTGCTCACTGTTAAGGCTGAACTACACTGTGTGAATTACTGGCGCCAGTCGGACTTCGAAGTCAGTGCTGATACTGTGCGACACAAACAGCCCACGTCCGTTTTATGCGCCAGCACTGGTACCTCTTATTATAACCTATATAAATCTGATAAATCGCAATCGTCTATGCCGCAGTAGCCGCTTAACATCAAATAGGATTATGGATGGCAAATCCATAAAAACATCGAACACAAATAGAGAACAGTTATACAATACTTATTCATCTATTTCCAGAGAACATCTCCGTGCAAATAAATTTTCACGCACGTTGTTAATATTATGGCGCATAATTTTTCCACGGTAAAGCGGGACGATGAAAAATAAGCAATACAAAGAATACCTAAGCTGCTTGAGCAAACAGAGTCTTCACTCTCTACACCCGTAGTCGAAGTTTCAAAATACGTAATTCATCAATCACTATACATTGCCGAGTATTGTCTCCGTTTTAAAAAGCTGTGTGCACTCGCAAAGCATTGTGCCGAGAAGAACGTACTCGTATTTCGAGACTTTGAGGGCAACTTTAAGAATAGGGCCGCAGCTTTACAATTCAACGTAATATAATGAAAATTTTATAATGAATGTATTTCATCAAGGTGACATGACAGAGTTTCCATTAAACGCTGTCGACGGAATTGTGAGCGATTGTTGGGACGCGTTCTAAGTTTGACGCAAACAAGGCTTGACAAAATTAAAATGGTACATGAATTTTGAAGATTTTTTAAAACTTGTTTCAATGTCAGGTTTTTATGTAACAACGAAAATTCTTTAGTATTTTGGATAGCCAAAAATGGCTTTGGGACCTTTTTTTTGTGACTTCGGAGGAAAATACCCAATCGAACTAGTATCTAATCTTTGGTAGCCGGGTATATTAATATACCTAAGTCGGTAGATAGATAACTTTTTTTTATTGCAACTAAGTTAGCAAACAAGCAAACTGCCCACCTGATGGTAGTAACAGTCACCTATAATACACGTGGCTCTTGTGAGATTCACAGCAAAATTGCAAACTCCATAAGAACCACCCAGTAATTTCACTGCCATATCTAACCCTTCAAACCGGAACACAGCACACATTTTTGCGGCAAAAATAGGTGAGACGGAGTTACCCAAGCAGAGCGCTTTGGTACAGAGTCAAACTTGATGAAAGCTAAACATCTACTGTTTACGCCGTAGTAACCTATGAGATAAATTTATATTGTAAGCCGAGTTCCTTCACGCAAGTCAGACAAAACGTAGAACAAATACGCAATTAACTTTTCTGTACGCACTTATTCAGTGCCAATATTTCAGTAAGTCTTGTAGATTACCTTAACTCGGGCACTGTGAAGTTGTGATTACGAGAAGTTTGCTCGTTAGCACAGTTTTTGGGGTGCATTCTTGATGCTAGAAGTTGGCAAAGTATGCTGAAAATCTTGGAGTTTCCGAATACTGTAAGTGTAACTAGTAGCATTAGCTTGAATGCAATTAACGCTTGTGAATACGTAAGTGTTACATTTGGTGTTCCACTTTTTGTTCTTGTTCAGAAATGTGTTACAGAAGTGATTGAGCTGGAGAAAGGACTTCAGGCAGAAGCTTATCAAAATGTGGCAAATCTTTTGCAATTATCGACGTAATTACTTATACGAGTACTTCCTTAGTAAGCTATCATGCTTATAGGTGGTTACGCAACAATAAGGTGCTATGTGCCCAAAGTTATTTTATACTCGTTTGTGTTTCACATTTTATCCAAACCCAATTTAAACAAACAAACAAACATCCGCTTTAATGGTAATTAAGCGGATGATGATAATTTTAGTGTAATAAATAAAATTATAGTTTAAGATTAAAACTTTCCATCAGATTTATTAAACAGAAAATCCCCATCCAAGATTGGATTAATTACACATAGCCTTGAAGATATAGATAACTTAATCGTGAACTAGACCCTTTATCCATCCGCAGAACACCTTCTCAAACCTAAAGGTTCCTAATCCATTTCAATGGGACAAATACACACGCAGCTATTGTCCCGTCTGTTGCAGCCGAAATTCCAGGTCGGGGTGATTCAATGTGAAATCAAAATAAATTCCATAACATTTAATGGCCGGCTCGTTTTTAATTCCTGTTGGATGGCGAGAGAAATTGCCGCGTTGAATTATTTTGTTTGATCACACCCGCGTACCTTTGATTTCTGTGTCGCCATTTCGGATGTTAGCACAGAGATGAGGCGTCTATAAATACAAATTTACATATCAATTTATAATGTTGTTTTTATAATATTCGCCTATTTACACAAATAGTATATAAAATTAGTGTTTACACAGGCGTTATTACTGACCTACGTTGACCTATTTAACAATGGATTTTCATTACCAGTATAAAACAACTAACCTAACATAAAACTACACTAATCTAAATTAAAAATGATAATATAAAATAAACTGAAATAATTATCGTAAAATACAATCATTTTATTTCCTGGGTAGCAAATAAGTACCGGCCTCCTGATGTTAAGCGGTTACCCTTAATTTATGGTTTTGAGTACTTGTGCGTTGGTTGAACCTTAATTTATGGATTAAAGTACCTACTTGTGCGTTGGTTGAACATGACTCCCGCAAACACAAGCACTGATAGCAGAATAGTGTACCCCGTTGACACACACTCAGTACTCACACATAACACGATGTCATTGGGCTGCGTTCTTCTGTGCAGTTGTTTGTACTAATGACACAGATTACGTATCAATGGGATGGTCATTTAAGACGAACGCCTAGAAGAGTCTAGCACACAAAACATGAGCTTGGAAAAAAGCGGCAAATTCAAAAATTCTAGCACTGGTAATACTGTCTACGGAAGGTAAAATACATTTTGATACTTGAAATATTTTTTTCATCCCCCCATCTCGGAAAGAGTATTTTTGCTATTCGATATCTGACCGCCAAAGCCGTTTTTATCCGCTTGAGGTTAAAGTAAATTTGAATTTAGAACATCGCGTGCACTAGGTATGTGATTTCAAAACATCATTAAACCTATTTACTTCCATCTCCATGGTGTCGGATTTATCATACAACTTTAAAAAAAAATTTAATTTGCTTTGTTTCATTTCCTCGCTGAGGGGGGATGAAAAGTTACGTGTTGCACTCGAGTACAAAGATTTTTCACCTTGTGCTCTTTTGATTCCCTCGTTAACGCTCAGGATTCTAATTTTAGAATCCTTCGCTTGCTCGGTCATCAAAGTTGAGCACGCGGTTAAAAAGCAACTTTGCACTCATGTATAACAAATAACTATTTATTTGTGTAGTAATTTAGAATGTTAAATTTGTGAAAGGATTGTCTTTTTTTCCTTTTTTTTCTACTTTATTGTACTAAAATTAAAGATTAGGTAATGTTTAGTTTCAATGAGCTTAAAATAATGAACCTTTTATAAGAAATCGCTGTATTTGGATTTCATGAATGTTAAAATTACTTAATATCTGTAATATTTCGACAGATTTTAAGAAAAAAATATTATGAAATTGTTTATTACAAAGTATCAAATTCACCATGTTGAACTAAACTACATGGGGACATTGTATCAGTGTTGCTTCTTGAAAAAATGTCAGGTTCATCTTTCATTAGCCAGACTCTAAGAACAAAATCGTGTCTATCAATTGTAAATCGTCGATTAGGGCAGCAACCAAGTAAGTACTGGCCTCCTGAGTTTAAGCGGTTACCCATAATAATGGATTAGTTAGAGTCACTTGTGAGTTGGTTTGGTTGAATATGACACCCGCCAACGCCCCCGTTGACACATGCGTTCTTCTGTGCAATTGTAGTACAATTATTATTGTACCAATATGATGGTCGTCGGTGGCGCTGTGGCCTCGGCACTGGACTGTGCTCCGAGTAGAATCGGGAGGCCCGCGATCGATCCTGCCATGTACCAATGTGTTTTTCGTTTCACGAAATTCATATGTACATTTCTGACGCTCCTACGGTGAAGGAAAACATCGTGAGGAAACCTGCATACACCTGTGAAGTAATTCAAAGGTGTATGTGAAGGCAACCAATCCGCGCTGGGCCAGCATGGTTTGACTAAGGCCTTATCGCCCTAACTAGTTAGGGTAGGCTCATACCCCTCGGTGGGGACGTATATGAGCTGTGATGATGATGGTAATTAGAGACAAACAATTTAGTCATAAGGCCTAAGAATAACGCCTAGGAACACAATCGTGTTTATTAATTGTAAATCGTCTATTATAATATTAGGTACTTCCGAGTCAGAGGTTTTGGCTGTGTTTAGTTTGAGATGTTTTGGTGATATTGAGTAGTTTTTTCTTCAAGTCAAACCGCTATTACGGAAAAAAGTAACCGGTTGCTAATTGTACAATGGCAAAGCGATCAACAAAGTATCTCTAAGTGGTCTGTGATCAACAACCAAATCAAACAATCGGTCGCTGCGTCTAATCGTTAACGTGCATTTTTTAACCGACTTCAAAAAAGGAGGAGGTTCTCAATTCGATGCGTATGTTTTTTTTTGTGTGTATGTTACGCGATTACGCCGCCAGTTGTGGAACGATTTTTTTTTTTTTTTTGTATTCGATAGAGTATACTCCAAGGGTGGTCCCATGGTTACCGAAGTCAGGATCTGATGATGAAATCCCATGAAAATATTGAAGTCGGTGCCAAATTTTAAGACTTTCTAGGAGATCATCGTTTGGCACCGACTTCAATATAGAAGTGTGATGTTGTCTGTACCTATTCTTATATTATTTTTAACTTTTCAGTGTTTTTGAAGTCGGTTTTTATTTTTTGTAAAATATTTTTTAGTATGTAAGTTGCTCGCATGTGGCGCTGTCGTAGCCCAATCCACAACCTTTTTCTAATACGAATTTGCGATTTATAAGCAACTAGCTTTCCGCTAGCGACTTCGCCCGCGTTAATTTTGTTTTCCCGTGGGATTTTTTTCCCTTAGGAAAATTACCCTATATCCTTCCCCTGGTCTCGAACTATCCCTATACCAACTTTCATCAAAATCGGTTCAGTAGTTTCGAAGCCTATTCAATGCAAACAAACAAACAATCAAATCTTTCCTCTTTATAATATTAGGTATAGATAACTGTACAGCCGGCTTCAAAAGTAGGTAAGTATTTTTAGCAGATTTAGTACCATGTCACACCAACTATTCCTTTTATTTAGTATGGTTATACCTATATTGCATTGTTAATAGTTGGTGTGACATGGTACTAAAATGGTTATCTACTTTTGAAGCCGGCTGTACAATCGGAGCAATTGCGACTGTCTCTAAATATCGGTAATAAGCCTGCCGATTTAGAATACACGTGTCGCTGTTCTTTTTTTCCGTGGATATTGTAAAAGCCGACTAAGGTATTAGCTTTTATTGAAACAAGGCCGTAGTCAAGTGGGGATCAAGAGGGATTGATCTCTCCTGGAAATGAAAATTCTTAAATAAGTACCAAGGAGACTGCAGACTGTAGTTATATTACATAGTGCACCCGTCTGACTATGTTGTTCTACATAAAATAATAGTAAATCTGCAAACAAAATTCCCTACCTACTGTTATATTTATTGTTATTTTGTATGACTGCGCTCTATGTTCCCATAACCAAACTTAAAATATGACTGAATTCCGAATACGAACGATGAAATACGAATTCACGGGCAACAGCTAGTTCTCCATATATATATTCTACCAACCTGTCTCAAGTTAAATCAAAATACGACCCGGGCCCAGTACTGGCCACTTCGTCGATCGAACACGTTAGCTTAGCACACACCAAAGAGGAATTATGTTACACTGAACGGAGCTAGACATCAAATATGATTATGCTAATCTCCCGTATCATTAGACACACTAGGTTTTGGAGACTGCCAAATTGTTGAGAGCTAAGTAACCTCATAAATTCATGCAGAATTCTCTTGCACCCGAATTCTGAACTGTGTAATGGAGCTAATGGCTTTTAGTTGTGAAACGTTACGGAGGTAGTCTTTAGTAATAAATGCGGTCCCTTGAATAGCTAAGGGCTTTTTGGTAACGACATTATTAGTTCGTTGATTATTTTGCCCATGCAGATTGCAGATCACCATGAACGAATGAATGTTTATTTTACCATCTAAATTATCTTACTATGGTAGTTTTTCGGGTAGCGATTTACCTGTAAATACGGTTATACGGTTAAATCTTATATTTACCCACCTGTGCATGATTTATTAAAGCTGCTGCAGAAAGCAAATTATTGGAATCCCAAGTAACATTTTAGGTTCTAGAATGGTTTTGAAAAGGTTCTAGAACCTATACACGGTGTTTCATAATAACCAATAAATAATTTATCGTTATCTAAAACTAATTATTAAATTGTGTTTACCCGTAATGTCATTCAACCCAAAATTTTCATGTAAATCATAGACATGATGATGATACTATGATATACTTACATGAAAATTTTGGGTTGAATGACATTACGGGAAAAACTATTTAATAATTAGTTTTAGATAACGATAAATTATTTATTGGTTATTATGAAACACCGTGTATATGGATATCTGCTATTAAGTCTTAATAGACTCAATGATCTTATATTAGCCTTATAATAACTCCCTGAGTGCAAAAAGGGCCCACGTTTTAGAACCTTTCTGAGAGCTACAGCAAAACCTATAGTTTAAATCACAATACCTTTATTTAAGGTTAATATAACTTTCTAAAATGGTCTTGGATGTATCTTTATGACAACTTAAAAAACCGTTTTTAGACATGAATAACTGCTTTTCCGAGACTCCCAGGTTTTAAAATGTTTCTATTTAAGATTTTTTACACAGAAATGGATTTCAAGTCTTTATTTATAATGGCGATTCTTTGTTTTAAAATGGCGAGATAAGGTAAGTGTTGTATTCATAAAAATAACAAGTAGCTTGCTGACGTCAAAAAATACTGCGACTGGCACTTTATTGTAAAACTTCAAGATAATAGAGCTGTATACGAGGTGGGCCCTTCGTAACTTAAAATTCTGAAGATATTTTAATAAAATAAAAATAATAAAATATGATGGTTGGTGATAAATCACATTAGAAATGAAACTTCTATCCATATAAAACATAATTTTAAATATACAAGTTTATTTTTTGCTATACACCGCTATTTTTAAGTTATGACAAAAATTTTGTGTGCTTGTTCAGACAAGCAAACTGAACAACTTTCTCTATGGGACCAACTTCGAAATCGCAAAAAAAAAAGTCAGCTGTTTCATACATTTAGGTTCAGTGAATGTTGAACATTTGTATGGAACAGCTGATTTTTTTTTGCGATTTCGAAGTTGGTCCCATAGAGAAAGTTGTTCAGTTTGCTTGTCTGAACAAGCACACAAAATTTTTGTCATAACTTAAAAATAGCGGTGTATAGCACACATTACTTAGTTTTGCCTTATTTAATTTATAAAAATATTGCTTTTTGTTCCGATAGATTTTTTATTTCAATAAAAAATATGGCTGCCGTTAGGAAATTACTAAAAAGAATTTAAATTAACCTTTTCAGAACTGTAACAGCTAAAAGTTTTAATTTTTGCCAAAATAAGATCTAAAGATTATCTGGCGGAGCTAGTCAAAACTACTAGGCTATTTTTGCAGTTGCTATATCATTACTGGTTTGGGTTTTAACCACATAATCCAAATTTGTTTGTCTAGATAACTCTAATATAGCCTAAAGGTTTCATGTAGGTTTTAGAAATGACTTAAAGGTGATTTTAAAATTCCACAATTTTATAGCTATATATAAGTTAAAAAATTAACCTTTAGATCCCACTTTAGTAAAATGATAGCTTTTCTAGAAATGTATCAGGAGTCTACGACAACTTTAAGATCTTAGGACTATATGCTCCTAAAACCTAAGTAAAAATAACGTTAATTTAAACTCTTATCAGCGGTTCCAAGGTTGTAATAATAGTCAATTAGTTTTAGGACTTATTAATATTTCTGAAATACTTAATACGACCAGATAGCAAAACGTTAACATTTTTATGACTCTTAGAACCTTGAGGCAAAGTTTACAATCGAGACCCGAATAAAATGTTACTTGGGATAGAGGAACTTCCTAAAATTTAAGATCTATCAAGGTGCTGATTTGGATATGCTATGCAGTCATTAAATTGTAGTTTAAAGGCGATTAGTGCAATTTGAATTTAAGTAAACAAAGCTTGTATGCAAAAAATTTCTTAATGCACCGCTAATTATATTATTATGTTTTAGAAATTGGGGTTTGAAATTAAATCAGTCAAAGTGATCCCTGTAGATGTTATAATATGGCTATTGAAAATGATACTGTGAGATTACAGCGCCTCAATGAATAACATTTGTAAGCATAGCGAGTCAGTAAGGCTTTGTTATATCTTGGAAATGGTATACTTAAAGGCAAGCTCGAAATCTTTTTAAGTCGATGTTACCGCGAATGTGCTCTGAGATGTTTATGACATCCGATACGCGGCGGCGGCGGCGTAGCAGTAATGGTTGGAGCCGCGTTGTCGGGTGCGTTAAGATGATTTGGATTCACGTATATTTTTTGCATTTACAAATTTATCAGCTTTCCAGTTAGCCTTTATCTATATCTTCTTCTTCTTATTAATGTTTGTAACCAAACTCCTACGAAAGGGCTAGATCTATTTTTATGAAATTTTTTGTGCATAATATTCGGTAGGTCTGAGCATAGGACGTAAACTATTTTTACATCTCTCATGTTCGGTAAGTAGGTCCTTATTACCCCCAAATGGGGCTTGTAGGTGACCAATTAGCGCTCTAGGGTAATAATGTAGCTAGAAAAGCCCTAGGGCTGTAAGTAATTTATTGCCAGTATGATGGTTAGATGTACGCGAACTTTTTGAAATAGTGAAGTGTTTTTTTTAATTACATACCGCCCTAGGGCTTTCCAAGCTACATTATTACCCTAGAGCGCTTATTGGTCACCTACAAGCCCTATTTGGGGGTAATAAGGACCTACTTACCTCACAATCGAGATGTAAAGCAGAGTAGTTAGCTCGGGTGTGAGCACCAATTGCACCCTCGAAATATAGGCGCACGAGCGCAGCGATTGATGCCTTACAGCCCTTAGCTACTAATCTACTATTATACCCCTAGGTGATATTTTTTTGATAATAATTATGGCGAAACGTAGTTCGCGGGCACAGTTAGTCCTTACTTATCCTTACTAATATAATAAACGCGAAAGTGTTGAGTATGGATGGATGTATGTATGGATGTTTGTTACTCTTTCACGCAAAAACTACGGATTTGGATAAAATTTTGTAGGCAGACGGATTACGACAGGGGTTAACATATGGGCTACTACTTATTATCCCGGAAAAGTAAGTAGGTATTCCCGCGGGAAAATAGTTTTCTTTGAACTTTTAAGGCGAAGCATAGTTCGCGGGCACAGCTAGTATGTGTATATAAATCTCGCGTCACGATGTTTGTCCGGGATAAACTTCGAAAGTACTTAAACGATTATAATTAAAAGTTCCCGCGACTTCGTTCGCGTGGATATCCGAAAATAACAATATCGCGACGACACGGTTAGCGCAGAGGTCGAGTGATCGCCTACTGCGCAACGGGTTGCGGGTTCGATTCCCGCACGGGACAGATGTTTTGTATGGCCTACAGAAGTTTGTTCCGGTCTGGGCGTATGTGCATGTGATATTCTATGTTTGTAACTGCACCCACGATACAGGAGAAAATCCTAGTGTGGGGCGACGTTTTTTTAAAAAAAAAAAAAAAAAAAAAATATAGTCTAAAGCCTTCCTCGATAAATGGACTATCCAACACAAATTTTTTTTTTTAATTCGAACCAGTAGTTTCTGAGACTAGCGCGTTCAAACAAACAAACAAACTCTTCAGCTTTATAATATTAGTAAGTATAGATTTGACTTACCGCATGTAATTTGGCCCAACTTCAAAGACGGGATAGTTTGTACCAGGATTATTGTCCTCAATAATTATTATTATTGCGAATTAAATGGTTTGTGATTATAACACTTACTTATCAATTCGGGTTAGGTACCTAACCTAATCATCCAGGCGATGTTCCACATTGATCTATCGTAGGTAGCTACTATGTCTATAACTAATGAGCCACAGCACCGCGTGGCCGGGTCAACTGGTATAACTAGGTATATATGTTTATATCTATTCATAGTATTATTTCTTTATTAGGTATTTTTTGAATATATAAATGTTAAGTATATTGCATTTAATTGTTTCATTGGTAGGTTGCATTTTATTCTTCCCGCATTTTGAATTCAGTCACCTAAACCGAGTAGGGTTGGCTGGAAAAGCTCTCTTTCAGATATAAGCATAATTAGTTTATTATTTATACATATTATATATATTTATTGTATAATAGTCAGGTCTACACATTTCTCTCATTCCTGTGTTTGTTATTGCTAACGGTGGCAGATGAGCTAGTGACTCACTTGATAGTAAATGGTAACCACCACTCATGGACACCTGCAATGCCAGAGGCATAGCTCAGTATGTATTACTGCCCACCTGCAGCCGTAGCACGGACCGTGGACAAAACGAAACAAGAGTCGAATAACATGTTTCGTCTAGCTCTCTCATATAACAATGAAGCGAGACGCGACGAGGGTTAGTTACTTTCTCTTCTATATTCCACGCGCCGTACTTGCCCGCTGGAGAGTAGTGCTCTTTTTAAACCTCGTATGAAGTTGGACATGTTGTAGTGCTCAGGAAACACCGCACCTGGGAATTCGTTTCAGAGTCTAGCCTGCTAATATAATATAATATGCTAACAATGCTGCTAAAAGCTGCTAGTGATCATGCACGATTACCTTAGCGGAATTTGCTCATTGAAAAAAACCCATGCTTAACAGTCGCACTTGTGACCAACTATACAAATGAGGCAGTCACAAGTACTTCTAAAACTCCTTATACCGCTTTTGTTATGACAGCAATGATAAATGATAAGCCCGCATTACGGTTAAGCAAAATTACCGAGTGGAATTTTCACACAAGCCTGGTAATAATGAAGCAATTTCTAGGCTTTTCGCGAGATAATGACTAATTTGTTCGCTTAAGTTATTAGAGACAGTGTCCTGTGTATATGTGTGTACATGTGTAGCCCAGTGATTTACTCGTAACTCCAAACTTGGTGCTTCAACAGTGAATAAAAAAATATCTCTGAATAAAAAAATATATGTATATGTCGATTAAATATCCATCGTTTTAACAAATTCCTAAAAAGCATGAATTTAAATTAAGTTTAACATACCAAATGACCTAAAATTCAGATGTTAGATCAATTCTGTAATGTTTTTCACGTTATTATCAACATTAAAGTGCCCATAGATACGGACACATTAATATTGTGTTAGATATTAAACTGTTTATATATTTGTCATGAAGTTATGTCCAAAAAGAAATAAATTAGGATGCAAAGCAGTGACTTATTCTGAACATGATATATAATATAAATCAAAACGTAAACGCCAATCAAATGTTAGGCTGTCGCTCAACTTAATTGAAGCGTTCGTCTCTCAGTCGGTATTGTACAGATTAGGTAATCAGCTGCGAACGAGACGTAAGTGCTTCTTAAGGGCGTTAATTTAATTCATTTTGAGGTGCCCGATACGGGAAAGGCGAACAAAATTACGTACAATATATAAATAAACTTTATAATCAATAGAAAAAAAACTTTAGTATTGGGTGAAAAAATGTTAACTCGGTACACATCGGTATACTCGGATCGGATGCCATAAAGCTCACTATACTCGTACATACCTACTTTCCTAGATAAACTTTTAAAAAGCTGTCTCAAATATTGATTTTTATCGTTTAATGTGCGTTTAATGTGCTAACGCTCAGAACCGAAAACTCTCATAGTATGAAAAAATGTGTTGTGGACATTATAAAACAACCATAAAATCAGAAAATTCGTGTTACAGCTTTACAAATACGCCCACGATACGTTGTGAAAACCCATATAACGAAATTGGTCATTATTTAATAAAAAGATTAGCATCTTTTATTTGATTTACCTAATGCAATGGATATTCCACGACATAATGTTACGAACCATCCCTAAACAAATTAGGTCTACATTAATTGTGAGATAATATGTGAGAAGTATATGATAAGATTATCAAATAGAATTTGTGTTATTAGAGATGAAAACACTCTGTATAATTGAGTCTAGATTCACTTTTTAAAATTTGAATCGTTTTAAAGAAGTCAATGATAAACTTTTGAACGAAACATCGGATATTCGACAGTTCCAGTGTTGCATTTGACTATCATCCAGCGAAACATGCCGCAGACGATTCTGAGAAACTTGTTACTACAAAACAATGTTCCCGTTTAAACTTTGCTTTGCTTTTAGTTTTGTTAAGCAAACTGGGATTTACAAATATTTGTTCAACATAATATTATCATTCAAAGAAATAACTGGATATATTTAGCAATCCCAATTTATATCTTCGTGAGTCTTTCGATGAGACGTTGGAAGAATGAATCAATCCATGTCTTACAATCAACAAGTGCATAAAGGAAGTATTCCTTCCAGCGCTTGTTGACTGAACATTTTTGGGGCATTATAATGATAATTATGATTATTGAACTGATGGTTATATGATATCGATGAATATAACGCTCATATTGCCCATCAAATCTGATATTTTTTTTATATTATCATTTTGATAGTGAGCCCAATAAACTAACTAAGCATGTATTTTAATACAGAAAAAAAGCATAACTTTTCTACTGACATTCTTTTCTATTCGAAGTAGTTCTTCTGGCTCTCTATTTCTAAGCATAAAAATTATTGTCATAAAATCATATTCCATAATTTCGATTGAAATAATCGTCAAGACGCATAATAATCAGGTAGCAGAATGGTAATAAGCATAATATTGTGTGGCAGAAAATCATTTGTCATAAGTATTAAAACCCATAAACTCGAAACACAGAACAACTTGACGTATAATTTTTCAAAGCATAAATAATGTTTAGCATATTAATCACAACGAACAATACGATTACGCAGAATTTCTCTAGGCATAAACTTGCGCGCAAGCATGCAGCAATGTATCATGCAGTATGTATGCAAGCATGCATGCAATATGCAAGCAAGCATGCTGCAATGTATCATGCAGTATGCATGCAAGCATGCATGCAACATGCAAGCAAGCATGCAGCAATGTATCATGCAGTATGCATGCAAGCATGCATACAACATGCAAGCAAGCATGCAACGTGCAAGCAAACATGCAACATGCAGGCAAGTATGCACAATGCAAGCAAGCATGTACCACGCAAGCAAGCATGCACATGCATGGTTTCTGTCACGGCTCCGACGCTGCGGGGCTCCGGCGGTCCCACGCGAGCTTATCGTCGCAGATTGGTTTTCGCTCACCACCGCAGCTTCGGATTGCTGGCCGACTTCGCCGGCCATCCTCAGCCGCGGCGGCGAGCGTTAAAACCACCTGCTCCTCATCTCGCGGGCCGCCTCGCCCCTCCGCGCCTACGCGGGTTTGAATAACACTCTAGGGGTAGGACAAACAAGACTACGTGGAGTCGGTTTTGCAGCGATTCGTTTCTGTCACTAGTAGCATGAATGAATTACTTTTTGAAATAAAAAAATCAATATATATACTATGCAAAAATTATATCAAATGAAAATATAGACGATTCGAGTATCATAAAATAATATAGGTGTTATTATAAAAAGTTAAGTAAAACAGAGTAAACATTATATCCTTTAAAATAACATCATTTCTAATTATAAATAAATGCCCCAAAATATTAGAGATATCATTAATTATGACACTTAAAATTATGGCAAAACATTTTAGGACTACCAATATTATGTCATAAGAAATTAGGGATTTCATTAATTATGCTTTATAAAATTATGCCTTTGGATAATTGTGCCTTATACAAATTATGCAATGAAATAATTATGTGACGTTAATGTTATGCTTTTCGATTATTATGCTTAGTGATTTATGCCAAGCGTCTTTATGACAAACAACATTATGCCTAATGAAAGGTCCCCAGTTCTTCTATCTGGCTATTTATTTCTCACAAACTACCCATACTAAAATATCCTCTGTGTTTATATTAATTCGACTCACGACGTTATGAAATCTATTTATGTACGTGAAACAATTATTTTAATGGTACACTTAACGTTAACTTAGAAGCAACTATAAAGAATGTCTAATTCCAAGTTGGGCTTCCTTAAGTGTTTTTATGCAATGTTCCTCGTTATTTCTTACCAGGGTACGCCGTTGTCATGGCAACGTAATTCCCCTATAATCCCCTTCATTTTAGCCTTTTATCCCCTCGGTCGGCCCCATGTATTATCCGTCAGCCCTCAATGACTGCGTGTTACACCGTGCAGAATTGAATTTGAAACACACTGAATTGGGATTTAAGCGTAATACAAACACAACTTAATATGAGGTTATTTTACACTAATTAAAATAACAAAATACTAAGCCCGAGACAACTATTTTTTGGATTTAACTTGCAGTAAAAAAGTATATGAGGTAAATGTTTTTTTTTTATAGGTACAACAAAAAGATCGGAAGTATTACTTCATTGACTGTCAGCCTTCAAAAATACCATTTTTATACATTATCGTTAAAAATATTGTTGTGGCTATGCTTATTATACTTCTATAATAAGTCAAATGAAATGACGTTATGTTCAACGTTAAATGACTACCACACTAGCTTTGTTTGGAAAGGAAAGATTCGCCTACATACATCGTGTAAAGGACTTATATTCTAAATTTTTGTGGTGGTGTCTGTAGTTAAATTTGTTTATGTAAAGTGATTACAATCTTTATGATCTGTTAAAAAATGCAATGGTTCTGAACCCGTCACGAATGATGTCAATTCTATCATTGATGGCGCCCGCCAGTATCACACACCGAACTGGAAGAGTTTTCCAGGTATATTATTTTTTATTTATACTTATACATGTAGGTTCCTTGACAATAAAGCAGTGACATTTCTTTTAATTATCTCAAAACGATTTTACTGAAAACAAAAATATTCTACTATTTCAAATATAACATTTGAATATTTAGCAACATGCTAAAATCTGTTAGTCTTTGCTAACAACATTTATAACACTAGCAAAAGTGTCATCCTGTCATCAAAACATTAAATATAAGCAACTAAAAGGTTACTTACCCTCAATTAAGCAGCTTTAGTATCACATTTCTACGTGTTCAAGTAGCAATATAGGTACAAATATACCTTGTATTTCTGGATGAAGGTGCGAGACGTGGAATGCGCCAGCTACTCGAATTCGACGAAAAGGAAAAGAGAAAAAAAGTTAGTCGATTGCTTAAAACTAACTTCCGGTCTCACAGACATATAGGTCACCGGAGGCAGGTTAAGGCCAAGGAGCCAGACATTAAAATTTCTCCAAGAAATTGGCGCTACTAACACATTCCGAACTTATAAGAGATATTACATGAACGTGTAACAGGCAGTACAAAAGCTAGTTTCACCCAAGAATTTGTCTATTGAAAAACCCAACCCCAGCGGCTGCCCAGTCGTTATGCAGTTTAGAAACGAACAATGTATTGCACGCACGCGATGTCTGCAAACTTTATATTTGAAGCTATTCCTTGAAGATTTATGGTCTGCGATTATGTTTTGGATCACTATTTTATTTTGGAGACGCTTAAATGATAGTTATACGTAAGGGGGATATATGTATGCGGGGGAGGAAACATACAGGATGGGATGAAAACAAACGATGCGAAAGTGTATCATAATAATATCTGTAGGTATGATTTTAAACATTGCAACAATAAAATTAAAAGGTATGCCTCAAGAGGAAAAAACGAAACCTTTCTACGATCATTTTGGGGATTGGAGTCGCTCACGTCCGTAGGTTTTACCCTCGAGACCCTACACGTGATCCCCGGGTGGTGCTAATCGAGTGACCAACTTCTGGTGGTAGGGCTTGAAAAACCCGACTGGCTAGCGACCACCGTGCGCATGACGTAAAACCCGTCAAGTGGCCATTTTTGTCCGCGTTTCGGGATCAGTCTGCGCACAGCCAGAGCTTGAGGGGTCGTTGCTGCGATTCGTATGGTTTGAGCGGGCTTCCGTCGACCCAGTGCCAGGTTGACTGCGTTGACCCTCCGCCCAGGAAGACCCGAAGAAACGGCTGTTCCGCTGGCCGCCCGTGGTATAGTACAGGGGCCCAAGCGGACCTAACCAGTCCGTGAGGCTGCCCCACCATGCCACGCATAATCTCGGGGTGGTCCGTCGTGCCGGTTGGTGACCGGACGGTGGGTCCCGGCGGCCACTTCCGGGGGGGTTCGGGGGCCCTTAAGTGCGGAGGGTCAGCGCAAATCAGCTGTCGGCTGTTCCCTGGCGAAACAGGCCTACACACATTAACTATGCGAAGCGCAGCAAGGACACCTCAGTTTCACGCCTCTCACTCCAATAATTATGGCAGCGCAAAATATTAAGACTGGTCGTACAGCGGTGCATTATCCCACCAAAACACCATTATTCGAGGTGGGGCTCGCTAACATCCGCGGGCTCCATTCTAACCTCTTAGCTGTCCACCACCATCTCGAGACAGCCCGTCCAGCAATGCTGTTTTTGACGGAGACGCAAATTATCTGCCCGGCCGATACAGGCTACCTTAATTACCCCGGCTACGCTCTTGAGGAGTCCTTCAAGGCGAAGGCTGGTGTTTGCTTGTTCGTCCGGGCGGACGTTTGCTGTCGTCGCCTGCGCTGTTTGGAGGAACCTTCCTTTTCCATCCTTGCGGTACACGTCGATTTTGGCACTCATTGCCGTGTCTACGTCTGCGTCTACCGTTCCCATCGTGGTGACTTGGAGACAACTCGACTTTTTGAACATCTAAGTCGGGTGGCAGATGACGCGCAGGAGCGATTTCCTTCCGCCGAGCTGGTGTTTTTAGGGGACTTCAATGCTCACCACGAGTTGTGGTTAAGTTCCTCTAAAACTGACCATGCGGGTAGGACTGCCCACGCATTCGCTCTCACGCACGACCTGACACAATTGGTCACCCAGAACACCAGGGTACCAGATATTATCGGTCAAGCGCCCTCTTTATTGGACCTTCTGTTGACAAATCGCCCTGACGGATATCAGGTGGTGGTTCGAGCTCCACTAGGATCTTCGGATCACTGCCTAGTATCCGTCTCAGTGCCTCAGGCGTCACGACCGTCGCCTGTGGTTGCAGCACGCCGTCTGTGGCACTATGCGTCAGCAGATTGGGACGGTATGCGGGATTATTACGCATCTGTTCCTTGGTGGCAGCGCTGTTTCAATAGGATGGATCCGGACTCCTGCGCTACCTCTGTTGCTGACGAGATCATACTAGGAATGGAATATTATATTCCGCATTCCAATCTCGTCAGTAGAGGCAGACGTAACCTCTGGTTCAATCGCGAGTGCGCCTCTGCTGTTGAAAACAAACAGCTGGCTTATCGCGCTTGGATCAGAGGCCGAGCATCTAAGGATCCCAATACAAGCCTACTGAAAACAGCCTACAATAATGCCACCAAGTTATGTAAGAGGGCTTACATTAGAGCGGATGCTCAGCGCATTGCACAAGTGGGCCAGGAACTGCTATCGCACCCTACGGGTAGCCGTTCTTTTTGGCGCCTGGCCAAAGTTGTGCAATCAAACTTCTGCCAACCCTCGCTGCCACCGCTGAGACTTGCCGATGGCTCACTTGCTCATCAGCCGCAGGAGAAAGCCGACCTCCTGGCAAAACTCTTTGCGGCTCATTCCCGTGTCGATGACTGTGGTACACAACCTCCGAAACTGTCCCATTGTGGCAGCACCATGCCCGATATCCGTATCAGACAGCGTGATGTGCGGGCGGAGCTCCAGTCGATCGATACTCGAAAGGCAAGTGGACCAGACGGCATTCCTGCGATTGTTCTTAAGAAGTGTGCAGCGGAGTTGACTCCGGTCCTTACGCGTCTATACCGTCTGTCGTTCTCTGCTGGTTGTGTGCCGAAATCTTGGAAAGAGGCCAATGTCCAGCCGGTTCCCAAAAAGGGAGATCGTTCTGATCCGGCTAACTATCGTCCTATAGCCGTCACTTCCATTTTGTGTAAAATCATGGAGAGGATCCTTAATACACAGCTAATCCGTTACCTGGAAGGTCACTCGTTACTTAATGACCGACAGTATGGGTTTCGTCCTAAACGGTCAACAGGTGACCTTCTAGCGTTCCTTTTGCACAAATGGGGTGAATCTATCGATAAGCGCGGCGAATCGGTGGCTATTAGTCTCGACATCGCCAAAGCTTTTGATAGAGTCTGGCACAAGGCTCTTCTTTCCAAGCTTCCGGCATACGGATTACCCGCGCAGTTCTGTACGTGGATTGCCAGCTTCCTCCACGAGCGTAGAATTCGCGTTGTCGTTGACGGCTGCGCTTCGCGGTTCATGGCAGTGAACGCTGGTGTTCCGCAAGGCTCCGTTCTATCCCCCACATTGTTTCTTCTGCATATCAATGATATGCTTTCCTTGGGAGCTATACATTGCTATGCGGACGACAGTACAGTGCATGGGGGATATCACGGAACCTCGGGGGCTGCTCGTGGTGATATTGGTAGGGAAAGGCAGAATCTTATCATTGAGCTCAACGGGACGCTGGACCTCGTCTCCGAATGGGGCTCCAACAATCTTGTTGAGTTCAATGCTAAGAAAACACAGGTGTGCGTGTTCTCGGCGAGAAGGTCACCTTTCCTCCCCCTTCCTTCTCTTCAGGGCACAACCCTTCACACACAGAGCAACATCACCTTGCTCGGAATGATCATTCGCTGCGATCTGAACCCCAGAGACTACATCGAATCCGTCATAACTACTGCCTCACGGAAACTCGGTGTCCTGAACAAGGTGCGTAGGTATTTTGCGCCGGACCAACTATGCTTGTTGTATAAAACTCAGGTTAGGTCTTGCGTGGAATATTGCTCGCACCTTTGGGACGGCTCCGCTCAGTACCTCCTCGATGCTCTGGACAGATTGCAGCGTCGCGCTATTCGTATAATTGGCGATGTAGAGGCAACTAACACCCTCGAGCCTCTACAACTTCGTCGTGACATCGCCTCTCTTAGCGCCTTTTACCGAATGTTCCATGGGGAATGCTCTGAGGAGCTCTTTAACCTTATCCCTCCCTCTCCATTCCTTAACAGAAACACGCGTAAGGGCCTTCGGAGTCATCCGTACACTGTGTCCTCCTTTTCACACCGTACCAAGAAATTCCAAGATTCCTTCTTCTGTCGTTCATCCCACACTTGGAATTCTCTACCTGCGCACGTGTTTCCCCCATCCTACAACATGGGTTCCTTCAAAAGAGGCGTGAAAAAGCATCTTTTGGGCCGGCAAGGGGCGGGCAGGTAGGAGAGTGGATGTCGTCCCTACTCTATCTGTCAACTCATTTGGGCCTCTTTCACCGCTTAACATCAGGCGGGAGGAGGTCATTTGCCGGGCCATCCATAAAAAAAAATATACTTGGAATTAAGGGGGCACGCCGCGAGCAATATATTTTACAAATATGTACATATTTTTGAATTCTCTCAACCTTAGTTTTTCTTCTTAAACCCCTTTAGTCGCCTCTAACAATATCCACGAGAAGACCAAATCCGTTTTCGCACGGACTGAAGCTTTAGATCAAAATTCCTTGTAGCTACAACCGACAAGAAGTAGTAGTAGTGTTAGTTTCGTATTGGTGAATCACTTCTGTGTCACCGATGCCTCTATTTACTTTTCCATATTTGAAACATAATCAGCTTGTGAAAGTTTTGTGTTAATAGGGCCCACCAAAGTAGCTCGAAAACTTAGCAATTTGCCCCAAACAGAAACACAAGTGTAAATGTTGAGTCCACATCTTTGATACTCACGTTACGGTTTGCGTATGGGCACGCGTACGCACTGCTTGGGGCCTTGGTGTGATTAAAATTCTCCTTTCCTTAATTCAATTTAATTCTTTAATTGTTTGAGTGCATAGAAAATATTTTTTGTAAGCATAATTAAATGCGCCTAATCTTACTGTACCATTAAAAAAAACTTGACTAAACATCACTGTTGAATGATTTTTGTCGTTTCGCAATTTCGATTTATTTCATTTATTAGTGCAATTGTCATAGATTCCCCATAGGTTATTTTTTTGGTCAAGAACCTAAATCATATTTAGATCTTAGAAAAGTAATTCCTTGTTCATTTTGGAATACGTTTCTAAAAGCAACGTATTGTCAGTGTCATAAATAGTATGAAACATTTCATGAATAACATGTGCACACATTTCTCGATGGCTTTGAGTAGTCGACGTTTTTGGCTCCAAGCATGCAGACAATCACAGAAAACGTACTGCGGGCTTGAACGTGATTTTGTTCCCTATGTTTTCAAGCTAAATGCTGCAAACCATACAACAGAGATAATGGCCGCCGCTACACGGGTAAACAAAGAAATTTGCAAAGCCGCGGTTCCTCGGATAATATCTGCTCGTATCTCTGCCGACTTTCTTATTTCTTTCGTGCTGTTGATTTAAAAGATGGAGAAAAAGACCTCTGAAGATTCTTTTTCACTGTTTCTTCTAGGTCGGTGATTCGGATTTAGTGTTTACTCTTTTGGAAATTTGGAGAATACGTATATGTATAAGTTTTTTGATAATTTATGTTAGTTTTATGTTTATGTTAGTTTAGTTTAGTGTTTAACTATCATCTATTTACTTTATAAAAGCTTGCTCCTGTGCTGAATATACATTTTTACATGTACATAATTTAACCTCGCCTTTGTGGTCACTTGACAGAACTTAATAAATGAACCGAAATATTATCATATTATCACAAATATGGTTATGCTATCTGGTTGGATTAAATATGTATTTTAAGTTAATTTCTCAAGGTAATTTTTTCTTAGCACTAAAGCTGCTGACCCCGTCTGCCTGACTAGGCACCACTGTCTTACCTTAGTCCAAAAACAGATGACTTTGCTGCGAATAAATACGCGATTCACTTAAAACGCGTGGTTGCTCGTGAACGCAATGTATTGGCGCTGAATACCTCACCAACCCGCGTATGTTACTAGCAAGCAAGTTTGACGCTTATCGTGCATATGTTCGCGGAGAGATTGAGATTATTGCTTTCTCGCTTTTTTGCTTTCTGGGCAGAGTGTATGTCTTAGCCTAACGTTTGGAGGTTAAATGCCAGTTCCCCTAAAGTTCAAGGATGGGGAGGTTGAGTTCTCTCTGCGGTTATCATTGGTTTCCATTAAGTGAGATGAAGACCGAGAGCTTCCAATTTGCACTTCATGCTAACAACTATTCAGGCATTAAGTCCGCCGTTGTACACAATATTGGCAACAGGATATGTCAGCACGACAAAATTGTACTATCTATCTGTCTCAAATTCTGAAATAACGATTTCTATTCTAAAATATTTCCTCTTGTGCATGTGGACTGCAAATATAATAATATTAATTTTCTAATTGAAAGACAGACAACTTTTGAGATATTTCAAAAGTGTAGGTGCGTGTGTGTGTGTGTGTGTGTACCAGACAAAAGAAAAAGTGTTATAAATTTAAACACTGAAATTTCTTTATCTAACTTCGCTGTAGAAACAGCCCCTCTTTGATCAAACTGGAAAATAACTGTCCATTTTATCCGCATAGGAAAAAAAAGTATACTCCGAATGCGCTTTTAATTACGACAGAAAGCATTTTATGCAAGCCACAGACTTAATTAATATTCCCCGAGCAATTAAGAATTTATGGCCGCCGGTGCTGTTGAATTAAACATAATTTATTGAATTGTTATAGGTGTCTGCATTACGGCTGTCAGCGTGGCTTGTTGGGTATTATAAAACTCTTATTCACGATATGGCAACATAGGTTTGCTTTCTTATAAATTGCTAAATTTTGAGTTGAATAATTTTATTTTCAACAAGTTTAGTGAACAATATTTAAGGCGGTGGCTGTTTTAGATTTTTAATATACGCTTTTATTTCTTGTTCGTTTTTTGTGGGCAACTTTTTTTCCCTTTAAAATTCCCTCATACGCTCTCCATCCAAATCGATTCAAAGTTGTTGGCACTATTAATAGCCATTTTTGACATGCTGTCACATTCGTTTCATTAATGGCAAGTACAAGTGACAGCATAATACTGAGGATTGTCCTAAGCCCAGAAGGGTTGGTGAAATTGGCCATAAGCCCTTTAAGGCAGGGTCACTTGCGCGTTGTCTATTCCCGAACTACAGAAGTACCGGTAGCAGCGTGCTCCCATTGAATTTTACCTATTCACACGTATCAACCATATTGCGGCATTTGGCAGCGTTTTCAGAAGCTACTATCCCTTGTAATCAAATCGAATCGAAACACTTGCAATTCTAACATATTTATCTCTTTTATTCCAGGTAATGATTGCACGGAAATCGGAATCATTTTGAGACATTCCAGCATCTTCGCGTGGAGTAAGTACGTACTAACTAGTAAGTACATAGTCGCTAGTATGATCTAGACACTTACCTACCAACAAATAGACGTCGTAACCGTGCCAAAAATGTCAGCAGAAAAAGGGAAAACACGAAAGGAACATTAATATTTTAGACATTGATATAGACAAATTTTCTCTATTTTTTGATGGACGATAGCAAAAAGTATACATTAACTTTATCAATATCGATACAAAATGTCTTTTAGATACTACTTAAATAATAAAAATCGATTAAAACTGATTTTTAGTATCAATGTAATATTTCTTTAACGATGCTCATTTAACTATGAACAATGTTTCATTAATATTTAGAAATAACGGTTAGGTTGATTAAAATCATGTCAATTCGTACAATATAAGAGCGGGTTTACAAACTGACTGTGTGGTGAATCTCTTTCCAATACATTCACATTTATAATATCTGTATGTAAGACTGGTTGTATAAGTGCGGATGTAACGAAGCGATTTGCTGTGAATATTGGGTGTAATCGTCATTTCTTAGCTTCGAATGTCTGAGGAAAATCAGCGAGCGGTCATTCCGGAATGGCGAGCGCGATAAAGCCGACGGCGGAGTTATGGGGGACTGATTCCGCTTAGGCTCGATCTTTTATATAATTTATCTTCTCGTCGGGCGGTTCGTCTGACGCGAATCGTCGGATTGGAGCTGTAACTACTCTTTTGGCAAAAACAGTGTAAATGTCCGGGGGTATTGATTATGGTGGAAATAACATGTGTCGAGTAACTGTCCATGTTAGTTATCACTTTTGACGTAGACTGTGGTCCCAACTTGTATGTGCGTACAGAGTCACTTGCGCTTACTCTAAATATTTGTAAATCATCGGAGCAGCCTTATAAAAGCGCACCCCATTGTCGAAGCGTGTAATATAATAATATGCACGTATAGTACAAAATATAAGCAAGTGTAAAATATTTCTTGATTGTGTAAGTTTTAAATTAATTATGAATATTTTGTCGCGTTTGTAGTAACGAAACTCTTCCTCTGCGTGTGACCTCCATTGAGCCGCCGACACCAAAGTGCTGACACCGTCCACCAGTAAATCTCAGTGTCAGCAAAACACATCATCATTTGTCTGCGGTCTTCTGTGAACGGTGGGGCTAGCACGCAGGAGAATCGAAAATCGAATTGAAATCCGAATCGAAGAGTTTGTATGGCAATTTTATTAGCGCCACGGGGCGGTGAGTAGCAGAACTAATAAAATTGCCATACAAACTCCTCGATTCGGATTTCGATTCGATTTTCGATTCTCCTGCGTGCTATTGGACCTGAACGTCCTATCACACATAGTCGCACTCTCTAGAGAATAAACATCACTGAATGGTGTACAAAGTATGAATGGTTACTTTATACTCTCTGTGGCTGAAGTAAAAACGCCTGTCGTAAATCAAATCAAACCATTTTGGATTCGGTTTGTAGAATTTTTACAATGTGACAGTATCGAATAAAATACGTAGAACGACACTTATATGCTTTAAAAAAATTCATTACAAAACAGAAAAAAAAGTGTCTCCAACCATAAACAGGGAATGATAATAAACTTATAAAAGTTTAAGGGCCGATTTTTCAATCGTCAGATAACCTAGAATAAATATGGCGGTTTGACAGATTTTGTATATAAAAGCTGTCAAACTGTCATATTTATTCCGCAGATAAAAATTATCTGACTATTGAAAAATCGTACCTAAATTATTTTTACCTTTTTGTATTTATTAATTTGACATAAATAACAAGTTCGCTTAAACAAAATAATATAGCTGGAATTATACACTTTTGTAGCTGTCATAGCAGACGAGCAGACGGCCCACCTGATGGTAAGCGGTAACCGCTGCCGCCCATCTGTCATATTTATTCCGCAGATAAAAATTATCTGACTATTGAAAAATTGGTCCTTAAGGCGCATAGTGGTCCCAATGACCTTGCGTCGATCGTCCCGCACTGATTACATAGGAGTGAGTGAGTGAGAGTGAGGGGAATATTTAAGCAAACCTTTACGCGTAAGATGAATTATTTCAATAAAAAATTTATAAAGGCGAATAAGAAAAATCTAAAAAGACCATACGCTAGAATATTGTTGACTTTATTTATTGAAATCGAAAGTATATGATTTAACCTAATATTTACGACGCGATTAGGTTTAAGGTTTTAAAATCGATGCATGTTTGGGTCACATTTTAACCAAGTTTTAATTAACTTACCAAAAAATTAAAAAGACCATCCTCTAAAGAATGCGTTGAATAATAACATATCTTTTTCAAAGATTTTTTTATTCAATATTTATGAAGAGAACCGGTTTTTTCTGCAGTGATTTTTTATGATTGACCTTACTATGCGCCTTAAGAATGGAACTTTTTAGCCGTAGAATACAATTTGCTTCATCTAACTATCCATTGTATTCACATGGTGGCGTCATTTTAAAAATTGCGCAATTACAATTAAATTGATTTAACTCGGGAAAATTTTCGTTGCGTGATTTTTTACAATTTTAAGTATAATTTGATAGCTCAGCAGAGCCTCGTTCGGCTTCAATTTGCTTTTAGCGAAGAAGCACCATGCAAGAAGACTATATATAGCTGGTTTGCAGAATTTAAGCGCGGTCGTGTCAATCTCCATGATTAAATTCTTGAAGGTCGCCCGCGCAACGCTGTGAACAACAAAAACATTGATGCTGTGCGCCGTATGATCGAAACAGACAGGCATGTGACCCACCATGAGATCCGGCCATCTTTGGACATAGGATTGAGTCAAATACAGTCAATCCTACACAAACATTTAGATGTGAGAAAGCTGTGTTCTCGATGGATCCCACCTAATTTGACTGATGCTCAAAATACGGACTGCATCACTTGGTGTCATGCTATGCTTGCCAAATACAACGAAGGGGCTTCAAATTTGGTGTGAGACATAGTAACAGGTGATGAAATATGGATTTATCGTATCCCAAAAAAAAGAAGCAATCAAGCGTATGGGTCTTTCGAGATGAGCCGAAACCAACCAAAGTGGCGAGAGTGGAAGTGCCTCGAAGCTATTTTTTAAAATCCTCCCGGGTTGGTTCTTTCAAGAGTTAGCAACCCTAGTCGAGACTCTCGACGAGAGGCTCTCGACAAGTGTGTACAGCCCCCATAAAGGTTTAGAGCGTAAATACGTAGTATCTCTTATAAGTCTGTGGAGCGTAAGATAGCGAGCCCGCCGATTTAGTGCAGACAGATGCATTCGCGCAGACTCAGATACAGAGTCTACCGCTGGCGTATCAATAATGCGGAGTGGTTTATAAATAACCTTATAATAAACGGGTTTGTTTAAATAAACGACGTATGTAATAAACTTAGATCCATATTATACACGGTTATTTTTTTATCACCCTGGAAAATTTCAGGGATGCTTCAGGACACATCCATTATTATATAAAAATTAAAAAAAATAAAATTAAAAAATTACAAAAAAATAAAAAAAATCTCTAAAATCCTGCTTTCAACTAAGGCAGCATTTTTTGGATTTTTTAAAAAAAATTTATAAAATTAAGTAAGCGAGTTATTTTTTTTATTCATATATAAAACATTCTAATACCATGTCGTGAAGCGTCCCTTAAATTTTCCAGGGTGATAAAAAAATAACCGTGTATAAATTTATAAATGTTCCCGCCCCTCGTAGAGAACTGACCTGCCTTCTAGGTAGCTCTCCACAAGGGCGCGGAGGTACGGATACGGAGGCACCCGGTGGAAACGGAGTGCCTCCTTTATGCACTCGTGGGGCAGCCTGTTGAAGGCGTTGCAGATATCAAGAGACACCGCAACAACAGCCTCCCCACGAGCTGTGGCCCCCTCAGTCCACCTCTTGAGGAGGGCCACCACGTCCATCGTGGACCGGCCGGTCCCCAGTCCTCTAGGTGCTCGACGATACGAGTAGCTAGAATTTTTTCCAGGAACTTCCCAGCCTCTTCAAACAGCACCACCGGCCGGTACCCAGCCGGGGAATCCGCGGGGCGGCTCTCCTTTCTCAATTGGGAGAGCCTGCCCACTTTCCACCGACTGGGAAAGCGGCCCAAGGCGATGCTCAAGCCTAGCACCGCCCGGAACCGTACCCCGCGGTGTCCCAGGGCCAGGGCCAGGGCCAGAACCCTGCTGGGACACCGTTCGGTCCCGGCGCCTTCCTTTTGCGCCGGAACCTATCCCTCACCGTGTCGAATTCCACGTTCGACACATCCTGCATACAGTCCTGACCTGGCACCGTGTGACTTTTCTGTTCCCAAAGATCAAGAACCAATTACGCGATCAACGATTTTCATCACCAAAAGAATATTGGCGCGAAGGGGGAATATTTTGAGAAACAATAAATTCCTTTTTAAATAAATAAAAAAATACTATTAAGTATTTTTTTATTATTGATACCGGAAACTTTTAGTGCGCCCCACGTATCAGAGTCAAAGCTCGGTCGTTGCCTACCTGGAGTATCTTAAGGTTACTCTAAATAGGCGTTAACAAACGGCTCAACATATACCCTCTCCACACATTCGGTTTCAAAACCTTAGTAACGGAATATTTAAAAACATTGGACTACACAGAAACGGAAAATCTCCTCGCACCCATACGGTAACTCCGAGCTTGAACACGAAATGGCGCATATTTGTCCTTCGCTACTAAACACCTAAAAAAAAACCTGTTCTCGTCCACTTTCCTCCCTTGGGAAATAGCATACTAAACCCCTTTCGAACATTACCCACACACACACACACACACACACATCACACTCGCACACGCACTTACTCTACCACTTAAATGCACACCAAACAAACACTTACACACGTACATACACATTCATTCGTATTATTTTATTGCCAAATTGTCATCACTAGGATCTCCTAAACTTAAGGTTATCTGCAGGTGGGGCCTAGTAACCTGTAGTTCAGTTTCCTCTGGAATCTATTTCAGGAACTAGTCTCTTCCACAATAGGGACATGTTGTAGCGCTCGTTTGAGAAACATAGCAGTAAGAGCAGTGGGACCTCCGTTCCAGACCCCAGACAAAAGCCACACGCTAAGTTATCCGCAGTCGACAGCTTGTGACAACTTCACGCTATTTTTTCCGCAGTGAATGTCATCTCCATGCATTTTGTCTGCGGAACGACTGCGGAAAACTTGGCGTGTAGCTTTTGTCTAGGGGGCAGAGCCGGCACGTTTGTGGTCAAAATGTGCGCTGAAAACGATAACATTATTGTTAAATATAACATTAGTTAAAGCAGTTAAAGCTATATAAACAAAAATCTATCATATAAATATTTATACTTGTCAAAACAATTATACACGGTTATTTTTTTTATCACCCTGGAAAATTTAAGGGACGCTTCACGACATGGTATTAGAATGATTTAAATATGAAAAAAAAATAACTCACTGAATTTTATATTAATTTTCGAAAAAATCCAAAAAATGCTGTACTATTTGAGAGCAGCATTTTTAGATTTATTTTATTTTTTTTAAGTTTTTTTATTTAATTTTTTTAATATAATAATGGATGTGTCCTGAAGCGTCCCTAAAATTTTTCAGGGTGATAAAAAAGTAACCGTGTATATATATCTGTGTGACAAACACCTAGCTTTAGGTGTCATCAAGTCGATGTATTTGTCACAAATACATCTTTAATGAAGACAATAAATATGAATGAAGCCGCCTGTATCCCCGAATCGCTTAGAATTATATCGGCTGTTGGCGCCTTTGAAGTAGAATACTAATGACGCTGAATACAAATAGGTATTGTGATAACCCGACGGCCGTAAGGATAACGAGATACAGTTGCCTAGGTAAACAATAATTCTGTGATGAGGCGATGACACGAGTATGGTAATGTTTATTTACTTTCGCGGTTTCATTTAAGAATAAAATATATTGACTGTGTCGACGTCAAATATTTAAAGACCAAGCAAAGTACGAAAAGTATTGTAGACATTCTGTCGTGGTTACATTTAGAAATAATATTAATTTTGATTTAAGGGAGCTATCTCCATCTCAATTACAGTAATAGAAACCGAACACCATCTAATATCATCGTCAGCCATGATACCAGATGGGCATAGGCAATACCGAAAAGGGGGTATCAGGGCCGTGTCGTGTAACCCACGCTGGCCCAGGGCCCAGTGTGGGTTGGTGGAGATCGCTATAGTCTCGGCCTTTCATCAGCAGGCCGCACTGTTGAGTGAGGTTGATACCACTTGCCATTGCTCCTGTTGTGAGTGGGTACTCAAGTGAGTTGAGTCAAATTTCAGTCATGAGTGGGTGCTAGACCGCTTTTTTCATTTCCTTTTAGTGGCTTTGTACTCACGTTTACGTAACGAGTTTTTCTTACTTTACTAACCTCACCCAAACTATTTGACCTAAGCCACCCTTGTTTAATGTATGTTTGTAGCAAACACCAATTTCCAATTGGCGGGAAAAAGTTACCCATAAACCACGCCCACGCAATGAAGATAGCTTTCCACGTGTCCCGCGGGACCTCCCGGCGGAGATTTTAATGAATTGATAGATTTCCTTTTATTTTCATTACTTTTTTCTGTCTTGGGAACGATATAATTTAGTTTGTGATGTACGTATATAGAATATTTTGTATCATATATTTTTTCATCGTACATATTCAGGATTTAGGTATGTAACTGATTGTTTAATAACACAAAAGCACTCCAAATCGGGGTGCGAGTTTTTTTTCTTGTCAATGTTACTTAAGATACCCGTAGCTACAAACATTATATCGTGAAATATTAATCTCCAGCCGTTTATATGTTAACTGAAACTAGTGCTTTCTTGACTTTTCAATTAATCAAACAATTTTCATAGTCGCAAATAAATTTTAGAAAAAGACTTCACGCAGTACTATATTATGCCAAACTGCCATTAATAGAGTAAATTTCAACCTTTGCTTTAAATAATCATAACATAAGCTCTCTTCTAAAGATTTTCATGAGGACTACAATGCAGCATAAGGTTCTTCAAACAAAGTGTGATGACGTATATATGTAGAAGGTCGGCGATGTGTTAGTGATGCTACTGGTGTTGCAAGCATCCAAAGGCTGTGGTATTCGCTTAGTACCAGATTTGTTTACAAGAACTAAACACCAAGTAAACCATTTTCTGTGAAACCAATTGCATAGACTGCAAAAATGCTTCATTATCATCATTTCAGTCTAGAGACCCCACTGTTGGACATAGGCCTCCCCCAAGGATCTCCACACCCATCGGTCTTGTATCTCTCGCATTCAGCGGCATCCCGCAACCTTCACGAGTTCGTCGGTCCACCTTGTGAGGGCCTACCAGCTTTGCGTCTGTCATTTCCTTAACTAAACTAATAATACAAAATTAAGTACATTTAACTAATAACCGTTGTTCTCGTTTGTTTTAGATAACGAGAAAGTGGAATAACTAACGTAGATAAAGTGGCCGGTTTATTTATTTTATAATAAACACTCAGTAGTTTAATATTGTTCAACACTAATGTCTTATCGGAGGTAAATATGAATACAAGTGCTCAATGAATGCAATACACATTAATGCATATTATCTCATGTTGGTGTAGAAAGTTTCATACAATTTAGTCACCACATGTGATATATATTATTTTATTATATAGGTACGACCACCAAAACCAACATGTTCATCAGTGCTCTGTGAGTGACGTTACTAGATCTCAGTCGAAAACTGTCACTACGCTTGTACTGATGGCATGGAGTTTTGTGCCAGCCACATGGAAGTTACTGCTATGCCTGCAAGCATTCACAGATGCTAAGACTAGTAACCGCTTATGGCGGAACCACACATTCGCGAGTGCGCGTCGGTCGCGGAGGCCTCGCACAGCACGACGCGTAGCGAGCGTAGGCCACTGTAGTGCTGCCCATGCCCATCCATCTGTCCACTGGAGAGCGTGAATCTACCATTATAATCAAGTACATATATGGATGTGAGGAAACCTGCATTCACCTGCGAAGTAATTTAAAGGTGTATGTGAAGTCGACTAATCCGCACTGGGCCAGCGTGGTTTGACTAAGGCCTAATCGCCCTAACTAGTTAGGGTAGACTCGTGCCCCTCGGTGGGGACGTATATGAGCTGTGATGATGATGACGTATATGGAACGCTACAATTTTATTTTAACATCTGAAGGACATGTGCGTGTTTGCCACCTGAGTAGTAATAAACTCGACTTTAGAAAAACTCATACCACAAAACCCGTGCAATTTCTTGAATGACTCCTGAATTGAGCAGGAAGGTAAGCCAACATATTCCGAGCACTTTATTAAATAAATTACAGGTAATTCTATTTCGACCCATAAATAGAAATCGATCACAGATTAGATTAAAAGATGGCCGTCCGCCGAGGCAGTAGGCCCAAGAGACCTTATTTTACGCCAAATCTTTCCCGAAGGGCCTCTCCAGGCATATACTTGGGACCAAATGAATCAACAATTGGATACGTACGGAAAGCCTATCTTTATCAATTCCATTGAATTTATCGAGTGCGGTCCAAGTGAGTTGATAAATTATTTAGTAGTTCTGCGAACCTGATGATGCATGTTTATTATTCCTTATAACATGACTTAAATAGTATTTTTAAAACTTCATAACATCTTTTGTGTCTATCGTCAGTAGAGGCCACAGACAATGGATTGTGTCCCTCCGTACCACTGGGTAGGGACTAGTGCATGCATTTCGAAATTCTAAAATCAAGTAATTTCAGAAAAGTATCAAAATTAGAACTCCGCTTTAGTTTCTAAATTGACAAGCAAAATTTTCAGAATTTCGTAATTTTAAGCATTACACTATGTACTTTATTAAATGACAGAAAATATTATGGTGATGCCATTATGCGATAAACGAAGGGAGTATAGAGCCTAAAACTACTTCTTGTTCGTTGTCAGTGGAATACTGACAAACGGGGAAACTGATAATACTTTCTCAGCGGCAAGATACATTTGTAACCGACTTGGAAGCTCTCTCAGTCCAAGATTGCTGGACAATCAATCATTTCTAAGTTCACTTTTCTTAGAAGAAATTCATAAAAAAATATTTTTCTTCCGAAATTGACTTTGTTAGTTTTCATAAACCAGCCCTGCGAGTATGGACTTGTCGATCGACATATATAATAATAATAATAATAATAATTTATTGTTTCTCTTTCACAAAACAGTTTTACAATAATAAATAATAATAGCAGCTAAATGTTCAACACAGACAATCGACTGTAATGTGAGAGACTGGCATCTGCACTAGGATAGATCCTGTCATACAGATTACCAGGACCTCTCCTCTCGAAAATAACATTGATTTATTAGCTGATTACATTCTACATATACATATGATCAAATCATAATATAAAGTTTAGGAAATAGTTAATATACTATACATAATTAGCTTTATTAAAATTCTGCAAATTCTGTGGCTCATTTTTTGTGTAATTTGTAAGTGTATGTGTGTGTGTGTCTGTGTGTGAGAGAGAGTGTGCGAGTGCGTGTGTGTGCATGTATGTGTGTGTGTGTGTGAATGTAGTTTTCAGCTTCATACACATGCTCTAGGAGGGTACAGTTAAAAGATTTTCTGTTTCTATGTAAGTTAAGTTTTGTAACCAATCCGATACTTTCTTTTTGCAGTTAATTCTGTTAAGAGAATAAATTAATAGTATTCCATTAATTTTATTATACAGGTAGGGGCCCAGAAAACAGAAAAAATTTTGTGTGATTCTATTTCTGCAAGGCTTTGAAAAGCAAACCCTATTCCCGCGACGCTTAATAATAGTTAAGGGATTGAAGGTGATGAGCGAGTGTTGTTTACTAATTGTCTGACGAATAAAAAGTTGACGGACTGTAAGTACTTTGGCCGTTTGATATAGATCAGTAGTGGGATGGTAAAAGGGGAGTGACAAACAAACCTTTAACACCGCCCTTTGTGCTCTTTCTAGTTTAATGAGATGAGATTTGTATGCACCACCCCATGACGTGATGCAGTAAGACAGAATAGACTGACAAATGGCTAAATATGTTTGTTTAAGTATGTTTTTATCTGCAACATGTCTCAGATTCTTAAAAATATATATTAATTTTCTAGTTCTTGCTGCCAAAACATCAATATGGGGTTGAAAGTTTAGATTCCTATCTATAATGATTCCCAGATACTTTATGCTATTTACATGTTGTAAGGTGGGACAGGAACAGTCGGAGCTAACACAATCATTACTAGTATGCCCTATCAAATTGTTCCTCGACTGTAGGGTCTTTTTATTGGTTGCTGAGAAAGTTATGTATTTAGTTTTATCCAAGTTCAAGGTTAAGAGATTATCAGCAAGCCAACTAGAGACTAGTGAAAAACCGCCCTGCGAAAGACGGTATACTTCATCCCACGTGTCTCCACTAAACATAAGAGCAGTATCATCAGCGTAGGCGACCATTTTACCGGACACCAATCTCATTTCACATAGACTATTTACATATATCAAGAACAGTGTTGGTCCCAGAATACTGCCTTGAGGAACTCCATACGATACAGGAAGCTCATTGCTGATGAAGTCGCCAATTTTAACATATTGAGAACGATTCATCAAATAGCTTTGAAAAAAGTTTAGTTGCGTTCCACGTATTCCCACACACTCAAGCTTGCTTAGAAGCCGTGGGATAGGGATCGTATCAAACGCCTTTGCTAAGTCTAAGAACACCGCAATTACTTTTTTCTTTTTATCTATATTGCTAATTATATAGTCTGTCAGCTCGTGGACAGCATCATCAGTTGATTTATTGCGTCGGAAACCATATTGACGGCTTGAGAGTATGCGTTTTGTTTCAAGGTAATCTACTAATCGTTTATTAACAATTTTTTCTAATATTTTTGAAAGTGCTGTAAGAATAGAGATTGGGCGATAGTTACTGATACAATCCCTATCTCCTCCCTTGTGGATAGGATAAATCAATGCTCTCTTAAACGTCGAAGGAAAAATGCCTGACGACAGCGAGATATTACAAATGTGAGCAATAATCGGGGACAAAGTATCTTTGTATCTCTTTAGAATGCTATTTGGGATATTATCTATGCCCACTGCACAATCCCTCTTTAGATTTGAGATCACTGTATTAACTTCCTTTTCATCGGTTGAGAGTAAAGTAAATGAATCTGAAGGAACAGAACTGCAACATTTAACAGGTGAAATAGATCGTGACCTGTTTTTATTAATTATATTTTCTGTTAAGTTTTTTCCTATATTTACAAAATAATTGTTTATATCATTAACTGCCTGTTGAGGATTATTGTTCAAAATTAACTCAGTGGGACATGTTTTTAGTTTCTTTGTATAAGTTATTGAGCGAATAACATCCCACAATTTTTTGGAATTATGCTTAGCTTTTTCAATTTCTGTTTTTTCAAAACTTTGTTTGGTTTTTTTGAGTATTTGATTACAGTAGTTTCGATAGCGTGTATACGTTATTCTAATAATTTCATTATCTGGTTGTTTTTTAGACTTCATATGTAGATTGTCACGATTTTTCATACATTTAAGAAGACCTGGAGTTATCCACGGCTTAACAATACGCTTACGTCTCGTAAGCGTTATAGTTTTTGAACAGTGGTTAATCATAGAGTTAAGTTCTTTAACGAGACAATCGGCGGCTTCGTCGGCACTCGATATCGACATAATTGAAAACAGATTTGCATTTGCGGCGGCTATGACATTATCCAAAGCCTCATAATCTATTTTCTTTTTTATTTTTAAGGGTGAATTTATGTTACTCACAAGATTCATACTCAGTAATACTGTATAATGATCGGTAATGGTAGTGTGAGCAACCATGCATCTAGCCTGTGTTTTTGTTTTGAGAAATATATGACCAAGGCACGTATCCGTATGGGTAGGAATCTGATGCCCTGGCAGCATACTATGTGAAGCTAGCAGATTTAAATAGGTTTGTGTCCTGTGATCTACGACTGACTTTTCTGTGATATCTAAGTTAATGTCGCCAGCCAGAACAATATTACTATATGATGACAAACCAGTTAAGACACTATCAATGGACTCGAGGAATTTAGCAATATTCCTTTGGGCAGGTGGGCGATATATCGCCAGTATGACAGTTGAATTATTAAATTTTATCATCAAACAGTTTGCGTCACTCAGTGTAACTTCTGTTATATTACAGGTTAGATGAGACTTATAGTATACTACAACACCCTCATTTTGTGAATTATTGCATAGGGTAAATGCGCTGTTGTAGTTATTTAAAGTTGGGATGTGTGTATTTTTGTGCAGCCAGCATTCTGTTAAAATGATGAAATCCCAATGCACCCTGGATCGTTGTAACAAAGTCTGAAATTGAGGCATGTTGCGTCTTATACTTCTAATATTTTGAACAATGAGATTTAAAGATAAACGTGAATCGTGTATTAAAGTTGAGCTATCGTCTATAGTACATGTACTACATTCAGTAAGCGTAAGGTTATCAAGATCGGTATTTAAACGTAAAGGGGCCATTTTAAAAAAATTGGTGTAAATAGTACTATTTGAACGTGTCCTATAAGGAGAATCGGAACGGGGGCCCTACCGCCTAACTTTGTCAGGTCTATGGTTTGCTCAATATTAGTAAGATGTGAGTAGATAACTTGTTCGCTTTTGTGGGGTAAATAGTAATAATTTGTACTGGATAGGTCGCTAAGCCTTGATTTGTTTTTATTATGCGTGGTCGAATGTTTAACATAAAGCCACATCGGATCATGTACAAAAGTGTAGGTATATGCATGCCTTGTTAGGTAACTTTTAGATGGTTTGTTATGAGTGTTGAGTTCATAGTAAAAAGGCATGCATTTACTTTGATTACGCAGCACGTAAATTAGGCAAAATTCCGTCGCGTACTCTGCTACACACCGCATAAACATGAAAAGTGAATCTAGGTGAAATTTATATGTAACAGAATAGGAAACGGGTCTTGGTTTGAGTGCAATACATACGTACAGTAAGGGAAGTGAGATATAACTGGGTATTGTGTGAAAGAGTGTGTAACATGGAAATGTGTAGAAGTGCTTTTTGTGATTGATGCCACTTATATAGTAATAAAAACAAAATAACAAAAAGATGAACAACATACTAGTTCCTAACAAAAATATACGTTGAATCTGTATTACGGAACTATAGAAACTGATGGATAATATTTCTAATCTAGTAAACAGTCACAATTTTTCGAGATTTTCTATATCTTGTTCAGTGTCAAGGCGTATAGCTGGCACACCCTCATTTTTTCGTATATAAATCTTCCCGTACGATGTCCAGCAGTAGCGGAAATTATGTTCTTTTGCAAATTTTCTTGCCAGTGAAAATAGTCTTTTACCTTGAAATGACAAGCACTCTGTTATATATATTGGACAAATAGGTACATCGAGCCCAATATTCTTTGTGCTAAATTTGTCTTTACTGTTAATACGATTATAAGATCTTATGGATTTTAGTAGGTTCTCCTTAAGTATAACGCTATTTAATTCAACTACAATAGGCTTGTTCTCTGTTTTGGTATTAACTCTGTACACGTCACGCAATGCTATCGGCTGAATAGGTACATTTAGGGTTTTCCCAACATTTCCCACCATTTCCGCAAGATCAGACTTCGTTTCGATGGATTTAAACGGAACATTTCGGATTTCTATACACGAATAACGTTGCTTTCGCTCAAGTTGTTCAATTTTATTTTCCAGCGACTGTATATACGAATTACGCTTATTTCGTTCAGATTCCAGAGAGTCAATTCGAGACATCAGCTCATCGTATTTATTAGACATAAATTCTATACTATTTTTAATCTCTTTATTCTGAGTTTTAATGTCTTCCATTGAGTCCAGAATAACAAGAAATTTACGTTCCTGTTCCGCCTGTAATTTTTTAAATGTCTCATTTATTTCCAAGCGTAAAGCAGTGACATCCTCCGCACTACGTTTCCGTTTACGGGCTTTAATTTCGTTCTCTGGATCATACCGGACATTGTATTGGAGGGCAATCGCGGAGATGTTTTTGGCGGACTATGTCGAAGGGGCATTTTATAGATATTAATCAACTTACGTACAGATGCTCGGATGATAAAATCTTCTTTGATTTAATGCACTTTATAGCTCGGATACAAATATCAACAAAATTTCTATTTAAATGAATATAATCAGCTACGACTGTTCCGTACGGAGGATGATGATGAAAGCATCTGTCCTTTTCACTCCTTAGGAATATCTGTCAAATTTATCGATTTTTGTCGAGAATTCCATGCTCGCAGGGCAGTTTCGAAACTGACTATTAACGAAACTGCATGTCCTAGTAAGCTATATTGGACGCTCCGGAGAGGCCAAGTTTGACACAAAAACCGATGCCAAACCAAACCAATACGAAAATCCTCTCTTTTGAAAAAACATTTTAAGTGCCCATGCCCATGGGCAGAGGACGGTGCTTTGTGGGACTAACCCTCTCTACAAACCTGTCTGCGTTCGTTCATCAAAATGGCCCCAAAAATATTTGGTTCGCGAACTATCGGAGTCATTCACAACCCATTATTTCCGCCACTCCAGAGTTAGACTAGTACTCAAGACTAGGTAGATTTGTGTTTGCTCAGAGAAGATTGAGATACACGGCCGGTGAAAGTGTAGCCTTGACTACGTATTACAGTCACGTATCTTCGCTACTAAGATACGGACTTATATTGTGGGGTAATTCCCCTTATATATCCAAAGCATTAATCATGCAAAAAAGATGCATAAGAGCCATTTCTAGAGCTGGACCGATGGATTCATGTCGAGCTCTATTTGTTAGGCTATAGTATACTTGCCCTTACTGCAATGTACATCCTTTTTTTTTTCGAGGGGAATGCGTGACCGCACCGTACTCGCCGTTGGCTAGACGACGAGCGTGTGTGGGGCTCTCCCGGCAGAGTGCCAGGCCTACCCACTAAACCCCCCGGTATTCTTCCTGCCCTTATGGACGCGCGTGGTAGGGTCCACACAGCGACTACCACTACCAACGCGCCCGGCCTAGGCCGACCTGGCTGTTCGGGCTATCGCCAAGTGGGGATTGCCCGAGAACACCAGGGCAATCCCCAGACGGAGGGCCTTACGGCGGCGTACACAGGGCCAACCGTGCACGCAGGCCTCCACGGCAGGGTCATTAGACGGGCATTGCTTGCGCGAATGCCCGCCTTCGCCTGCCTGTCCGTCTGCGGCAGGGACCGGACCCGGTTACCGTTATAGCCGGTAACCTTAGGGTTTTGATCGGGTATTTTATAACGCTGGGTACCCTTTGCTTTACGGTAAGCTTTCAAAAGGCTTACGGGTTTACACATTAATCCATTCGATTGAATTAATTCGGGTCTCCGCCTCCCAGCGCAACGTTAAGTTCGCTGCGCTGGCGTCGCCAGGCAACTGCAATGTACATCCTGGAAATAGGAATGTTTGTAAGACGTCATCCCCAACTCTTTAAAAAAATGATGTGTCGAACCTAAGGCTACGACTCAGGGACAATCACCGTCTACAGCGGCAAACTTGTAACAGTGCCTTTTATCAGAAGAAATGCTGTAGTGCATTCCCGATGAAATAAGACAGCAGCCACTAAATCAATTTGTCTCCAAGTTGCGAAGCTGGTGGATCGACCATATGACATAAATGAATATTTTAAATATAAGTAAAATAACATAAACACATTCCATTATAGATTTTTGATTTGTCCATATGACATAAATGAATATTTTAAATATAAGTAAAATGACATAAACACATTCCAATATAGATTTTTGATTTTAAAGTAAAATTAATATGATGCATGACATATCGACAGAATGTAATTTTTATAGGTATTGAAATTCATAAAATGTAAAGTTTAGTAGGTGTAGCTATAATCTAATGTTTAAATCAATTTCTTTTTAATATGTTACGTAATGTAATTTTGTACGCCACGCTTTGGTAAAACATATTGTTCATATCATTGAAATGAACCACGTGTAATTTCCATGTTTCGAGAAAATACAAATTCTTATTGTTAAGATATACTTACTGGCAGTTCCCGGCACTCAACCTAGGGCACAACATGGGCATCCCTCATTAAGAGTTTCCTTAGCATCATTGATGGTAATAATCAATGATGCAAATAAAACCGCGGGGCCCCACTAGACTTTTTTACAGTAATTTATTAATTTAGTAAGCCACTCAGCATTACATAATACTATTTATACTTTCCATTCCATTGTTTGAAAACGGTCCCAACTCACGAAAATGTGTAACTTGCTAACTCATGTTAGAATTTCAGAGTAAATTTTCGTCATATTTATTCAGGACATATTACTATATTAAATAGAAAATACATGTCTCGTGAATAAATACGAGTATACTTAGCGCATTTTAATACGACTAGGACACGAAACCAGCAAATGGTACTTCTTACCCGCGTAACTGGTGTTTGACACTTGAGTGTGAAGCAGGGAATTTATGCTCAATTTAGTCACAGATCCTTCTGAGCATATCACGTACCGTTAAGCTAGTCCGTACCCGGATGCCTCTATTCTATGGCATCCAGGTACGGACTGGCTCTGTGTGCTGAGAGTGGACTGTATGAAGGTACTTGTTAGGGATGTTACTTAAACACTGGTTTCTAGTTGATCACTTAGGAGCTTTATTGACTTGTTCACGACGCGACTTCAACTTACTGATCATAATTTTTAAATATTTGGAGCAATCAAAGAGTCCGAATTAAATTATAACGCGGTTCGTGGGGCGCGCGTAGACTTCGCCTACGTCCGCTGGTTGGTGGTTGGCTGGTTGGTGTTCGTTTCTACGAGAGAGTAGATTTTTTTTCAGGCTATTAATCACTATTATCAAACGATATTTGTACTCATAACAAGAATATTAGCAATATTTTGTTTTGACGCTGAGAGGTTTTGGTTGAGAAGTCGAGTGGAAATCGCTTCCACCTTTAACATTCAGAAATCAAGCCCAAAAAATAGAACTGACTTCAAAAACACTGAAAACTTAAACATAATATAATAATAGGTACAGACAACATCACACTTTAATATTAAAGTCGGCGCCAAACGAAGAGCTAGTATTAAATTAGTGTTTTCCTCGATTTTCTATGGGATCCCATCATCAGATCCTGACTTTGGTGACCATGGGACCACCCTTGCAGTATACTCTATCAAATACAAATTTTGAAATTTGGAAATCGGTTTAAAAATGACGGAGTTATGAGGTAACAAACATAAAAAAAAATACAACCGAATTGATAACCTCCTCCTTTTTTGAAGTCGGTTAAAAATACCTAATAGTGTCACAGAAGAAATGCTGTACCCTTGCAATATTACGATGTTGATTCAATTACTGATAAATGAATTCTTTTAGATATATAGAGGATATGTTCTTCCTAGTGACGCTTAATGCTGTGCTCCTCTGCCATTTATTGTTAAATCTAATCGCTATTGTCACTTCTAACAGGATAAAGGTACGAACAAGTTCTCCATTAATTCGTGGGAATGGAAGACAGTGGGTACATGATTTCGACCCTGTTATGTGGTTTGCTCGTCGTGGTTTGTGATAACTTTAGTGAAACTACGTTTGGCATGTATTCAATACCCCGCATGAAAGGGTCGACATCGCATGGCCATGAAGGCAATTTCAACCATAGGGGCAGTCGAAAGGAAAAGTTTCGCAGTGCCAACCTGAAACTTGGTGCACGGTCCGAGTTTGCCGAATCGCCAGGGTTGCCTAGGTTAACCACAAACACTATGCTGGAATCTGATCACATGTGATATCTGGGTGAATCTCGGTTGCGTATATCTGAGACAATTACTAAATATTACCTGTCATCTACACGGTCCAATAATCCAATTGTATCAACAACAATTTTCACTGTAATTAGTTAATTACTTAATTATTTTTCACCCTTATAAAACCCTTACTAAAAATTAAATAATGTTTTCTAAAAAAACTAATTACTTAACGTAAACGTGTATTTCTTGAGCTTATTTATAATCTTCTTGTCTTAGTAATTGGCCTCCAAATAACAACTTAAATTAATTTTTTCCCCGTAAACCGTTGAGATGGGTATTTCGTATAAGAAATATTTCAATTTAATCCAGGAATTCCTGGTACGAGTAACTGAGATGCCTTTCTTGTCACTGTTTGATCTTAATGAAATATATTTTAATATATTATATGTTACTCAAAGGGATTTGTTATTTTTTCATCTTTTCTCTGGTTTTGCTATTATTTGAAGTGTAGACATTACATAATTTCATATTTTCTAAATAGAATATTTTCAAAAGACATCTATCCAATATTGACTGTTTGGTATTGTTGTCTAACACGGGGCTCTTGTAGCTGATGTCATAAGTTCTCATAACGTGATACCCGCACTCCTTGTGCGTTGGTGCAGGAGGCTGCTGACTTTATCTGATCCCTCCAAATAATTAGTAATTTGCAGCTTTTAGCTTTGCTTTCAAAACAGTAATGCCAAACAGTAAGCCCACGTTGCGCATCAAGGCTTATTTTTTTATTATTAGTAGCATCTAACAAACAGCAGTGTTAGATAATGCTACTAATAAAAATTAAACCTTGATGCGCAACGCGCATGCGATATTTGACATTTGCTTGAATCTTCTCCGTGATCTTGTGGTTGTAACCATTCAGTATTGGTCTGGAGGTCCAGGGTTTGCTTTCTCATGGGGACAGCAGTTTTACGAGCTATCCTGTTGGGCGTAACAAAAATAATTGCCTAACAAATCTTTTAAAATATTTTTTTATTGTAATTACTCGTATTTTGTTAAAATGATCTTCTCTTCCTGTATAGCTCTGTTGGCATCCCTAAACTGCAGGCGCGTTGTACCGCGGACACACTCACCTCACGTGTTATCAATAAAGCGGCACAATAGTCGTATTAGGGGCCAATAATAACTCGCGCTCCGACCGAACTCCGCAAACTGCTGTTCACTTGGCCAAACTTCCCTTGAATGCCCAGTTCCAATGCCATTATATTCGACGATAAATTTGAATTAAGAACTAAAGCTTTATTCGCCTTATGGCCAATTTCGCCTTATCTCAGCTTGGGAAACTCCATATAGTCTCCCGATATGTATTTAAAGAACCAACCCGAATAACAGCAACATCTGCTACTTGCATAGATAACATCTTCTGTAATTGTATTGTACAAGATAAGTTGATTATAAATTGTATTAACTCTGACCATAGCGGACAATTAGCCTCGTTTGAGCACCATCATGTTTGTTCTATACGTGAGACTACTTGTAGACCTATAACAAAACGTGGTCTAGAGAAATTTTCAAGAAATGTTCTTAGTCAAACTGCAAATTTACCGATCGAGGGGACTAACGCCAGTAATTTGTATAATAACTTATTTCATGTAGTTAAAAATGAGTGCAATGATATATTCAAAGAAAAGGTAATTAAAATCAAAAATGGGAGAAAGAAATTTTGTGATTGGGCTACGCCTGGTATATATAAAAGTCGCAGAAAACTATATGAACTATATGCCTTAAAAGGAACATCCAATGACCCCGCTTTCATAAATTATGTCAGAAATTACTCTAAAACATTCAAGAAAGTGTGCATGTGCGCAAAAGCTATGTACATAAGTAACAAAATCTGTTCATCTAAAAATAAAATAAAAACCACCTGGAATATCATTAACCAGGAAACAGGTAAACCCAAAAGTACTGTGAATTCTTTCTCTTTAGAAATCAATAACCAAACTATTAAATCAGACAATGCGGTTGCTAAAGCATTCGAAGACTTCTTCTCTCATATACCCATAGAAACTACAAGTAGTCTCAACTCATGTCCCAATGAGGCTGTAGCTCTTTTGGGACGGAGTGTGGAGAGGTGCAACAAGGTGTTCAACTTTTGTCACATTGATGCTAACACTGTTTTGAAAACATTTCGTATGATCAGTACCAAAAAAACTGAAGATCTTTGGGGTATTTCGACCCATATAATTAAATCTGTAATTAAAGAACTTGCGCCGCAACTTGCGTTGATATTCAATAAATGTGTCGATGAAGGTGTCTTCCCCGACCTCATGAAAAATAGCAAGTTGATACCTCTATTTAAGTCTGGGAATAAAAATGACCCTTCAAATTATCGACCAATTTCGATTCTACCAGCTCTTAGTAAAATATTTGAAAAAATTATATCTAATCAGTTAACTGATCATTTCTCAAGTAACAACATTTTACATATGAACCAATTTGGTTTTACCAAAGGTCGTTGCACTACTGATGCCGGTGTTGCACTTCTGAAACACATTTTTGCTGCTTGGGAGTGTAAACAAGATGTAATTGGTATATTTTGTGACCTATCAAAAGCTTTTGATTGCGTTGGTCACCAAACTCTTTTAAATAAACTCAAACATTATGGTGTCTCTGAAGAAGCAATGAGACTTATTGAGTCTTATTTATCCAATAGGGTTCAGAAAGTTGTTATTAACAAAACTGAGTCTGTTGGTGCACCTATAGTTATGGGCGTGCCACAAGGATCGATATTGGGACCCTTGCTTTTCTTAATTTATATTAATGACCTCCCACACTTCACTAAGAATCTGTGCGATACAGTACTATTTGCAGATGATACTTCTTTAATATTTAAGGTTGACAGAGGAAATGGCAATACTGACGTTGTAAATAGTACTCTCGCTAAAGTATTGCATTGGTTCACTATAAATAATTTATCTTTAAATTCACGTAAAACTAAATGTATTAAATTCTCATTGCCAAATGTAAGAAAAGTGGATACCATAGTGGAAATGAATAATGAAATTGTTGAATTCATCGACTTTACTAAATTTTTGGGTATAACACTAGATTCTAGATTGCAGTGGGATCCACATATTGAGTCCTTGGCTAACAAACTTAGTTCTGCAGCATATGCAGTTAAAAAAATAAGACAACTTACTGATGTTGAAACGGCAAGATTGATTTACTTTAGTTATTTTCATAGTGTCATGTCATATGGAATACTACTGTGGGGATCGGCTGCTAGTATTGAAAGTATTTTTGTACTTCAAAAAAGAGCGGTTCGCGCTATTTATAATTTACGAGCAAGAGATTCTTTAAGGGACTTATTTAGAGAAATTAATATATTGACTTTAGCAGGACAGTACATTTATGAAAATTTGATTTATGTCTATAAGAATTATAATACATTTGAAACCAATTTCCAAATTCATCATCTAAACACAAGATACAAAAATAAACTTGCCATTCCAACATTCAGGCTTCAAAAAACTAGAGGCTCGTTTATGGGGAAATGTATAACCTTTTATAATAAGCTTCCACAAAGTCTTACCGACTTGCCTTTTCATAAGTTTAAAGCGCATGTAAAAAAGACTCTTATGAGTAAAGGATATTATAAAGTCAACGATTAATTGAATGATGCCAATGCCTGGTGTAAATTTTTCAGATAATGAATCGTCTTGTTATGTATAACCATTTGTTTAAACAAAAATTATTTTTGGTAATAAGTAGTAAGAAGAGAACTGACACATCTAATCTTGTAATGGAAGTTGAGCTCAAACTTCTGCTGTGAGGTCAGCTTCCAATTGACGACTCTGTAACAATACAGGGAGAAAAAAATAGCCCTTGCTGGTTTTCTTGCTGGTTCTTTCCAGTACAAGGTCTCCCGCCGTAGACTTGTGAACCAATGGCGTAGCTGCTTTGACGTTCAAAAGAGATTGTAACAATCCAATTTGAATAAAAGATATTGAATTTGAATTTGAATTTGAATTTGAATTTGATAGACGTATGCTGTCACTTTTTGTCTTTAATGAAAAGAATGAGACAGCATGCCACCCAAGTTTACCCCAAGCTAAGACATGGTTGGTAAAATTGGCCAATAAGACTCTTAAGAGGACTGTGAAGCTGTAGATTTTCATACAAAAAGCGATAACGCTTTTCTCCCTCTTTACATACTCCAATTTTCATAATTTTTGGAAATGTTGTACATATAATGAAGATCTAGGTTTGTACGTTTTGATTTTGAAGTAATATTGCTCAGAATATAAATTATTAGCATTTAATATCTATATGTTAGACTTAAAAACTACCTCGAGCATTTTTATCTTTTTTTGAATAAATTATACTGAATTACAAAAAGCAAAACGTACAAACATAGATTAAGGTATACTGAATCTAATGAGATCAAAAGTGTCTAATTTCGTAAAGGTTTATGGGGGTAAAACAGTTATCGCCCGAAACAATATTTCAATAAGAAATGTAGGCACTTGCCTGGGACTTTTAACTCTAAAGGTGTGCAACAAACTGCATTTTTGAAAGTGCATACTCGAGCCATGAATTGGCACTTCACAGTCCTCTTGAGTGTTTTGTGGATTTGATGAATTTTTCAATAGATCAGCAAATTGAGCGATGATGTCTTGCTTCAAGCCTAAATATTGGTGATACTTCCTTTTTAAAGCTTTTAATAAGTTTCTTACATATTAACAGGTTAGTTAGGATTTAGGAGTTTTCACTGTTTTCACTCTTAGCACTTTTAATAGATTTCAAGGTAATTTTATAGATCATTTGGTTTTGCTTACTATCATATCATATATATATATATATTTTAAAAAAACGTCGCCCCACACTAGGATTTTCTCCTGTGTCGTGGGTGCAGTTACAAACATAGAATATCACATGCACATACGCCCAGACCGGAACAAAATTCTGTAGGCCATACAAAACATTTGTCCCGTACGGGAATCGAACCCGCGACCCGTTGCGCAGTAGGTGATCACTCGACCTCTGCGCTAAACGTGTCGTCAAATTATCATCGTGTATCTTGAAAAAAATATTGTAAAAATAATTTGAGCCATTGTTAAGGCTATTGGCCGTTAATATATTACCTACAAAACAAAACACGTTTAACGAAATAGGATTATGATGTTTCTATTTCGACATAAGGTTTCAACCTTTTGCTAATGTAATAACTTCAAGCAAAGTAACAGCAATTCATTATCATGTACTACACGTACAACGTGAGCCAGCTTTGTTCACAACCTCACTTTATCTTCAGGGCCTCCATGGAAGCAGACAACTTTTGCTACTAGTTCCCGTGCTACGAGTTTATTATTCCGTGACGTTACACCGGAAAGTTTGCTGTAATTGTTTTGATCAGTCTTGAATAATGAGTTCGGTAGGGGCCAATTAGAAAGGCATTAAGTCCTTAAGGCTGTCTTCACTGAGAGCTCATCGAAAGTCTTAGATCTGCTTTAGAAATTACAGTTTTTTACACAATGGGTAAGAAAAGTATGGTCTATAGTTTTGTACGTTGTCTATTTTTATAAAAAGTTAACGAGGTCGAGGTCCGTTTATACTTTCATGCAATGATCATGAAGATGTAGTGTAAGTACTCCAAAAGTGACACGACAAAACAAAGTCAATTGACTTACCTTGCCATAGGCGCATAACACATTGCACCGGTCACCGCTCCGGTGTGCGGTGCTGCGGTTTTTAATTTTGACTGAAGAATCTTAATTTGTATACAAAAACCGCAGGGTATAACACACACACACCGCATGTCCGTGCGGTTGTGCGACAGGCGCGACGGCACCGCACTCCCGGACGGTGATGCGGTGCGGTCCGCGGGGTATGCCACACTGGGGGTAATTCTGAAGTTACCTGCACTAAAACTAAAACTAAAATTAAACATATAATTTTAAATTAGTTTTAGGTAATTCGTATTCTGAAACGCCGGACTCTCTTAATTTAAACTGTATTTGACAATTTCTTAAATTGAATACACAGATTATAAATACACCTAGTGCTGTAGAAAAACAGGATAATTTAGAAACATTAAAAACAGCTATATTCTACTAATTTTGCTATCAGAAATTATTAATTTAAGATTTGATCGTATTTGTAAATAACAGAAAAGAAATTTTATTAGTTATCATTCATTTTATCACAAAAGAAAAATTATTCGAAATGCCATCCATAAAATGCCATGAAATAAAAAAAAATACGTGGTAGTCTGTAGTTGTATTGATAGGTACTTCGTGACTTCCTCTGAATTTTAAAATTGCGTATTTTGTTTCATTAGTAATTTTTCCTTTCTTTTCATAATAACCGCTGTTATTTATTGACAAATAATAGTAATTGCTAGGCAACAAATTTTAGATAGGCATACTTCTATCTGCAGATAGAATATTAATTTCTGTTGTATGAGTAAATACATACATACATAACCTACCTATCATCTAAATGTCAGTACTATTAGACAACTTGGGAACAAACAAATTACAACTCACGACTTGGCAATTGATGCTATAAAAGCCTTTCCTTATAAATGCCATAACAACCAATTCATCATCCTTTTGGCAAGTTGCACAAAAAAAATTGACTTCGGTAATGTTAGAAAATCGTTAAAAAGTAACAAAATAAATTTAGACGGCACCTAAAAGTTCACCTCCTAAAATTAGTTTGACATATTTAAAATTATAGAAAAAATTACATTTAGGAAGCATGTCAGAATACGAAAATAACATCTAACACTAAATTGAGTAGTTTAGTAACGTCACTCTTAATTTTAGAGTTAACTTGTGAGTTCTGAATACCAAACGGTGATTGACATTTCTATCTCTAATTTTATTTAGTTATAGTTTTAGGTGGTCGCTTCAGAATCACCCCCACTGTATCGCAGCGCAGTATCGTTCGGACTTTTGCGTAGAAAGGACGTGCATACGCGTAATAGATCTCGACATAGATAATGCGGTGATGCGGTGCGTCGTGCATCGCAGCTCCGGACGGAGATACGGAGCAAACCGTACCGTGGTACGGTTCCGTGCCGCCGCAGCCGCATGCGGTTTTCGTCCCTCCGTACACCGCAGCGGGATGCGGCGGCAATGTGTTAAGCGCCTTAGTCTCGAGTCTATTCGGTTGGTGTTGTGTCTTACTTGCCCGGACCGTGTGTGTATGCCGTTTTAGTATCTCGAATGACATAGATATAATCAAATATAAAATCATTGCTATCTCAAACAAATCAACAAAAACATTCATCTCGAACCAGGATTAGAATTACGCCTTCAGCATACCGTGTTGACACCATGACCAATTAGGTCCACGAGGACATATCCATCTCGAACGACAAATTAACTATATTAATCTCTTAACTTTGATAAACCAAAGTAGACTTTACTCACTATTAATAGCGACGTGCCGCTAACCAATTTAGATATATTTGCAGATTTAGCTAAAATTGGCTACGATTAAAACATTACTAACTTTGATATTTGTGACTTTGTATTTTCTTTTTAAAAATGCTACATACATTTTAAAATAGATGTTTTGATTTATTTATTTATCAATTTATTGAGTATTTTCGAGAAGATAGTGTAAATACACAAATATCATTACTTTTTACATATCATACCCTCACTTCGTCAGATATATTCGTTCGTATCATCAACCTAACTGGCTACGATATACAACAGTGATAATTAAACGATTTCATGAGTATCTATTAAACACTTTTCAATAGACATTATACATTCTGTACTGACATGGAATACATTCCGCAGTTGAGAGGCGCTCATTGAATCGATAAATTGTAAAGAAATGCAGGGGACCTATTAAGGAGTCGAGTTCCCATGTCTCCCGAGACATAGACAATGGCTTCCTACATATATGGCGGCATTAATTCTGGAGCACGCGCGTCAATCAGCTCACATTGAAAGGGTATTCAGTGCTGCGATCGTGTGACCGATATGTGTGTGGAGCTGGCTGGATCGGTAGGTATGTCAGCAAATGGTGTAGATAAAGCTCAAAAGGCTTATTGATGTTCCAGAGTTGCGAGAGGTTCTTTGATTTGGCTTCCAATAATCTTAAATAGTTATTATGAGCGCTTTGTAATTGTTAGTATTTGAGAAAAGCTTGTGACAAATATTTTACAAAAAATAAAAACCGACTTCAAAAAAGTTAAAAATAATATAAGAATAGGCACAGACAACATCACACGTATATATCGAAGTCGGTGCGAAACGATAATTTTTTATTTGTAACTCTTTTTTTGAAGTCGGTTAAAATTCCCTATCTCAAAAACTACTGAACTGATTTTGATGAAACTTGCAGTATTCCCTAAGTTGAACAATACCTAGTACAACAAAAAAATAATTACTTAAACCTGACTTGTAGTTCCGGAGATATGCGAACACAAACATAAAAACATACATACTCGTACATACATACACTTTTGAAATTTGGCACATTTGTTCAGACGCTGATATAGACTAACATATACGAAAACTGGGCAGTTCTGGAAATATTAGATACATACGGGTCGAATTGATAACCTTCTTTTTTTTTAAGTCGGTTAAAAAAGGAAAATAGCGTGCGCGAAGCTGCGGGCGAAAAGATCTACAAGGTCAGTTACAATTTTACGATACCTTCATAATCCGATTATTCTTTGCTTTTGTCTGAATATAATTTGCGTCTTTTTACATTATCCTTCCATTAAAATTTATTAAAATAATAATAATATGTTGACTCTTCCTCTTTAAAATTTCTATATTTATTAATTTAATCATTAATTTCAATATATTTTAGTAAATCAAGATATTGAAATTAATGTTTTGAAAATGATCCGAATTCCGTCTGTCTTTGACGCACTTTTCTTAAATACTTATGTTGCTATGGTAACTTGGTCAAAAGATGTCAGACGTAAGAATCTAATCTAATCTTATCTATAAAACTGTTCATCAAACATTCCTGCGCTGAGGACGGCTGCTCATATACTGGGTGTAACGGAATACTGAAATAATATTTAAGCTTGTTGATTAACAAAAAAATGGTTTATGACTATTCTTTGTATTTTTATTATATTCCTACTTGCGATTTAATACGCATAACAGTTAAACGTAATAAATCGAAAGTAGGCATATAATAAAAATTATTGCGGTATTCCGTTACACCCGGTATATAGAAAATTCCAAAAGCTTAGTAGTTGTACCTTGAGCGAGCATATCAATCTAACGCCAGCACATCGTGTCAGTGCAATGGTGCAGCGAGATTTAGGAGTTTACCCACGGAGCCCTCGGTCAAGACGGCTACTAAATTCATTGCAATGCACTGGACAGTCGGTCGGACCCAAATTAATGGCCGGTCTGAGTGCAAATGTGTTGAACGTGTCAGGATACACGTCATTGATTAGCGTGTCATTCAAATCGATTTGGATTCGTATGTGTAATACGTAATTTTCATATTAAATTAAATTTTGTATATAGGTGGGCAAAATTATGTAGCTAATCGCGTGGTGCAGAAACTATTTAACTAGATACAATAAAGTGGTGCGTGTAGTAGGTATTCAAACAATATTAATATTAAAAGAAACATGGACTTAGAAAAGTCCATGAAGAGGAATGTCATTTTGTATCAATTGATGGTTCTTTGAAAAGGAAATGATAACAATTAAAGACAAGTTATCAAGCTAACTGTAAAGGGATAAGTATGAAAATAAAGAATTTTTAATTTTTATTATTTTCAATGAATTGTATTTCAGTACTGTACCTTGTTAATTACGCACTTTGGAGACTTTATGCGGGTGGTTATTTAATTTGCAATGTACCCAAAATTTAATTTACCATATATATTTTTTCATTCTAGAGAAAAATAACATACTCCAATTAATTAGTCACATTATACATTAATTTTACGAAATTGATAAAATTTTGTGGAAATGTTTTTCGTTTTCCTGGAAATCGGCCGGTTTTGCCGGGAACAATGGGGAGCTCAAATGAAAGTTCAATGAGACTGGGTTCGTGTATGGTTTTACAACAAGCATTGTTCCCTTTGCCTTTGAACACATAGCAAATATTATAACAGGAATTAAAATCGGGGTGGATTTTTAGTATAGGATTTCAAGTCGTCAAATTCATACTGTGCTCCGACAGCTGACTACCCCAAAATGTATTAAAGAGGCTCAGCATATACCTAATGAGATCAAATTACACATGTCAAATTCAAAATTCAAATTCAAAAATCTTTATTCAACATAGGCCTTTACAGGCACTTATTGACGTCAAAACAAAGCAAAACAATCTAATTTAAAGAAATTATATTAACCTTGTATGTGCATACATCCTAAATATACTCAAGATGTCTGCAAATACAAGTAGGAATGAAAAAAAAAAAAAGTTGATTCTACACCTGTTCGGAAATTGGGAGAGCCTTCTCGAGAAGAACAGGCAAGAAACTCGAAAGGTCTAAATTTTTTATCTCCTCTTTTAAATCGCCATTTACAATTTTGGTTTGTTACAGAGTCGTCAATTGGAAGCTGACCTCAAAGCAAAAGTTTGAGCTCAACTTCCATTACAAAAATAGATGTGTTAATTCACATTATATAAGCTATCTCTGAGAGAAGTGCGTGAACTTAGATTATAAATAAATTGCTCTCACTGAACGTTTCTTTGAAACAAAACGCAATACATTGTTAAATATTAGAATTGAGAGTTCAAACCCAAGCTTTTTTGTCCGTCATGTAATCAGACACTTTATAATATGCTTTTTTAATAAGTACATCTTTGATTGCAACTTTAAATTTGTTTAAGCTAAGTTCTTGTATACAACTTGGGATTTTATTGTAGAAACGTATACACAGGCCTCTAAAAGAATTATTAATTTTTTGGAGCCTGGTATTTGGTAAAGCTAACATATTCTTTTGTCTAGTATTAACTGAATGAATATCACTATTTTTACAAAACACATGAATATTCTTACGAACATATATTAGATTCTCATAAATATATTGCGACGCTACTGTCATAATACCAATTTCTTTGAACTTTTCTCGCAAAGAAAACTTAAATAATCCGTATTTGATTGATTACCCGCTACAAAGTTTGAGCAATCAATAAATCTATTGCTGCAGTAACCCATTAACTAATCAGTTATAACCTAAATAATATTCCATGCACAACCTAAAAATTCTCATCTCGTTAGTTAATGTGAGCAAGAAACTTATCGGCCAACTTGCTAGAAGGGATATCTCGATAATTCTCGAATCGCACTTAGGGTTGTCAGCTCCGTTTTGAATATTTATTATAATTCATCAATCTAAACTGAACGGCAAGTTATCTACCTATTTCAAGTGAATGCTGCCCCCTCAATATGTTTCATAATATTTTTGGGTGTATATTACCAAATATAATAATAACAATAATAACAAATACAGTATAAGTTCAAGAAAATCATTATGAATATGTAACCTCCATCTGATTCCTAGTATGTGATACGCTTTAGTAATGGTACGTCGCTAAGCCAGTTGGTGTAACGACATAAATTCTACTAACGAAGGTTAGATTTTATTCATTTTAATTATTTCGCAGGACGCTTATGCTTATAGACCGATGACGACTTTATGTCCGATTGACCATGTTTATGGAAGCGATTTTATTTAAACGAACGAACGAACCACGAGCGAAAAGCATTAGCAAAAAGTGAAATAAAGTGAAAAGTGTTTGAGTCAATATCAAAAATATTGTACATCACACAAAAGAAACAATGGAATTAACAAATTTCCGAACACAAAAGAATATTTGTTACACAAAAGATCATAAAGCTGCATATACAGGATTACTTTTTTATCGCCCCGGAAAATTTAAGGGACGCTTCAGGACACGATAGTAGAATGATTTTAATATTAATAAAAAATAACTCACCTAGGTATTTAATTTTATATTAATTTTCTAAAAAATCCAAAAATACTATAATATAATAGTGGATATGTCCTGAGGCGTCCCTTAAATTTTCCGCGGTGATAAAAAAGCAACTCTGTATACATACACACAAATGCATTTTTGATGCATACAAAAGATAGCACATTAGCAAAAAGTGATCTAGTTGCAACCCTATTCATATTCGGAGTGACAACAAAAACCATCGCGACCTGATTCAGGGGTCAAACGACAACATGATCGCTGGAAGTTTGGGACAAAAATATCAATTTGTTTCGTGGAACTGTATAAACTTTTTTGAAGGATCGACGATTGAGGTCCATTCATTAACTATCTCTTGAGCGACTGATTTTTGGAGGGAGACTACTCTCTAATTTTGGAGTAAACTTTTAGTTTGTGGGTTGCATGCATAGTAAGCTCCTTATCAAGCTATACTGTGTGACCTTTGGACCGTTCTTACGTCGCTCGTAATAGTGGTGGTTTTCGTAGTGTAAATGTATAGCTTGAATGGGAGCTTATTGTACAGTGTACAGTAATGCGAACTCTGATTATGTGTCCCTAAAGAGGTCGCGCCCGTAGCACTGCACAGCTAACATTGTGTTCTCATGGTGATTCTTGATCAGATGATTCAGGTTCAGAGTAAGTCTCGCTCTGGTAACAGTAGAAGTTTTGGAATCTCATAAAAATAAACTATGTATAAATCTTAGTCCAAAATTGTTTGAATGATGTAACGACTATACTGCCACTCTGCTACTTGCTGGCATATAATTTAGTACAGCTCAAACAAGAAACTAATTTCGTTTTTGGAAGGTGCACTTTTTATTTATTTATTTATTTTTTAGTACATCTTTGTACAAGGCGGACACAATGCTTTAGGCATTTTCAGCCAGTCAACCTTAGTCGCAGTGTGGACCTTACCATGCGCGCCCATAAGGGCACGGAGAACACCGGGGGGTTTTAGTGGGTCGGCCTGGCACTCTGCCGGGCCAGCCCCACACACGCCCGCCGTGCAGCCAACGGCGGGTACGGTGCGATTACGCATTTCCCCCCGAAAAAAAAAAAAAAAAAGGGTGATTCTGAGTAAAAAAGAAAGGTGATAAAAAGAAATGCTACTAATGACTTAATTAACACTGTTAAAAACAAATAAATTATAAAATATAATTAAAGAAATTATTATATTTAATATCACACTATACTATACATGTTAAATATTTCTCTCATCTCATCTCATCACAGCTCATATACGTCCCCACCGAGGGGTTCGAGCCTACCCTATGTTAGGGTGATTAGGCCTTAGTCAACCACGCTGGCCCAGTGCGGATTGGTCGACTTCACATACATCATTGAATTTCTTCGCAGATGTATGCAGGTTGCCTCACGATGTTTTCCTTCACCGTAGGTGCGTCAGACAAATGTACATATGAAATTCGAAACGAAAAACACATTGGTACATGGCGGGTCTCGAACCCCGACCCCCCCGATTGGAAGGCAAGTGCCGAGTCCACAGCGCCACCGACGCTCTCTCTTAATATTTTTGTCTTAAAGATAATAATCCATCGTAACTCAAGACGGTTCACAATAACAATAGATTGATAAATTCACAAAATCCGTCAAGCCGTTTCGGAGGAGTTTGATAACAAACACTGTGACACGAGATTTTCATATATTAGATAATCTATACTTAATATTATAAAGAGAGAAGAGAAGAAAGATTTGATTATTTGATTGTATGTTTGTATTGAATAGGCTTCGAAACTACTGAACCGATTATGATGAAAGTTAGTATAGGGATAGTTCGAGACTAGGGGAAGGACATAGGGTAATTTTCCTTCGGGAAAAAAGATCCAACGGGAAAACAAAAATAACGCGGGTGAAGTCGCGAGAGGAAAGCTAAAGCTAGTACCTAATAATCAAACACTTCAAAGAAATATAAAATAAAAATGTTTTCATTGTTTCAGATGATAACAGTTTCCTGTCAGGAGCTACGCTGAAATAACTAAGGTATTTATTGGATCTTTCTCGTGTGGGTGTGGCTACGAGAAACGAAAGGTGATAAAACTAGAGTACTTTGCTTATACTATTTTGACGCAGTAAAGAAAAGATTGAGAAGCAAATCACATTTATTAAGTACGAGTAACTGCCCGCGTTTTTGACATAGGAAAATTATAATCCAACCACAGCTAAAACGTTGCGTTTGACCAATCACACCACCACATCATCGTGTCAACAAACACCTAGAAAACAATCTATGCACTACGATTGGCCGAACGAGCTGTGTTTGGCCCTCTGATAGGTTAATTAGAGGCTACTACGTTTGTGGTCTCTCGGTATGTTAACAATCGTACAAACTTCACTCGTTTGCGTAGAGTTTAGTGGCAATTAATTTGATAAACGGTTAAAGCCATCCCATGTCTCCCTTATGTATTAAACTATTATTTAGGTGCCGAATTTCACCCAGATCTCCGTTGCCGTGTGTGATTGCGAAACGAAAATACAAGCAAAAACTTTCACATTTATTCGCGTTCGTCCTGATCCCATGGGAATTCTGGTATCGAAACTTGCTAAGTGGTAATTTTGGTCTCCGGCTATCTTTACCAAGTTTTATTAAAACAACTTTACGATAAGAAACTTTCGCATTTACAATATTGCACTGACTGTAATATTTCCCAAAACAGCTTAAAACACTTTAGATTATGTTTTATTGATAAAGGAATTACAAGGTGCAAAACGTAGCACATCAGGTATTCGAAACCCGACACCGTACGAACTAATGATAATGAATATCAGACTGTTGTTAAATAATTTATTAGTTTAAAAAAAAACATAGTTTAGTTTATTTTAGTTTAGTTTATTTGACTGCGTAATTATTTAGTATTGATCATATTTACCCGCCAGTGCTGTAAAAAAGTTTCACAAACAACTCCATGGCACAATATCTGGTGCTGCGGTGTTGACATAAATCACGGTCCCTGCGCTTAATATATCCGCGTTTATAATAAAATTCCGTGGTCATTATTCTTTTGAACGTAATTCACTACCACAAATTACCATTTAGTTCGTTCCGTTATGTTAATTTCGACTTTGCGACTTAAACAACACGTAAAATGTCAACATTGATATATGATAGAGATGCGTGTGGGAAATTTTAAATGCTTTTAAAATATCCGAAATCATAAGGTACGTACGTACATCATTAAAGTCACTTCAACCATATGCCCCACTGCTGGGCACTTAAACGAAGAAAAATTACTTATGTCACCACGCTGGCAAAACGGATTGGTATAGGATTTTATTCTCAATTTTGCAGGGGTGGGTTGTGATAGATTCCCACAAACAGTTCTTTTAATTTCCAAAAGCAACGGTTTTACTTAGTAATAATAATAAACACTTTATGGTACAGTAAGCTCCTTATCAAGCTATACTGTTTGACCTTTGGACCGTTCTTATGTCGCTCGTAATAGCGGTGGTTTTCGTAGCGTAAATGTATAGCTTGAATGGGAGCTTACTGTACCCCAAAAATGAACTACAGCAAAAACTGCACGGAGAAACCAATCCTACCTACGATGTGAAGTAGTTTGGAACATTTAAAAGGGAGTGTAAGGGGTCAGGATAATATTTAACAGAGCCCAATTTAATCTTATCTACTCGCGGTACATCTAGTTGAATAACGGATCTCTAGCAACTTCCTTTAAAACGCACTGAAAGCGGCTTTATATTTGCCTAAATTCAGTGCACTAAATTCAGACAGACTAACTCGGGCCTCCTCTTTATGCCAATCTAAGTGCCTTTACACTTGCCCAAATTCAAATTCTTCCCCGTTTAGTGCACTGACTAGCCAAAAGTAAAGTCGCTTTGAGCTAGGGTGGTGAAACTATCCAAATCCCCCTTTCATGGGGGAGGCTAAGTAGAACAATAAGCCTGAGATGGTAATGATGCCATTTTTTGTATGATTTGCAGGATCGGAATTCTGTATTCTTTAACCACACAAGAGCCAATTTTTGGTGACATGTCAATGAAAATACAAAACATCGAACCATGTAAAGCATTTTCTAGGTTTCAATATCTCAATGTTTACTGGAGATAGAATTTTAACGTATTTTTTACGGAACTTAATGTTAAATATCTATCGTTAGTAGTTAAATCGACAGATAGATAGAATAATGAAACCATCCGTTAAACATTACATTTTCCGTGTAAGTACATTTTCTTTTAAAATAATTTATTTTTATAAGGCAATATTAAACGATGATATTATCGTTACAGACAACTTTTTCGTGAATTGGCCCTCAGTTACGTGCAGCAGTTTTAATATACAAAAGCTTCAATCTACTATAACAAACGATCCTTATAAATTTGATGAAAGCAGAAAAGGCGGTGTGAATTTATTTTCGTCACTGAACAAAGGGCGAGTGAACGGCATCTAAAATGCTTTTTTAGAAATAATTAAGAGTTCTTATTTTAGAAATAGTGAGTAAATCATTCGCGTAATTAGGGAGGGTACGGTCGCCTGATGAATGCTAGGCGGATTTAGTATAAATCATGAGCGATAGCGATTCCAGGGAAGTGAAGGAGACGCTTTTTTTGCAGCTAGAAATAAATGTACAAAATAATGATCACAGTAGGCCAGTGGCGTTCGCGCTCCACGTTATCTATATTTAGTTTTTTAATTGTTGAGTATCTAGTTTCTTTAGTATTTGTATTTTTGATTGGAATGAATAAACTTAAAAACTTCTTGACTGAGTGCATCACTGAGTATAGCGTAGGTTAATAGATTTGTTTTTCCTCCCCGAAAATGTAGAATCCCCACGAGAAAAACGAAAAGATTCCGGAAATTATAGATAAAATCCAAGATACTAGTTACTACGTAAGTAAGTTGTGGCCATGGCTTGTATAGTGCTTTTTCCAAACCGTTGCGATCGACTAATCAGAACGCCACATTATCACGTCATCGATAGGTTGCATGGCAATATACGCACTCCGATTGGTCGATCGCAACGGTTTAGTTTCGTTTCGACTGTAACTTATTAGCAGAATTACTTGGACCCAGGTACTTGATCATTTGGGGAGCAGCGGTGAGCTGTGCTCGGTACAAGCTGAAGAGAATATGCAGATAGAGCAGTTAAGAAAGCAAATAAAGTAACGATTTTTAAATAAGTCTATCGTGTCGAGTCTCAAGCCGAAGCCATCGTTGCCACTAGCCTTTGACTTGATACATGTTAGGATTTTTAATACAGCCACAGCCGTTTCTTCTCCCAGTTGTAATGTATGACAATAGGGGCGAGAGATTTTCTGTCCAGGCCAAGCAAGGGTACGATTTTTGTGCAGTAGTCAAGGCCAACAGATGTGGGCAAAAGCTGGTTAAGGATCTACGTGAATGCTTACCTGGAAGTTTTTTCTTGCTGTACACATGTAGGTATGTAAACTTTAATTTAACAGATTACCCTGTCACAGGAATAAGTAATATGTAGCACTTTTGTACTGCGTTTCTTCATATGTTGCTGTTGTTATGTTAAGTGTGTGTGTGCTGTGTTTAGGTAAATAATATATAATGTCACGAGCATAATCTAATCAAAAATAGGACTCAATTCGATTTGACATCTCCCTGCTATTGTATGAATAAACAAACTATCTCCTGCCTTAGACCCTCGACGCCTCAGTTTGACCAAGTTATCTTGTTTGCTGACGAATTGCCTACCCAAACAATATGGGGGCTACTTGAATTTATTCCAAATAACCACCCCCTGATTTATTTGCGGAAGGAAGTGTCACGGCCATACTAAGGAATGCTCTCTATTGTGTTTCGTTCGGGACGGCGATATGCGAGACGAACTCGACTTGCAACCGCATGTTTTAAATTCCCTGGTTATTTTTGGCACATGATGAATTAAGTGCATTTCCTCGCGTTTTTAGCAACTCTTGAACTGTTTTATCCGTTATGCTAAGCTGTTCCGAAATACTATCACAATGACTATAATGTCACTGCGTTTCAAATAGCAACACCACAGCGTCAAATAGTGTGAAGATGCTGCCCCACTGTTATAATAAGTATACGTAGTACATCACTATCATTTATGCCCAACACTATGATGTTAGTCTGCCATCTTTGTATTGTCTTGTCATTGTCAATGGTCATAGGTTGTGCATTACATTACATTTCGTTATCTATTAGTATCTAATTAATCTTGTGGCATTGAGATTATATTTTATCAAATAACGAAAGTTTATTATATGGTGTCAGAAGTGAAAAAAGAATTACGACGAGACCGAATATGTCTGAGACAAAATCGTCTACACCGCCGTCGACGCCATTATATGGTGGCAATGTGACTCCCATGTCAATGATTGGTAATCTTTGTGTTAATTGGAAGAAATGGTACCAAAGTTTCAAATTATTTATGCGTGCCTCACGGCTAGATAAGGAGGACGACTCGCGAAAAGTCGCAATGTGTCTGCACTTTATGGGAGATAAAGGATTGGAAATCTTTAACAGTTTTCAAAAAGATGAGGAAAAAGTGTCATTTGGAGAACTAATTGAGTTATTTGATAATTATTTTGTACCGAGACAAAACCTAACCTACGAGTCTTATAAATTCTTCACATGCAAGCAGACAGAAAATGAAACTTTAGAAGAATTTGCATGTAAATTAAAAAATCACAGTCAGAATTGTCAGTTTGATGAGTTGCAGGACAGGCTCGTTAAAATTATGTTCATCTGTAATTTACATTCAAACTATGCATTTCTACAAGAAAAATTACTTCCAAGGGATGACCTTAAAATGGACGAAACATTAAAATTAGCAATCACAATAACTCAATCGAGAATGCAGGCAAATACTCTGCAAGGTGAAAGTCCTGAGATGTCTACAGTTAATTATATTGGAAGAAAATTCAACAATGACAACAGAAGGTCGAGATCAAAGTCACGAACAAGAACAAGATCAATGTCACAAAACTATTTCAGTAAGTCACAAAGTCGACTTTAGTCACAAAGTCATCAAGATCAGTTCAACAGTCAATCCAGTCAGAAAAAAATGTATGAGATGTGGGCAAGTTCACCGTGTGAGATGTCCTGCCATAGGAATGATTTGCAAGAAATGCGGTCGTCATAATCACTTTCAAGCCTGTTGTCGCTCCAAAACTGTATCGTACCTGGAATCTCAAAATTCAGAAGCATTATTTGTTGGCTCTATTTGTGGTAATAATAATGATAAAAACAGTGAGTGGGTATTAAAACTTAATATTAATAACAAACTTATAGACTGTATGCTAGATACAGGAAGTGATATTAATATAATGCCTAAGCACATATATGACTCGCTTCATATTAGTCTACCTCTTTCATTATCAAGCATTAAGGTTAAATCTTACACAAATGACTATATTAATATTCTAGGGTCACAAGATTTAATGTGTAGTTATTTGCTTAACGAGTCTAATATAACAAAAAATATAAATTTTGTAATTGCTGATGTTGAATCCAGACCGGTATTGGGAAAAGATACATGTACTGAATTAGGACTGGTCAAGAGAGTCTAGTGTGGAGTCAAGTCAAAATAATTCATCTAGTTTTAAGTCAAGTCAGTCACAACCAACTTCTTTAAATGATTTAAAGTCAATTTTGTCAAAATATGATAATATTTTTCATGGTTTAGGTTGCTTACCTGGAGAATGTCACATCACTGTAGATCCGAAGGTGCCGCCGAGAGTTGATGCGCCTAGGAAGGTCCCGTTTGCTCTTCATGATAGGCTGAAAGCTGAGCTGGAGAAAATGGCGAATATGGATGTCATAGAGAAAGTCACGGAACCAACCGCTTGGGTAAGTAGTCTTGTTCTTGTTGAAAAGAAGAATGGTCAGCTGAGAATATGCCTCGATCCACAAAAGCTCAACCAAGCAATTCAGCGTACTCACTATCCAATTCCATCTGTAGATATGGTTCACTCAAAAGTTTCTGGAGCCAAATATTATTTTACGCTTGATGCAAGCAGTGGGTTTTGGATGATATGTCTTGACAAGGTAAGTTCCTACTTAACTACATTCAATACTCCATTCGGTCGTTATAGATTTAAGAGATTACCATACGGTGTCAACTGTGCCCCTGAGTACTTCCATAGAATCATGACAGAAATGTTTGCTGACATACCAGGAGTTTGTGTGTACAGCGATGACGTAATCGTGAGTAGGAGCACACCAAGTGAACACAATGACCGTCTTATACAAGTGTTTGAGAGGGCTGTTCAAAATAATGTCAAATTCAACAAAGAAAAATGTTCATTTGCTCTTCCCGAAGTTAAATATCTGGGACACATATTTTCAGGCCAGGGAATTAAAGCAGATCCTGACAAGATCCGTGCTGTCAAAGACATGCCATCTCCTACATGTACTAAAGACTTACAAAGATTTTTGGGTATGCTCAATTACCTCAGTCCGTTCATTAATAATTTGGCCCATGAAGTTGCTCCGCTGAGAAAACTTCTAAAAACGAATGCTGTTTTTGTATGGAATGCTAGTTATGAAACCATTTTCAATCATCTTAAAGATATAATTTGTAGTGCACCTGTCTTAGCACATTTCAAGGTCAACGAACCTATTAAATTATCTGTTGATGCCAGCAGCACATCTGTGGGTGGTGTCTTACTACAAAATAATCATCCTGTCTATTATATTTCTAAAACTCTCACTGAGTCACAACAAAGTATGGCTCAGATAGAAAAAGAATTGTATGCAATTGTTTTTTCATGTCAAAGATTTCATCAATTTATATATGGCCAATCAGTCAAAGTAGAAACTGATCACAATCCACTCATCAATCTGTTCAAAAAACCACTGTTTGAAATTCCAACACGTTTACAAAGAATGATGATGAAAATTCAGCTTTATAATCTTACTGTTGAGTATAAAAAAGGAACTGAAATGTTCATAGCAGATACTCTGTCAAGGGCTGCTTTATCTGAAACAGAAGTTGATGATTTGGACGAAGAAATTGTAGTTCATGTTAATCTTCTCATTAAATCCTTGCCAGTTTCTCCTGAACGTCTTCAATGGTTGACAAACGCAACCAATAATGATGAAACTTTGCAAATTGTAAAAAAATATTGTAGAGAAGGTTGGCCATCATGTAAAAACAAAGTATCGGATGATGTTAAGCCGTACTGGTATTATAGACATGATCTACATACAGAGCATAATCTAGTTTTCAAAAATCATGCTATTGTCATTCCCAAAATGATCCGCCATGATATTATGAAAATAATTCATAGTGGACATTTAGGAGTTGAACGTTCTAAAACATTTGCAAGAGGATCTGTATTTTGGCCTTTTATGTCAAGTGATATAAAAAATACAGTAGAGTCATGTCCTACATGCATTGCTCATCGTAGCTCAAATCCACCAGAACCCTTAAAACCACATAATCAAGTATCGTTACCATGGGAAAAGGTTGGTATAGATTTTTTAGAGTTTAACATGCAGAAGTATTTAGTTATTGAAGATTATTATTCAAACTTCATTGAGTTAATTTCAGTCACGTCTACAAATGCAAAATCAGTTATAATAGCACTAAAATCTACATTTAGTCGTTATGGTATTCCAGTTGAACTTTTCAGTGATAATGGTCCACCATTCAACTCGGTAGAATTCAAATCATTTGTTTTTGAATGGGGAATTCAGGACAATACTTCTAACCCTTATTTGCCTTGATCAAATGGCCTAGTTGAGTCTGGAGTAAAAATTTGTAAACGAATACTTATAAAATGCAATGAATCAAAAACTGATCCATATCTTGCCTTATTACAATATAGAAATACACCAAGGGGTAAATTATCTTCACCTGCACAGCTTTTTATGTCGCGTACTTTAAGGACACAATTGCCAGTAGTATCTGCAAAACTTAAACCTAAAATAGTTAAATTTCAAGATCATTATGAAACAAAGAAGGAAAATATAAAGAGTATGAAAGAATACTTTGATAGAAAGACTAAGAAATTAAAGGAATTAAGAGAGGGAGAATTAGTACATTTTAAGAAGTCTCCAGATGGTATATGGGTTCCTGGAAAAATTAGAACTAAATGTGATCAACCAAGATCTTATATAGTTGAAGGACCTGATGGATTTATAGGAAGAAGAAACAGGCAGCATATTATACAAACACCTGCAATCAATAAATTCAATCAAAATTCAGGTAAAAATCATAAGCAGAAGGCACCGCAGAAAGATGCTGTTTCCACAACACCTATCAGGTCAGGTATTATATTTCCATTTTACCCAACAGAACATTCTCTTAGACAGCAGTCACCGCAGTCACATTCTTCATTACAGCCTCAGTCTTCAGATGTTTATATAACTCGTTCTGGTCGTTTGGTTAAGCCTCCTGTAAAATTTAACTTATAAACTTAAATCTAAACTTAATTATAAATAAAACAAAAGTTGGTTGTGGTAGACTCTTTATTTTAGTATATTACATAACTAAGTATTTAAGATCAAAACACTCTTTATAATGTTTAGTTAATGTATGTCTGTCAAGTATATTTAATTTAAATTTAAAATTTGTTTTATTTTAAAATAAGGGGGATGTTATAATAAGTATACGTAGTACATCACTATCATCTATGCCCAACACTATGATGTTAGTCTGCCATCTTTGTATTGTCTTGTCACCCACATTTTAGAGTTCACCTATAATTTGCTCCTCGGATCATCCCAGACCCCCGGAGAGTTACTTTATACTTTGGGAACAAAAATATTATTTTCTTCAAATTCAACGTTTTAAGCAACAACTCATTTACTATTTTAAGACTATTTCTGCTGTTGCAAAGGGTAATTCTGCTATCACTAATGGTGGTACGATAGTCTATCAATGTTAACTTAATGATATACATATGCATAACAAAATAACGTGCTGTTTATGCTAATACATAACACCTATATCCGACGAAATAGAACGAAAAGTCGAGAGAGACGCGGGATCGAGTTTTTTATTTAATTTAATTTTGTTTTTGTAATTAAAAACACTGCAAAAGTAAAACTTATCACAAAAAATAATTAGGTACTTATAAATAAAATTCTTCGAAAAATAAATTCAAGTGTTCTTTAAGTTATCATTAATTATGTATTTCGTCACAATTTCAACAGCAGAAATGGGGTACGAGTTCTGTCGTTGTGAAAGTTCAAATAGACACGACTAGCAGAGAGCATACGGGTCCCCTGTTATTTTGCAATGTGGAGACTGATGAGCTTTTTCTTATCACAACTTAGGTAAAAAAACGTGATCATAACTTACACTCAAAAATCTTTATTGAATGTAAACTTTTACAGGCACTTATCAACGTCAAACAAAACATAATAATCTTATTAACCAGGAATCTAATTAAGTAATTATTTAATCCTTTTATGTACACACTCCCCAACCATTATTGTATTGATGTATGCAAATACAAGAAAAATGAAAACAGTTGACTCTACACTATTACACACATAAGACTTTTATGTGTTATTCACAGTAGAAGAACTTTTAATCCCGCCTGATAGTTAAGCGACGTTATGCATTGAGAAGATGTAAGTAAAGGTAACACGACAAATAGTTCGATTCAGCGAGAGAGGAGCGTCTAGATTAGATAAACACCGCCAGACAAGTCGTCTAGACGACTGAATCGGGAATGAGTTGTTCTTCTGGAACTGACTTCACTGTTCGATAAAACCGATTGCGAGACCAAGTACTTTTGTCGTTCAAAACTATCGATGAATGTAATATTACACACGCTGAAATTAATATAACAACATATATTATGCTCATCAAAATAGGGTTAATATATATATAATCTTTAAAATACTCTGTATTTTGAACGTTCTAAATATAATTAAGTTTATAGTGGATATTACACAGAAAATGTAACCCTTACTGCAATAAATCAATTACCATACTGACTTATTTTTAACTGACTTCAAAAGTGGAGGTTCTCAATTCGATGCTTATGTTTTTTTTCGATGGGTATGTTACGCGATTACGCCGCCAATTGTGGACCGATTTTCAAAATTCGTTTTGTATTCACTAGAGTATACTCCAAGGGTGGTCCCATGGTCACCAAAGTTAGGATCTGATGATGGGATCCCATAAAAATCGAGGGAAACCCTTAAATTTTTAGGTGTGTCCAACGTGTTTTGTGTGTATGTTACGCGATTAGTCCGCCGATTGTGAACCGATTTTTAAAATTATTTTGTATTCGATAGAGTATACTCTTGGGGTGTTCGCAAGGTCACCAAAGTCAGGGTCTGATGATAGGATCTCATGAAAATTGAGGGAAACCCTAAAAAGATTTCATTCACTAAAAAGTTAAAAATTAAAAATATTTTACAAAATATAAAAACCGACTTCAAAAACACTGAAAAGTTAAAAATAATATAAGAATAGGTACAGACAACATCACACTTCTATATTGAAGTCGGTGCCAAACGATGATCTCCTAGAAAGTTTTAAAATTTGGCACCGACTTCAATATAGGAGTGTGATGTTGTCTGTACCTTTTTTATATTATTTTCAACTTTTCAGTGTTTTTGAAGTCGGTTTTTATTTTTTGTAAAATATTTTTTTAAGTCACATATACTATACGTAACTTTTGCGCACTATTTGATTAAATAATTCTTTATACATTACTAGTTTCATTATCATCCATGCAATCAAGAGACTACGCCCACTGTTGGACAAAGGCCTCCTCCAAGGATCCCAACCCGGTCAATCCTGCGCTATTTGCATCAAGCGGCTTCCCGCGACCTTCACTAGATCATCGGTCCACCTTATGGGGGCCTACCAACTCTACGTTTCCCGGCATGCGGCCGTTGCTCGAGGACCTTTCCGCACCGATTGCCGTCAATCCTACGAGCGATGTATCCTGCCTGATGCCAATAAGGTTCGCAATTCTTTCGGCTATGTCAGTGACAAGTTCTTCTACGGATCTCATAATTTCTGGTTTGATCACATAGAAACCCCGAGTATAGACCTCTTCGCTGTCCTTGAGTGACCTTGAGCCTTCTTATGATGTCCATTGTAACTGCCACGTCTAGTATAAAACATAAGCTAAGTGTAAACAATTATTATATCGTCTACCGTGTATTAATTAATTATTGTGAATAAATACGGCTGTATGCAATTTGATCTGAAAAATATTGGTGTGGAAAACAAGCTCTTCTGTCTCCCTATTTGTTTACCTCGTTTGCCAACTTAGAAATGTTATTTTGAAGTACACTTTATATTCAGTAGCTTTTTTTATGATGGCGTTAACTATAGCACTAATCGATATATGTATAGCGTATTTCACAATGATATACTGAGTTGGCAACCGAAGTAAGTGAATAGGAAGGGCTGAAGGGCTTTGCCTTTACTGCAATATATAATTATACTTTTACAATATAGTATATATAAATGTGCATCTAAGTACTAAACACTAGCTGTACCCGGAGCTTCGCTCGCGTGAAATTCAGCTTAATCGTAGTGTTGTTATAGCCTTCCTCGATAAATGGGCTATCCAATACTGAATGAAAGAATTTGTCAATTATTATTCGAACCAGTAGTTCTTGAGATTATTGCGTTTAACCATAAAAACAAACTCTTCACCTTTACCTATAAATGTATCTACATTTATAGGTAAAGGTGAAGAGTTTGTTTAAAGTAAATGTTGCTCCCTGACACCAAAATAACCCTGTATAACATTGCTTCGGCGGCATTAATTGGGATGATGACTGAATTCTAATTTTTACGTCTCGTCATTAAATATTAAAATACCGTGGAAAAAGATGCAGTCCTGTGAAATTAGAATTAAAATCGGCTTAGAAATACATTAGATACAAGCATTTTATGTTGTTAATTTGAAGGCGATTAGACAGAGAGATCCGACATCAACCGTGACGTCATCGTTGAGTACGGCCATATTAACTCCTTGTAAATTGCCGTTTTGCTAGAAAGAGATGGAGAAAAATCTTTAATACCTTATATCTTGGTTGTTTTTATAGTTATTCGAAAACCGATTTTTTCTTTCTGTTTATTATATGAATAAGCTTCTATTAAAGCAAAAAAAAATTTTTAGTCATCTAGCCTATTATAGCAGTAATTGGTATAATGTATTTATTTCTATAATCGGAATTAATACGAGTATCATAAATTTTGGCGAAAAGTTGGCGAACTTATTCGCGCGCAGTACCACAACATGACACTGATCCCTAGTTGGTCTGCTTATGACAAACTGGCAGTATGAATATTATGACGTGTCTCTCTGAACAGCATAAAACTGAACAGTCTTCAACTACTGATTAGTACCGATATCTTTATGATCCCAATATATTTGACCGGCACCTCTCCACATAAAGTCGAAACGAAAAAAAAACACGCGCCACGTAAATAGCCGTCATAACTCCGTAATTCCGGCAATATTACGTTTGACGTATTAATACCCGAGGGGACACTCTGAAAATCGTTGTTGAATTCGTATTCTTACTTCGATATACAGTGCTGCAGAAGTCGTGCTGCTTAGTAACGCGGGGGGTTAAGCACGTTGCAATGTATTGTTAATCGGAATGAAACGCTGGTTATTGTATATAGGAATAGCAACACATGCGACGTGAAAACCGCCATCGTATATCAAGTGTCGTGGAAACTATAAAATTGACTTACGATCACCCCTCGAATGTAATGTGCTTTTTCATGGCGAACTTTATGTGACGAAATGATATAAGGCGCTATATATCACTTTAACGGGCCTCCGAAGTCTTAATCTTGGACGTTTAATGTTATTAAAGATTGCAAATCTGCTACATGTTAGGTAACCTTTGCTTTATTAGAACTTTTATATACTTAAGTACCAGTACTACACATCTAATTTCCAGGATAGATTAACGATTATTTCTATCTCAAAAATCTGCATGGATAGTCATCATCTATTGTTTGCAAGCGGTCAAAAGAAAAGTATCTCTTCGTTTGGTCAGTACCTCAGCGTGGTCGCACTATTTAGACAAGGAAGGAATATCTCATTTCGTTCTATATGATAGATAATGAAAAAGGATGATGATTTTCTCTCGACGCGTTTTCTTAGACCCGCCCCCATATACTGCCCCCTTATAAAACCATTGAATCGGAATCTTTACACCTGTCAATTTTTATTACGGCGCGGCGCAACAAATCGACGTGACTTTCGAATCGAATCCGCGATCATCGTTTGTTTATAGCGAGGCTGACTGGACAAGGTGTTTTTTTTTTTAATTTGATAAAAAACCAATCCTTGCGTAGATCTCTTTCTTGTCGTACCGACACACCATACTCAAGTCAAACAATACGTCAACAGAGCGTACATACAGTTTGTGGCGTCATGTGGGCTAAATTGTTTATCTTTGCGCGCCCACGGAAAAAACAGTGCACTTTAATCTCGCGGGAATAAAGAGTGACAGATGAAACATGCGAGCTTACGGCTACTGTACTGTATACACGACTGGCGGGCGGTAAGCGGCGGGCTTGCTGGATTATTTTTGAACGATAAGCCAAATTTCAAGGCGTTTATTAACGAAAGGGGTTTCAAACATTTTCTTACTGAAGGTTGAAAATAATGGTGTTCTGATTTAAGGGGGCACAGTCAGTCCACTTTCTATAAAAAATAGCCCAGTCAGGAACTCAATATTTAGATTTTTGTGTGTTATTCAGGCATAGATTACTGACTGTGCTTTTTTTAATTCATCATAATTAATAAAAAAACGAATAGCGGCGCTAGTAGACTGACTGTGCTCCCTTAATGTAAGGGTGATATTTAATACTTAAATTTTATCAGACTTTTTTATTGCTTTAAAAGGCAGACGAGCAGACGGCCCACCTGATCGTAAGTGGTAACCGCCGCCTATGGACTTTGCCAATATCAGGGACAGAGCCAAGCTGATGCCTGCTTTGAGTATAATACTCGCTTAAACCTCGCTCAATGATGGACATGTTAAAGCGCTCGGGAAACACAGCAGCAAGAAGTTTATTCCAAAGCCGGACAAGTACGTGGTAAGAATGAGCGCCGAAAACGAACGTACGGACGATATTGCTTCCAGGTAATAGGGATGAACTGTAGTGTGGTTCATCTATTGTAGTTTATGTGCTATACTGTACTTTGTATATGTATATGTGATATTGATAAAATTTTAAATATAGAAACACGTGAACAATAAATAAGTTACTAAATTCTTTGAAATAACAGGTTAATGTTATTATATCCAGTCGTTAAAACCATTCCGGAATTTGCTGTTCACATGACACACCACTACTACTTTATCTAATTAGTTTTTTTTATTACTAACTAGCTGTACCGTACCCGGCATGCGTTGTGATGCCACCTAAATCGTTTTTTATTTGCTAGGAACCCTCACAGGTATCCCCATAACACCCTACCACCCTACCAATCTGATGCATGGTTTCGGAACGCATAGAGGACAAACAAACATAGTAATACATTGATTTTTATTTATATAGATAACGTGGTAACACCAGACAATAGATAATATTACCAGTAACTACCTATTGCCTGAAGCTCACCTGTTAATGTGATGGAGATGTAGATCGCCTAGCTTGGATTGCGGATTTAAAAATAAAAAAAAGGTACGATTCTTCTGCGAGCGCTATCCATTTGCGTTTGTCACCCCTGTCTGTGTGGTGTGTGCTTAATATTATTTCACATCTCGCCGTGTATAATGTCGCGCAGTATTATACAGGATGTTTTGTAACGATACTCCTTTCGTGTTTTGTTGCTGGAGAAACGACGCCGTTCAACATTACGTATGTTCTTTATGTTCTTGCGGCGAAAAAAGAATAGTGAATGGAGGACTGGTTATTGTGTTTAGCGCCGAGAGTGGCTTAGGTGCGCTAGACACTTGTTATAAATTGAATTTCGCGAGGTGTCTGTAGAGTTCCAATTCAGATTGTACGGAGGATGAGTTAAGTGTATCCAGTGCTCTACTTTCGGTTTAGCTGATGTGTCTCAGAATAGCGATGTTTGGATACCCAGAACTTTGACATTAAAATTCTGAGAAGCACTTACGAAAATTTCGCCAAATACAGAACGAAAACGAAGTTAAACTGAAAACGGATACTAATTTTTATTAAAAAATATTTAAGTACCAGCTCCGTTATGAGGTTATTTTACACAAACACACACACACACACATAATGTACATGCATGTGTTTATATTTCATCGTCTGTAAAATATTTTTAAAACAAGCATAATAAGTAGGTTTTCAAATATCTTATAACCCTGCACCTGCAGCGCAGCGGTTGGATGTATGTCAGTTACATTTATACGTTTTAAAACATAATTACTTTGTTTTTGTGTTATTACAATTTTCCTTTCATTAGTTTGTGAGCCGATGGATTTATATATTTATATATGAGCCGTCGCTCTCATTCATCCCATAGATGTCGTAAGAATTGACTAAGGAAGTTTGCGGTAATTTTTTTAAAAAAAAAAACGTCTCTCCCCACTAGGATTTTTTCCTGTGTCGTGGGTACCGGAACAAATTTCTGTAGGCCATACAAAATATTTCTCCCGTACGGGAATCGAACCAGCGAACCGTTAATTTTACCTTTGCTAAGGTAGAGAACTCGAAACGCAACGCTAAAACAGCCTGGTGCAGGGCTAATTCCTCCTAGTTTAAGGAGACCATGCCCAGCAGTGGAAAGTTGATGTGATCGACAATATTTCACTTATAAACTCGGGTTAGGGTACATGTCGCCCTCTTAAAATCTCGCCTGCAGGCGAGTTGTGCCTTTTGGTAAAATGCTAAGGCCGCACTCGCCCTATAGTATTTTTATGTCTGGGCCAGTTATACCCCTGAAAAATCACTAGGAGTCAAGTGGACATTTTGATAGCTTCTTATACTGATGTGATCTGAAAACCTTACAGTATCAGACAAACTTTTATAAACATTGTATAAATTCAATTTGTATATGGGAGTTAATAAAAAGCATTACGATTTTTGAGCACATAATATATAATAGTTATCAATGTAACAGTGACTAACAAAATTAAAAAGCTTTCTACCCGACTCTTGCAATAACCATAAGGATATGGAAGGGTAGCATATTAGTTTGTATATACTCTAGATCTGTTACCGCACATATAATGATCATGTTATTAATAACAATTAGGTTAGTAAAAAAGCAGTAACATCACGGTTACCTAACAGACTCCTTTCGCCAAGTGAGGGTTTGCGCACATCCTCCATTGGAGACCAAACATTTGTTTAGTCCACACCGCCCTCCCACATGTGACATGTCAGCCATCTTTGTTTGTGCAACGCTAACTGCGATAAGTTAACCCTCCTTTGAAACTAATACCACAGGCGACTTACGTAACCATAAGCAATATATATTTTTTACGAAATTATTATAAACAGTATTACTACCTTTATTAGCACCACAATGAACAAACCTTTTTCCATGTTTCTCGGTCACCATTCTTTTTAGTGTTGCTACAATTTAAAGCCGAAATCTGTGACATTTTATTTTTTTCGCATCAGCTTAATATTTGCATTCCAATGCAACGATTGACATCACTCCTTGTACTGGGAGGCTCAGCCCCTGAAATCGGGTTAAAAATCAGCATGAAAGACATTTGCATTAATGATTTCGAACCACTGAAATGAGTATTTACTTTTCAAAAGACTTTTACTATGTAAAAGTAAAAAGTTAAAGTGAAATATCATTGTAGTTATAAATTTAGGTACTTATGTACGACTGAACAGTATTGTTTTACTGATGAACTTAGGTACGGTATCAACCAGGTAGCTAAACTGTAGTATTATGGATAGACCAACCAGAAATCCCACGAAAACCAAGCTCTAGAATATGAAACTACAATGAAAAACAAACACGCGTATCGCGTTAAAAATTTATTTCAGTTACGAGTATAACTTTACTGATATGGCTTTTAGCGGTTTTGTTTTAGCGTGCCTCGTAAAGTGTACCTAACCTAGCCAACATTTGAACGGTTCAAAGCGAGCTTTTAAATTCCATGACGCCGGCTCCTGTGTATTCAAAATTGCTTTCAGCTTAGTAGCGTATGGTATCGGCTCCGTCCCAGTGGGCTGCGTAAACATAAACAGCGCGTCAATTTTGGGACACGTACGCCGCGCAAACAAACATTGGACAAGCATGTTTTTTTATTGGTCGCTTCCGGTAACCGATAAAACAGTGGTGTGTGTTAATGTCTGTGTAGTGTTAAAAATAATTACCGATGGAATCGCGATTTCAGTGCGCTACCTTCTCTACTTCATCGAGGAGAGAGATCGAGAAGACGATCCTCACGCCGCTCCACTCCGACGCAGACAGTTTGAGCGGTAGAATTGCTCCTGTCTGGATAGAAACTCTTTGTCGAGGATAATCCACAACAGACCTTACTTTTATACAACTAAGTTGGCAAACAAGCATACTGCCCACCTGATAGTAACTGGTAACAGTCACCTAATGTGCATGTGGCTCTTATGAGATTCGCAACAAATCTGCAGCCCCCAGAACCACAGTGTACGTTGCCAACTTGTGACATAAGATGTAAAGTCACGGTACCCAGTAAATTCACTGCCATATCTTACCCTTCAAACCGGAACACAGCCATGCAAGCACTGCTGCTTTGCGGCAGAAATAGGTGAGACGGAGTTACCCAAGCAGGCGACCCTGGTACAGTCTCCCTCCGGTGCTTTGTCCTGGGAATCCGGAAAATTGAGTATTTTCCTTAAATCCAGATCACGCCAACTACTGTGCGAAAGATAGGCCTCGGGGTTGACTAACGGCCGCTTTCAATATTCTATCTATCTGTGGATTTGGTTACTAGCGATAGGCATTTGACATTAGCTCCATACAAAATACGTCAAAATTCTATCTCCAGTAAGTAATACCACAGATAGATAGGATATTGAAACCGGTCGTTAGGGAGTATACGCACTCTCGGGAAGATTCCTACAGGCCTGTCGAGTAGCCATTGGCAAGAACGGTATACAACAGCATTCCACGGATGTTGCCGCACACCTAAGTTAAACATAGTTCATACTTTGTTATGTTTCTTCATGTGAGTAAAGTTGCTAGAACTAAGTGCTTGTGCTGGCGGAGTTGTCACCTATAGGTTGCGTATACGTCAATGGTTGTCACTCATGTCACTTTATAATGCGAAATCGTCACTGCAGTAATAAACTTCTTAACAACTGGCCGGGGATGGTCGCTCTACATACTTACTTATACAAACAAATAAAATACAATAAATTTGTAATTATTTATTTCGCGTGTGACGCATGGCCTTCATCTCAATCAGCAATGTTGTAATGAAGCCGACGATGAATGCGAGCGTCACAGTTATTTATGTACTAAATAATAAATTGGCCTAGTCTAGAGTTAGCAAAAAGATATCCGATGCGGCCATAAAATTAGTTAACTTTACGATGGGCTTTCACATGAAATTCCTTTACCAATATCCTTCCCTGATCTTGTAGCGAGTTTCAGTAGACGATGATATTTTTAAGGTCCTTCCACGAAATATGTTTGGCATACACAACGCTAAGTAAGTGTTCTAGTAACTTACTTTTTCGATCAAACGTGCATTTTATGATTCTTCAAAGATCAATTACGCGAGATAATTAGTTTGCTTCAATTAAACGTAAAGGCTACAAATAAAAGACAACATAAGATCCTCAAAGTAACTTGAATGCAAGCATGTACATCTGAAAACAGTAAGCTCTTTTCAAAATACCTCCCACTAACCCTTTCAATGCTCTTGATACAATTCCCGGCCCCTGGTCATTAACATCCATGCGCCACGTGCGACCAGAGGAAGTGCTCCACATTAACACCACAAAGATGAGCCGTGGAGAGAATTGTTTTAATCGGCATAATGGGTCCAGTGACGTCATCGGATACAATGCAGCGCCACTCGTAACGCATGCGACGCTGCAGAAGGCCTATTTCGTGAAAGGCATGATATGATCCTAATATGTGGATTCACCGACATACAGCGATTTTAAGCGATTGCAGTGACCATACAGAGGATGTTAGTACTCCTGTCTTGCAGTTTTCGATCGCAACAAGAATACTGACTCATAGTAAGTGTCTATGTAATCGCTTCATATTATGACGCTTAAATGTTACATGATTTGTTTGGTCGCGATATTATCATAGTTATTATCAACCGAGACGCCCGATTTTGGGCACAGACAATCCTTTAGTTTTGTAGTAAGATAGTTTATCTATAGAATAGAATAGAAATGATTCATTGACACACAAACACACACACACAAACACTACATTAAGGCGCATAACACATTGCACCGGACACCGCTCCGGTGTGCGGTGCTGCGGTTTTTAATTTTGACTGAAGAATCTTAATTTGTATACAAAAACCGCAGGGTATAACACACTCACACCTCATGCCCGTGCGGTTGTGCGGCGCGCGCGACGACACCGCATTCCCGCACGGTGATGCGGTGCGGTCCGCGGGGTATGCCACACTGTGCCGCAGTATCGTACGGATTTTTGCGTAGAAAGGACGTGCATACGCGTAATAGATCTCGACATAGATAATGCGGTGATGCGGGGCGTCATGCACCGCAGCTCCGGACGGTGATACGGAGCAAACCGTACGATGGCACGGTGCCGTGCCGCCGCAGCCGCATGCGGTTTTCGTCCCTCCGTACACCGCAGCGGGATGCGGAGGCAATGTGTTAAGCGCCTTGAGTAAAAAAAGGAAAACATAAAAATAACACAAGTGATGGACGAATTGCATGTGTGGTCTTCAATGGGCTCCTAGCTCGACATAATGCTCCAGCTAGCTGCAGCGTCGATTTTCAGCTAGTAAGTGGTTCCCGCAGCCTGAGAGACGTACTTACTACTAACTTATATAACAAAAAAACATTTATACATATATCGCAATACAAACGCAAATAATTCTTAACTTATAGAACACATCTCTCATATTTGTAACCTAAGTATAAACTACATATATAAAAGTACAGGCGAATGTAATGGATTTCAAGTTACGATCCTTAGCACCGAAGCCTACCTCACCTCCACATGTTGTACCCTGTTGGACAAAGCTTTGGCGCTCCTCTGCAACTGGTCCAGCAGCGTGTTGGGAAATGGCCTGAATCCCGCCTTTTTAGCGAAGGTCTTGTCTAGCAGTAGGAGTATTACGGCTGATACGACCACACGATGAAAGTTATCAAGGTGTAAATAAAGAAAGGTATAAAAAGCATGAGATTTAAAAAAGAGCAAATTATATAACAGAATTAGGAACGCTTCCGATGACATCAAAAGCCTTCGACGCCAATCAAATTACCGCAGGTATCCATAAAATCGTAACGAACGAATTCATAAGGTCAAGAGGTTCGTGAGAACTTAAGAGCGAGGGAAAGAACATAATGGTTATTTCTGTTGGGAAATTTACAAAATATTGTTAAGAATGAAATTACTTTCTTAATTTCTACTAAGTTATAAAATACTGACCCAATTCTAACTATTCTTTCAGTATTAGAGAGCTACATTATTGTTAAATACTATATTATTTTAATAAATTTTACGGTATAAAAATGAGAAAACGTTTGATGTGCTCAATCATGTATTGCGGAGTGACAATGTCAAATCAAAACAAATAACAATTGAAACAAGCTAGCATTTGACATAATAAGGTTTGATTCATGTTTCTAACATCCTCCCCGGCCTAGCAGAGCTTAAAGATCCACAAAGATAAAAATCTGTCAAAGCAAAACTAGTATCTATTAGGTTGTTTTATAATGCGACCAAGGCGCGTTTTGACAACAGCTGGCAACTGCTCGTCTGTAGCATTCGCCACTTCGAGTGGATATAGACGTTGCAATGGTCTTGTCAGTTTCGTACCATTTACCTTTAATTCGGCCACCCTAGCATAACCATCGCGGCCAGATATTATATTTGTAACAATGCCTAAAGGCCATAACTGACGTCGTTTCTCTGTCTCAACTAAGACCACGTCACCAATTTTTAATAGCGGTGTACTTTGTTTAATAGTTTTGCGTTGAATAAGATGCCCCAAATATTCTGACCTAAATCTCTGTTTTAAATTATCGCGTAATGTCTGCAAATATCTAAATCTAATATTGAGAGCCTTCGCGTCAATATGATCAATATCAGTAACGTCACCACATGATAATTCTCTTAAAAAACAGTTCGGGGTTAAAGGAATCAGATTATCGTTCTCTGTCACGTACGTCAAAGGTCGTGAATTCAAAATCGCTTCACAGTCACAAAGTAATGTTTCTAATTCCACGTATGACAAAGACGCTCGGCCTAAAACCTTGCGAAGTAAATCCTTTAAAATTCTAATAAGACGCTCCCAGAACCCTCCCCACCAGGGTGCACTGGGTGCATTAAAAATCCACTGAATCTGCATGACACTTTACTATGCTTCAATGTCTGACCAGTCTAAATCTTTTAGTAAATTAGACGTGCCCACAAAATTTGTCCCATTATCCGTATAGATTGTAGACATTCGACCACGTCTTGAAACGAACCTCCTAAGTGCCATTATTAAAGACTCAGTACTAAGAGAAAGAGTAAGCTCTAAATGTACAGCGCGGAAGATAGCGCATGTAAATAAAATAATCCAACACTTCTCTCCTGATTTCAATAATAGAGGTCCGGCTAAATCTATACCAACAACTTCGAAAACCTTACCTAACTTTACTCTATTTTCGGGTAACTGGGCTTCCGGTACTTGCACTGCCTGACTTCGATAACGTTTGCACACACTACAATCATTAATAACTTTCTGAACACTTTTTCTTGCAGCTGTAATCCAGTAATTTTCTCTTAACCTACTAATAACAAGTGAAGTTCCAGCATGCTGCAGTTGACAATGTGTCTGAAAAATCAACCTCTTACACACTTCATGAGTACCGGATAATAAAATAGGGTACTTAAAATTCTCCGGCTCATTACCTAGAAGCAACCTAGTTTGAACCTTCCAAACACCATCAGAACTACTAAATAAAACTAAATTCTTAATAGATTTGATAGACAACTCTGTGAAACTCTCCTTTTGAATCAGTTTTAATAAAATACATTCAGCCGCAGAATACTCTCCAAAAGAAAGCTCGCCCTTAGTTTTATTTACCTGTTTACAATTCATACAAAATCTAAATATCCACCCTATACAACGAACTATTTTTGGGTATTTCGAAAAATAAATTAATCGATCACTAAACCTAATATTACAACTTCTATCATGCTCGACAATATTCACATTATTTACACACTCGTTTCGAATTTCTACCGATGCCAAATCATTCTCTTTACATATATTCATAGACCATTGACTCTTTGGCAACCTAAGCCATTGCGGGCCTTCCCACCACTTAGAAGAATAAAGCTTGTCTGCGTTACACCCTCTGGAAGGTAAATCGGCTGGATTACAAACACCAGATATATGATGCCACTGCTCCCTGCTTGTCACAGTTAAAATTTCTTTAACTCTATTATTAACGAAAACAGGCCAGTGCTGATTCTCCTTCCTAATCCATGTTAGCGCAACAGTCGAGTCTGTCCAAAAATCATAGCTCGTCGAATCCAACATATCAACCACTTGTGAATACAGTCTCACTCCTATTACTGCCGATATGAGTTCTAACCGAGGAACTGAAACATCTCTTATCGGTGCAACTCGAGACTTCGCTAACACAAGTTGTACATGAACCTCTCCGTTGAATTCGGACCGCAGAAAAACACAAGCGGCATAAGACAATTTGCATGCATCACAAAACGTATGAACTGAGAGTTTGCATGAGTTTATAGAGTAACATGTTAATCGACGTGGAATACAACAATTATCTAAAGATTTCAAACGCTCAACCCAACATAAATACTCTTTTTTTATCACCTCGGGCACTTCAGCGTCCCAGTCTAGCTTTAACTGCCAGCACTTCTGTAATAATAACTTAGGAATTAAAGTAACTGGACAGCTATAACCTACCGGATCGAAAATTCTTTGTGCGAAAGATAACAATAGTCGCTTAGTAACACGCTGACAGTCTATATCGTCTTGTTTGAACGAGACGCATAAAGTATCATTCTTACTATCCCACATAAGTCCTAGCACTGCCACTGGTTTACTATTAACGTTACTAGGACCAGTGATCCATCCTCGCAATTCAAACATGCCTTCACGCAATATCTGTTGCGATATATTAATGAAGTTATCACTCTCTTCCTGTTTATCGACACTTGCTACACAATTGTCAACATAAAACGAAGTCTTTAACTTCTTCGCAACTTTGCCCCGTTCACTACTATCACTGTAACTATCTAAATGCAAATTCAACGTAGCTGCTAATAAAAAAGGACTACAAGTAACACCGAAAACCACTCTTTTATGCCTATAAGTTATAATATCGCGTCTTGTATTAAAATTATCCCACCACAAAAACTGAAGAAAATTGCTATCTCTCTCATTAAGGTAAATCTGTAAAAATGCCTTACGAATATCTGCAATTATACCAATGGAGCCCATACGAAATTTTATTAACAACTTAGGAATCAGTTCAATCAAATTTTCGCCTTTATGCAAACAAGAATTCAAAGAAATCCCGAATGAATTCTTAGCCGACGCATCAAATACGGGTCGAACAGGCGTTGTTTCGCTCGACTCTTTTATCACCGCATGATGCGGTAGATAGAAGCCATTATTATTATTTGGAATTCTTTCGATAATCCCTTCCATCTCCCAATCAACAAAAACTTGATTGTACCGCTCTATGTTACCTGTGGCTTCCAGTTTCTTGGTCGTAGACTGTAACCTTTTCCACGAAAGCGCCTTATTTGTCTCCTCCAGCTGCTCTGGAAAACCCTCCTTCCATGGTAAAGCCACCACATACCGACCATCACTATCTCGCTCGACGGTATTTCTAAAATATTGCGCAATTTGATTATTTTGTATACATTTAGACAAGGTCTCAACTGGGTCTCTAATGCCTATAGTTTCAAAATTCCATAAGTCAGTTAACGTAAAATTTTTCGAATAAACGTGAGTCAGTGCATAAGAGTGTGTTGGCAAAGAGCCTTGTACACACCACCCCAACCTAGTCTCCATAGCCACAAAATTACCGCCTAAGCCTACAACGTTTCCGGTAAGTAAATAGCCAGATATGTCCGCCCCAATAAGCAAGCCTACGTCCGATGGTTCATCCCCTATGTCACTAACTACAATATTTAAAGAATTCAACTTATTTACAATATCTACATTTAATGAACTTGAACGCGGGAGAAAACCACTTATTTGCTTTTGCTCTAAAGCGGAAATTTTTATGTCAAATTTACCATCAAGGCTTTGTAAACTAAATTTATAACTTTTATATACATTTTGAAGTGTCTCGACACCCCCAAACAAACAATGACTCACCGTTTCAGTAGAACATGGCCTCATCCCTAACTGCATAGCTATATTTTGTTTTATGTATGACCTTTGAGCTCCACTATCAAATAAGGCCCTAGTTACAATTTTCTTATTATCATACATTACCGAAACTAATACAGTTTGTAAAATTGTTGTGACCCCTCTAATGCATATCATCGTGTTTGTATTCGCGTTCTCGTTGCTGTTACCTTTATTAGCTTGAGACAAAGATGGACATAGCAATACTACGTGACGTTTTCCACATATTAAGCACTTTGGAAAATTTCTACATCTCTTGCTACTATGCCCTTCTTTCAGACATATAAAACAACAGTTTTTCTTTCTTAATATTTCTTTCTTGCTATCTAACGTCAAGTTTGCCGGCTTGTAACATTCCATACTACTATGAGTAATCTTATCACACCACACGCAAGTCTTTCCCATATCTTTCTTACGCTCCTTGTCGTGTGTGAGAATACAAGCTGCGGTTGGCGCCTGTGGCATCGCACTGTAGCTGGTCGTAGCGCTTACATCAAAACAATCCCTTGACGCATTGATACGCTCTTCGCTCTCTACCTCGCGCTTTATAAACCTCAAAAGATCGGACAGCAAATCCTCGCCTACAATCTTGTCATGCTTAGATCTCTCCCACGCCTTTAAAACGTCTCTTGGTATAGCTGACTCGACCATAGGTAACATGGCGGCATAGTTATCCTTAGTTACTTTCAAAGATTCTAAAGCTTGTAGTTGCGTAGAGAGTTTGTCATAGAGCTCTTGCAATGATAAATAACCACCTTTATTGGAATCGACTAATTGGAGTAGACTTCTTATATAGTACATTATTAACAAGTCGTCCCTGGCAAATCGTTCCTTAAGTTCCGCTATAGCCTTCATATAATTTTCCGAAGAAGGCGGATAGCTGTCAACCAGCGCCCTTGCTTTAGAGTTCTCTACGGTAGCCTGCACCAGATATTGAAATTTATCTACCGTGTCAATACTGGTGTCCATATGGATTTTTTCAAACTGTCCCCAAAAAGAAATCCAATTTTTTACACTGCCGTCGAATTTTCGGAGCTCTAATTTTGGTAACTGTAATCGGCGCTGCTGGTCCGCACTAATATTTGAGCGTACAGTCTCTCCATCGCATACCGATGCAGGTGCTGACTTATTTTGTGTTTTTTCGTACTCGAAAGAAACTTCTAACCACGAGAGCCTGTATAAATCGTTCGACTGAAGGTCTGCACATATTTCGTCCTCATTAGCAGACGCCTCCGTAAACCACTGATCCTTAATTTTGTCATCAATTCTACTTAAAGTTTCGGCCTTTTCTTTACATAATAAGTATAATTGATTTAAATTGGGACTTACATCTTCAATGGCCCGTCGCAACTTCTTCTCGCTCTCAGTGTACAAGCGACGCAGAATCGTACGCTGTCTCCTTAATGTCTCCATTATAAACACAAAATAACAAAAATATTACGGTCGCCAAATGTTAAATACTATATTATTTTAATAAATTTTACGGTATAAAAATGAGAAAACGTTTGATGTGCTCAATCATGTATTGCGGAGTGACAATGTCAAATCAAAACAAATAACAATTGAAACAAGCTAGCATTTGACATAATAAGGTTTGATTCACGTTTCTAACAATTATCCTGAAGTGACATAGAAATGAAATGGAAACTACAGGGGCTTAAACCAACATATATAACAATACCGGAGTTTATGCCTTTGTCCGTACATCTACGTTACACAATTTCTTTTAGTTCTTTACTAGTCAACTACGGAAGCGGAACTAAAACATACTGGAACAAAAATACCTTTATAAACATTCTAAATAACACAAATAGTTGTTTAAGAATTTAAACGATACACTCAATATAACGTATAATGTTCATTTAATCATGTTTTGTTTTCCAAACGATAACCACTGTTTCAGTGGATAAAAGACAAAAACCGTTGAAAATACAACATTCTGCTCTCACAATTTTCTGCTTGATCGCTTTTTACATTACATTCAGTTTGTTGAGTTCGTGCGATGAAACGTTTGTTTGTTTTTTATTATTGAACTGGAAGTGATCCTGAGCAGGTCCGTCTGAGTTAATAATAAGCAGATTCTGTCGTTGACTGATAAACAGGGTTAGACTGTTTCAGCGAATATTAAAAATTTATCTATAACTACGAGTATTATTATAAAGAGGAAAGATTTGATTGTTTGTTTGTTTGTATTGAATAGGCTTCGAAACTACTGAACCGATTTTGATGAAAGTTGGTATAGGAATAGTTCGAGATCATGGGAAGGACATAGGGTAATTTTCCTACGGGAAAACAAAAATAATGCGGGCGAAGTCGCGAGCGGAAAGCTAGTGAGGAATAAAGGTAGTCCATTAGTTGAGCTGTAGAGAAAAATAACCTTACCTTATTTTTTCTTTTTTTTTTGTGTGACATGATGACTGCTCAACTTATCCCACTTTGAAAAAGAGGGGAACGACGGTTATATTGTAATTTAAAACAATACCAGTTCCCTATTATATTATTTAGAGAAATATTATGAAATAATAGCTGTTGTTATATGTATATGTATTTAAATAATATGAGGAACTTCGCAAAACCCAACCTGGCTGACATAAACCAGACTACCCATCGGTAGTGTTAGTCTGATGAGTTGATATATGGTTTATGAAAGGGTATTTAAGTAATACACGGGGTTCTTCGATTGGGCAATTTGAATCCATTCTCCATCTTCGAAAACTTTCAATAAAAATGTGCGCGTCAGTAAAGTGAGTTCTGTGGAGGGATATAAGCGCTGGTACGGTAAGCTCCTTGTCAAGCTATACTGTTTGACCTTTGGACTGTTCTTTCTTATTCGTAGTGTAAATGTATAGCTTGAATGGGAGCTTACTGTATACTGTATACTAATAGAATGAGTCCTTATCAATCGTTCGTCTGTTTTCAATAGTAATCCTCTTAATATAAATACTAGCTTTCCGCTCGCGGCTTCGCCCGCGCTATTATTGTTTTCCCGTGGGAATTTATATTTCCCCGTAGGAAAAATAATTTTGTAGCCTATTTAAGCCCGGATAATAAATTTCAAAGAATTTGGAGCAGATTTTAAATATTTTCCATAGAAACTTTCAACCCCTATTTCATCTCTTTAGAGTTAACATTTTTTAAAATCCCTTCTTAGTGTGCGTCCGCATTTTGAATTAAAACAACTGTCCAAATTTCACGTTTCTACCATTAGCGGTTACGGCTGTGCGTGCGTCTATAGATGACAACATCTCCTTTTATATATATATAGATGATATTAAGGTAGATGTTATTAATCGCAGGGGATAAAACAGTGTCTTATGTTACGCGTTACGCGTGTAAACTTTAATTGCGAGCGTAATGACTTGCCGAGCGCAGCGAGGGTGTTAACCATAGACTTTTTCGTGGCACTTGTAACACTCAGGGCTCTAGTCCCGAGTGCAGCGGGGGATTTAAGCTCACTCAAGACTAGGACTGCTTTATCCTCTAGGAAAATACTCTACTGTTTGCACAACCTGCGAGAAAATAAAAACAAATACGTAAGAAGTACAGCATTTATTTATTCAAAATCATATTAATTTAATTTTAAATCATAAATTATTCTGTACCTTAAAAAATTTCGTTTTGAAAAAACTAGACAGAAGGCGTGACTGTATGTTCTTGAATTCATTTGCTTTCGCAGCTTGGACAACTAAAACCTACAGATGTAAAAAGCATGGCAAGATTAAATGTTTATTTGATTTTGTTAATTTTATTTTCGTGCAATATTGTCGATTCAAAATCAATATTTTTTTTATGCGTGTGCGGACAAAATATAATTTCGTCACCAAGGTAACCAGATATTCAAAAACATTTTGTCCTGTGTTATATCTATTTAAATACAGAAAGACATTAACTAAAGCGTTTTACAGGCAGCCTCACTGATCTTTTTAGACTCATCTCAGTAATATCTAAGTTATCCGTAGGCACGGACTCTAAAGGTGGATCGTAAATAAAGGTTTATCTTGAAGATAAACGCTGCCTTTTACGGTTAGTTATGATGTTTCACACTTATCTATTATTTAGGGCCTAAACAGTTTATGTCGGGGAAATGCTTTGCCATGCGCTACGATATGCTGCTTATGATATCTCCTATTTTATCAGGATAGTTTAAAAAATAAAGTGAAAATGTGGCGAATGATCTCAGTTGTCGATGACTTGGTAGTTTTACATGAGCCGAAATCTTAGCGTTTCATAGATTCACCGAGCAGGTTGCGGGCGCGGAGTATATCGCGTTGCAGAGATTGGATTGTCTATGCCCAACAGCGGGCGTATTTAGGCTAAATGATAAACAATATCTAATAGATCATTGGGTAATAGCGGCACTGAGAAAAATTATCACAAACAAGATCTGTTCCTGGGATTTAGGAAGACACAATTGAATAAGGTTAACATTGTGTACTTTTTAGAAAAAATAAAAACCCACATTGATAACCCAAAATCTCTAAAGTAATATAAGAATAGTAACAACATTAATTTTTTTTTATTTTGAACTCGGTGCGGTCCTAGGATCATTTGATCGATCCATGATCATGAGTTAAAATTTGGCACCGACTTCAAAATAAAAACCGGATGCAAACTGGACACGCGCACCGGGGATTCCATAAAAACTTATATCTAAGTATATAAGTGCCTAACTAACTATGTACATGTTTACGGTTTTCAGATTTTCCAAAACATGTGCTATGAGACCTTGCTTCGGGCCAAATAGTGTTGTCTAAAAACAGTCTTGCGAGACTCTAGCTGCAAAACCGAGTCCTAAACCAACACCAAGACTGATTCATGCAATATTTGAGCAAAACTCTTGCTCAAATCTTGCATGAATCAGCCTTGGTCTTTTTTTCATTGCAAGTAAGTTGGCGAACAAGCAAACTGCCCATCTGATGGTAAGTGTGATGGTAAGTAATAACAGTCACCATATACATGTGGCTCCTGTGAGATTCGCAGCAAAACTGCAACCCCCACAAGAACCACAGTGTACGTTGCCAACTTGTGACTTAAGATGTAAAGTCACGGTACCCAGTAATTTCAGTGCCATATCTTACCTTTCAAACCAGAACACAGCAATGCAAGCACTGCTGCTTTGCGGCAGAAATAGGTAAGACGGAGGGACCCATGCACACGACCCTGGTACAGAGGTTCCCTCCGATCTTACTACAATTAGGCCGATCTTGGGCTCGGTCTAGCAGCAAGAGTCTCGCAAGACTTCAAAACCAAAACCAATTATGGGCAACACTAGTGCCAATTTCATGATTCTAAGTCAACGGGAAATACCTTATAGGATTTGATTCTCTTGAGAATTTGCATAAATATGCGACATCATCACAAGTCATACACAATACAAAAGCCGATTCATTTTTAATCCAAAATTCTCGCAAAATCATACGATCTCCCTGTTGTTTAGCGCATATTGCATCCTATGTACTCTTGGATTCTAATATAAGACCAGTCATTGCGCAGTATTATATTCATAGTCCATTGTCTGTAAAAGTGTATAGTCAAAGTCAAATAAATAATTTCAAATTATTGACTGATTTCAAAGCTCCACTTCGTCAGTAGCAAAGTACTGTAAGCGTACCCCCCGTTATGAGATCTGGCGATGAAAATGGGCAAGAACTGGCTCATTTTATCGCCAGAGTACTCATTGAGCGCCAGACCTCATCATATGATCACATAGTGTGACAAGAAGTTGTGTGATGCGGTCTACAGTGAGGTAGAGCTACTTCACCAATCAGTAGCTCGACATGACATTAGAATGTTTAACGCTGTTCCCTACCGCTCTTAGCCTCTGATTACACCATCAGTATTTCATCAGTTTGATCCATCAGTCTGGCATCAGCATTTCATCAGTCTCCGCTGGACTAGCGAAAATACACCAGTATTTCGTCAGTCACTGGGTTACACGACCATTCTGGCGTCAATCATACCAGACTGACGGATCAGATCGCTCTTACATTCATTCGATAAATCGACTCCACCGGAATTGCCCCCCGCTCTCGCAGAGGTCGTTGACGTACGCATTGCAGACATACGAAAATATGTTTTATTGGTCACTTGAAATAGACGCGGCAACCACATTAGCTAATGCGCCATTCAATGTCTGTATTGAGAATACTGCTCCATAAATAAACACGCCGAGCGTTCGTGTTGGGTACTTGGGTATCGAGAAGGGCAAAATCGATGATTTGTCTGCGTTGCGGCATCAATTTTTCCCTTTGAAGAAAAAGCATTCTATAGACACAAAAAATGAAAATTTAAATGCTGCAACTTCCACCAAATAAACCATGTGGGACAAATGACTAAATAAGCAGCATAATGATACAGCATGCATGATTGGTTAGTAAAATTTTCTACTACATTGAGGATGTGTCTGTATTTACATTCAATCCAATCACTATGTTTGCTTAAGTATTTACTTACATTGATAAAGAACTTTAACTCATGCGTAACCTCATGCGTGACCACCCCAGCAACTCTCACTTAGCCAGTGTGGTGGCAAATTGCCCAAATCCTCCCTTTCAGGTAACCCAGAATTCGTCTGAAGTTTGAGAAAGGAGAATCTGTGCCCAGCCCATTATTAGCCCAGCTATGGCCATATCATGGCGGGAATCATGATGATGATTTTCTATTTTGAAATGTTTTAAAGATACACCAAAGCAAACAGCTTTGAGGTGCGACTTCATTATTTTGCCTGACATAACATTTTCAACACTAGGTACAGATTCGTTGCAGGAAAGTACTCGGTAATACTCAACTAATATCACCTTCAAAAACAGACTGTATCGATTAGGTAATAAAGGTTGTAATCAAAAATATTTCAAGACAAGACTTAAAGGATTGTATGATAAAGAAATAACTGTATTACACACGTGGCTTGAATGAATCAGATGCGCAAGCGCAACCAAGATTTATTAGAGTGCTGTTTATTTTAGAAAGCACTTCACTGAGCTTATTAATGATTTTACGCGGAAATAACAATAAACATTATTAATACACTACTGAAGTATGGTTTTGACTGTACAGGGTGTGACGAAGAAAGGAGCATATGGATATTCAGTGTGAGGTAAAGAATTTCACAGAGCTCATCAATCAAAGATGCAGCCCGTGCAAATGTCACATCACGAAATAAGTTTTTAGCACGATAAAAATAAACTTAGTATATTTTATGTGCGTGGAAAAGAGGAGAAAAGTTTTTTTTCTCAGTTGAAAGAAACAATAGACCCGAATATTTGATAAAAAAATCAGTTTGATGTTTCAACGCGTTCTTGAGAAAAAGGATTTGACAGACAGACAGACGGAAAGACGTGTGATCCTATAAGGATTCCGTTTTTTCCTTTTCAGGTAGCTAACTACGCAGTATTATGTTATAATAAAATAAGGCATATATTTTTGTAGATGTCTAGAATAATCTTAATTGTTAGCTCCTTATTTTTTTATTAATTTTAATAATAAGTCAAATCCTATATCGTATGATCACTAAGTAATCATTTACTTTATAACAATTAGTTCATTTACTTTTTTGTTTTCTAACTTTTTTGCGCGTATGTCTTCCTGCTAGTGTTATGTCAGCTCGCTCTTGAAAGAAATTATAGCCTAGTAAAGTATGCTTAATGCGTATCCAATATTATACTCGTACGTGTACTACCAGCCTTCACCGCTGCTGAGCTCACTGTTTCAAGGTCTGTCAGTCATGAACGAGCATAGCATTTCATTATTCTCATGATCTCATCAACGTGCTCGCTTGTCTGCGAACATACTTTCTGGATATTTCAATCTTATGTAAAACGCGCCCCATCATCGCCATTGAAATTCAGCACCTCTCCGCTGCGGCGAAACGTAGTTAGTGTAATGTGAATCTGTAATGTCATGCGCTTAGTGCTATTTTCCTCATAGCAAAAGTAAGGGGGTACGTGAGATGTTTTCAAGACTTTGGTGTCAAAAAATGCATTTTTTAAACTGGGGAGTATTATTATTTTGTCGGTGGTGCAATAGCAGTGAATTGTACCATTTTACTTTACGACAAGAAACCTAATTACCTACTTCTTTACTTGTACTTGTTGCATGAATGGTTTTCTTCGACTGCCACATATTTTACATTGGCTTATAAAACTATGTTGTCAGAACCATGCAAAAGAATTACACAAATACAGACACGAAACTAGAAGCACCGTAAAGAAAATTTTTCTCATGCTTCATATAATATTGTCTCTTTATATCAGGTCAAAAGTCCGTTTTTCCAATAATTGGATGTCGGATATAATGCAAAATTCTAAAAGATATGTATGTATGAACTGATAATGAATGTGGAAATATATTAAAATAGTATTATTATATTAATAGTGCCTAATTTTACTTGTAAGCTTGTAACGATTTATCATTAATTATTTTTGCATTTTCTCTTTTTCTTCGGACACTTCTGAGCGCGGACTAGGACTTCATTTTTTGGTACTTGATAGGTCAATGCAGAGGTTGTAAACTCTTTCTGTTTTCGTTAGTATTGTTGATTGTTGTCTTTATACAGTTTTAATTATTTTGTAGGACAAGGTATTCTTGTTTTATAAGTGTCTATTTTCCTTAACTTTTTTCGCCAAATGTGTAATAAGTTCATCCTATGTTTCAGTTAACAACATAATTATACAAGTATATTTTTTAGATTTTCAATGAAGATAATGTGTAGATTAACAGATGATTAATTGATCTTGTGAGACTAACACCCGGTTTCTGAAAGGCTGTTCAGTGACAAAATTAACTAACAAGCTGTCAATCTAATGCTAACTATGAATTGAGTTGCTGAAAGCTAAATCAACTTATCACTGTGTTAGTTGACACAGCTGTCAAATTTATTTCAAAATTATTAAGGAAAGACCCATTTTGGGTTTCCAAAATACATATGAATAAAACAAAATATATGATTTCAGCAATATGACCGTGTCTAAAAATATTTTTCACATGAAATCAAATTATTAGAGATAAGTAAATTTTGGCTAACCAACGTTTCGGAAACTCAAATTGATTTGACACTACTGTTAAGATGACATGGATGTTAGTTGAACAATATTTTGATCAGCCTTTCAGAAACTGGGGGTCATTCTATTTATTCGCTGTCTGTAAAAACAAATATCTTCTTAATTTCATTTAATACTTCCCTATCAATTTTGCCCGCCAAAGGAATATTAATATCGCCAGATTTTATCGTACCAGATTAAAAGATGAAAGTGTAAGCAATATCCGATCCGTCGTTTGTCAAGCTTAAACAAAACAGCAATCAATGTTGGAATCTCGTCCCTACGCGTCCCTGCAAATACTGGCCGGTACGTCAACATAGATGGCAAATGCGTCATGTTCTAATTTCCGCGTACATTGCGTCCTGAACGACTATGGTATACTCCACCCCGTGTTTACACCAAACAATGTATCGAAGATTAGCGTCGCGGTTGTAGCTAGAGTTGTGCGTAAACCGCTGATTGATTACCGACATTCGGTTAATTGAGGACGGTTATTTGTGTACTGAGCGGTTGAGTTGACGGTGGTTGACGTGTCCGGTAAGGTGCGCTATGGATGCGGGTAAGGACTCAATTGGATTCAGAAAATCCACATCCTTTCGGGGTTCGTAATATATGTTATATGGGTATGTGGTATGGGTTAGTACTAGCTTTTGCCCGCGGCTTCGCTCACGTTAAATTCGGGGTAACACGGAAGATTTCCGAAAAAAAATAAGGCAGGTATTTTTGTTGGTGAAAAGAGTCTGTGTACCGATTTTTAGCTTCCTAACTTGAAAACTGCGAAAAGTCCCATATAAAATTTCACCCCCTCTTTTAAGGGTTTGGGGGCAGATTTCAAAAAAATAATAATGCACGATTTTTTTGTTAGTCACAAATACTCCGTATACCAATTTTTAGCTTTCTTCCTTGAAAATTGCAGAATGCTCCATACAAACCTCCACCACTCCACTTTTAGGTAAGTGGGGGGTTTGAAAGAGACAAAATGTAGCCTATGTCACTTTCCATCTTTTCAACTATCTCCACTTAAAACATCACGTCAATTCTTCGCTCCGTTTTGCCGTGAAAGACGGACAAACAAACACACACATACACTTTCCCATTTATAATATTAATTATATATAAGTATGGATGTTGATGACGATGACTATTTTAGTGGCCATGTGTTATTTGAACACGATAGGATTAGATTACCTTAGTAACGAATAACTTGATGCAAAAATGCACCGCTTCACGTAAAATTCCTCCCAGGATTTGAAAATGTTAAAAGAGACATCGCTTTTGTGTAACGTTTTCATTGATAGAATTACGATTTTATAGTTACCTAAAAGGAGTTACAGCTTTAATTAATTGGAATGGAATTGGAACTTACCAGTGGGCCACAAACAAACGCAGGTAGACATGATGGTGGGAAGATTATATCTTTATTACATCTTCCTGGCCAAATTTATTTTATTAGACAGGTCAAAAGGTCTCATAACATCGGGATATTAACTGCAGGTGTGTCAGATCTGTCTCGCGATATTATGCTTTTTAATATCCTCTCGCGGCGCGCAATAAAAGTGCCATTATAGGCGTGTGTTCGGTGCGCGTATAAACCGGTAAACTCCGAAAATAAAAGTAGTAAACATAGTATCCAAATGGATACAAATATGAAGAAAAAAAATATTTTCACTTTGATCATTTCACATGCCGCAGACATGAAAAAATCAGAATCACTTACAAATAACAGTCTTTCCTACCTTCCAACCAAATTTTCGAAACCTGTGAGCAATATTAACAGCTTAGCCATCAGTCATACAAGCGAACTCTCAGATCTCTTCTCAATTACCATGATCGCTGAATACAGTATTTATACCGCAGGAAATGCGAGATGGCGCTATACGCTGCAATCGCTGATCTCTGTTTCAACATAATTTTAATTTTGCTCTCATAGCAAGGTCCCTGCGATTATAGCAAGGTCCCTGATCGCATAGACAGTCAGTTGCTCAAATCGTACGGTCACATCCGTGACGGTTAACCAACACGATCTGAGCAAAACCAATCGCAGAACCCACCTTTTAACGTGCTTTCCGACCTCACATCGAACAATAGCATAAACGGAAAATACCAATTTAATATCACTAAACGTAAAATACCAATTTCAGGTTTTACCAATTCCGTAAAACGCCTACTTTGCAAAACAACAATTATGCCAAAATACTTACTATTCGAACATCACTGAACTCAATAACAATTAAGTAAAAAAATATTTAACATTACAGATACACATTTGGGTACCATAAATGAGCGAATTTGCTTAAATTCGTTTGGCCGTATGAAACAATATGACACAATACATTGTACACGCTCCAGTGTGCTTCCGCAGCTGTCGCGGATATTTGAATCTGAAACCCAAGGTACACGGGCGACGACATTTGTATTTGGGCGTTACATTGGATTCTCATTATGCGGTTATGATTTATGATCTACGAAGGTCTTGTTATGAGAAATAAATATATGATATCTCTCATAATAGGTCGCTCGCTCATGCATCCATCACTGACGATTTGAAATTCCCATTTACAAATCACGTCTGTTTTAGTTACGTTGGACAGTTCACATTTTTTAGGATTTATTCGTAATTTTTCGAATTCTAAAAGTATGAATGACTGCTCCGTAGCTGTCCAATGTGCTATATAGACAGGTATTCGATTGCCAGCACTGACACAATAAAAACCACTTGTTCCAAATCACCCTACCCGTAATAGTAGGCACATAATCTAAACCGCTTATAAGCATCAATGAAAGTTGTTGTGAAGGCTATTATGCCGTTCATTTTGAGTTTGCCGCTGTCAAATGACATAATAGACAAAATTCGCCATACTAAACGGACGTGCTAGTGGGTGCAGTGCGGGAGAGCGCGACGGGAGGTAACGGCAAACTCGAAGTGAACGGCTTAGAGAAGTATGTTTAGATCTAGAATATACTATTATTTAGCTATTAGTTATTAAAAGAACACCAAATAATCACGTTTATTGCAAGACTAAAACAATACGCAAATGATACAAGTAACAAAACACGATCGTGAATCTCTAGACAACATAATATAATAACCTTTTTGGTACATTACATACACTTCAAGATCGTAGCAAGTGGAAGCCTGCATATGAAAGAAGAGTGAATAAATATATGTATGTCTTACATCACAGTGTGGCTAAAAGTAACGATTTGTAGAGTGTGAATGCGCCATAAAATATAATGATGCATTTTTTCTAGTAGGTAGCTTGTGGAAATAAAGCTTGTTTCGTTTTAAAAGCGAACGGGATTCTGCGTGCTTCGTAAATAAATATTTTATTGCGTAATAATAAACCTTCAAGAATTAAAAGAGCTGCCCCTTGCACTAATGGACTTATATGTTGCAATTCCTATTGAGTTATCATTCACAAGGCATTAATATCAAATGTTCGGCGATGCAATATCAATGACATTACTAAACCATTGAAACTTCAAATTAAATGAACAATGAAAGAATAATGTAATGAATAAGAATAATGCCCTGAGCTACTGCGATACTGTACTACTCGAAGATTTAGAACCATTGAGATAAATGTAGTAAGGAAGCTCCTTTTTAATGCTTGATAAAGAGGTACTTACTATTTGAGCATTGATAATACTACTAGTTTCAAGATACTTGTTACTTTTATCTGAAAATAATTTATAAATATTATTTTTTAACATACCTTAGTAATGTATTTCTTTTTTTGATTGGAAAAAATGCCAAACGAGATGTTTGCCACTTATTAATAAATTCACAAATTAATTACTTTAAAAGAATATGTAACTAATGACATTTCTGATGACGATAAAAGAGCGTTGTTCACCTATTTGTTGAGCATTGCCCACTTCCAAGCGATGCTTACAAGAGAAAGTTATGACGAATGATCAAATCCAGCTTAGTTATTTCGAGAAAGCAAAACCTAATTTACTACGCCCCGCCACTCGGCAATAAACATCAATTTGGATGGAACGAATCCGTGCCTATTTTCTGGTGAATGATCTTCAAGGTTTATATTGAAAAAAGAAAACTGGGTGTTGGCCCGCCTTTACAAGGGACTTAACTGATATTGCTAAGAAAGGAGCCATGAAACTGTATTGTGAAACATCGCAAAGATTTAACCGGCTTCACACTATAGACTAAAAAGTCCAGAACATAAATTTTAAGAATATACAGAAATAAAATTAATATTTAGGTAATCACGAACTACAATTTAGTACTGTGTTATTAAGTGGGTAGTTTTTGCATAATTGTTTGAATGAAGTGCTGCATGTGCATATAGTCAGTGTTAATTAAAAGTGTTTTTTCTATTTTTTAACGTATACTTCGTTTCTTTCCAGGTATAAGAACAGTCGCTGTTTGCAGAGATACATGAGTATTTAATAAAATAATGGGTTTGTTTCAAAGTATTAAATACTACTACGGTATTAATATTCTGAAAGGTTTAATTTGAAACTAGAAGTATAGTTTTTTTTAAAGGACCTATGTTGTTAGCCGCTGATGGCTGTTACAGCTTCACCTTAATTATTTAAAAGAAGGCGAGAACTTTGGTTGGTCCTCAAGCCTCGTTGAGCTTACCTAACCTGATGGGTTTCTAGCTCAGAGAGGCATCACCACGGGGGTGTCCCGCTCTCTAAGTAGAGTCACCAGGTGGTTATAGCCGGTGCGGGGAGCGGCTGCAACGCGAGCACGCCTCTAAGGCCTCGTTTACGGAGACGCGGGGCGTCGCGCGTCGCGTGTGGCGTGGCGTCTCGCGGCGCGTCAGACGTTTTTTCTGTTTACGGTAGGGCGGCGCGTGAAGCGGCACTCATAATCGCACGCGTAAACACAAACATATGGCAATATACGATGTTGTTCATAGAGATGCGAGACGGGAGCACCGACGGACGCGGCGGCGGTGCCATCCGCGGGCTCGGCCGTAAAAAACGCGCCATTTCAAGCAAAGGCGTGTAAAATCGCTTCTCCGTAAACGCACTCATACAACGCCATATGTTTGAATTCTGAGCGGGCCGCGCCGCGCAACGCCCCGCGTCTCCGTAAACGAGGCCTAAGGCTCGGGCGCTCGAGTTCGCCGTGTAGGGAGAGGAATTTATTATATTTAAAAAAACAGTCAAACCTTAGTAACTTAGAAACGGAATTTTAATAGAACCATCTTTAATCAAATGACGAAATATTCATTTTATAGACTAATAATGATTAAGAACTTTCGAAACTTTTATAAATTCCCAAGAACATCCATGATCACAAATCACAACATTGGGCGTAGTACTTTCTTTTATTAACTACAATAAGTTAGTATCATTGTTTACTATATAACATTAGTAGAACATTCAAAGGTTATTGCAAAATCTATGACTTAGTTATAAAACCTAGGTTGTAAATGAAGTTGCTCTATAATTTCCTAATAGCTCAATTAATCGTTCGTTTTAATTATCATCGGCGCGTGTGCTAGGGTAGCGCGAAACATAAACAACTGAAATAATCGTCCAATCCGCTGCCTCTTTAACAAAATAACAATCCATTATTTACAAAACGTCGTCCATATATTCGACGGCATGATTAATTTCATATAATCAAACTGATTCGTAGTTCTTAAACATACAATTAATTTACATTGCGATAAGGCACGCATTGCGAATAGATTATGACTAACGGACATTATACATACCGTACAACATACCTTTTTTTTTTTTTTCTCGGGGGGAAATGCGTAACCGCACCGTACCCGCCGTTGGCTACACGGCGAGCGTGTGTGGGGCTCTCCGGGCAGAGTGCCAGGCCTACCCACTAAAACCCCCCGGTGTTCTCCCTGCCCTTTTGGGCGCGCTAGGTAAGGTCCACACTGCGACTCCTACCCACGCGCCCGGGCAAGCCCGACCAACCGGTCGGACTATCGCCAAGGGGGGATTGCCCGAGAACACCAGAGGCCCAATTCAGCTAATAAGCTACAGCCGAATCGAAACTGAACCGTTGCGATCGACCAATGAGAACGCCACATTATCACGTCATCGAGCAGTTGAAAGGCAATATAAGCGCTTCGATTGGTCGACCGCAACTATTCAGTTTCGATTCGGCTGTAGCTTATTAGCTGAATTGGGCCTCAGGACTACGACTTTACATCGAACATATCGCACTCGCAAGTGAAGCAATGTCCGCAACGTCAGGAGCCTGATGGGTGACCATAACATTCCGAGCTCCTCTGTGTTTTGAAAGGCACTATTCACTGGGTCATGACGTCACCTCGTTTGTGTCGATTATCGTCACATCGATCTATGTTATAACGCTATTATAGCGTTTCAACATTAAAATCAAAACAACAAGAATTTTACTTCGGGCAGGATTTGAATCTACGTCTTCAGCGTACCGTTGATACCATGACCATAACTATTATCTAATCTGTGCCATGAATACTAAGGCTATCGAGAACTTATACAATCAGAGCGAAAATTCAACTATATTGATCTCTTTTTACCTTGTTTAGCCAAGATAGACTTTATTAATTATTAATAACTACGAATCAAAATTCAATTCAGACTTAGTATACAGGTGATAATCGGTTAAAAATACGAGTACAGCAAATTTACAATTTTTTTGTTGTGTCGGGGCCTTGTTGTTGCTAATAGAGCATACAAAGTATTAACAAACTCAAACAATGTAAATGGGATTAATAATTTATTATAATGTAATAAATGAAATTGGCTTGGTGTGATTATTAATTTTATCGTCACATCGATCTATGTTACAACGCTATTTATAGCGTTTCAACAAGAATTTTACTTCGGGCAGGATTTGAATCTACGTCTTCAGCGTACCGTTGATACCATGACTACTACGGCTATCGAGGACTTATACAATTATAATTACTAAGAGAAAGGCAGCAGTTATAATATTGATAAATATATTTACATTCAATTTAATTGTTTACGTTCCACAAACTTCAATTACTTTAAGCAAACACAGATAGGCATTCGGGTCGCATCCTGTTCCAATTAGCATTTGACTATTTGTCGTGTGTCGAGTGTCTTCAAACACAGCCAGTTAATGAACTGTCAGTTTTAACGGAATGCGTAGTGCTCTACATTTTAAGTATGCCATTATGGGCGATTGTAACTGGATCTGCTCGCTCCTTTGCACGAGGCATAATATCTTTTGCAAGTGCTGCAACATCATCATCATTCTATCTTTCTACCCCAATGTCGGACGGGGGCCGGGGCTTAATCAGCGTGCGCCAGCTGTCGCTATCAGCAGCGGCGTGAGTAGCAACGTGCAGTTGGAGTTGCATATGTTCTTTGGTGACGTCACACCAACGTGCCGGTGGACCTACCCCATCACCTTTCCCGTCATGATTAACTTTTCGAGGGACTCTGGACCCCTCCTAGCAATATATCCCAGAAACTTGAGCGTGCGGTGATGGCATTGGTTGAAAGTCGCGGGGTTATTTTGAGCTGCTCCAGAATTGAGACGTTTGCTCTGAAAGCAGTCCAGGAAATTCGAAGCATTCTGCGCCAGTACCACATCTCGGAGGCGACGAGATGTGGTGCCGCAACATGTGCAAGCAATATGTACCGTGTACTAGCACTCTAAGTATTATAATATAATTCATCATTATCTCAGCTACAACGTCCGCTGCTTGGCAAACTCTACGCCAGGAGGAGTGGATTGCTTGCTAACTTCAAGAAAGGCATTTCCGGGATCACCTAGCACGACATCTGGGATTTCGATATATGACACGGGATACAAGTATACAACACACAACGTGCAATGCGGTTATAAAAACATACTTACCTATTTTTTACATTTATTATAAAACAACACAAAAATGGAGCATAGTACGCAATGCACACGTTTTATGAAATTTTAATGATGCGTAACAAATTACTCGGGCCAATTGCCCAACCCGAGAGTAGTTGGTACAAGATAAATACCTATTAACTATTAATTAATTAATTGATTATTATCACTGATTTCTGGAACAAAAGGCGTCCCGCGAGGGGTCATGGAGGGACGGCCCAAAGTAGACCTAGAAGCCGGAAATCCCGGAACGGTTGGCAACAGTATTCATACAACAACAGTACCCACCACACCAGCCCAAAGTAGATGTTGGGAAGGTAACAATGGAGCAGCAGGGCTCCATTATTACCTTCCAACTGATGGCTTGGGTCCCGTAAGGTGAAATTCCTAACCCCTACGCCCCCGAAATATACTAAATAATGTAACCAACTCACTCTTGCACCGCTTGCACGTGCTATCTCGTGGAACTTGTAATAAGATCATTAATGGACCAGCAGCGGTACTTTGGCGGTGTCGCAGTCACGGTGTGTAGCGATTTCCAACATCATAAAAATGGGTCCAGTTTCATATTCTTCGGAACACCTCCGCCGACCTTCATTACTACTATATCCCAATAATAATCTTTTGAATTAGTAATGGTAATGAACACACGTTCCATTGCAATCATCCCAAACGTTCAGAGGCCCTGTGTAGTGTTCTTTAAAGAAGTAATGTTTTCATGCATGACGTCACGTTAGGAGAGCGGAACCGCTCAGTTTAATAATGAGGAGTTGAAAGAGTAAGACCAGATAAAAATGTACGTAAACATTAGGAGTTGGATTTATTTGTATTTTACATTACCAGAATAGCGAGCATATCTTCTTGTTATCAATCGGGCTGTCTTAAGTGCGCCTTTAAATTATTTTCTTATATTTCTTTTTATTTATATATACATATTTTACAATTTATTGTACGCCATCAACTACAAATAAAACACGAACAACATAAATGTGGGCACAAAAAGGTTTGGCTTATCTTTTTCGAAATGTCTTCTATCGTACCGACAGAATGAAATTTTTTATATTAAAGTACAGAAGCAATGTGTACAAAAAATTAAACACATCAAAAATACATAAGAAAAATCTGATTAACGGATACCACTCAACCCAAAGCTATGAAGGAGACGCGTGATTAAAGTCCGAATATCCCGAATACTATAGTGTTTTGACGGAAAAAGATGTTGTATCTAATACTAGCCGTAGCCGCGAACTACGTTTCACCATATATTTTTTGTCCGTTTTTGCAGCATTTTTCATTGATGCCCAGCTCCTACTAGTCGTAGCGTGATGTTATGTAGCCTATAGCCTTCCTCGATAAATGGACTATCCAACACAAAAATAATTCTTCAATTTGAATCAGTAGTTCCTGAGATTAGCGCATTCAACCAAACAAACAAACAATCAAACAAACTCTTCAGCTTTATAATATTAGTATAGTAAGTATAGATGTACTAGGAAGCTCTTTTTTATTTGGTTATGCGGGAACTTCCCTCTCCCCACATAAGTTGAGGAATGCCCACTCTTAAGTTAGCGTAATTCCTGTAGAGGTTATTCTCCGAAACCCCTTAATCCCGTTTACACACAAAAAACCTATAAAACAATTCTTTTGTACGTAAATACCTAAGTTAAAAAAAAGAATGAAGCAAAAACATCGTTTAACCGTTAAACTACTAACCTGTCCAATTATAGTGAAACTGTACATCAATTATTATCGTATTTGATATGACAGTTATCCCAACGCCAACACCAGCCTTTGTGGCGAACTAACCGTTTGTCCGTCAGACCCTATTTACATTTCCATGTGTACAGTAGCAATCAGTAAGTTACCAATTCATTTGCTACTATAATAATCGCGATACACGAATCACAAATTAACCCATTATTGAAGCATCGATCGATCGAACCCCTTACCATTGATAAATCGTCCCGCGATGTTTTTCTAGTAATGAATCATTTATTGGCAACGAGCTTCTTTTGTTTATGTCAACGCGAGCGACTGTTGCCTCTATTCCGTAGCCGCAAGGTCGACGTAGTAAGTCGACGATAGAATAAATAGAACTATTAGAGGTTATTGATAACTCTTCTGAAAATACTATCTGGTCTATCGGGCCCCGAGTGTTATTATATCGTCAGCTCTGTAAATAGCTGGTAAATGAATGGGGCCCGTACGAGACATAAGCCATGCGTATCATTGACAGGGTTGAGGAGTATTTCTGTTTGCTTTAACTATTTCTCGCCAATTTGTGAGAAACGAACTGTTTTACTCTCTTCGATCGTAATTTGTCTTTGTTTTAAAGCATTATTTTAAGATATCTTCAGAAAAACCTTAATGTGTGGACTGATGGCAAATTTCTTCCATTCTTATTTTAAACGTATATAAATATACGGATGTAATCGTACGTTTGAAAAATAAGTAAATTCAGACCACCACCAAAATAGTCTTCTGTTAAAGGATGTTATATTAAAAGTTCTGTAGGCCATTGTTTGGGATCGGGCGGCCGGTACCTAGGTGTTTGGGCTTCGGCGCTATAATTTAATATTTTATAAAATGTCCTTTTATAATTAAGCAAAATGAGATGTCGTGGTTCTGCCAATCTCGTGAGGTTTTTGCGTAATTGGATTATATTGGGTTTATTTTCGTATGGAAGTGTCCTTGTTTATTCAATGATAAGTAAATATTGTGTGGGTACATTTGTACTGAGCGTTCATATCTAAATTTGTAGTCCCTTGCTCACAACACAACTCTGTTCTATAAATCTTATTTAATAGTAGTCTTTTATTTGCACGAGTCATTGATTTACTACCAAACGTAGATAGAGCGCTTCATACAAAAACGCGCTTGAAATCTGTCACCTAATCGACTATACATTTGTACTCGCTGATATATAGCCCGAATTAAAATTACCATAAAGAAAGTTCCGTATTTACCGAATTCAACCTTATTCTACATTATTATCATTACCGCAACTTTTGAATGAGCACTTCGGCATGTTGACGTGCCGACAGCTATGGAAAAGAACTGCACGAATCGCTATTGGGCAGTTCTTTACCGGCCCACTTTTCGAACGTTCATGCGTTATCTACGTTTGGTAGTAAATCAATGGCACGAGTACTAAATATTTAAATGAAACGTCACTTTTCGGATTTACTCTTGTAGGTATATTTGGTTTGAAACATTTTAATTATGTAGCCCGAGGCGTTTTGAAAGCTTTCAGCATTCGTGATCACGGGTTGACTTCCGTGACATCCCGAGGCCACAAACGCTGAAAAGCATTCAAAACGTCTCGGGCTAAATAAATATGCTTAAAACCAAACATACGCGTGTAAATTTGAAAAGTGTCGTTTTATTTAATAGTATTATTGATAATTAGTACGTACTCTCTAAGTTAGTAGGTAAGTCAGTAATAAACGTATTATCAATACATTAATAATGATTTTTTACACAGAACAGGGAAGCTCTTGGCCTTCATTTCACCTGATGGTAAGTGAAGATAAGCCTGAAGATGGAAGAGAGCATAACTGGACTCCTCAATAACAGAGGAAAACAATAATGTTATTGTTATTATGGCGACAATTTTAGGTAAGACGGCGGTAGCTAGCCAGGTGGGTTCAGAAGCCCTACCATTAACCAAACCAAGCAGATAAACGTCTGCCCTCGCGGGGAATTGCACCCCAGACCTCCAGATTAATACGAGTAGTCGATGGTTTTAACCACAAGGTCCCCTAGCTGGACTACGGAGACGGTTTAATAAAGTTTTTTTATAAAAGAAAGTTGTCAATTTCTAGTAAAAAAAAACAAAAAGTGTCCTTAGTACCTGATGGGCCAATTTAAAATTATTTAATGTTCTAACTGTTGCCGGTAAATTCTTCTGCGTGGAATCAGTTATGTCGCGAATACCGTGTATAACGTGTTCCCTAAGGAACTCATTAAAATTCGTAACAATAAGTAGCCTCTCCTACCTCAGGGCTCAATTTGACCCTTGGACCGCTGTTATGTCCCTTGTACTTGTATTTTGGAAATGTGCAAATAATTTTTCAACACACTTGCTCTCTAATTGCACCGGTTTTAGATACATAAAGCAGCTCATAAAACATGCGTGTGTTATAACGCGAATAGTGCGGTTAAAGATCTATAACTGCACAATTTGCGTTATAGAGTTATTTTTTAGGAGCTAGAGGTAATATAAAAGACATCAATGAACTACATTGATTTTTCAAACGATTATTTTCATACCATTATTGTCTACAAATTAACAATGATATTTCTTTATTTCTGTAGTTGCCATCATATGCGTATAATTTAAAGTGTTACAATATTTAAAATCTCAGTATATGGCCCCGATAGGGCATAACAAATCAAACATAAGTAGCAGAAGAATAAACTTATAAGATCTAAAATATGACCATTAAATCAAGTGTCATTTAAAAATTATATTTAAAACTAGCTTCATCGCCCGCTTAGTAATGAAAATATAAAGTACTATAAAGTTTGATGATGTACATATTTAAGCCAACAGAAAATGTCTTAACTATACAGGGTTAATTTTGAGGTACCGGCAACCTCGCAGGACTAGATAGCTAACATCATTAACTACAACGTTTGTTTTACGAGTTTTAAGAAAAGTCAATACATTGAACAAAAATCAATTTTCAAGTTTTTTTTGCACTGTCGTCGTGACATTGATAAGACTATGTTTCATTACAAACGACGCCGACGACGAAAGACAACGCTACGCTCGCGCGCTGTGCGCGTAGAGTAACAAACATTCTAGAGGTATATTAAATTAATATTATTTTTTGTATGAAAGTACAATCTAACGAATTATCAAAAGTCGTAGAACAAACGTTGTAGTTAATGATGCTAGCTATCTAATCCTGTGAGGTTGCCGGTATCTCAAAATTAACCCTGTTTACTATCTCTCTTCCAGTTTTCAGGCACAAAAATCCTAGGACTTCATATAAACTTGCGAGAGCCCTTAGTTCAGCTCTGCTGCAAAATCCATTTTTAGCGAACATATATCAACTATTATCTACCTCCCTAATTGATAAGGACAAGGTATTTATTGTCGGAAGTTTTGCTATATATACCTTCTCCTTAACAATTAGTAATGAACTTCCGAAAAATAACGCCTGACACCATTAATTAAGCTACCTCCCTGCCAAATTTTAAGTTTGTACCACAAAAAAATTAGTACTTCATACAAACTTGTTATATTTAAAATATTCGTCCATTGTATAAATGGTCTCTGCAAGAGCCAGTTCCGTCTTAAATCTATTAAATGGGAGAACCTTTATGCATTCTGGTAGCTTGTTATAAACCTTATTGCACATTACATAACATTTTTTCTGAAAGCATACAATCCTAGTTCTAAGATCTAAAGCAAGCCTATGAGGCTGTCTGGTATTCCTCGGGTGCCTCTACAAAATCGTTATAATTACTCTTAACAAATTTTCCTACCTCAAGAATATACAGGGAAACCACTGTCAGAATTTTTTAATTACGAAAATATGGTCGGTAGGAAACGTCTGGGCGTATGCCAGATATGGCCCTGATGCATCGTTTCTGACCTATTAAAACTTCCGGCATGTGTACACTGTTTCCCCACACCATAATCCCGTACCTCAACACCGACTCAACGTAGGCGTAATAGGCTGTAATAGCTGTTTTCTTCTTGCCATTTTTGCTAGCTTATACAAGGTTATTTTTTAGTTATGAAAAAATGTTGTGTGCTTGTTCAGACAAGCAAACTGAACAACTTTCACTATGGCACCAACTTTGAAACCGCAAAAAAAAAATCAGCCGATCCATACATTTAGGTTCAGTGAATGTTGAACATTTGTATGGAACAGCTGATTTTTTTTGCGATTTCGAAGTTGGTCCCATAGTAAAAGTTGTTCAGTTTGCTTGTCTGAACAAGCACACAAAATTTTTGTCATAACTAAAAAATAAACTTGTATGTATAGAACAAATGAATATCCACCGATTTTATTTATAACCACCTGGACATGTGACTTCCAACAGTTCCAACTTAGCTTTGAGTCAAGTACAACCCCCAAAAATTTCACATTAGATTTAATTCGCTATTTATGATTATGAAATTCAAATCAATATTAATATTTTTACGTCCATTAATATTAATTAGAATTGTCTTACTTAAATTAATTATTAAATTATTTTCATTTATCCATTTGTTAATCAATGTCAATGTATTCAAAATGTCTTGTTCGTACTGTTTCAGTGTAGCATCTTATCACTTGCAATAATTACTGAAACGTCATCTGCCAACTAAATCGTTTTGTGGATTGTCCTGTTTGGAAGATCATTTATAAAGAGCGAGAAGAGAAGAGGGCCCAGCACACTTCCCTGGGGAACGCCCTGATTTATAGTTTCTATGTCAGATCTGCAGCTCTCGTTTATAGCATCAGTGTCAATAAATGATATTTCCACATGTTGGGTTCGATTTATTTAAATACGACTGTAGCCACGTAAAGCCGGTCCTCTAATTCCATTAGCTATCAAATGCGCTCGACATAATCAAGAAATAATACTGAAGTAAATTTTTTTATCATTTGTATTTTGTAAAACTTCGGTCACTAATTGGAACTTGGCCTAGGTAGTATTTTTTCCCTTTTGCCCAAATTGGTTCGCTATTACTGTATATCTTTTCTTTAAAAATGACATTAGCTTTGAACTCATTACTTTCTCAAACAGTTTTGAAAATGATGATAATAATGCTACTGGTCTATTATTATTAATGACTTTCCTGTTCCCCCTTTTTGTACAATGGTTTTATAATTGAATGCTTCAGTTTATCTGGAAATGTCCCAGATTCGAATGAGAGATTAATTAAATATGTCAATACTGGACCAATTTCTTTTTTGCGTTCTTTTAACACGGTTGTAGCGACACTAGCATACGTAACCCACCGCAGTTGTGTTCTTTAGCGACATTATAATTTTTTTCACAGTGTCAGTTCTTACTGGCGATAGGAAAATGGAGTTCCACTGTTGTTGCTGACAAAATCCTCGAAGCATTACTACGAGTATGTTGTACCTTATTGATAAAGTAATCATTGAAAATATTTGTAATTACTGAAGGATTATTTCCAGCCTTGTCATACATTATTTCATGAATGTTTTTATGCTGATTTTTGATGATGTTTCTTTTTTAATAAATAAAAATAAGTTCAAGGCGACATGGAAAACTATTTCCATGTCGCCTTGAACTTATTTTTACTTTCATTATAAATGTATGATTAATACATCTTTATACATACATCGTGTTATGTATTTTACATATTTTAATTTATCAGATTTGCTTTTAGTTTTATAATATTTGTATTATAAAAGCTGTAATATGTAGTGCTTTTTCTTGCTGAATTGTAGAAATATAGTAAAATCTTAAAGTTGAAAGAAAAAAAAACAAACTTATTCCTTTAGTTCGATACAAAATGAAAAGCTTTATTCTTGTAGGTACATAATTCACTTATGCATATGTTACTAAAGTAAATAAAATCCCTTAATGCAAAGCACTTAACTAAATGTTTAATCAATACAAGCCAAGGGCAGGATGGTTCAGGTTTGTTTGATCAATCTCGGTAAGTTCTTGCTAAATTAACTGGGTACAAAAGTCATAATATAACCGGGGTAATTAGATATACAAACAAATAGTTTTATTTCTTTTTCTAAAAAATTAATTGCCTTACATCGTACCTTCGATTGTAAGTTCCTGCGATCACGGGTCAGAGATATAATATTCCAGTTTCTTAACTTATTCTCTCTGTATGTTTATTACTTGTGTAATTCCACAGAATTCCTCCTTGATATTAGGTTAGTTTGTCTAGCTAAGCAGCGGAGCCCTACGGCCTCCGGGAACTGCCCTGGAGATTCATAGCACAGTGTTATGTTAAAAGTATAATTAAATATGCCTATGGTCTTAGGGTCAGTGGGTCTAACACTGAGTTCTGAAGGAATCCCAGTCAATACATTTGAATTTCATGTAATAAACATTGCAAGTTAATTTCCAACACAATTTTCAATGAATTGTCAAAGTTTTTTATTTGTTAGTTAATAAAAAGGACATATGGAGAGGAGAGCACCTATTTTGTGTATAATTGTTGCTATTAGTAAAAAGAAAACAGCTTAATTTGTGAGTTATTTGCCAAAGAAGGATATGAAACTTAATATTGTGAAAATTTAGAATTTAACATGAAATTCGCAAGTGTTACTCAATATATGCATTAATCCCACTAAGATGCCGCTTACTATCAGGTTTTTTTAATGAAATAGGGGATGAAACAGGCGAATTTTGGAAATGTTATATGTTTGATTTAATAATCAATTTACCCACTAATAAAAAAAAATAACAAAATCTGTTTTAAATCACGAAATATAGTAAGATAATTAGATACCTTATTGATTTTTTGCACTTATTGATACAATTTATCAATTTAATTTAATGAATCGCGTTCCGGCGATTAAAAATATTATTTTCCTCAACTTTACTCTTCAAGCTGAAAACAAAAATAACTGACTTTTGAAATCTCACTGTAGCTTTTAAAATTAAATGCACACGGAAAACGGGAGAAATACCTATGGATTTTCTTCGCAGAAATTAAGATAATGCAGAAATGTATATTTCGCAAATCAATATTAAATTACTTCGGTCGATGTCTCACAGACTAATCATAACATAGACGATAGACGCGTTCAAAGACTGAGGTGAAAAATGGGCGCGTTCCATTTACGCACATACTAGAATCGAGGTCCGTTCACCGAATGTTAAGCGTCGTATTGGCGACGGAACCTTCCCTAAAACCAAATTCATTTCATAACATGTGTGTCATGATGTGTCAAGTCAACATACGGATCTTTCGAAATTCTACAATATGCAATAAGTATTTCTAGCCAAAGTTATAAGTTTGGTTGAAAAACGAAACGTTATGAAAAATTAACCATAAACAAACTGTGAATGCTTTCCGAATTCTATTCGACGAAACTATAATTATATGATCTATAAGTTTAAGTGTACCTTATTATAATATGTCTCTAAAAATAATCAAAACAAACGGTCTAAATGTCAAATTCCGAATTTTGAGAAAATGAACCCACTTTGGGCGAAAAAAAACTATCTTTGTAAATAAGGCCAGGATAAACGCGAGATTTATTTTGTTTATGCAAAAAGTGAATAATGACCAAAGATAATTGCAAATGTCACTGACGTGACGTGAAACGACGTTGACGTTGACACTTGACATTGTGAAATTAATTGACAAAGTTATTGTAATTATGATTTTAGTTGTGAAATTTGTGTTAAAACTACAGTGAAACCAAAGTGTTTTTGCAAAATTAGTGTTTTATGAAATTTTAAGAAAAAAGGTGTTACAAATACCAAAAGGATATACCTTTTGGTATTACAGCTTTTTTTAAGGCCCTTGGTTATCCACAGTTCCTTGGTTGAATATCGTACTCGCAACCTATTTACGGGAAAATAGAACTCATATAAAAGACAGAAAAGTTCATGAAACTTGGTAAATTTACCAAGTTTCATGAACTTTTCTGTCTTTTATATAAATGCACAATTCAAATCGTTATCGCAAAAAACAGACGAGAATAATATTTGAGATAAATACTTAAAGGAGAATGCCGAAACCTGTACTCATTGCTTAAAAATGATTTTGATTCCATAAATATCTTAACATTTTTATACTACTTTCAGCAAATTATTAATAATTATTAAATCCGGGTTATAAATTATAAACTTAAAAAAGTTAACCCAAATTCCTGACTTCCGGCAGTTAAGAATTTGACAAAGTATGTGCATTGCCATAACAAAAAAATCGAATCGTAGCAACGAAAAACGAAAAATTGACTCCAGAATAATAATAATTAATTGGACGACGATTGAAATAATTTTTCTTTTGATATATGTTAATATTATGAATAAAAAAACCCGTGCGATTAGGTATTATAAGAATAAACATGTGATCTAGCTGCTCATAACTTTTATCGGTTTTCGGACCGCAGCCTAAAGCTGACCTTTATACTCTGTGATTTCCGGTCGTTGCATAGCTACGCTTAAACGCATATTTTGTTTATTTTGGTTTTGTTATATTTTGCTGATATTTCCGTATATATGAACCAAACTGATGCTAAAAATGTTAATTATTGTGACTAAAAATGCTTATCTGGAACACGGTGGGTGTATTTGCTGTATTGCTTATTTTAGGTGGGGTTTTTTGAAAATATAGTTTTGCAAAAATCTCAGCACTGCGGATTCGAAAAGCAAAATCTTTGATGACGGTGGTAATATTAAACGATACCCTGACCAGTAAAGGTTATTTCATCTAAAAGCAATGAGTACAGGTTTCCATACAAAAACCGGCATTCTCCTTTATCTATATATTGCTTAAAAAAGCATCGCCTGTAGAGGAATGCTTTCTTTGGCACGATTATTTTGTGGTCCACTGAAAATTCCAGAATCTGAGCTTTTTCATGATCAGACAACCATAGACAACACTTCCCTTAGCCTCGATAACATTACTTAACATTAAATCAATACACGAGTTTCCTCTTGTAGTATCAGTAATATGAGAACTTAGGTGTTAATTTCTTATAATTTCATTTAACTGTTTGGTCTTATAATTAGTTTCGAGAGTAGATAGGTGTTATTTAATCCAAAAATTCAGTTTTTGGATTAAATAACACCTATATATGTATTTTTCCTCACAAGTATGTTGAAAAACGTCGTACAATATGCGTGCGTATACACATTCGGTTACGCCTTCGCTTTCATCTCGGGATGAAATTCGGCCTCGTGAGTTATAACCACCATAATGCACTTATATCGTAATGTGCTATCATCAATAAGAAGAAATTAACTGTAACACTGTGTAATACCGAGACATACAATAAAACACATACTTTTATTGTATGTCTCGGTATTACACAGTGTTATAAACAAACTTTTCGGATTTCAGATGCGCTTAACCAATCGAGAGGCGCTATTATTACGTCATTGAAAATTCAATATTCGATTGGTAGAATAATTTTCGTTTTCAATGAAAAATTCTTGCTCCATGGGTCTATTTGTGTCTATGAACATTTAACCACTATAAATAATATCAGAGAATGAACATTTTCACGATAAATTTCATCTTATCATAAACACGGTCTATTATTCTTGGGAAGTTTCTAGACCCAAAAGTTTGTTCGGAGCGGTTCATTTTAAGTCAAGCTGCCTGCCTATAAACTTCCGAACCCCATTCTAACTCTTTAATACCGCTGAAAAAAATGCGAACACCCTCTAGAATGAACGCTCATGAATTTAGCTCCCCTGTATGTTCCGCCATTAAACGATCGCTATTCATATGTCGGAAACTTTTCCAATTCGGAGCGGGAAGGTGAAATGCGACGGATGGCTTATTCGGTGATTGGTTATTGGACTTATGGGATTTGAACACTAAGGATGATATACTGCTGTTGATTTGGCATGTCTAACAATGAACTAGAATACTATCGAGCTTTATGCAGAGTGGAGAAAAGACAAATGGAGGGGAGTACCTACCCTGCGGGCCTAGCACGGGGCGTGGAAAAGATCTCTCTCCACCACTTATGTCTTTTTGACAAGAGAGAAAATCAGTTACTCCCCTGTATCTAGCATGGGGGCAAAGGTTTAAATTTATATCTCTCTCAGTGACATTGGTAGTGGAAAAATTCTCCATTTGCTTAGCACGGCGCTAATAAAATAGAGAAAATTAATCCCTTTTTGACGTTTTTAGAAGAGATATTACTCTTCGAGCTATTGAGGTGCAGACAAAAGGTTTTATACTTAACATTTTTCGTTTTTAACATCTATTACCATGTCGCAAGTGTTTTTTTTTTAATTTTTTCGCTTTACTTGTTACAAATGAAACGGTAGAACAAATCTGAATCGGCTAAAACTATAACATATTATTATGTATTTTTCTTTTTCAATTAATTTTTTAAATCCTCCAAAAAACATTGTAAAGGGGTGTTAGATATACTATATAGTATTAAATTAAATAGTGGTATTATTAATTAAATTGGTATTAGAGAACCCATCTAATAATCTGTATATTTGATGGTAGCTTTTCGAAGCGAAAATGTTTTTATGGAACACACGAAATTGGCATGAAAAGTCAACATGAAAAACGTTGATATTAAAAGTATTACAATCCGTGCTTATCTTGCTTGAACACGCCTATACAATAAACGAAAATAAAATAATTGAAATGGTGGGTCCGCAGTGGAAGTGTCATAGGTATGTTATTAATTTTGAATCTGATAACATACCATAAACTATGAAATTACTTGACTTTATGATTATACCTACAATTTAAAAACTCACCGGTGCGTATGTGACATGAATGTGTTGTCAAGTTCTTTCAATTTGTTTGGGTTATACTCTCTATAATTTTTTTCCGTATATTGGTAGCATTGTTGGGAGAAACCATTTCTCCGGAGTCAAACTAGTCTTTCCCTGGTGCCATGCTAGCTAATAGGAGAAAGATGAAGGAATAGACAAAGATTTGTCCGGCCCCTGGGGAGATTTTGTCTTTGTGCCGTGCTAGGCCCGCTGTAAGATTGATGATTGCCCAAAAGGAGATGCCTTTATTTTCTATAATATGTATAAAAAACTTTGCTATCGTATTCGTTATCGGCTTATATTTCTGTTTTGTTCTCTTTTTTAAATACTATAATAATAGCCCAAATGACAGTAATCGTCATAATTTCTCAACAATTTGAACGAAACTGCAGGGTGTTATTCTTTCGGATGTTAGCTGGTAGGGTTCCATTTTCAGGCATAATCGAATTACCTTAAATATTTGAATGGATTTCGCTCATGATAAAAAAACCACAAGTTAGCACTGCGAACAATTTAAGCTTTAATATAGTAATATTGTTGACAAAATCCCAAATGTAGCTAGGTATACCGCAAAGTAGATAAATTAAACATCTTTTTCTTGCTGGCCTCATGGCTTAAACTGAAGTTACCAAGTACTTCTGCTTATTAGACAAGTGTATCAAGCGCAAACCATTTCACTTAATCTTCTAATTAATGATATTATTTAGAGTTAACAAGATACAACAACTTGTAAGGTTAGGGTGACGTCAGTAGAACGGGTCCAATGTTCTTCCGAGTTTAATCACTATGTTGCTATTCGGCTTTGTAAAACATTTTTTTAAAAGGCATTGTTGTGGCACTAATATCGAAGGTGTTTGTAGACTATTAGATGTTATATGCTTATTATTTAAAAAAAATGTACTATGTCAAAAATAGTTTTAGCATTATTTTGTTAATACGTTTCCCCTTTCAAATTGGCATTGGTTTTATACTGTTACTGTAAGAAATGTAATTCACATTAGTGTAGTGTTTGAACATAGAATAGATAAATAGTACCCACCTACTAGTCTACGTATCGGATAACAGAACTATTAAATTCACAAGTCGGAACTGGATGGGATTTGTTTTCCCATTGGGGCCAAAGTTTTTCTGCTTGGTTTGGTGGTAGGGCTTCTCAGTCCGCTTCGCTAGCTGTAGCCTGCAACCGTCTTACCTTAGTTTGTCGTCATTTTAATAATGTGAATAACATTGTGTTCCGATAAAACTAGAGGTAAGACATTAGAGGTAATTAGAGGTAGAGGTTCCTCGATTGTTGAGGAGTCCAGGTGAAGTTCCTTTCGAACTTCGGCCTTATCGCCACTTATTACCATTAGGTGAGATGAAGGAAAAGAGCTTCCCTGTCATAAGTAAAAAAGATCCAAATAAGTTTTAGTTTAATTGTTAATTTCATTAAATATATTGCTTACATTAAAATATTTAAAAGGAATCAATTAAAATAAAACATTTTTATAGATATTGTTTGCAACTAGGTAGTTCAATTATTTGTATATTTAAGTATATAGGTAGTACCTATAAAGGATGACAGGGAAACTCGACCTATTCCTTGAAATGGGTTATACTAGAGGTCATTAGCAAAAATTAAGTCCAGTGAACCAGGGGTCAAACTGGATGGTTATACCGAGATGTGACGGTTCTTCGATTTTTTGAATTTTTCTGACTTGCTACCAAAAATCATTAATTTTGAATAAACTACTCCACTCTAAACATTGAATTGATACTTTTTTGAAAGCTGAAAACTTTGTGATCATTTAAAAAATACTCTTTAAGGCGACGCATTGAAAATATGTGCAGCAGGGATTTCAATTTTTCTCCGCAGTTACAAAACATTTGTAACTGATATTTAAGTACTTCATTTACCAAGTCTTTGAGAACAATTTGGTAATAGCATTTCACTATTGGATGACTTTTACAGCACAGAAAAAAAGATCAAAAAACGCTTTTTAAAAACATAGATTTTCATTTTACAGGGAAACGAGACCAATATAAGTGTCAAAATTTACTGTATAGATTACTCTAAACACACACTTCAAATTTGTAATTCAATTTTATAAACTAAGCAATAGTTTTTATTATAAACGAAAAATACTATTTTGGCGCATACGTCCTTACGGCCTAAGCTAGCTCGCGTGCGTTTTTGTATGTAATCTGCCCTCCCTCAGTCCGCTACTGACCATAGTCAGCGCCGGATCTGTGTGACTTGATCTTCCGCGCGCCACGATAACTGTAGCGAAATAATATCTTACACACTAACTTTAAAAAATGGGGAAAAATGGTTTAAAAAGGTAAATGAACATCATGATTTTAATAACGGTGAAATGATATATACCTTTGTGTATGTAGGTACATACATACATACGTATGTATGTTTGTATCTACTAATTATTGAAAACTCCGAGTTGCGGTTAGATTAGAATTAAGGATAGTTGGTTACATAACTTTTACTTACTTTTATTCAGTTTTACTTTCCACCATCACAACTTTACAAGCAAAATGGCCTGCATATGATCGATGTGTTTCGGTGGAATATGCATGTACCTTCAAAAACAATTATTACGGAAATAATATTTTGGGAAACTATCGTCAGAACATCAGAACAAAAACTGTTTTTTATATTTAAATTCTTATTATTTATAAATGAATCCGTTGTTGATTACAGCCTTTGCAACATGAATACTAGGTATGCTATCTTTTTATCTATGAATTAGGTACATTTTATAACACGTACCTACTCATACCTAACAATCTTCATTAATACGGAAGTTTTACATTATTATAAATCCTAAAATATGAATATACATTATAATTATAAAATATGAAATTGGACATTCCTACAAAAAAGGAGACTCTATGATGTCTCGCACTCGACAACTGTCCTAACTTAAAAAATAGAGAAATTGACTTTTGATTACCTACGAAATAAATTATTTTTTATCTACATACTATAAAGGCACTAATGTAAAAAGATAACTTTTGTAAAAGAAATGAAGAAAGAAATCCCTTTTTCCTCCACCGCACGCACTCTTTAGTGCAAGGCAACAATGTTCCTTCCCAGTTATTGCGCAGTCGGGACTTCGGGAGCGGTTTTTTTTTCACCCGCACCATGTAATAGAGTCCTTTCTTAGTTAGTGCGCCCCTGAAGTCACAAAACTGTCGAAGTAAGAAAGTTCGTAAAGACACATTTTGCGATATGACTATATTTACTGTATAGCAATCAAAGATTTTGTGTTATGACAATATTGACTTTACAAAGATTCTTTCTTCAATGTATTATTTTTGTTACGACTCTTTTACATTTTATTTTTATACGTATTTTGTAAACTAATACTAAAAAAATAGATAACTGAACATTTCACAGATAACTGAAAATCATACTATCGTGCCTTTAACTGACCAATTATGTGACCAAATACATGATCTATACAATAGTTGTACTTCTCAATATTTAAGTACATGCCAAATAACTTCCCGTCTGCTCGGTTGTAATCATTTTCATAAAAAAATAATTGCGCTCGTTTCTATTGCCATATTCATCTGAAAATCGGAGTGTCACTAATCGGCTTTTTTAGCAGAGCACTGCAAAATTCGGAATAGAATACGGCAACAGCTATATTCTACCCTATTTTGATAAGCAGTAAGTTCATTTTCAGTTAAGCCGTTTTCATTGACGAATTTCATTGACAATAATGCATTATGTCCATGAATTTGTCGATATTTTCCGTAATGTTAAAAACTGAATAACTTGAATAGTATTGCTCCAAAAAATTTTAGGGGTAGCTCGATAGACGCTAGGCAACTCATATTAATAAAAAACATGTGGTTACATTTTTTTAATTTTATCCACCAATAACATTAAATTATAAACATTGTTCTTGTTTACTACAAGATAAGGTAATATTATGAATGAATAAAGCATTTACTACTACGGGCTTAGGAAAATGCGGCAACGTCACATTATTAATTCAAGCAAGATCAATCTACAACATGTTTCAAATAAGAGTTATTATTGTACTAGACACTACAATAGCGAAAGACAGAGATAGTCGGCGCTGGCGCCGATCGCTGGCGGCGGCGTTTTTAGTTTCAAAGTCAATACATCTCGCGAATACACAGATCTTACTCCGGTAGACTGTAGACGTTTACTTGTGCAGTGAAATTAAGTGTTTGGTGTACGCAAGTGAAACCACAAACGTAAGACTTGAAGCGACATATGAAAACTGCATTTCGAGACATTAAAAACTAACCAAAGGGATGTGTTGTGGTCATGTATCTCAAACAGAACAGTTTTACACGTGCACGACTATGTATGAGTCTGAGAAGTTCTCTTAGATTAAGAACTCTTTTGTTATTAGAACTTAAGTTGATTTAAATTGGTTCTTAGGTAGGTAGGTATTTAAAGTTGATTCCAATTTTTTAACTACGCCAAAACAATCTGCCATAACCGTAATACCTACCTAGTACTGTTTGTTTTCTTTAAAAACTTTTTTGTCGGTCCTAAGCCCGTAAAGTAGGAAGGTGAAATTGTTATCAACTCAGTGATGACTGAATAGGCGACGTTGCCAGTTCGCGTTCAGTCAATGTTTTGCCTACAACTTCACTCAGTGTCCATATCAGTGCAGTATTTTTTGGATATTTTAGATAATAAATCTCTTATTAAACAGGTGAGTAAATTTTATTATTAATGGTTAAATAATTCTTCTACCGTGTCCTGAAGCCACCCTTAAACCAGAGTGATAAAAAATAACCGTGTATACACGGTTATTTTTTTATCATACTGGAAAATTTTAGAGGCAGCTCGGTAGACGCTAGACGACTCATATTAATAAAAAAAACATGTGGTTATATTTTTTAAATTTTATCCGCCAATAATATTAAATTATAGACATTGTTCTTGTTTACTACAAGATAAGGTAAGATTATGAATGAATAAAGCATTTACTACTACGGGCTTAGGAAAATGTGGCAACGTCGCATTATTAATTCAAGCAAGATCAATCTACAACTCGTTTGAAATAAGAGTTATTATTGCACTAGACACTACAATAGTGAAAGACAGAGACGGTCGGCGCCGGCGCCGAGCGCCGGCGGCAGCGTTTTGTTGTTTGCTGTCGCTTGTCGGCACGAGCCGGCCGGCTTTAGTTCGCCTTTTGACTCCGGCGCGTGTGAACGTATCGCGATGTCGCGCTCGCGCCTGACGCGCGGCAATCGGGCGCATTCGGAATTTTAGTTTCAAGTTAACACATCTCGCGAATACACAGACCTTACTCCGGTAGACCGTAGATTTTTACTTGTGAAGTGAATTAAGTGTTTGGTGTAAGAAAGTGAACCCACAAACGTAAGACTTGGAAGCGAAAACTGCATTTCGAGACGTTAAACACTAACCAAAGTGATATGTTGTTGTGGTCATGTATAGTTTTAAACGTGCACGACTATGTATGAGTTAGAGGACTTCCTTTAAATTTAGAACTCTTTTGTTATTAGAACTAAAGTTGATTTAAATTGTTTCCTAGGTAGGTAAGTATTTAAAGTTGATTCCAATTTTTTAACTACGCCAAAACAACCTACCATAACCGTAATACCTACCTAGTACTGTTTGTTTTCTTTAAAAACTTTGTTTTGCCGGTCCTAAGCCCGTAAAGTAGGAAGGTGAAATTGTGATCAAATCAGTGATGACTTTGAATCGGCGACGTTGTTGCCAGTTCGCGTTCATTCAATGTTTTGCCTACAACTTCACTCAGTGTCCATACCAGTGCAGTATTTTTTGGATATTTTAGATAATAAATATCTAATTAAACAGGTGAGTAAATTTTATTATTAATGGTTAAATAATTCTTCTACCGTGTCCTGAAGCCACCCTTAAAATAACCAGGGTGATAAAAAAATAACCGTGTATAATAGAAGTACCCATCTATAGACGCACGCATAGCCGTAACCGCTAATGGTAGAAACTTGAAATTTGGACAGTTGTTTTAATTCAAAATGTGGACGCACACTAAGAAGGGGCTTTCAAAATTTTTACCTTATAGGGATGAAATAGGGGTTGCATGTTTGTATGGATTTTTTTTAATTAGCAATGATTTTGATAGAACTCGAGATTCATGCTCTTAAAAACATTTCTTTGGACATGTGTTTCATGGTTTATTGGAATTCACCCCCTTAAGGTGCAACATAGGAGTTGAAAGTTTCTATGGAAAATATTGAAAATCTGCTCCAATTTCTATGAAATTTATTATCCGAGCTCCTATATATAAATAATAATCTTCTATGTAATAGGCTACAAAATTGTTTTCCCTACGGGAAATTATAAATTTCCCACGGGAAAACAATAATAACGCGGGCGAAGCCGCGAGCCGAAAGCTAGTTTATAATAAAGACCCTTTCCTCAATTTTCCATTAAAATTTTTATGGTCATTTGTGGTAGTGTCTACTAGCTAGATTGATAAAAGTACTCTCATTTTGTCTCAGTAAGAAAGAAAAAAAATAAGATCAATTTCTATGAAATTTATTATCCGAGCTCCTATATATAAATAATAATCTTCTATGTAATAGGCTACAAAATTGTTTTCCCTACGGGAAATTATAAATTTCCCACGGGAAAACAATAATAACGCGGGCGAAGCCGCGAGCCGAAAGCTAGTTTATAATAAAGACCCTTTCCTCAATTTTCCATTAAAATTTTTATGGTCATTTGTGGTAGTGTCTACTAGCTAGATTGATAAAAGTACTCTCATTTTGTCTCAGTAAGAAAGAAAAAAAATAAGATCAGTTTTTTATTTGATGGTTAATTTTTTTAAAAATATAACTGAGCAAAATATTCCATTCTTTTGTAAAAACTACAATTTGACTGACATAACACAATATCAAATAGCTAAAAATAAAGAGAGACACAATACAGTCGTATTTTTATTTAATACAGCGATAATTTACAGGATTAACAAAGGTTGTAGAAGGAAATAAAGACCTAAACCGGTTTTTTTTTTCATTAAAGCACAGGATATAGAGTCATAACTACGAACTTTTTTTAATTGCGAAAAAAGAAAGACTAAAATCAAGGTATTTACTATTTTTGTTATTTAACAAAATCATTATTTACACATTTTTTTCCTACTTGAATCATTAAAATAAGTTTTAAAGTTATTTTTTACAAATTTTTGAAAATTCAAACAGTCGTTACCCAAAATATCAAATTTTGAGTTATGACGGTACATGTTGTCATGTGCGGTCTATGTTCCCGCGAAGCGCGCGAGTCGCATCAAGGCGGCGCGGGCTGCCGCGCGCCAGTCGGTCGCATCGCGTAACTTTACCGGGGTGCGAGCGGTGCGCGAGGCGCGGCACCCGATTTCAAAGTAATAGTTTATCAAGGCGTCGCCTTAAGAGGATTGTGAAGTAATCGTGCGCGGCGCGAGTAGGTATTTTCTAAAATGCTATCTGTTTCACACCGCTCGGCCTCCCGTCTGGCGTATACACCACAAATACAACACGCGCAAATTCTCACGCACACAACGACAGCAGAGGCGCGTTCAGAGCCTTCGCGCGAAGTACAACTTTTCGCTCTAACCCCGTTCAATGCCTTCGAGCGTGACAACCGGGTGAAACAACCGGCCCGTTCAAGACCTTTGAGTGTCGGCGCGAGTTACAACCGAACAACCATCGAATTTGATGGTTGTAAACCGCTCTGACGTTTATGACTGAAATACTCTTACGTGATTGGATGATATTGGCGGCCATATTCTATAATGTTATCTACTAGAAAGAGAGAGAAATAAAAAATCATGTGAAAGAGGGAGATAAAAGATTTGGTTGCTGCAATCCGTTCAACGCCTTTGAGCGAGTTAAAAAACAACCGGACAACTACGAGTACACCCAGAGGCGCTGAACGCGCCTCAGCGCGCGACTCCTCGGCGCGAGAACTCGAGATCATTATTTTACCGTTTGTAATGTTTTGCGTTGCTTAGGTATTCCTGACTGCCTTTCCGCTCGCAACTTTGCCTTCGTTATTTTCGTGAGGGAATTTTGTTTTCCCGTATGAAAAATTATTTTATAACCTTATATATCAGTGATAATGTAGCATTCTATTAGTCAATTTTTTTTTTAAATCAGCCTAGTAGTTTAAAAAGAAAATAAAAAAAATAGCTTTATTTCTAAAAATCATTTTAACAATAATTGGCTAGATGACTAAAAAATTTTTTTTGCTTTAATAGAAGCTCATTTATATAATAAACAGAAAGAAAAAATCTGTTTTCGAATAACTATAAAAACAAGATATAAGGTATTAAAGATTTTTCTCCATCTCTTTTTAGCAAAACGGCATTTTACATGGAGTTTTTATGGCCGTACTCAACGATGACGTCACGGTTGATGTCGGATCTCTCTGTCTAATCGCTTCAAAATTAACAGCTTAAAATGTTTGTATTTTATGTATTTCTAAGCCGATTTTAATTCTAATTTCACATGATTGCATCTTTTTCTACGCTATTTTAATATTTTACGTCGAGATGTGAAAATGAGAATTCAGTCATCATACCAATTACGCCGAGACTTCCCAGTGAGCTAGTTTTTGAGTTTATTCATTACAAACAAAAATACAAATCTTCTTTCTTTATAATATTTTAGTAGATAAGTTTCGTAAATTATTTCAGTATTCCTTTGAAATTTATAGTGTAGGCACTTACTTGGTATCCCTACCAAGTCCTACTTTATAGGACTGAGCTGTTATTTGTTATGAAAGAACCTATCTATCGTACATTTACCTGTCTAAAGAAAATGACTTTTTGTAAGATGAGTGTTATACTGAATTAAAATGTTTTTCATTTGAGATGTGAATCAATAATGGATACTTTTATGAAAAAAATAAACACTAAACATAAAATGACATTTACAATTGTTTAAACAAGAACAGACCTCTTGTTAACTTAAAAATAAATAACAAAAAATCTATTATTTTAGATAGATAAATTAATTCTTTTACATACAAACTAAATAGGAGCAGGGATTTAAAAAATATAAAGTAATAATTATGCATCAAATAAAAAATACCTCTCATTTTTATACACTAATCTTGGGTAGTTATACTAATAGGCTTAGAATTCTAATTTTTACCACCTCCGTGGTCTAGTGGTTGAGGCCACCGGATGTTGATCGGGAGGTCCGTCCGGCGGGGTTCGATTCGTCGGGTTCGTCCGGACTACAAAAACATGAAAGTTAGAAATAATATAAGAATAGGTACAGACAACATCACACATCATTATTGAAGACGGTGCCAAATTTTAAGACTTTCTAGGAGATCATCGTTTGGCACCGACTTCAATATAGAAATGTAATGTTGTCTGTACCTATTCTTACACTATTTTTAACTTTTCAGTGTTTTTAATTTTTTTTTACCATTTTAGTGAAAGAAACCCTGATTAAATTAGGGTGTCCCTCGATTTTCATAGGATCCCATCATCAGAACCTGACTTCGAGGGACCACCCTAGGAGTATACTCTACCGAATACAAAAAGAATTTTGAAAATCGGTCCACAATTGGCGGAGTAATCGCGTAACATACACACAAAACGGTTGACACGGTTAGCGCAGAGGTCGAGCGATCGCCTACTGCGCAACAGGTCGCGGGTTCGATTCCCGCGCGGGACAGATGTTTTGTATGGCCTACAGAAATTTGTTCCGGTCTGGGCGTATGTGCATGTGATATTATATGTTTGTAACTGCACCCACGACACAGTAGAAAATCCTAGTGTGGGGTGACGTTTTTATAAAAAAAAACACGTTGGACGCACCTAAAAATTTAAAGATTTCCCTCCATTTTTATGGGATCCCATCATCAGATCCTAACTTTGGTAACCGTGGGACCACCATTGGAGTATAATCTTGAGAATACAAAAAGAATTTTGAAAATCGGTCTGCAATTGGCGGCGTAATCGCGTAACATACACAAAAAAAACATACGCATCAAATTGAGAAACTCCTTTTTTAAAGTCGGTTAAAAAATACCTATTAGTATATGTAATCAGCTGCTTTAAATTTTATAGTTAAAATGAAAAAAAAAAAACTTCAAAACCGTACGAAGGGTGCCTTCTTCCCATATATGCCTACCCTGCCTACCCTACATACTCGTATATTATTTAGGTACTTTGTCGTTTGTATTTTTTATACAATCGTAGATTCCATAACGCGAGTAAAACCTTAGAGCCCAGCTTTAGAGGAATAAAATTCAAATAAAATAATATTAAAACTAACGCTACTTGCATAGTCTATTACACGTTTTTAGCTGCTCCAACTTCATACATTGCATAACAAATACCTATCACAAGAAACAAAATACGAATTTATTTTGAGTTGGTTTCTTTATGGCACATATTTATTATAACAAACAACTACTTACATACTTACATTTTTTTCCTTTTTTGGTTTTGGGAATTTACAGTAAAGTTAACAGGCTACAGGCTGCTACTGCTAACCCTTAAATAAGGAAATTTGTATTGAAATAAAATCTTTAAAATAAAACACTAAAATCAATCAACGTATTCAAAAAGATATTTACTTTTTCATATAAAAGGTATTTGTGAAGATTAATAGTTCCGACTTGAGTAATAACTTCCACTATTGATCGATATATCGATATTACTTTCTCCTCCCTAGGCGACAATAACTACGATAACATTATGTCACATCACTGTCACTACATTGTACCCCTGCCCCCGACCCGTATCGTGCGATAGAGATAGTTGCAAGAAATGGTCGAAATTGCCTACAATTCCTGTTTGAAATATTGTTTCGGGCGATAACTGTTTTACCCCCCTAAACCTTTATGAAATTAGACGCTTTTGGTCTCATTAGATTCAGTATACCTTAATAATTATATGTTTGTACGTTGCTTTTTTTGTAATTCAGTATAATTTAGTCAAAAAAAGACAAAAATGCTCAAGATAGTTTTTAAGGCGATATATCGAAAATATTGGTTATTTTTAATGTAATGTCATAGGTAACTGAGAGATCTTACAGATCTGAAAGTCAAATATGTGTTTCTTCATATCTTTAGCTAGTCACGAGCAGAACCGAAAACGCGATTTAAAGATTTTGCCTCGATACTTTTTATTTTTGAAATTACCTCTTAAAAATAAGAATATTCAGGATTACTAGTAAACGGTGTTTGGTATTAATTAAAAAGTTCCTTAAATAAGTAGCCATCATCAGTATCCAGAATCGTACAGAAGCATTTTTTTCTAATCATTATAGTTATTTTTTCATAAAATAATTTGTATTTTGTCGCTTACGTCGATAATTTCTAAGCGATCTGATTGCATGCGGGCGCAACGCATTCATGACTTTGTTGACATAGATATAAAGACTAGCTGCTTGAGCACGGGGGGCGCCCCGCGTTTACGTATAGACCACGCCTCCCATTGTTTGATTCATTTTCGATATAGCGCCTTAAGTCGAAAATAGATATTTAGATGCTAATAACTTATATTCTGAGCAATATTTCTTCAAAATCAAAACGTACAAACCTAGTTTTTCATTATATCTACAAGATTTCCAAAAATTATGAAAATTGGACTATGTTTAGAGGGAGAAAAGCGTTATCGCTTTTTGTATGAAAATTTACAGCTTCACAATCCTCTTAATGGACGGCTCTATCTTTCTTTTTCTTGGGTTTTGGCACTTAGGAGCCGAAAAGTGGAAATTATGCTAATTTGTGATGCCATCACGATCGAACGTCGACTTGTCAGTCCAAAGAATTTTTTTAGATAATTTGGGTCTTTCTCGGCATTAATTAAAAATCTACAAAAATCCATCCTCCTCACAGGATCACCCTCTTCAAACACATTATGTCAGCGTTAATACTATTGTTACTAAAGTCCTTTTAATTTTGAGATTATATAAGTTTTGGGCAAGCGCTTTTTTCAAATGATCACAAATTTTTCAGCTTTCAGAAAAGTATCAATTCAATTTTTAGAGTGGAGTTGTTTATTCACAATTAATGGTTTTTGGTAACAAGTCAGAAAATTTCTAAAAATCAAAGAACCGTCACAGCTCGGTAACCATCCAGTTTTGACCCCTAGTTCACTGGACTTAATTTGTTGCTAATGACCTCTAGTATAACCCTTTTCAAGGAATAGGTCGAGTTGCCCTGTATACCTAAAATATAAAATATATGTACCTTTTATGTGCGTATTTCTTAATGTATAATATATTTCAAGCTAATTGATCGCCGTATAAAGGTAAAGGCAAACAACTGCTAATATAACAAGCCAAAAAGCGTCCCCGATCCCCACTCATCTTCGTAAACACTTAACGTTGTAATGAAACTGTCAATATTTCGGCGGCACACGTGAAATTCATTTATCACTATCCTTTTCGGGCCAACAATCCAGCGACGTGCTGGCAGAGGCGATGTAAATTTGATTCCCATCGAAATCCCCGGGGATTGGCCGGGGATCCCCCGGGCTTCGCAAACAGAATAACTCGCAGTCGATGTGACGGGTGAATAAATTTGTTTTTGCAAATTACGACCGACCGTGTTGGCGTCCCTCGGTTTTATTTTAATGGCATATAGCGGAACGAAGTTACTGTTGTTAAAGAAAGGTTTACCTTCGTATACCATTAGCGAAACGCTGTTTGCTTAAATGCTGTTGTCGGGCGCTCCCGCCGGCCCGCACTGGGCCTGCGTGTTAGTAGCCTAGTAGTGGAGAAGATGTGTCCTCTCCACTACTGGGCTATGGATGGAGAGATGGATAGTATTTCCAAAATTGTTTATATTGTTATTTTTCCACAGTTAAAAGTAGGATAGTGAATTCCACTAAAGATAAAGAAACAGGTCCTTATCTTAGTAAGCGTGAGTGAGGACCTCAAAGCTTATTGCAAGGACGCTATCAGTGTGTTCGAACTGACTAACGCAAAGATGAAGAGCATGAAAGTATAGACAATGACTTATTTTGAAGCTATAGTTTTCACTTGTTACATCTATGGGAGCTGAAAGGTTATGGTCTGTGTAGTCAAGTCATATCGTTATTTGTTGAATGTGAGCTGTTCAGTAGCCTAAGTGGTTCTATGAATCAAAAATAGTAATAATTATGAACACGGGTATCGTGGTGGCGCCTGCGGAAGAATTTATCTATCTTCTAATATATAAAATTCTCGTGTCACAGTGTTTGTTACCAAACTCCTCCGAAACGGCTTGACCGATCTTTATGAAATTTTTTGTGTATTGCGAAACGTAGTTCGCCGGCACAGCTAGTAGTTTTATAAAACTGTTGCTGAGTTATAAAATGATGGTGGTAATTAGTGAAAGCATCGCTTTATTGTCGCAGCGTAACCGCTTAACAACCAGACGGTCTACCGCCTAACTCATAGCGATCACTCGCTGTCGGTTTCGTGACAGTAGAAAAATAACTCAAATGTCACCTGTGACATTAAAACTATTGTTCTAATGTCACGACAGCGATAGCGAGTGATCGCTATAAGTTAGGCGGTACGGCCGCAGGGCTTTATTTTTTTGGCACCCAAATTGTATAAAAATTCTCGACCTCATTCATGCATTAACTATCTGGCCGTAGCTGGATAGCGGTACAGGGCTACCCCATTAACTTTCAGACATGGGAGCCGTCAAGCGCCTGCCAATACCGGCGCTCAAAAACAGACCTGCGCCTGTCTAATTGGGGATTCCATCAAAAAGCTTCGGCAGATGCTTATGACTGATAATCAATCAATCTGGCGGCGTGATTCCGCGGACTCATCAAAAACATCTCTTTCAGCGGCTATCGTTTAGATAACACTCTTTGGTAGCTATTTACAAAAAAGCTTTTATGTTTACACAAACTGAATGGGGTTCGCGCATGCTTATATTAATTATGTTGAAAGGTAATCAAATTAAGCGAGAACATCTTAGTTTTCTAAAGCAGAACAAATGGCATGTTCCTCTTTAATCTTTTAAATTTCTATACCTATACTATTAATAGTGAATACAATATTTAATTTGTAAAAGTAACCGACACAGTTGAATGACAAAATAAAATATTTTGCAATTTGTAGTAGGTACTACAGATTGCAAAATATTTTATTCTTTGTTGTTTTTTTTTCCTTTTAAGGGATCGCCCGTTAACGGGTCATTCGACAGGCAGTACGTGCCTGTCACTTATAATAAATCCACGAGCCACGATCTTCGTCATTTCGAACGATATCACATGGAAGTAGGTCAGCTCAATACGGTGCCTCGGTATCGGGTTACTGGCGTGATGTGCACCTCTGACGTTAACGACTTCCATATTGAAATAATAATTTGTCGTACAAAGTAGCATTGAGTATATTCATGCAACGTGACTAACATTACATGTTATTGTGCTCTGGATGATCTTACCCTCACGCTATTTTTACAAGCTTTTATTTACTCTCACCTGTCCCGTGTCTGTGATGAAATCTTGCAAGCTAATTTTGACCCACTTCCCGATTTCAGATTCAGCTGAAACTTTGCATGCATATGTACCTATATCGCGTGACAATGCAATAATAAAAGTTTGTTTAAAAAAATTACTCTTAATTTATTTAAAAATGGCAAAGCTGTCTATTTCTGACGCTGGATAGCTTGTAACTGTATTGGTTTCCTGTCTGTCTAGGCAAATTGCTTTGTTGTTAAGGTTTCTGTTTCAGAAATCGTGAAAGATGTATGAGTATGAATGTACGAGTAATACTTGTAATAGATATTTGCCATCTATAGCAAATTATGTCAGTCACGTGCATAGTTCACGATTTCTATTACAGGATCTTAGGCTCTCTGATCTTGTTAACCATATAGCAAAACCCTTTCTAAATGCCTTCAAAGAATATGAGAACTCAATATGTTTTACCTATTCTATATTATGTTAGTAGTAGGTAATATTTGTCTAAATTAAGTGATTGTTTTGCCAATGAATATCATTAAAGATATCCGGCAAGTAAATGATTCGAGATTTAAAAAAAAATATTTATTCCTTCGAGTCATCTCACCGCTAATTTTGTGTTATATCATGACTAGCTTTCAAACTTCCATCTTATCGTCAATGTTAATAGCACTATTCCTGATTCTTTACCTATGGTGAATTTACACTTATTTGTATTTTACCTTTAAAATCTACAAAGTTATTCATTAATGATGCCCCAAATTTAATCACTCTGCAACCAGAGGCAATATCTACCTAAACAAATGGATGCTTTAAATATAGCATTCACTTACTGCTATTCGTTAGGCCTACTATTGATAACTAAAACGACTTATTTCTCGAAAATTCTGCCTAGGGACCATTGAGCGAAGGTTCAATTAAAGTAGTTAGAAATTCGGCTATATAAAACCTCTTTCCCACCCCCGTATTTGTACTCGGATTCATTATTCAGGAGGCCGGGAGAATGGATGACGAGTAATATCCAGCCCTTTTAAGGCGACTACAGACTCGCAGCGCGTGTAATGTAATGGGCCTGACTGATCGACCGGCATTAGCGCATAACACAACGAATTCAACAGTTTTATTCCGGGTAGGAGAGGAGTTTTCGTTATCATGTCACAATAAGTTTATAATAATAAATATTCATGGAACACCCTGACCAAAACTATGCAAATAGTTTTAATTTGAATTCAAAGTTTGTTCACAGCCAACTGAGAGCCTAATCAGGTAAATATTATTCAATTTAAAAACTCGTTAAATTTATGGCCTACCGAGAATTGGTAATCATGTGTTTAGGCGCACTTCGATAGACCTGCCACTGACTTCAGCTGAATAGTATCGAAGTTGAATGATTTTTGAATTCAAAAACAATAAAAAAGGAAGTAAAAAACTAAAGCCTTACTACAAAATGGTCAAGTTCCAAAAAGTATGAACGAAGAAAATATTACATTATGAAATTGTCACGCACTGTGGTCAACACGTGAAGCTTTACACTTGCGTTAAGAAAACCGTCGCTAAAGGTGAAACTCAAAATCTGGCCTGTTGCCGTGTGTATACCCAATTCAGTATTATATTACAGCCACTTTGTTAAAGCTTGTGATAGCTTATTACTCAAAGTGTATTGTTTTGTTAGAGTAGATGTGTCTTCCAATATGAGGTTAATTTCGGTCTCTATCAATCTGTTGAAATGAAATTTTCGCTAAATATTTAATTGCACTTGTTAATTTAGCAGAGGTCGAGTGATAGCCTACTGCGCAACGGATCGCGGATGCGATTCCCGTACTGGACAAATATTTTGTATGGCCTACAGAAATTGTTCCGGTCTGAGCGTATGTGCCTGTGATATTCTATGTTTGTAATTGCACCCACTACACAGGAGAAAATCCTAGGGTGAGGCGACGTTTTTTTTAAAAAAAAAACAATAAGTACATTAAAAATTTCACAATCAAACTGCAAAGCTTAGGAATATAAGCTATAATCCATTGTTGAAATAACGAAACTTTTGTTTATTTCAAGATTCATTTTCAAAACTGCTATATCGATTTCCGATCGGGTTGTTGGTTTGAACAAAGCAGACAATGATAAAACGTCGTCTGTAGTCGTCTTAACTGTTAACAACCTGAAATGAGTATTAGGATTCTTTAACACATTACCGAGGTTTTGTCGGTCGTAAACCGCGAGTTAGCTTATTATGAGGATTAGGGAAATGAGTTATTTATACTTTATTGCGACGAACGTAGAGAATATACAAATGACTCAAAGCTTTATTGTATCTGCATAAGAAGATTTATTGAAAAGAATTAAGTATTTAGTCCTGTGAAAACACTTTTAAATTAAATAATAACTCGCTAAGTAGTGTGGTGGATATAAGTGAATTACGTGTTATTTCAGTCTGTTGAAGGTAATTTTCTATTGTGTTTGCAATACCTAAAGTTTCGAAAGTGAAAATAGTTTTATTTATAACAATGTACTCCGTTAATACAATACTTCAACACTATTTCTTTAAATTAAATATTGGGTCTGTCATAATGACTCTCAAAGGAAAAAGTAGGGGAAAAAGATAATGATGAATAATATTGTCTGTGCGAAACGAGAACTGCCGCGACTAGTGAACTATGGCACAGCTTTCAGAGGAAGCTTATTTCTATTTTCGCTTATCTTGTGCTCTAAAGTGTGATTATTCGTCAACTATACAGATTGGTGAAATGAATAATTAAAGCAAAAAACGCAGAGTCTACTTACAGAAAATATATTTCTAAATTCTCAATCATCGCAATTTTCTATATTTCTATTATACTCTTACGTAATGTTTCCTCATTGTTGTAGATGGCCAACCTTACAGCGTTATAGTAACGCTGAAAAGTTGGCGATCTACACGCGATTCGCGAATGCTTTGTCGGTAAAAAGCACAGTTACTTTATCTATTTATTTTTATGTTTTTAAAAACGTCGCCCCACACTAGGATTTTCTCCTGTGTGGGTGCAGTTAGAAACATAGAATATAACATGGACTCTTTTTATTCACCAAGCAACATAAACTTTGTCAATTCTAATAAAGATAATTCTTTGATTTACCCACGCTTCTACGGTGAAGGAAAACATCGTGAGGCAACCTGCGTACATCTGTGAAGAAATTCAAAGGTGTATGTGAGGTCGCCCTATCCGCATTGGGCCAGGCGTGGATAACTAAGGTCTAATCACCGTAACATAGGGTAGGCTCGAGTCTAAAATTAGGTGGGCCGTAAAATGAGCTGTGATGTAATAGTTTGATTAGTTGTGTGACTACCTAAATGAAAAAGTTAAGCTGAAAATGAACATGAATTTAATTAGAAATTGAAAGGGGGTTAGGAAATTCGACGGCGTGTTTTTTATAGATTATATTTTGTACTATAGTGTATAGTACTAAAGTGTAACTATAGTTTGTAATTAGTTTAATTGTTTATAAGATTGGTATAGTCGATATTTTAGGGTAAATATTTACTTTTAACTTACAATTTTATTTCAATATATGTAGTAATAATTCTTTAAATTAATAATAAATTGACAACACTAAAAAATGCAATGAAAATTACGAAAGCACGAGGACTTGATCATCGTGAATGCTTAATTATTTTTGCCAAGTGATTTATAAGAAATCATAAATAGTCCAAAGATTAGCGGGCAGGATTAATATAACAGTGAATACTTTGCCATCCATTTTTAAACTACCACGTTGTATAGTTATTATTAAGTTTTATTTATTTTTTCAATTTCTGTGAGGACAGTGGAATACGTCTATAAAAAAACCCAACGGCTGTACTGACCTCGTTTTAAAATGAGCATGTTTTGAACTTTTAATTAAAATTCTAAGTATGAAATTATAGAAAGGCGTTAATTTTTGATACATATAATAAAATACTTGTTACAAATATTAATTTATATAGTTTTTTTATTTTTTAAATTAATTTATATAGTTCAATTAAATATTATTATTAATCATTATTTTCAGTATATTTTCATTTTTATTATTATAATTTTAATTAAATGATATGGATGTAAATCGGGAATTAACATCTTTTCATTTCATAAAATGTAATGTTGTCAGTTAATGGTGTGTTGAGTTGAATCAAAAACCGCTCATAAATAAGCGAATTCTTCCCGCTGCGTCGTCACGTCCAATTAAGCTGAATAAAAATGTTAAACGTCTATTTGCGACGTTTTTTCGATTGAAGTTGAATTTAAGTCGCCCGAGAGGACGTGGAACGGTCCGGTTGCACCTCTGGGGAGTGCGTTTTGGAACAAATTAATGTTTTTTTTGTCGGTTCGGTATCAAAGCAATTAAATGAATTGTTAATTTTGATGTTTTGCGTGACTAATGTTCACAATTTATATACATAGCGGTTAAATATTCACGCTCTGGCACTCCCCATTAACCCGCATTGGGTCAGCGGATTGAAATGACTCAAACGCTTCTATGCGGAAGACTTATGCCTGATTGTAGCCACTTACCTAATATCAGGGTCCTAATTCTGCTAATGTTAACGTCTTTATCGTGTTTCAATAAAACTGCTTTTGTAGCTTTGATACGCATTTCCTGGTGTAATTTATCCGCACTACGATTTCTTGATAAGTCTCTAGTGAAAAACGTTTTAGTTAGTAATCGGTTAACCAACAATAACTGTCTTAAAACCGATTCTATTGAAGCGTTATTGACACGCCACAAAAGCGTTAACGCTAGCAGAATAAGGCCCCAGGTCAGTCTACTTTTTACCAACTTTGTTAGATATAAACGAAAACATAAGACTATGTTAAAAAATTAAGGGATGTGAGAAATATCTACACGAATAGCTCACTAAATGTATGTGCGACGCGGTAGGCCCTCGTCACCAGACGTGTTAAACTTAAGTCAGTTTGGGCCTGAGTCACGCACCGAACGGGCGCGACGCAGCTTTGTTTATTTTGCAGCGGCGCATGAGCGCACGTGCTGCAAGCTAAAATTGTTCATAACTTCAAGGCTGTCACTCGTCAAAAATGCAACATTTTTATACTTTATAACTGGCAAGAACAACCTACATTGTTTTGCATTTACGACAAGTGGGTCTAGTCAAAGTCACCTCGCATTCTTTGCGTTAAAACGCATATAACCTTAATGGGAACGATGAACGATTTATTTAACGGATTATTTTTCCAGCAGGAGCCAAATTTTGTGTGTGTGTGTGTGTGTTTGTTCAGGCAAGCAAAATGATGATCTTTTACTATGGGACCAATCTCGAAATCGCGAAAATAATCAGCTGTTCCATAAAAATGTCCACTGAATCTAAGTGTATGGAACAGCTGATTTTTTTTCGCGATTTCTTTGTTTGGTCCCATAGCAAATGCTATTCATTTTGCTTGTCTAAACAAGCACACAAAATTTGGCTCCTGCTGAAAAAATAGAAAATAAATTTAATATATTTTTTTTCGGACATAAAAATATTTTCTAGTAAACAATGTATGCAAATATAATCAATATTCTTAAGAGGACTGTGAAGTGCTAATTTTATAGCTCGAGTATGAACTTTAAAAAATTCAGTTTATTGCACACCGCTTAGAGTTGAAAATCCGAGGCAAATGCCTACATTTCTTATTGAAATATTGCCTCGGGCGATAACTGTTTTACCCCCCTAAACCTTTACGAAATCAGACACTTTTGGTCTCATTAGATTTAGTATACTTAAATCTATGTTTGTACGTTTTGCTTTTTTGTAATTCAGTATAATTTTATCAAAAAAGATATAAATGCTCGAGGTAGTTTTTAAGTCTAAAATATGGATATTTAAATGCTAATAATTTATATTCTGAGCAATATTACTTCAAAATCAAAACGTACAAACCTGGATCTTCAGTATATCTACAACATTTCCAAAAATTATGAAAATTGGATAATGTAAAGAGGGAGAAAAGCGTTATCGCTTTTTGTATGAAAATTTAAAGCTTCACAATCCTCTTAAGCTTCAATTATTAAGTTTCAGTTTGTTTAACTATAAAAACTTAACTCAGTTATTAAAATGTTAAGATATATTATTAGTTGACAACCCTGGCAGGTTGCCGGCTATGTACGAGGTTTACAAAAGCCGTTTCTGCTGAGCAATGTCCTATTTTAGCGCGTTTCCTGCGCCGCTGATGAAATATACTGAGTAATTATATACACACAATGCTGGCCTTTATTTAAGCACTTAAAACAAAGCTCTGACTACATTTAATTACTCTTTTCATTTATACCATTTTAAAACGGATGCGTCTTGTATTGGAATGCAAGCATATTTATTTACTCAACAAATATCTCAGCAAAATTAAATTTATAACTTTAACATTTGAAAAGATCCATCAGATAAAAGCGACAAAACTGAACAGCATACGTTATACTGGGTTAAATTTAATCTGGAAGCAATGTTAAAATCTCTATAAAAACATCAAAATATTTTTTTTGTCATTAAATTTTTTTTATTAAAACAATTTTTTTTACAACACAAGTCACAAACAAGCGGTAATTATGGACGCTTGCTCATTGCCGGTACCCAACCAATACAACTGCCGCACAGGAACACAGCATAGTAATATTTTGCTACGGTCTTCTGCGGGGTGAAGTTACCTTCCCAGTCGCTCTTCCTCATACGTGCATACATATATGTACTTACGCCTCTTTCCCATGGGAAAGCAATACCATTACACCATACTATTTTCACAGAATCTGGATGTTTTTAATTATGTAAATCGGATAACATTTACCAAAACGAGAGGTTAAGATCTGAATCTGAAAGTTTGAAAGCTGTAACGCCTTGTCAATAACTATACCTATATTACTGTCAATATAAACATTAACTTTTAAGAAATAGGAAACAGTGTCGATACTGCTCAAAGAATTTTTATGCTACTTTCTTGATACTGCTACGATATGACATCATTGTCGTGTTTAATTAAAAATAGTACACTTTCAAAGATCAACTGTATTATCATTATAAACCAACCAAATGATATACGAGTAGGACTCATTTTATAATCCATATTAAAAGGTAAAATTTTGCACGACCCAGAGAAGTACTTAAAGCTTTTGGCAGAAACTTGTGTAATAAAAAAAAATAAAAACCGACTCTAAAAACACTGAAAAGAAAAAATAATACAAGAATAGGTACAGACAGCATCACACTTCTATATTAAAGTCGGTGCCAAACGATGATCTCCTAGAAAGTCTTAAAATTAGGCACCGACTTCAATATAGAAGTGTGATGCTGTCTGTATATTCTTATATTATTTTTAACTTTTCAGTGTTTTTAAAGTCGGTTTTTAAATTTTTAGTTTTTTAGTGAATGGAATCTTTTTAGTGGATTTTGGTGCGAGATTTGAAATTGAGGTGCGAGGTCAGGTCAAGCCGAGAAGTTAAGGATCCTTCTATCATTAGCTCGGTTCATGACTACCAGACGCAAATACGTGAATAGCTTCGGAACAAACATGAAACACGTTGGACGTACCTAAAAAATTTAAGGGTTTACCTCGATTTTCATGGTATCTCATCATCAGATCCTGTTTTTGGTGACCTTGGGACCACCCCAGGAGTATACTCTATTGAATACGTAACATATACACAAAACACGTTGAAAATACCTATAAAATTAAAGGGTTTTCCTCGATTTTTAGGGGGTCCTATCATCAGATCTTGACTTTGATGACCTTGGGACCACCCCAGGAGTATACACACACTGTCGAATACAAAAAGAATTTTGAAAATCGGCGCACAAATGGCGGCGTAATCGCGTAACTAAAAAAACAACAAACGAATTAATAACCTCCTCCTTTTTTGAAGTCGGTTAAAAAGACACAAATTTTATGTGTGCACGCACAATAGGTTCCCAGTCCAGTTGGCTTACTCTTAAACCAGTTCCGATGGATCGTCATTGGGTTGAGTTGAGCTTGAGTGCCAACACTAGTGCCAAATTGGATTCGTATGTTGAGAAAATTTAATAATACTGAGATTGGTTCATCTAAAATCCGTGCAATACGGGCTCAATTTGGAGCCTATGCGAAAAAATAAGCTTACTGAAAATCACAATCTCAATGCCGATCGATCGGAATTAGTTCAAAAGTAAGCCTACGAATGTAGAAGTAACGAATAACTAATAATAGAATAAAAGCACCGTGTTCCTCGCTAAAGTGACCCAAAAATAACTTTCGAACATAATGTTCCATAGCTTCAGCACTAATAAAGCAGGGGCGTAATTTAATTTAGCCAGTTTATAGTTCGTAGTGTCTTAGTTTATTGAAATATAGGTACAAAGTCTGGCGTATAAGTAACGCGCTCAAGAGATTTGCTCTTATCAACACAGATTGGAAATAAATTGCTCTGGGAATTTTGCTATGGCACAAGAGGGGGGCGGAGAGCGGAATTAAAGCAGTGTTACTTTACGTCTACTGCAACATAAGTCTTAAGTTGTGTGCGTCGGTGCAAAATGAGGACCTGACGGGAAATCATAACGAGATGGAGATGGAAGCAAGTAATTCTTTTGTAGTGGCTAAGATATGTATAAACGATAAGATGGTTGAGATTTGATTCCACAATCATGTATTCAAAACCTAAACACAAATACTTAGTAACTGTAGAAATGTAATATTCTCTAAGCTTCGGAGACACTTTTTATGCCTGATCAAACCTACTGTTTATTATGAGATGATATTGTTAAGCCGACTTATATATTAACTGTTAGTCATCTGGACTTAATAAACGCTGTTTACCAAAATACCAAAGCCTTTCGCTTAGACCTCAAGCCCTTGAATCACTAAAGGGTTTTCTTATTAAATATAGTAACAACATATTTATGGCTTAACTCTCCTGGGAGTAAACCTTGCCTAGTGTTTATGAACGATCGTTTAAAATCGCTCATGATGTAGGTGGTATACTAATTAAGCATTAGAACTTTGTTTTCTTATAATTTAACGTTTTTTCTACTAATGCGGTGTCTAACTAGAATGGTAGGAGACAGCCCAAACCAACCCATCATGGGGACGCGTAGCCTTAGCCCAACAGTGGGCGATTATGGCTAGTATGATGATGATTATTTATAAAAAAAGCTCATGAAACGCCTTAATAAAAAGCCACACAGTGCAAATCGAATCGCACATTTTTTCGATTCTGACCCATGGTTACACTGTTTAGTTACACTGGTGTAACCACTGAGCACACTTATGACCGATAGTTACACTAATAATGTAACAATTGAGCATATCTATGACCGGTGGTTACACGCAAATATGTTGACAATATTGATTAAGATTCAATTATAATTAAGATAAAATGAACTGTAAGTCATTCAATGTCACTTTCATTGCGGATTGAATGTCGCATTTAATTACATATAAATAAATAAACGCAAGCCAGCGACATCGACAACGAAAACATGAAAAAATGCATGCGATACAGGAAGCCAGCATTATTGAGAAATAACGGTTACATCAATCAGTGGTGTATTTACAATGAACGCCATCGAACAAATAACATTGATGAGGCATTTCATTCTAAGGTTAACCGAATCAAAAAAAAAATCAAAAAATCAAAAATAATTTATTTTCTTTCAACATACTGTGGAAAGACTGGCGTCTATACTAGGACAAGCCTGTGTTACAGAACACCAGACTCTCCACCCCATATACAAATATAAAACTTACAAATAATTCCTACTTGACACAAGCAAGCTTTATACATTTATACTAACTAGATACAATAAACTATCACGAGTGTGCCAGTGTGTGTTGTATATTGTGTGTGCTGAATGTGTGCCTGTGTTTGTGTGTGTTTTTGTGTATGTATGCCTGTGTTTGCTGGATTTGAGTGCGCGTGTGTGTGTGTGTGTGTTTGCATGTGTGTATGTGTGAGTGTGCGTATGTGTGTGTGTGTGTGTGTGTGTAAGGTTGTATACTTGTATGTAAGAATCACAGTATGCTTGACTGATATGCAATCTCGGTACATTTGAATATCCACCAATCACCAGACTGATTTAACCTGCCTCTCAAGTTCTTCTACATTAGTTTTATCCAGAAAAGAAAGTAAAAACTTTTTGTAACTATTTCTATTGAGGTTTTCCAGTTTAGTTTTGTTATTTTGATATTGAACATAGTTATATAATTTAGGGGCCAAGTAATCACTGTGTCTTTGAGCAAATTTGGTTTTGGTTATTGGAACAAAACATCGAACTATCCTTTTTCCGTCCCTAATTGAGCTCGGTACATTTTTTTGATACTCAGAAAGGATTTTAAAAATAAATTGTTTTCTAACTGTTAATACTTGTGCCAGCTCGTATACTTGTATTGTGGGGTATCTAATTGGTAGCCGTAGTAACACCTTTAACACAGCTCTTTGTGCTCGCTCAATCACTAACATGTGCGATTTAGCTGCGCCTCCCCAACAACCGATACAATAACTAATGACACACTCACACAAAGCTTTATAAACTTTTAACAGCAACTGTTTATCAGCTATTTCCCGCAGCAGTTTGAAAGTAAAAATTAATTTTCGTACTCTATTTGCTACCAGAGCAATGTGGACATCCCACTTCAGATGAGCATCTACCTCTACCCCCAAATATTTCAAAGAGTGCACTCGCTGTAAAGATGGGCACGAACACGTCACTCTCTCGCAACTGTAGCTTTGGTTACATGGATACGTATGAGCTTTTAAACTAAAGGCTGAAGTTGGGCTTGTTGCTTTACTAATTGAAAAACAAATGAATTTAGTCTTTAGTGAGTTTAAAGTTAATAAATTGTGTTCTAACCACGACGTTACTTTGCATAAGCCCTCCTCTGCAAACTTGTTCACAGCTGCCCAGTCAGGACCGTGAACTATTAAGGCAGTATCGTCAGCGAACATTAATAATTGACAATTAGGAATGTTTAGCCCACAAAGCTCGTTGATGTAAATTAGGAATAATGTCGGCCCCAAACAACTACCCTGCGGAACCCCATAATAAGAAGGCTCACCAATACTTGAATGTGTTTCCACCCTAACTATCTGATTTCTATTTGTTAAATATGATCTAAATAGTTCCAAAACGATCCCTCTCACACCAATACTCTCCAATCTGGATAGTAAAATCGGCACAGAAACCGTGTCGAATGCTTTTTGTAAGTCGAGAAACACACCCAAGCATTTTTCACCAGCATCTAGATGTTTACTGATCCTGCTAGTCAATTTTAAAACAGCCTGTTCTGTAGAACGTTTGGCTCTGAAACCATACTGATTAGAGTTCAATATACTGGTTTGCTCAAGGTAAGTAATTAATCTCTTATTAATAACTTTTTCAATAATTTTTGTTAAGATTGTTAAGAGGGATATTGGTCGATAGTTTGATGGATCCCCTTTTGACCCAGATTTATGTATTGGTATTATAATTGCTTTCTTGAGACAATTCGGAAAAACACCTTGCTCAAAGCTAAGATTGCAAATGTAGGTTATAGGCTCAATCAGATGTGCTCTAAGAGTTTTGAAAAAACTTTTAGTTACACTGGTGTAACCACTGAGCACACTTATGACCGATAGTTACACTAATAATGTAACAATTGAGCATATCTATGACCGGTGGTTACACGCAAATATGTTGACAATATTGATTAAGATTCAATTATAATTAAGATAAAATGAACTGTAAGTCATTCAATGTCACTTTCATTGCGGATTGAATGTCGCATTTAATTACATATAAATAAATTAACGCAAGCCAGCGACATCGACAACGAAAACATGAAAAAATGCATGCGATACAGGAAGCCAGCATTATTGAGAAATAACGGTTACATCAATCAGTGGTGTATTTACAATGAACGCCATCGAACAAATAACATTGATGAGGCATTTCATTCTAAGGTTAACCGAATGATAAACAAATACTGTGTCACCACGATGAAGCTGCTAAAAGTCTTGCATGAATTTTTTACTTCAATTATTCCTGCAGGATTTTCTATTTTTAATATCACTGGGCTATACTTATACTTACAAGGAATTATTTCTCTTTTCAGGTAAATATGATGCGGTGCACTGACAAGTGGATTTTGAAGTAAGCACACTACACTCAAGTTGGTGAACAGAAACGAGAACCTCATGGAAAGGAGACTTATGGCCAGTTTCACTAACCTTGTCATAGCTAAGACAATTCTAAGATGAATGCTGTCACTTCTTGTCTTTAATGGAAAGAATGTGATAGCATGCCACTTAAGATCGTCCTAAGCTAAGACAAGGTTAGTGCAATTGGCCATTAGTGTAGAAATAATATTTCTTCGCTAAGTAACATTTTGTCGGCGAAATAATCTGTTACTGGGAGAAGGTTGCGTGGAGACGCTGGATGCAAGAAGCGTAAGACCGATCTTATAGGGGGAGGCCTACTTCGTCCAGCTGTGGGCGTCTCCGCTGAATAATGACAATCCGTGATGAAACCAGAAGGGCATATTGTTGAGACAGCCCGCTTGGATATGAGGCTGGACTCCATTACGCCAGTCGCTAATCCACTGGCCTATTCGGAACCGGGAAGGTTCTGGATGGACCTGGGTCTAAAGGCTGGTCCACACGGATCAGTGAGGTAACGAATCCGGCACAGTACCGCCACCGTGGATAACTTTTCTTCCTTATTCTTTATGAAAGTAACTAAACCTGTCTGTGCCAGTGGCGACACAGGGCTCTGAGTGACGTTCATAGAGAATATGTATGAAAGAATAATTATCATGGTGGCGATACTGTCGGAACTGCAACTTCATTAATCCGTGTAAAACAGCCTTTACTTGCCAAGTAGCGATCAGCAGCTTTAAAACTAGTCTAAGCCATAAAAAGCCTTTAAACGAAATTATTGGCATAAAATCCTTTACAATGGAATTTTACATTTTTATTACTTGGTCTTCTCATATTGTGGCAAATTCCATACTATTTGACATTTATATTAGCAACTATGTAATGTTGTTGCGGTAAATTAGAAAATAATAGGTAAAACAACAAACAAGCATTTACATTTTCAGAGGACCTATAGTATTAAAGCTTGTATCTATACCACGAGAGATTCAACCGAAGTAATTACGTATGGTCGTAATTAATTCATAGGCGCACCAATGTTGTTAGGTTTGGTTGATAATTAACGTATGCAATACCGACCAGTGGGCCTAGACATAAGCCACACGCTTATATCCGTAGCCGTTCCGCAGAGAAAATGTATGGAAATCATATCAGAATGTGACAACCTCACGCTATTTTTTCTGCAGCTAATGTCATCTCCTGTCTGACATCTGTCATTTTTGTCTGCAGTGCGGAACGATTGCGGAAAAATAAGCGCGTGACTTTTGTCTAGGCCCAAAGACAACCTCATTTTGAAACCAATCCCGGTCGGTCGACAATTCACATTATTCTATACTCTTGAGCTGTGCAACAATGGCGTAAAATCAAATCTGAATTGCGCGGTTCTTGAATGAATCTTAATTCACTCAAGATCCGCACAACACGTTGTACGGATCCAATTTGGCGCAAGAGTACGGAACGCACAATGTCAATGGTGATTCTTTTGATCGGAATTTGTTTATCAAAATCAAGATAGTCTTCTTTATTGAAATATAACTTGACAGAAAGCTCTCGTCCAATTTCTTATTATTTCATTACTTTCATTTTCATCTTTTCGATTGAATACTTTATGATATTCTGTATCAACCGGGGGGGTTATTGTCTAAGAAAAAATCTATCGCGATCGCCTACAATTTGACAGTCGCAATTCATACATTACTCCTTTATAAAAGGAAATTGGCACAGAGTCTTATGTTCACGGCGCAATGGCTGTCAAATTATAAGCGATCGTGATAGATTTAAGAACCCACCGGGATTTAACGGACTCTTAATCTATATCTTCAACTGCGGAAACTTTAGATCCCGTAAACATTATTATTAATATGATTATATTAGTTACTTTAGTAACTCACTATCCTCCAGCAATTGGTAAGTGGCAGCCAATCTTCATTGAGATTAGTTCGAAAACAGTCGTTAAAATGTTGAAATCAAAATACTAGGTTCTTCTATAAACGTTAAGGAGTAGGTAAGCTCTTTGTACACAAAACGACCAAACAACCGATTCTATCTGCTGGTCCGCAGCAACTTTGTAGTTGATGACTTTCCAATATCCGCAATCAGATGCAAAAGGCGCCCACGTGAAACGCTTTATTAATGTAGCTTATATAATGACACCCGATTATGTGATTATGACCCGAAATTATCGTACCAATTAAGTAGTACTAAGTTTAATGAAATTTATTTATTGCTTATTTGCCATGCTGTTAAAGATAAAATTTTGATAGAAACCAAAATAACTCTCGATCTGTTCGTAGTTCATTTTGCTGAGAAAGGGACTAAGTTTAGGCGCTTCCCTCCTCACCAACCTGCACTGGGTCAGCGTGGTGAAATATAGTCCAAATTCTTTCTTCCTAAAGCTTAGCCCCAGCAATCGGCTTATTAATGATCAGATGTTGATTATGATTGCTCATTATCATCTTATTACACGCTTCATGCAACACTTTGGTCTGCTTAAAGAAAATGGGATTTGGGCGATCTCTCACCACGCCGACAATGCGGGTTAGTGGAGAGGTATCAACAAACGATTATCTGGTGCTCCTTATTGGTCTTATAATCTGCTCAAAAACCGTTCTTGGGAATGATTCTGGGGCAGTCTGCGTCTTGTAGCTGAGCTGATGATAATAGCTTCTCCCTGGATACATCGAACGACAGCCCGCAGCCTACGACGCAACATGCGAATTAACGCACAGCAAGGTAGAGAAACAAATTGTGAAAATGAGTATGACATTAAATGCGAATGTGACGAACTATCCTCCAGAAATTGCTAAATTGCAGCCTGATATTCTCTGGAACCATATTTTGGCGCTATCTATAATTTTTACTTAGCAAATATTTACTAACTTGCTTTTGCCCGCGACTTCGTCCGCGTGGAAGTCCTTTTTTATTGATTCCCTTTACAATCCCCCCTCCCCCCCTTTAATAAGCTCACAGCAAAATGACTGCTACATGCCCCAAAGATCCCGCTCTCGCGTAGCTCCATTCTGGACGTAATACATTCGTAAATGAATCGTGACGAAATGTCGCCTTTTTCTAATTATCTCATTTTTACTTTATGTTGTCATTTCCTGCTAGAGTAGTGATTTTGCAACTGATCCATTTATCGGCAATGGTAATTGAATTTGATAGCTTGATAAAGAAAACGTAATTATGTACATCGAATTTAAGGGGGCACAGTCAGTCCACTAGCGCCTCCATTCGATTTTTATTAATTATGATGAATTAAAGAAGTTTCTACAAAAAATAGCACAGTTAGGAACTCAATATAGATACTTCAGATTTATATTTACGTATTTTGTACACATTAACCGTATAGGCGTATAAAATAGTCGAAATCATAATTATTGCTTAAAGTGGCCACTTTTAACAATAATTCTGATTATTCCTATACTTTTAATCTATGCCTGAATAGCTCCCAAAAATCTAAAATATCTATATCGAGTTCCTGACTGTGCTATTTTTTGTAGAAACGTCTTTAATTCATCATATGTAATAAAAAACGAATGGCGGCGCTAGTGGACTGACTGTGCCCCCTTAAGTATTGGTCGATTCATTTGACAAATATATCAAGACCGTTTGGACGACGACGACGTTACAAAATGCTGAGTTATAAAATCGACCTCTGGATCGCTTAATTCATCAAAACTAATTATGTACTTGCAACTAAATGCAGGCTAACAAAACTAATACAGGCCATTAGAAAAAAAAAGTCTTTTCCGATCTATTAACCTACTAGCTAAATAAACAGACGTATCGTCGTTAAGTACAATCATCATTAGTACAGTCAACTGCTAATTAAGTCGCCAATGTCGGTTAATGACAATTTGTGTCTAATTTCAAAGTGGGTACAGTCGCAATTTCCGTGACGACTGCTTAATTAAGTAATTAACTTTAGAGTGCGAATTTGGGTTAAAAAAGTGACGTCCAAATTAGGATCTAGCGGCTGTTGAAGCTTTAATCCGGCCGAGGTCAAGGCTTCAGGAGTTATGGTCATATTTACTTATAATAGATTATAATTGAGTATTTACCTTTATTAACTAAGGGAATGATAGCGTCCCAGTCTCTGGGGATTCTGGAAATATGTTGAAAAATTGTAGGTTTCATAGGATTAAGCACTTCCAAAGGAAAAACGGAACGCTTATAGAATATACTTTGTTGTCTGTCTGTATGTAAAACAGTTTTTTTCATAAACTCATAAAGATATCAAACTGCAATTTATATCGTCGCTTTTTTATTTGTTTTTTAATCAAGATTCAAACTTATGTTCGTTTCTTTTTTATGACGTCAATAAGTGCTCTTAAAAAGCCTACATTGATAAAAAATATGACTAATGACTAATCATATAAGTAGGTACTTGAATCTAATGTCACAAAAGATAAGACCGTTTGAGTCGCATATTTTGTGCTTTCACAAGGGAATCAAAATCTATAGAGTATCTCCTTCCCATTGACCTAGAATCATGAAATTTGACAACAAGCAAAGTTTTACAGTGCACGTAAAGAAAAAAAACTGAAGACTGTAAATATGTAGTTTCGAACTTTAATACATAGATAAGTTTTTGCAGAACGCACGGTGCGAAAGTCCAATTCGCACTTGACAGTTAAGCACCTCAGAAGGCGAAAAATTACTCATCTTCGTTTTTATATTTTGAAATACAATTTCTAATTTCCTTCAGTAATAGCTATAAAGATTTTCGGTTGAGTTGAATAATTGAATAATTAAACCCCTGAGCGTACACACGGTGATGCAATAATAGTAAGCAGATGTAACGTGACGTAATGCAAATGTAAAACTTGACGGGCGTCAAATTTACATTTGCATTACAAAAACCGCTGCTATAACGAGCAAAATAAGAATGGTCCCAAAGGTCAAATAGTATAGTTTGACGCGGCGTTTACTGTACAAGAAGCTCAGAATTCTTAATAGCCCTGACTCAAATTTTATTAAACCGTTTTAAATTCATAGTATACACACAACACGCCAGACTGTACATGTTGATCTTGAGACCGCTCTTATGTCGCTCGTAATAGCGACGGCTTTCGTAATGCAAATGTAAAACTTGACCTGTCGCTGACTGTATATATCAATTTTACTTATTTCTGCCTCAGCACCCGAATAAAACACTGGATACACTCATGATTGAATCTAAAGTAAAAATTCCAATAAATTAAATTATTTCTTTTCTACTTTACAAATTATCTGTTCATTAATTCACCGAATAAGCCGTTTACTACATTAAGATAGAAGTAGGCAAGATCTATCTATATTTATCTCTTGTTGATCTATATCCTATTAGGCTAGTATATAAGTTATCATTTATAGGATGACGTAGTAATTCATGCTGTTTGTTTCCTTAATAAAAAAAATAAAAAGACTTGGATCACTCAATAGTACACAAGAAACCTTAATTATTACGTAAACAGGGATACTTTTTATCGAAAGCCAAAAAGCGAAAAATAAGACTTACCTTTCACATCAATAATTTGACCATCTGAATGAGGGAATGAATTACAAACGTGCTGTACATATCCATTAGCAAAATGATTTAACTATTTAATCCGGCCGACAAAAGCTGCACAATTTCTGAAAAAGATTAATCATATTTATCGCGGCACATGCGAAAATTACCTTCAGCGCGGCCCGCCCGATACGTGGCCGGATGTCCGGTGCGCCTGTGCTCATTGCACGTGAAATTTCGATTTTCGCTTTTCAGCTGCGAAGGATTGCGGTCTCTACTATTCATGTTATTAGGTTTAAATTCGTTTTTAAGTATGCGATGTAACCCTCTTGTGTTCATTTGAAGCTGTACCGCGGTTAATGACACCTTGAGGTTGACCAGCAGAGATCGCATGAGGCTTTAGGTCGTCTGTGTCGGTTTAGTAAAGAAAAATTATATACAGTATTACGGATTTTGGAGAGTAAGTTGGTAACAAAAAGGGGATGACTCCGAATTGTTTAGTTGTTCCTTACCCATTATAGAAACGCGAAAATTCTATATACGTATTTCAGAAAGCGACGATAACTTTTAAATATTAGTAATAACTCTATTCAGTGTCAGAAATCAGAGTTTATATTGATGCTATAAATACTAATAACTAATGGAAGGGCCCCGCATGGTAATATTGATTGGTACAATGAATTTATTGAACTCATTTCTCGCACGCTAGCAGAGTATAGATGAGACTGACCATAAAAAAATATTTTCTGATACGTTTTTTTCTATATTACCTTACAGGACTTGAACCACCTGCACCTGCTTTCAGTGCATCCTACCAACCAACACTCGAGGGTCTACCCCTTGATTGAAAACAAAATCATCAAATTTTTCTTTAAAAATCAACCTAATTTAACTACTACTACTATTTTTTCCTAGGATAGTAATTAGGATGTATGTATGTGACTTATCTTCATTAACAAACGCCCCTGGAGCTCAGACGTGCTCTGGGGCTGGTCAAGCAATGGGCAGACTGCGGTGCAGAAAGTGAACTGCGCCCGACTTTTCTCGTCAAAGACATCTAATCCCGGGTCCTAGACAGACAGGTGCCAGTCGTGTATCATTTGACACTAGTGAGGGTGCAAAATAGAAATGTCACAAATTTTGCATGCACACATCTTGCGACAAAGGTGCATGTCGATGATCGATCTGCATGCTTATTCTTAAAACCAATTTCGATTGATCAACATTGATATTGTGATTTTCAGTTCTCTTGGGTTTCAACACTCCGCTTCATCATCGACGACGACGACGACCACTTTAGCGTCGGCCAAAACGAAGGCGTTGTTTGTCCGAATCTTGTCCCTATAATCGACTATAATACTATCTCGACCTGAATGCATACAGATCATTTAATTCTAAATAAATTTGACCGTCTTCTCAATAATTGCGTTCGGTTCGTTTTCAATCTTCGTAAATATGATCATGTCACTGCCGTCTTTTGAGTTTCGAAAACGGAGGTAGGGTGCTCTTTTCTCTACTCCATTCGCCATATTCTCCTACATATTTGAAATCCCATATTTCAACTAATCTTAGTGTTATTTTATTTACTCAAAATCCGCTCAGTGCGGAATACGGATTCAATTTGACGCTAGTGCAGCTTGGGATTAAGAGAAACCACAAAGTCCGTATCAGAATTGGTTCGTAAAGAAATGCTACAAATTCACTAAAATGATACAAGCCCGGGCTAACGTGGTCTAGGCATTAGGAATTAAGTTCGTTCTTAAAACCAGTACGAGTATAATGAAATAACTAAGTTAATATCCTGCGGAAGTTTTAACGTGCAAAGTTTTGTGTATGCTGCACGAAAGTTTGTACATTTGAACAACTAAATATGCTCGAGACTAGTGATATTACTAAATGCCTACAATGCATAAAGGTACAATGTATGCTAATGGATTGTGGCTTCTGATAGCGATTATTATATTTTATACTAGCTTTCCGCTTGCGGTTTCGTCCGCGTTATTTTTGTTTTCCCGTGGGAATTTTTTTCCCGTAGAAAAATTACCCTATGTCCTTCCCCTTCCCAACTTTCATCAAAATCGGTTCAGTAGTTTCGAAGCCTATTCAATACAAACAAACAAACAAACAATCAAATCTTTCCCCTTTATAATATTAGTATAGACATACTCGTACATGTTTATAAGAAAAAAAAGTTGAATAAGTGTGTGAGACTTTGGAAACCTAGTAAAAAACTTAGGCGAAATTAGGGATCCTAATTAGTGGTCTAAATGTTTTAGTGGCATGAGTCTAGATGTAGGTCTTAGGGTGCTAGTATAATTACCACTTAAAGCATCAAAAGTGCAGTCCACTACAAATCGTATTTTATTTAGGTATCAGGAGCCGAGATCTCGACAGAACGATAGTTAGATGGACCGAAAGATGAGCACATAAGCGTTACCAAAAAGTTAAGACCACGCAAAAAAATCTTACTGATATATTTAAATTCAAATTACATTCACTTCACATTCAAATTTAAATAACAAAACAAGATAATACATAGTAAATATTAAAATTCTGGAAAAGGTTTTTACGAGTATTTTATCTCTAAAAATGAAGTAAATGCTCGCGACTCTTTAGGATAAGTTGGTGACTTTGGTTCTTGTTTATCATTTCTGATTCGATCATTCACAAAAACGCAGGTGCCTTTCGCTAACTTTGAGATTTCTTATGAGGCCTATTGTAAGCTGTGGCGGTCGTTTAAGCAGAAAGTTGCTCGAGTGGCGCCCACATAGACGGAGCCGTCGTATGTCTCCACAAGGTGGACCGACAATCGTGCGAAGGTCGCGGGAAGCCGCTGGATTCGAACAGCGGCCTTAAACTTGCGGTTCGTAAAATTCAATATTTATATTGTTCCGACAACGAACGGATTGAAATATCCGTCCGCAGCGGATATGGTTACGGCGCTAGTTTTAGCGAACGGTACCTGCCTCCATTTTTAAATCCGCCAGGACCGCGTAATTTAGATGTTTATCCGTTGAATGTATCACTGTCGGTACCATTTGTAACCGAAGGTTTTACGTGTTTGTGTTTTGAGATTCCACAGGCGCGATAGCTTTTAGCGCGCTTCTGCATGAGCGTCGTGCATTCTCTGCAATAAAATATACGCCATTAGCCGCTTTCCGGCAGCGGATTTTCAAACTACCGAAAAGTTCAGTTGGTTGTGTGTGCTGTGAGTTGTGACGTGTGATATTTAGTTTCTTTTATGTGTGGTTTTCGTTCTGTTCATTGTAGACTTGTAGAGTACGTGATGTCATGTCTAACTGTGATATTTCGGGCGTATGGGCTTATGCGATTTGATGCATCATATTTTTTTTATATACGACAACTCTTGACCGTCATCTACCTGATATAAGTGAAAATAAAGTCGACGATGGAAGCGAGCTTCCCCTGGACCTCTCAACAATTAAGGAACTTGCTATCTTACCTCTTATTGTCGGAGCACTACAATAAGAGGTAAGATAGCAAGTTCCTTAGTATTGAAATTGTAATTACAGCGACTAACTTAGGCAAGACGGTGGTGGCTAGCCAGGCGGGCTCAAGAGCCCTTCCAGCGACTAGACCAAGCAGAAAAGTTTGGGGATTCCCCCCAGGTCAATTCCCCCAAGGCCCCCATTGGGAATCGAACCTCGATCCTCCAGATTAATACCGATTGGTCTCAACCACAAGACCATGGAAACGAGGGAATTGAAAGAAATAATGAACTGGCTATTCTAAATTTCTTACTGCTGAACGAAAACATAGTGTTAACATTTTTTAAGAACAAACATTCTCTTAATTTGTTTGAATAAACAATATGTAATTTATTCTTAAAGAAAATAAAAATCAAAAGGTAATCTTTGAAATTCCAGTGCTCAGAATAGGCATTAAATGAGCTAGTGCGCCTGAAGCGTAATATTCCAAGCTGCTTTGGTAGCTACCGTTAAGCGGATTTCACGGGACGAAGTAGCTTTTTGTTAAACTAGTTCAGTATCGCCCGTCGGCGTCGGCGTTTCGGAGTTAACGCCGGATACTGCAAAAACTGGCTAAACTGCATCAGCTACGCGCCGTTTGAAACTGTGGTCGAAACCAAAGTTGGGAACTATTAATATGCGTTATGTGCCAACATGTGATTTATAGTGAGAGTTTAGTTTTATACGATTTTAAAGGTGGTAAATTAATAACGATGCCAAGAAGCTGAATTGACAAGACTTGCCACGGTGTACCTTACCGCGGTACACCCGGCTAAACCTGCCTCCGAAACCTCTGCCAACTGAAGGGACAGTTGGAAATAAGTAAGACCCGATTTACCGAATCATCAAGTTATTAACTCGTTTGTGAGTGATCAGATCAGGGTCATAATATCTCGACTGAGTTAATTACTATCCAGCACTTAGAGAAGTTGGAGAATGCCTAAGAAAGGGCGCTTCCTCGTACCCTGCAGCCTGCAGTGGAGCAAGGTGAGAATAGGGTCTTTTTCTCTGCTCTGCAATCTCCTGCAAGATAATATTTTCCCAGAAGAAGGTGACAAGCCTTCGATACCGTCGCGCTGGTTGATATCGGCTAGCGTGAAGGATCCGTTGTGGCGCAGCACGAAGACTAAATGAATCACTCTGGGGTCGCCAGGCTGGGTATTGCACCTAATCAGCTTCTATAACTCGCAGACTTTTGACTGTTGCCGATATCGGATAATAGTCACAGTCCAAAAAAACTATCGCGAAAAAATTATTCATAGCAATATTTGGAAATTGAAACGGGTACCCTGATATTTGCTCTCCTACTTTAAGCACAAAGTACTAAAAATAAAGATTTAAATTCCTCACGCCCATTCCATAGTATGATCGCGAAAGGTACCTAACCCTATAAATGCTAAGTAGGGTCAATAAGAACCTAACCTTTAAACAGTGGCTCATTGTGCATTGCGCTCGTTACGTGCTCTGACGGACGGACTGGCGTGCTATTCATACAACACAATAGTGATGCGATTTCGCTTGGATTTTATGCTCGAGTGTCTTAAGTAATTTTATTGCGTCATTTATCTTAAATTTTCTTATTTTCTTTCACATGCGACAGGGTAGTTCTTGATCTTTATTTCACCTGATGGTGTGACGATAAGGCTGAAGGTGGAAGCGAGCTTTACCTGGCCTCTTCAACAACTGAGGAACTATCTTACCTCTAATAAAATGTCGGAACACAACAATACTATTTTAACACTGTTACTATGGCGAAAAACTTAGGTAAGACGGTGGTAGCTAGCCAGGCGGGCTCAGAAGCCCTACCACCAACCAAACCGAGCAGAAATGTCTGCCCCCAGGGGGAATCGAACCCCGGGGACCTCCCGATCAACACCCGATGGTCTCAACCACTAGACCGCGGAGGCGGTTAAAATTATACCCATAAATTATTTTCATTTGTTTTAGCACAGTTTGTAGGCTATTTTATAGTAAATTGAAGTTGCTAGTGAAAATGTCATACATCGATTTCGCTAGCATGACATGGTAATAAAATTTGGATTCTATTAATACACATACATTCTAAGAAATACACACTTCTTGCAACTCGAAAAAGAATAATCAATATATTGTAAGAAATACACTTCTTGCAACTCGAAAAAGAATAATCAATATTCTCATAATCTTAAGACCGCGCAAAAAGCCGAACCTCTATGTTGTAACACAAAATTTATTAGGATCGTTTTCAATTTGACAATCACTGTACTGTACACATACTGTACATATGTACATCACAACTTCCGACGACAATACGGATACTGATACGAGCTTAATTTTCCTTCACTCGATTAAGCCTTTGGTGAATATACTCGAAAAACAAAACATAAGTCACATCACTAAGGCTTAGTTACATGCCTTTTGGCTGTTGTTTAGAATTAAATTAATATTATGATGTTTATGTAACTACTAGTTGTGAATGATTTATATTTTGTTTAGTGTTCGATCAATAGTTTTAATATTATTCCAAGCGCCTGTGTGTGAAAAGTTAAATAAAAAGGAATTAGTTTTCCACAGGGAACTTAATAATTATTAGTTTATAGGGTGACACCAACCCCTTAACGTAGAAATCAACGTCTATTATAATTGCTTTGATTTTAATAGTACTTCGACTTTAGATGAAACAAAATTAAGCTGTAGTGTGAAGCATAGCCTTAATTGAATAACAATTACCTAGGTAAAAGCTACAAAGTTGATCTCTTGGTTCAACCCTCTTTCGATGATTTACGAGTAATACAAAGTCACCTCTTTAAATATTTCGCACGGCTCGCCAAAATCCTGCACTGTGACGTGTGTGACAGAGGCAGTTACGGCACAAGAGACTCTTAAGGTGCAATTTATTGGTCCAAAAGGCCCCGGCGTGTGAGGGGGTTTAAAGCTGGTGCAAGTATTGACAACTGAGCGAATTTTGATATTCATATTTTACTTAGATTTGCTGTGACTTTTTAAAAGTTCGGTTTAACCCGATTATTGCGTTATTCGCCAAAAGAGAATCTTACACATAAAAAATACTTAAATCTACCTGGTAATAAAATCAATTATTTATCCAGCAGACAATCTCTTGCCATTTACACATTAAGATAAAGGGTGTCTCAGATTTTTTTTCTTATTTGAAATGCAAAAATAAGAGTCGAAACTAATATAAATTATAATATAAATTTAATGTCAAATTAAAGAGCAAAAATCAAATTTTTATTTATAAAATACAACCATTTTTAAATGAGCGCCATTAACTTCTTCGCATTCATTTAACCTGGAGCTGAAATTTTCAATGACATAAAGCAACACAGCGCGCGGTATTGCATTAATTTAATTTCTGATTCTTTGCTTCAATTGAGATAAATTTTGTGGTAAAGGGTTATAGACCTTGCTTTTGAGGTAGCCCCGGGGAATCGGGACTTCTCGGTGGCCAATTGATATCACCTCGACGACTAATGATTCTTCCCGGGAATAATTCGTGAAGGGCTTCAAGCGCATCGTTTGTAACTTGGGAAGTGGCGCCATCTTGTTGGAAAAATGTGTTTCTGTTATAGCCACTATGGTTTTGCATCACACTTGTCACAAAATGTCTTATCCTATGGCAATGACGCTCTGAATTCACAGTTTGAGCACGTCCACGATTATCTACAAAAAAATAAGGCCCTATAATTCCTTGGCTTGATATGGCGGCCCAAACGACCACCTTGGGAGAGTGTAAAGGCTTCTGATACAGTTCTAATGGGTTGTTATCAGACCGACCAGTATCTACAGTTTTGCTTGTTGACGTGTCCGTTAATATGAAAATCTGATTCATCAGAAAACCAAATGTTGTTAAAACTTCTGAAGCGATCTTTCATTGTTCTACAGTACTCGAGTCGTTTAATAGGGTCATCGGGCTTCATCTCCTGAACAATAACGATTTTGTTAGGGTGGAAGTGTAAAGTCGTCGTCGAGCGCTCGTGGCAAACGCACGCGTCCGCGGTGAGCCAACGAGCCCGAAGTGCCAAGTGCCCGAAGTTCCAAGTGCCCAAAGTGCCAAGTGCCCAGGGTGCCCGCGAAGGTACCCAAAGTGCCCGAAGTGCCCGAGGAGCCCAAGAGGGCCAAAGTGCCCAAAGTGCCCGGGAAGGTACCCAAAGTACCCAAAGTACCCAAAGTGCCCGAGAAGCCCAAGAGGACCAAAGTGCCCAACGAGCCCAAAGTGCCCGAGAGGGCCAAGGTGCCCGAGGGGGCCAAAGTGCCCAACGAGCCCAAAGTGCCCAACGAGCCCAAAGTGCCGAACGAGCCCAAAGTGCCCGAGAGGGCCAAAGTGCCCGAGGGGGCCAAAGTGCCCGTTCGCGCTCTGACCGCCGTCGGGAGCACGCGCGCCTTCCGAGTCGCTCCGCCGGTCGCAGGCCCTAGCCCGGGCTCTCCCTGGCCCTGTGCCCGAGCCCGCCGGGCCGGAATTTGTCGTCGTCATCGTTGCGGTGAACGATCGAGTGGTGTCGGCACTCCCGGTGCCTAGTGCTGGTGCAGTGTCGTGTGGCGACCCCGACACTTTTGTGTCGGGTGAACGCGGTGTTTTGTGGTGTTGTGCTGTGCGCTGTGCTGAGCAGATAGGACTGCAGTGCGGCCGCATCGTGCGCATCAGGACTTCATTATAAACTGTAAGTTTTAGTTTATAAGGTAGCTGTAAGGACAATTTTGTGGACCATAGTGGCGTAGTTTTAAGATACAAACACTAAGGTGCTTAATTTTAAGGTAGACTAAGTTTTTGTTGAACTGTCATTTGTATATATTTTGGTGTGATTTTATATACATTTCGTGTGTGTGCGACGGGCAAAGCCCGTATCGGTAGTCCACTATGGACGCCTTCAGCGTGTCTGACGCCACAGGGCCGTCAGACTACGAGGTGAGGGACCTCCTAGGAGAGGTCTTCTCGGGTGGTGAGGAGGATGCGCGTGCGATTGCTGAGCGCACAACTCTCTGGGTCGACAGAGTTGGCACTCCGGCCAGCAGCAACAGCCGCAAAAGGCCAAATCTTGGCCGTTTTTTCAGCGCCAGCTCCGGCACAGAGTCGGAGCTGGACACGGAGGTGGAGGTGGAGGGAGCTAGAGCCCCCTTGCCGAAGGTGGCGCGAAAGGCCAATAAGGCCCGCAAGGGGAAAAAGACACCTGATGGAAGTGTTATCCTCCACTCGGTTGGGCTCTCCCAGGCCCGTAAGGAGCTCGAGGAGGGCCCAGCGGAAGTAGACGTCCCGAAGCCCCCTAAGGGCAAGGGAAAGGGGAAGGCCACGAAGAGGGAGAGGCCCCCTTCACCAGAGGGGCTGACGAATGAGGAGCTTCTGGGTAGGGCGGAAGCTAGCGCCTCGCTCATCGTGGAGGTGGCCAAGAAGTCTGGCAACCTCAAGGGTACGTGTGTGCGGGAGCTCAAAGAGGCCTCCGCATCTATCTTGGGGGTTGCCAGAACTCTGGCGGAGCGGAAGACCTCCGAGGAGGTTCGCCGTTTACAGGCCGACAACCGCCGACTGAAAAGCCAATTAGACGGCCTTCAGTCGGAGGTTGCGGCTCTGAGGCGAGACTACTCGGAGCGGGGAAGGGGAGCGAGCCCACGCCAGAGGGCGAGCCCGCCGCCTGTGGCGGCACCAGTAGCGGCACCAGCGGTGGCCCCGAAGGGGGACGTAGTGACTCGGGACGAGTTCATGACATTCATGGACTCGTTCCAGTCAGATATGATGTCCCTTTTCGGGAACATGTGTGCCGCCAGGATGGACGGCCTAGAGGTTGACGGGCGCCTTCTGCCGGCCAAGTCGCACCGGCCCCCACTGGCCAGCGACAAGGCCGCTAGGAACCAGCCCGCCAAGCAGGCACCCCCTGCCGCTGCTGCGGAAGCACCAGCAGCGCCCGCGACCAAGGGTAGGAAGAAGAGGGAGGTGACCACCCTGGCCCCTGAGGCGAACCTGCCAAAGAAGGCCAGGGAGGTCAAAGCCAAGAAGGCTCCGGCGGCTCCGGCCGCTGCGCCGGAACCGGTGGCGGGGCCTTCGAGGCCCGACACCTCCAAGCCCCCCGAAGCGGAGGGCTGGAGCACGGTGGTGAAGAGGGGGCGCCGCAAGCCAGCCAAGACGGCGACGGCAACGGCTGCGGCCAAGGCTGCGCCCCCACCACCCCCAGCCACCGCCGCCAAGCCCAAGATGCCTACGGCACCTAAGACTTTGGCGGTGGTGATCACCCTTACGCCGGAAGCGGTGGCAAAAGGCGCCACATACGCCGCCGCCATCGCGACGGCTAAGGGAAATATAAAGCTGGGGGATGTGGGGATAGAGGGGAGCGCAAAGTTCCGGATGGGGATGACGGGAGCTCGTATCCTCGAGCTCCCGAAAGGCACCTCGCCGGAGCAGGCGGATGCGCTCGCCGTGCGCATAGCGGAGGTGCTCGGCGACGCCGCCAAGGTGGCGCGCCCGACCAAAAACGCGGACATCCGAGTCACCGGACTGGATGACTCGGTGACCGCGGAGGAGGTGGGCGGGGCCTTGGCGACGTTGGCGGAGTGCCCCCGCGCCGCGATCAGGGTAGGCACGGTCCACCCTGGTCTCAGGGGCATGGGAGCCGCCAACGTGTCGGCTCCCATCGATGTGGCGAAGCGCCTCGCGAGCGCTGGAAAGGTGACGGTGGGATGGAGCAGCGCCTCCATCCGCCTGCTAGAACAGCGCCCCATGCGCTGCTTCCGCTGCATGGGGATCGGTCACCCCGTGCAGCGGTGCCCCTCCGCCAAGGACCGCAGCGCGCTCTGCTTCCGCTGCGGTTCGGAGGGGCACGCAGCCGCCACCTGCCAAGGGCAGGTGAAGTGCGCCGTGTGCGCGGACGCCGGCAAGCCTTCCACTCACCGGATGGGGGGCCTCAGTTGCAACCCCCCATCGGTGAGGGGAAGACTGATGCCGAGGGCTGCCACAGCGGCGGCTACCGGGCGGGCAGCACTGTCCGCCAGGGAGGAGATTCCTATGGACACCGCCAATGGCCAGTAGGTCCACTGGGAATCTCCTCCAAGTCAACATCAACCACTGCGCCGCGGCACAGGACCTCCTGTGCCAGTCGATGGCGCAGTGGCGGATAGACCTGGCGGTGGTCTCCGAGCCGTACGCGGTGCCCCAGTCCACGAGGTGGGCTGAGTCCACCGACGGCACGGCGGCCGTTGTGGTGCCACCCACGAGCTCGGCCCCCCCCATCTCGGTCAGGGAGAGGGGGCCCGGGTACGTGGCCGTCAAGTGGGGAGAAGTGGTGGTGGTGTCCACCTACTTCTCCCCGAACCGCAGTCGGGCAGACTTTGAGGCCTACCTGACTGCGGTCGAGGGGGTCGTAAGGAGGGCGGCGCCCCTGCAAGTTTTGGTGGCGGGCGACCTCAACGCGAAATCGCGCGTGTGGGGCTCGCCCGCCACGGACATCAGGGGTGGTTTAGTCGAGTCCTGGGCCACGAGCCTGGGACTCGACGTCCTCAACCGAGGGTCCACCCCGACGTGCGTGCGGTGGCAGGGTTCGTCGATCGTCGACGTGACCCTGGCCACCGCACCCCTCGCCGCGAGGGTGAGGGACTGGAGAGTGGAGGCAGAGGAGGAGACCATGTCGGACCACCGGTACGTCCGATATTCGGTCTCCCCCTCGCACGCCTCCACGTCTCCAGCGGGAACGGGTGCCGCCTTCCGCCGATGGGCGGTGACGCACCTCCAGCCCGACGTGGCGCTGGAGGCGGCGATGGTGCGGGAGTGGTCCGAGCTGCCCCCGCACCTCGCCGGCGACGCTGACGGCATGGCGGCGCACTTCGCGGAGGACCTTAGCGTCGTCTGCGATGCCGCCATGCCGCGAGCGAAACCGGCCGCGCGCAAGCGGCAGGTGTACTGGTGGTCGCAGACCATAGCGGATCTGCGCGCCACCAGTTGGAGGGCGCGGCGCGCCTACCTGCGGTGCAGAAGGCGCGCCACCAGGAGGGCGCCCGACGAGGAGGAAACTCTACGACGGGCGTACGGGGAGGCGAACAAGGCCCTCAAGACGGAGATCTTGAGGGCCAAAACGGAGTCGTGGAACTCCTTCATAGAGCTCCTCGACTCCGACCCCTGGGGACGGCCGTACCGACTGGTGAGGGGGAAGTACGGAAATAGTGCTCCCCCGATACACCAGCTGGACGAGGGGCTCGTGCAGAGGGTTCTAGGGTCGCTCTTTCCCGACCCTGGACCCTTCGAGCCCCCGAGGATGGTCGCCCCCAGCGCCTCCCTCGAAGTGGAGGAAGCGGGCCCTCCCGTGTCGGACCTCGAGTTCGACGCGGTGAGGGAGCGGTTCCGCCGCAAGGGGAAGGGGAAGGCGCCGGGACCGGACGGGGTGCCAGCGAGGGTCCTGTGCCTGGCACTGGGCCCCCTGGAGGAGCGGTTCCGGGCGGTGCTCAATACGAGCATCGCCTCGGGCCGGTTCCCTCAGGGCTGGAAGGTGGGGCGACTCTGCCTTCTGCGGAAGCCGAATCGCCCCGCCGATGCCCCGTCGGGGTACAGGCCGGTGGTGCTGCTCGACGAGGCCGGGAAGTTTTTTGAGAAAATTCTCGCTTCCCGGATCGTCGAGCATCTGGAGGGCCCGGGACCGGACTTGGCCGAGCGCCAGTACGGTTTCCGCACCGGCCGGTCCACCGTGGACGCGGTGGCCCACCTCAAGAGGTGGACTGAGGGGGCCACGTCGGCGGGGGAGGTTGTCGTTGCGGTGTCGTTAGACATCCGCAACGCATTCAACAGCCTCCCCCACGAATGCATAGAGGAGGCACTGCGTTTCCACGGAGTGCCCCTCTACCTCCGCTCCCTCATCACCGATTACCTCCGCGGGAGGGAAATCGTGTATGAGGGGGCGGACGGTCGCGTCCACAGGTGGCCGATGGCGGCGGGAGTACCCCAGGGTTCCGTGCTGGGCCCTCTGCTCTGGAACCTGGGGTACAACTGGGTTCTGCGGGGCAACCTCCTGCCGAATATGGAGGTTGTCTGCTTCGCCGACGACACCCTTGTCGCGGCGAAGGGGCGCACGTACGAGGAGGCGGTCCACCTGGCGTCGGTCGGCACGACGATGGTCGTCCGGCGCATCCGCCTCCTCGGGCTGGACGTGGCCGTCGAGAAGACGACGGCCATGACGTTCAGGCCGCCGCGTCGACGCAGACCCCAGGCGGGGCTCCGTGTCCGAGTGGAGGGGGTCCAAGTCCAGGTCGAGAGCTCCATGAAGTATCTCGGTCTGGTGCTGGACCCCCGATGGGATTTCGAGGAGCATTTCAAGCTCCTCGCCCCAAGGCTGTCTGCCGCCGCGGCAGCCCTCGGACGGGTCCTCCCCAACGTGGGGGGACCGGGCGCAGCGTGCCGTCGACTTTATCAGACGGTGATAAAGTCGATGGCGCTGTACGGAGCCCCGATTTGGGCGGAGCGTCTCGCCCCCCGAACGATGGCCCTCCTGCGCAGGCCGCAGAGGGTCATTGCCACCCGGGCCGTGCGGGCCTACCGCACGGTCTCTCACGGGGCGGCCTGCGTTCTAGCGGGCTCGCCTCCGTGGGATGTCGAGGCACGCGTCCTTGCGGCCGTGCACCGACATCGGGTGGCAGCGAGGAGTCGGGGGGAGCGGCCCCTCCCGCAGGAGGTGGCGCGCGCGAGGCACCTGGCGCAGAGGGAGGCTCTCCGCCAGTGGGCCGAGACGCTCGCCCACCCAGCTGCCGGCCACTGGACGATCGAGGCCGTTCGTCCAGTGTTGGAGGAGTGGGTTGGGCGCCGGCGAGGCAGCCTCACCTACCGGATGGTGCAGATGATGACCGGGCACGGGTGCTTCGGACATTATCTGCACCATGTCGCACGGAGGGAGCAGACGCCGCAGTGTCATCATTGCGGCGCTCCCGACGACACTGCCGGGCACACCCTCTCGGAGTGCCCGGCCTGGCGACCCCAGCGCGATGCATTAGCCCTCGCGCTGGGCCTAGGTAGGGGTACGCCCGTCGCGCTGGCCAGCGTCGCACGGGAGATGCTGACCAGCGCGGCGGCGTGGGAGGCTGTCGCCTCCTTCTGCGAGGACGTTATCTCGCAGAAGGAGGCTGCGGAGCGGGCGCGAGAGGATGACCCTCTCGCCGCACCGCTCCGGCGCAGGCGGTTGGGGAGGAGGAGGCGTGCGTTCCTCAACGCGCGCCAGCTCCCCTAGCAAGCTGGCGGTTGAAATGGCTCGGCCGGATGACCACCGGCCGAGAGATACTTTTCACCCCTAGCTTGGCCGTCTGGGGGGGTCGAATTTCTCAAGATACTTGTCGACCCCCTCCGTAGAGGTAAGCCCTGGCACCAGGCAACCCTCCAGGGGGCACAATCGGGGAATGGCCAACGCCGATCCCGATTGTGTCCCCACGGAGGTCTAAGTATCTAGAGAGTTTTTAGCCGGTAGTGGGTCTTCTACCCGAGTCCTGCATATCCAAGGGGTGGCCTAGTCAGCTGAATGCCCTTGTCGAATACCGTAAAGACTGTATTTTCTCTCTTGTAAAAAAAAAAAAAGGGTGGAAGTGTAATTGGGCGCGCTGGTAGTGGTAGTCGCAGTGTGGACCTTACCATGCGCGCCCATAAGGGCACGGAGAACACCGGGGGGTTTTAGTGGGTCGGCCTGGCACTCTGCCGGGCCAGCCCCACACACGCCCGCCGTCCAGCCAACGGCGGGTACGGTGCGATTACGCATTTCCCCCCGAAAAAAAAAAAGGGTGGAAGTGTAAGTCCCTCTTAATAATCCGATAAACTGTGGATTTATTCAAGTTAAGAGTTGCAGAGCGCAAACGCAATGATTGTCTTGGATTGGCCATTACAGACTGGCGAACACGGTCGACATTCTCATTCGTTCTTGATGTTATTTTACGGCCTTGTTGTTTGGCCGGCATTGTGTTTCCAGTCTCCTCGAACTTACGCACCCAGCGCCTAATCAAATTTACACTTGGAGCATTGCTCATCGACGGTAAATTAAAATGTCTTTTGTATAGACGCCGAGTAAGGATGTAAGAATCGTTATTCTTTTAAAACGCTCGTATGCAAAAAGCGGGTTGTGGTCCTGTGTAACGTTCCATGGCTACTAAAACAAAATGGACGCGGCTAACAGGTGACACAACCCCCCGCCCCCCGTTACTCGTTTATGGCGCGTAGCAGCCGAAACAAAAACAAAAATATTTCTGAGACACCCTTTACTATATCGAACACTATTCCAGGGGTCTTCCTTATGGAATTTAAATAACGACTGCCTCTGAACGCTTCTCATTCAACAATAAGGCGGTGTTTGAATCTGTAATGAAACACTTTTTTTTTTAATAAAAAGAGAGTTTCTGAATTGAGTCATCAGCGCGTGTCACTTTGCCAGTTTCTGCTACAGAGCAGTGGTGCTTGTATTTTCAAGTTTAAAGGGATTATAGAATGTAAAAATTCTGTTTCTTCTGTATACGACACGACTACCATTCAACCTAGATCATGGGTTAGGTGTCATTAAAACTTCTAATTTATTTTATACCATATGCAGCTTACATAAACGACACGCAACATTAATGCGAAATGCTACAATTCGTGTAACTTACTCGTACGTCTACAAGGTAATATTATTAATATAAGAACTCATTTATTTCATCGTAAGTACTCTTATAAAATTTCTCCTGGAAGAGATATTTTTAAACACTCTTTAGTCGTTGATGAAATATAATTAAGTCTGCAAAATATTGAGCCCAACCAAACCCACGTTTAAGTGTTTGTTTGAACATTATGTTATTGTTCCTCTCATTACTTGATCTCGTATCGTAAGTCTGGGCACTTACGACCGAATTACGCACTTTAAGTGCGCCCTTACTGGGGAATGCAATTAAACCTCGCACTTAGATGTCTTCGGGACCGTGTACCGACCAAACCTTTACAACGGAATTCTATTTGAACTGACACTCTGTTTAAATTTTGCCTCAAATACTTATTATTGGATTTATGTTCTTTCCTTTGCCCAGCCCCCTTAGCATGACCACCGAAATACGATATATCGATATAAACTGTTAAAAAAGTTGGATTTTTAGTTATCTTCAAGTTTTGAGTATGTTTCGGATATTGGTATATGTAATTATTTTGGACATTCTTAATATATTTATGTTGATAAAATTTCAAGGTAGCCATTATATCCAATATATTTTGACAGTTCATATCGATTTATCATATCGTGTTTCGGAGTTCATGCTACGGAGGCTGGCCTTTTATAGTTATCCGGAGACGAATTTTTTAATCACAAGGCGCCGCTTTTAGGCGTCATCGTCAGGTCTAGAGTTATCTTGTCGTTTTGAATCCTGGTTCAGTTCAGTTCATGGTAAAATTAGATAGGAGAGAGCTTCATGCCACTACCCTGATGAACACTCAACCTATTCTCAAAAGTCATGCTTGATCTCGTTTCTGTTGGACGATTGGACTATGCGAGTGATTAGAGAATGCATTGATGAATCGGTTGTCCGGTATATGCGTAGAGACTTCTGCATTTACAACATCTCCTGCGCAAATAGTTTGTCTAAGTTGTGGTTGCCATTTTGAGTGAAAATCTGTTAAGCGGACTGTATTAGTATTAAAATATTAATGATATTAATATTAAACTAAAAATCTACTTTATGTACCTATACTATTTTTTGTGAACAAAAGGAGAATTCAAAATGAAAATCTAAAGCAAATTAAAAACTAAGTTTATAGCACGTGAAGGCAATGTGGTCGATACTCGAGAATTGCGGGGAAAAAAGAAATTCGTTTCGAATTGATATTAATAAAAGTTTTGCGGGATATTCTTCGAAAGTGCAATTAAAGCTTTCCTTAGCCCGAGTCAGAGCTTATAGAGTTCAGCAAAGTTTTCTTTTAAAATATTTTATTATAGAACTCGTGACCTTATTATTTCTATTTTCTTTGGTTTAATGTTGCTATGTGGCGAAAGCTTTTTTTTATACTGAACCGTTTCCTTTGTGGCCCAGTATCTCGAAGTCTATTACGATGGCATTCAAGTTGATAGTCAAATGTACAGTCAATACACATGCCCTGTTTTGATTGTACATAACGCTTGCACTACGAAAGTCGACACTATTACACTGAAAAAAAATTGATAATATGTATCAAGAATTTATTACCTTCATTCATGCAACTTATTTATATACGAGCGCACAAAGGTGCATGATTACAGTAATAAAGTATAGTTGGTTGGCCGTAATAAGATTACTTTTTGGATGTCACTATGATATTTGTGGATTAAATTAAGAACTTGATCACTTTTTTGGCAAGTCGCAAAGCTTGAAATGATTAATCATTTTATCTTATTAACAATTATAAATGTTTACAAAGGTGACGTTACCAAAATTAAATAAGAGAGTTTATTGTTTTTAATATATTTTACTTAATAAGCGTTCAATCATTTCGAATTGATTTTCATAATCATTTGTGGTTTGTAGTTTTAAAAATGTTGATGATTAATTTTATTATATTTTACTCAATCAAGCAAAATTTCAACTTGATAAGCGTCCATTTTTTTAGTGTACGAACGACATATGGATCGTGTCAAGATCAATAAATAAATCCTGACTTGCTATCATGTGTACATGTACATATATCACAGCTTAAGGCGTAGGACACACCGCTAGCTAGCTAGCGAAGCTTTGGCGAGCTAAGTTTATGTGAGTTTACAGTTCATACCAAAAACTACACACGGACGCGCGAGCGGACGGGAGTGCGAGGGGAGCGTATAATGTATGAAGTCATGTAAAGCCGAAGGCGGTAAATAGTGGCGAATGGAAAACTACTCAAAAAGCACGCTTAATGGATGCAATGAGAATTGAATATGCCTACGTAATCAAAATCTATACTTTCTCTTCTTTGTTCGAAGATAAATTTAACAATGTTATCTTTTTTAACATTCTGAGTTACATCATCATTTGAACTATTCGCTCATGTTCGTATTTTAAACATGACACTGTTCGAAAGACGAGCGTCGACTATTCCATTCCGAACCGAAGAAGAGCGGGCGGGCGCGGCGAGCGAACCGGGTAAGGCGGGCGAGCATCGTTTCGCCTCTCTTCATACTTTGGTTCACACCGCAAATTACAGAGCTAAGCTACGCTAACGGGGTGAACGAAAAGATTCGCTGGAATCGTCGGATATTTCGTTCACATTGTTTGAATCGCCGTAGTTCGCGGTGTGGACTGAAGTATGAACAGAGGTGAAACGATCCTTGCCCGGCTCTGTCGCTCGCTCGCTAGCTGGCGATGTGGAATTGTGGACTAAGCTTAATAAAGAAAGCCATTACAGAAAGGTTACTCTCTAGGTCTGTAATCAAAGTATGCATTGAATCCGGAACAAATGATCTAAACTACCTCGCCGACGGGCAAGATCTTAAAGACTTAGTTTTCTCAGTACCCTGTTATTATTATTACTAAGTATTTTTAATTACTAAGCAGTTTGCGGAATACAAGCCCCGAAATAGTTGAATGAATGAAAATGATACGGTATCTTCAAAACTTTTGCCCTCGCGAAAAATCCAAACAACTCTCGTTTAAATGAAAGCTAACCGAGTTTGTAAAGGCTTTAAAAGCTCGGTCCTTTAAACTTTGCATGTTTTGCAATGGCGAAGAACGTGAAACTTTATTTCGGCGGTTTCCTTTGATGCGTAGTGATAACTGCTGAAAAAGAACATTTTAAGTTTTTTTTATTAGTGGTTATTATACTGACGTTTGCCTTTGCTCAATAAGTTTCGCTTAATTTGGCCGTATCTTTTGAAGTAAAAATAAACGAGAAGGGGACGAACTAATTATATGATTTCAATTTAAAGGCCCAGGAAATCTACTCGTACGCGCCGTTGCCTAAATGCTAGGTTATATAGGTTAATAAATTGCATAGCTTCCGTCGGACGAAATCGTTACATTTTTACTCCGATTTTTGCAAAACTAGATAAAAAAAATTATTATTAATTAATTTTCTGTCTTTAAGAATGTTTATATAATATGTTCAATTACATCTTATATGTATTTTAGAATTATATGTTTTACTGTAGAACTGTATATTTAAGCGGTACAGTAAATCGACATTGTTCGAAAATGGGAAATTATCCCTTAAAACTTATGAATTATATTAAAAGTTAAGTATTTTATACAGTTTTTGTAAGAAATATTCGATCTGTATTACGAACGAATTTGAATTAGGTAAACAGGCTCAAGCAATTAATTTTGTTTTCTTGAGATACGCAATTATGTAAACAGCTACATTAATTTTAACGTTTTATGTTGATAACACAATCAAAGGAACTTCTGTTTTACGTTCAGCCACAAAGAAACAATAATTTACTCTATGTTAAACAACACACCGCTTTTAGTTTTAATAATAAAGAACATCTGTTAATGCTACACGTTTGTTAATTTTACTTCTGTAGAGTACATAAAAAGATACTGTTTCTTAATGCTCCCATTAAACTACCATGCGTGTTACACGATTTCTATTTCTAGTATCAGCTATTACAGGGTTTATTGCATCTCGCTCGAAAATACTTCTCTAATTGTGTCCCTTTCTATTGTTGCAGGCCTACCGCCATCATGGAGGAAATACTTCTATGGAAACTCCTAGCTCTCAGCCTAGTTACAAGCTCACTAGCTGATTTCACATCGAACTGTACAAAAGGATGCAAATGTTATTGGGCAAGCGGAAACAAACAGGCGGATTGTTCCAAAGCAAATTTTAGCACAATCCCGACGACGCTAAGCTCGGACATACAGAACTTAGATCTCTCCGGCAATGCTTTATACGAAATAGGAAGGTTCGCATTCGATGAAGCGAAACTAATCAATTTAAAGAAGCTCTTTTTAAGAGAATGCCAATTGAAAACCATTCATAAGAGTGGCCTAAGCGGTCTTGCAATCATGATTGAATTGGATCTGTCGAAAAACGAATTGAAATCATTACACGCGGAGACTTTTAAAGATACAGCCAAAATTAGATGGATTTTACTTAACGATAATCAACTAGAGAAATTAGAAGACGGCTTATTCAACGATTTAAAGTTCCTGCAAAAAGTGGAGTTGAGCAACAATCGCATCGTGCAAATTGGTATGAAAACTTTTAGTAATGTACCGAAATTGAACACGTTGACATTGAATGGTAATAAATTAGAAAGACTTAAAATGGATACCTTATCGGGCTTGAATATCTCTAACTTGAATATCCATGACAACCCTTGGCGATGCGATTGTTATCTTCAGCCATTTAGAAACTGGGTTTTTAGCAAAAATCTGTACACCTCACCAATATCGTGCAGCGAGCCAGCCAAAGTAAACGGCAAAATGTGGAAAGAGCTAGATTCAAGCGATTTTGCATGTCGTCCTAGTATTGTTTATCCCTCCACCAGCACAACCCTTCGGACAACAGACACTAACATAACTCTCGCTTGCCAAGTAAACGGAAATCCTCTTCCAGAAGTAAACTGGGTATTGAATGCGCAAATTATTGATGGTTCGTACAAATATCAAGGTGATCTTAAATACTCCATAGCAGAAAGTAGTTACGAAAGTAGCAAGTGGGTTAATTTAACTATAATTCACGCTGGCATGACTGATAATGGTGAATATTTGTGTGTAGCCAAAAATCCTGGTGGTGTGGAGGAGAGGAATCTGACGCTGGTGTATTTGCCACCGGTTGTCGATGATCACATTGTGCCAACTGGCATGGATAACAACATGCTCCCAGTTTTGATTGGAGTATCATGTACGGCGGCAATACTTCTGATTATTCTAGTCATTTTGTGTTACTGTTGTTGCAAGAGACGAAGTTCTGATAAAAAGAAAGTAGATACATCGAATGGGGAGGCTCTAATTGAAGGTTCCATTATCCCGGAGATGGAAAAGAGTCTGATAACAGCGGTCAATCCGGTTACAAAGCCTCCTAGAAAATACGACGTCCCGGCGTCTATAACGAGTGGCGCGACTGAAATGTCCGAATTAAACAAGACATTGCTGGACAATGATTCTGTATTCGGTAAGTAAATAATTAGTATGTTAATTTTTTTTTCTTTTTAGGGTTCCATACTTCAAAAGGAAAAAAAACGGACCCCTTATATGATCATCCGTTGTGCGTCTGTCTGTCGTGTTTGTCTGTTATGATCCTTTTTCTCAGGAATGTGTAGAGATATATCAAACTATCTGTGCACGCAAACTACAACTCAACTCAACCAAGCTAAGTTTGCACCTCGCGTCGATTACGTCACACTGCCGCTTAGGTACGGTCTGCAAAAAAGGATTCGCTATGACTTTAAAAAAGAAAAGAAATAATGTTTGTTAGATTTTACTTGTATAATTAGATCGCGATCGCGGGAAGGTGAGCGGGGAAGCGGGCGGGCGCCGGATTCTAGCGAGGTGCAAACAGCATGGTTGAACGTTTCACCATAATATATTTTTTTTAAATCTGGAGAGATTTTTTTTTACCTTATCAACTAGGGGTATAAAAAATTGCTTACGACCTGTTCTCTGGCCTACCAAATATGCACAAAAAAATTCATTTAAATCTGTATCACGAGAATTTTATATATTAGGTATACTCGGATCTACGGTCAGCTGTGAAAAAATTTAACTTGTACGTCAACGTGATTAAAATATACAACGTGTCTCATATCTCCCTATAAAAATTGTAAAAGTACAAAACTAAAACTGTTTTAAAATTGAATTTTCATGAATTTGACAGTTAAATTTGATTGATATGGCAAGTTATTAAGGTTGATACTTTCTTTTCGGATAAATAAATATTACAATTTTTATGCGACATAAACGACACGTTGTCGTTTATGTCGCAAATTTCACAAGGGAATCAAAACCTAGAGGGTACTTCACGCAATGTCTTATAGCACATGTAAGGGATAAACGGTCTGAAAACCATTAATATAAAAAAAATTATAAATCAGTAAAGAAAAAATTTCGTCTAGGGCGGGGATCGGACTCGCGTCACTAACATACCGTGTTCACCACTTCGGCCACCGAGCTCATACCAGCCTTGACGAAATTCTCAACTGTATTAATGTACTTTGTTAAGCCAAAGTGGTCTTTATTCATTGTTAATAACTATGAATCAACATCCTATTTGGCAATCTTTACAAACTTCTTGGAAACTGGTCAAGAATACAGCAAAATGTTGGAGACGCGGGTTCGATTTCCGCCTGAGACGAAATTATTTCATCATCGATTTATTCAGTTTTTCCATCTTGTTAACAATTTACAAAATGCAAAGACAGTAAATAAAAATAGTGAGAACAGTTATAAACAGTAAACGAGCTACACCCCCATACAAAAATATTGATTCATTACGTTTACAAAATATCCTATAAACGGCGCACATTTGTATACAACATGGGCTCGCAATACGTTACGTTCAGTTGTTTATCTATAAATACTATGCTAGACCAGAGCAAACTCAGTCACGCACTCTGAAAAATGACAACAGCGCATTATGGTTTTTCTCTTAAGTCTTGCATTCAGTAGCAAACCACAGTAACAGTTAATGTTTCATTACATGGATTTTATTATTATTAAAGATGGATTCTCATTTAGAATGTTCGTGGATTAAATCTGATTTATTTTGAGGCGTCGACTAGTCTATACTATATAATTTAAAGAATCCTCCATTTAATGACGAGGCCCCGAATAATGCGTTATACTTTTTTCAACTTTTCCATTAAATTAAAAGTTTTATTGTAAGTTTAATATTTCTCTTTGTTTCAGCTCACAACGACGACGAAAAACGCTCACTAGAATTCGAACATGCAACGAAAAGATCTCACGACGCATTAAATGTAGAATATGGCCGAACGCCAGATTTACTGATTTCCTTCCCACCGAGAGCGGCGCAGATCTCTCCAGCAGCGAGCAACGCCTCCACAGTGCCTGATACTACACGCCTTCCACAACAGCTCAACCCGGTCAGTCCCATACATTCCCCGATTCAACCCATCTACGGGATTACTACCAACCAAAATTTGTTTAGAACTCTACCATACTCTAGGTCGCAATCACCGTTTATCGCGCCAGTTACGCCCTCGGTTGTAACTCCCAGACAAGGATATGTTACAATCCCACGAAGGCCACGAGTGCCGAGTTGGTCTAGCACCGCTAGTACTCAAATACTTCCCAGCACGGAAGCACAAGAACCATTGTATGACAATTTAGGACTACGAACGACAGCTAATGGTAGCTCTGTATTGTCTCTAAATAAAACTGGATTAGAAGGACCCATGTCGCCGATGAGAAATAGACCGCTGCCAGCCACCCCAATAGCTTTTTCGAGTCCTCACCCGCAAGCTTATTACGCTCCTATTGAAGAGCAGGAACCTTCGCAATCACCCGTACCGACACAGTATGTGACTAATCCCAGAAATAGTATTACTTCCCAATTATCTTCTCAGATATCTACACCAGGACCTCAAGAACCAATTAATCCTCGAATGAGTTGGACGGCCAAAAATACTTCGACTCCACAACCAGAGCCCAGGAAAGCTTTATTTAGCACTGGTTCGGATTCACAGTCCTTCGTATCAGACACCAGCACTCTGAGTAGGAAGGGCAAACCAGAGACAGGATCTTTAAGAAGAAATCCGAAAATAGACAATGAAGAGCCGAAATCTCCAGCAAAGGCTTCGCCAACAAAAGAAGACCCCCGAAAGAATGATTCAAATGTCTCTCTAAACCAGACCGGAACACTGGGACGAAGTGGAAAGATACCTCCAAGGCCCCCACCTAAACCTAAGAAAAAGCCACCAACTGAAATAAATCCAAACGAACCTTTGTTTGAAGATGAAGGCGAAGACGGTACGGAAGTTTAGTAGATAAGTGCAGAACATTGTAGCAACGGACAACCAAAGTGCCAAGCTCGTAGTTACGTCACAAACAGTGATATCAGTGAACTGACAGATGTGCAATCAAAATACGATTTCTCTTCGCGGTGCTCGTGTAAATATCGATCGTGCTAGATTTTATACCTATTGCGTACAATTTAAATCCCATGGACCATTTGAAAATGTCATATAAGTGTTTATCATAATTAATGTGTTACGGTACTTTAGTTAACATTTCAATGCACAGTTGTGTTTCGAACTTAGGTCTACCTATTTATTATGCTGTAATATTTGTAAGGTACTCGATATGTACGATATGGTAACTTTTCGCTTGCCACTTGTAAAAATCTGCATTTTTTAAGACTGATTGTTCAAAATTTAAGTTTTATTTGACATTCCTTCGGCGATATTTGATTTCACGTATAATTCCACTTCAGCTTTCCATAGTTTTTCTAGGATGATTTCACTAACTCTAGTATATTTGTGGAAGACTGATAAATGAGTGTTAGTCGCTTATGGACTATTGATGACGTCAATAATCGTTTAAGCGTTTTACATAACATTCACTGCAACCTTTGTTTATCTGTACACGGTTTATAATTGCAAAAATAAGCTACTGAATATATGCCTGCATATTTAATACTTGTTATTGGTTTCACTCATGTCCTTACTTTAATTACGTAATATTTCCCGTTGTTGTTTTTTAAATTTTGTAAATATAATACACAGTTATCAACAGTCGCACAATAGATAACATGCAATGGGCAACATAACGTGAATATCGATGATAGTTGTTTATTTTTTCGTAAATGCTACTTCTATCCAATGCCTCGTGTACCGCGTGTACGGATTTTACTTAATGTAGACATTGATTCAGCATTGATCACTGATTAAAAGATTATGTCTAACTGATGACCTTAATCAAAGAAGAGGTCTAACTATTGGCATAGGTACTGATCAAACTTTTGTTCTCATTCAATGGATCACAGCTTGCAAATGCTAAATCAATTTCTAGATTTGATCATTCACTAAAATATTTAACTTTGCCTATTCTAAGTTAACCTATTTTAGTTTTATTTTGGAGGCAGCCTTATTTTGCCTTTCTGTAACCAACAATTGTGTGTGTAATCATAGTTTTATTATATCATACAAACATTTTTGTGATCGATCCGTGTATAGTTCCTAACCGTTATATTTTTTTAAATAGCATATACCACTATGGTACTTTATTTGTATACATGGCAGTATCTTCTAAGTTACTGGTGCTTATTTTACGAACATTTTTAGCGTGATTTTATTTATATATTAACATTGTCGAATTACTTTAAGGTATAAACAATTATTATTGAAGTACATAGGTTTATGAATATGTGTTTTGAATTCGATGTTCGTAATGTTTTACTTTACATATTAACATGTGCTCTGTGGTTACTTTCTTGCGAAATGTACAATATATTAAATTTTTACGATGTTTACTGTAGAGATCCAGTTTTATAGTTTTAAGCGCTATGTAAATATGATCATTATAAAGAAAATAAAGTTCTATTTCAGTAATGGTATTGATTAATTTTTCTGTACCCTATTTATCTTTTAGGACTAAATTATTTTTTACGTGCGCGTGAGCAGTGGTATCGCGTTGTGGATCCTACTACACGCGCTCTAAAGAGCAGTGAGAACACCGGAGGGTTTTAGTGGGTAGCCTGGCACTCTTCCGGGGGAGCCCCATACACGCTCGCCAAAAAGTTTTTTTAATCGTTTTTAAAATAAGAAGAACATAAGCAGACATTAATTATAACTAAACTACTAAAGCTAGACTAGATAACCAGACCAAGGAAGCGGTTTAATATGTTCGAGTCGTCGTAGGTGGTAGCCGGATCTTACCCGGGGATTCTTCGCACCCCCCTTGCCCTACCGTTACCGTAGCCGCTACTTGCACGGCTAGCAAAAGTTTATTTTTTACCGTTGGCAGGTTGGTGTGGATGTAATCCTCTCTCTGCAAGCTTTCGTCGTATTGCCCACTCACTATGACATTACGCACATCACGAAGTCGCTCTTATACTTCAACACCGATGAGATGGCGATTTCGCAAGAACGTTGATCATCTCATAACAGCTCAAATACGTCCCTACCGAGGGGCTCGAGGCTACACTAAGTAAGGGTGTTTTGAGGCCTTAGTCAACCACGCTAGCCCAGTACGGATTGGTCGGATTCACAAACACCTTTGAATTTCTTTGTAGATGTGTGCAGGTTGCATCACGATATTTTCCTTCACCGTAGGAGCGTCAGAAAAAAGATAAAATTCGATGAACGAAAAACACATTGGTACAGTAAGCTCCCATTCAAGCTATACACTTACGCTACGAAAACCGCCACTATTACGAGCGACATAAGAACGGTCCAAAGGTCAAACAGTATAGCTTCATAAGGAGCTTACTGTACATAGCGGTCTCGAAGCCCGGAGGCAAGTGCCGAGTTCACAGCGCTACCGGCGGAACGTTGATACAATAAAAATATTTCACAAAAAATAAAAACCGACATCAAAAACGGGGGGGTTCTCTGCCACCACCACGGCAATCTACTCCCCTTTGTGGTAGTGAATACCCTTTGGTCTCATGATGAAAGTATGGCAGCTTGGTCGCGGTAGTTGGAAGTGGGTGGTTGTGGGTAGATATGGGTGGGAATAATTTGCAAAAATATATTTCTGCTTTTTTTTCGCATAGAAACTTGAAATTACGAATAAAATCACTAAAGAAAAATTTCGTCTCGGGCGGAATTTGAACCCACGTCACCAACATACCGTGTTAACGCTGAGACCTCTCGACCATCGAGCTCTTACCAGCCCTGACGAAATCATTCACTTATTGATCTTTGTTAAGCCAAAGTAGTCTCTTTTTACTGTTATTAACTACGTATCAACACAATATAGAGAACGATACATCATACAATACTTTGACTCAAAGGGACGAATCGACGCACGCACACATACAAACGTCGTTTACACGGCCGCCAAGCATGCTCTGAACGGCGTAGCATCGCAGTGTCACGCCGCGCGCCGGCCGAGCAGTGTTTCCACAATGAGGGGAAGTTCCCCTTTTGAGGGGAATTTAGACTTCAGAGGGGGAGAAAAGGGGAGAGGGCTAGAGAGGGAAAATCGAAGGGAAAAAATGATTAAATCATAATAAGAACATTATACTTTGTTTTTTTTGCTTTGTTTTTTGTTTTTTTATAACACATACACGTACATCAAAAAATGATTAAATCACAATAAGAACATTATACTTTATTCGACATTTTAAATAATGTTTAATTTTATCTTTTTGCTTCACTGCCTGGCTTCACTAACTTTGATTTCATTAATTGTACCGAGGTTTTTCCCTGTTCATTGTAAACCAAAGCAAGCAAGTACGCAAAGGAAAGCCCATAGTTTCATTTTTAAGTCTGTTTCGTTGATCAGTTTTGATATTCTTAACACCACTAAACAGCCGTTCTACTGCTGCATTTGAAAAAGTTGACATAAATTAAATATTTTATTTACCAATTTATTTTCGAGGGGAAAGAAAGGGGAACACATTTGAGGCATGGAGGGGAACTGAAACCCTGAAAGTGGAAACACTGCGGCCGAGATTGTTGATGGATTGAACTTCACTTTAGGTAAGTTCGTTTAATCCTATCATTATATTCATAATTAGTCCAAGGTATAACTATTGTAGATGTTTAGAGTTTATAAATAGGTAAACATTAGTACCTATTTACTAACTATCAATAGGTATTCAATAACATTAAATATTTATTTCATAATGTAGATAACGTTTACTAGTGTGAACAGTTTCATGTTAACCATATAATAACTATAAATTTCGAGAACTACCAGCCGTGGCAAAAAGGTTTGCCAATCTAACTAGCGTGGTATATTATAATATTTAGCAAATATCGATAATTTATTAGATTATCCAATAGTAGGGATATGTCACCCAATGTGTTATCTAACTCTTTGTAAGTTTCGGTTCCCTTTCCAGATTGAAACCTAATGGGATTTCAATGTACAGTACAGAGACTCAATTAATTTTGCCTCAGTGAAATATTTGTAAGTACAGAAGTTAATAATGAATATCAAATACATTAAAAATAATTTTGCCTTAGTCTGTTCCACAAACAAACTACATAATCGCCACGCGAAAATGTAATAGTAATAAAATCCTGAAATCAATCATTTACCTTTATAGGTACCTATTTGCACTTTGGAATGTCCCATGGACAGAGTACATAATCGCCACGCGAAAATGTAGAATAAACAATTCCTTAGGACTGTCCCACGGACTGAGTACATAATCGCCACGCGATAATGTAGAATTAACAATTCCTTAAAATCATTCATATGCCTGGACATATATTTGTCCTTTAACTTGTCCCACAGACAGAGTACCTACATCCTCGCCACGCGAAAATGTAGAATTAACGATTCCCTAAAAAAAAACATTAATGTGCTTTGAAAGATATATGTCCTTCAGCCTGTCCCACGGACAGAGTACATAATCGCCACACGAAAATGTAAAATAGTGATTTACTGAAAATGTTTATTCGCCTTTAGAATATTATAAACAGTTAATCCTGCCCTATATGCATGATAATTTGAAGCATATTGTTTGGAGGGTGATGAATAAATAGAATATTTATATGAAAGATGAACAATTAGATTAACTTTCCTCCATTATTTGCTTTAGTCATCTACTAATGGATTGAGTAGTAGTATTTTAAAAGTCTAAAATAAATTTATCAAATGTTTATTTCTATGGTCCTTTATTATTTGTTACTTCTAAAGCCATTTTTTTTTTTTTAATTTACTAAAATCCACAGCTCTTTAACTTATTTAACTAATATATAAACAATAATAAATTAGACTAACAGCCAGTTCTGGATTTTACATTATTTAAATACACATAATAATACAGTTAACAACAATAAGAGATGAAACGAAACGAAAACTTAATATTATCGCTACTACTACTAATATTATTTTTACTATTTTAACAATACAATGATAAAAATTAACATTGACAATGAAATTTTAAAGTATTTTTTGCCAAAGAAAAAAAATTACCATAATGTAATAATAAAAAAAAAAAAAAATTATAATGTAATCTAAATTAAGTAGACATATGAGTACTAAATCAGCCCAGCATGTGTTTGAGTGAATGAGTGTGAGTGTGTCTGTGTGTGAATGCGTGTAAATGTGCGTTTGTTTTCGTGTAAGTGTGTAATATGTGTATGTGTGTAATTCAACACACTCGTACTGCACCCAGTGCACTGATCAAACCCCTCTTAAAACACATTTTATTAGAATGAAAGATGTCCAAGGACGAAAATAATTTATTATATTTAGATTGGATACGGTAAACAATCGAGTTTCGGGCATAATTTGAACCAGTTGTAGGTACGTGAAACAAGGACGTATGTCTTGTGCGGGTTGTTGGTACGCGTAGTTTCATAAAGAGAGAGGTAAGTTCAGAACAGTCAACAACACCGTTACAAACGTCGTGTAGGAACATGAGTTCCGTGAGAGTTCATCTATCCTTTAAAGTCATAAAGCAATGTCTCTTACATGACTCATTATAGTCCAAGCTGTTATTTATGTGACTGCGATAGTGAAGATGCTTTAGGAACTTAGACTGAATTTTTTCAACAGCATCAATATAAATTGTATATTGTGGATCCCATACACTACAACAGTACTCAAGTATTCTATTCATATGTGCGGAGTGTCCGCACATATGAATAGTACAATAATTTTATACAGGATAAGTCATTAAAGGGTTTACTGACTCGCAAAATGAATCCTAGGTTTTTGTAAGCTTTATTTACTACATAATCAATATGATTAGAAAAAAGTAGCTTTGAGTCCATAAGAACTCCAAGGTCTTTAATAACATTTGTTTCTGGAATCCGCATCCCATCAATAATGTAAGCGAATATAATTTTTTTTCTTTTTCCGCGTAAAGGAAATGATTGCACATTTATTCACATTGATTCCTATACGATTACACTCATAATATGCGCTGAGTCGGTTTAAATCGTTTTGAAAATTTATGCAGTCCTGCTTATTTTTGATTTTCATATACATTTTTGTGTCATCAGCGTATATCAAAAAGTTTGAATACTGAAAGCAATCTGAAATGTCATAAAGATATGCTGTGTATAAGATTGGAGCAAGAATTGAGCCCTGTGGTACTCCTGATGGTATTGTGACAAAATCAGAGCGATGTCCACCCAAAACAACGGCCTGACTTCTATTCTTGAGATAAGATTCCATCCATCTCAAGAAGTTGCCATGAATTCCCAGGTCCTGAAGCTTACGTCGGAGTATGACATGGTCTACACGATCAAATGCTTTTTCAAAATCTGTGTAGACCACGTCGATTTGACCACCACCGTCCATGCCCAGAAGAACGTCGTTGACAAAAACAGCCAGATTTGTGTTCGTCGAACGACCCCTCATGAAACCGTGCTGTTGTGTTGGAACGCTACCATTTATAATTAGTGTTGCCCAAAATTGGTCTTGCAGTCTTGCGAGACTTGCTGCAAGACCGAGACCAAGGTCGGCCTAATTGTAGCAAGACCAAGACCAAGGCTGTATGCTTACTCAGGCGAACAAAAATCAACAACCCCAACACAATCCCAATGTCGATCGATCGGAATTGGTTCAAGTGTAAGCCTACTGATCCATACAAGATTTGAGCAAGACTCTTGAGCAAGACTCTTGCTCAAATCTTGTATGGATCAGTAGGCTTACACTTGAACCAATTCCGATCGATCGACATTGGGATTGTGTTGGGGTTGTTGATTTTTGTTCGCCTGAGTAAGCATACAGCCTTGGTCTTGGTCTTGCTACAATTAGGCCGACCTTGGTCTCGGTCTTGCAGCAAGTCTCGCAAGACTGCAAGACCAATTTTGGGCAACACTATTTATAATATCACTGACGTGTGCCTGAACAATCCGTTCCATTAACTTACCAATGGCACATAATTTCGAAATGGGACGATAGTTCTCAATCTTAGTTCTCAGCCCTTTTTTATGTATAGGCACTATGAGTGCAGTTTTCCAGAGGGATGGAACTATACCATCATGAAAACATCGATTAAAAATAAGGCTGAGAGGTAAAGCTAGAGAACTGGCACACTTTGAGAGGAATAAGGGGGGTAAATTGTCAACGCCAGCGCCTTTTGAGGTGTCTAAATTACGAAGCATTTTAAAGATATCATCAGTACCAACTGATATGTCGCTAATGCTGTCGTTGTTTATCGTTCTTGGCGATGAGAAGGTAGGATAATTACTTGCGGATACGTTAAAGTTACAATGAAAGTATTTATTAAACGCAGTGCAGATTTCTTCCTCACCCTGAACTAATTGCTCACCATACGCCATTATACTCGGCTTCGTCCTCGGGATTAGCAAATAATACTTGTAGTAACGCCTAGTGATACGCCAGTCACGCACTTTATTTGAGGGTATAAATAAAATTTAAAATGAGTCTCACGTCAACAAGGTGGGCGACCTATCCGCTCGCTTCATTCGCTTTTTAGTGCTCGCCACGATCACACTCTCGCGTCTTAAAAGTTTTTACTTTAAGTGAGGTAGTGCTTATTTATAATGCCTAAGCGGAAAAGTGAGGAGGATTGTCAAATCTGTTGTGTAAGTTTAAAAAACTCGAAGTGTTACGAAGATGCCGTACGCGGAGTCTCAAGGTTAGTCATTGTGTGAATAAGTGCATTTATTAGTGACTATGGCCGAAAATGTCATTTTCTATTTGCTGCCCGTACAATGCTCGTTTGATAACGGGCAGAAGTATGATAAGTCAGCCATCTTGTTATATTCTCATAAGTACTAGAGAAACTTAATTAGTTAATGACGAATTATACCTATAATGGTAAATTTGTCACGTTTTTATTTTTTACTGGTTTCCTCTGAAATGAAGTTTTATAATCCAATGAAATAGTTTTACGAAAACTGTTAAATAAGATTTATTTCATACCTACCTAGTGGGCTTATTTTGTATGAATTTTTATGACACTATATCACTAAGAAGAAAGTTTACTAAATAATAGTTATTGCTACAGTGATTATTCACTAAACTGGGCTTGCGTACCTCTCTTTGGGGTTGCACTACCCAATAATAATTTTGCGAACAGTATTTTAGGATTGTTCCTTAACTGATTAGCAGTAATAATAATTATCCAATCGTAACATGCACCTACTTTTTATGATTATATACTAAAGAACAAATACAGTATATACATAGTGGTAATGGTTACCTATCCTGGTTTGCGAACTTCTCTTTGGAGCTGTACTACCTTATGGTAATGGTAACCTCTCCGGGTTTGCGTACTTCTCTTTGGAGCTGTACCACCCTATAAATTAGTCTTGCGAACAGTACTTTGGTCTGTTTCATGACTAATGGAGATATCGGTGTATTCATAGTGGCAATGGTTACATATCCGGGTTTGCGTACTTCTCTTTGGAGCTGTACCACCCTATAAATTAGTCTCGCGAACAGTACTTTGGTCTGTTTCATGACTAATGGAGATATCGGTGTATTCATAGTGGCAATGGTTACATATCCGGGTTTGCGTACTTCTCTTTGGAGCTGTACTACCCTATAAATTAGTCTCGCGAACAGTACTTTGGTCTGTTTCATGACTAATGGAGATATCGGTGGTTTTCAGAGCAAGAACGTAATAACAACGTTTTAAACCTGCAGGCCTATTACGATCTCACGGTTTTCAAATAATATCATATGATATCATAGTGCAAAGCGAAAATTATGATTTTCGGTCAGATTTTTGATCATTCGTTCGTTATATGATATTGACATCATCGAAATTATGCCATAGTAATGATATCATTGGAGATCGGTAATACGAAATGAAGCATTTCATGATTTATTATGCCATGTCATACGATGAAAGATTTATAATTGGCCTACTGCTCGATGGGATTATTGGTTCTGAACCACGTTCAGAGATGCAGGTCGACCTCGACCCAGAACCCGCCGAAGTGGCTACGCCCGCCGTTTATATCTTCTGTGCCGTCATGACGGTCACCCCCGTGGTGGTCGCCACCACCGCCACCACCGCCACCACCGCCGCCGCCGGCGCGCCTGAGCAAGTGACGGATACCGACGAGCCTGGGTCAGCTAATGCGATGCTAAACACCACAATACTTGAAATATTGGGCGAGGATCCAACTATTTCGAATACTTTTGGAGCCAACATTCACAAAGACTTTGCAGTTAAGTTGGAACACACATTAATGTGAAATACCTTTCGCTCCCGTAGGTACTGAATGCCGAAATTAAGGTGGCTATCTCCGATATAAACGCTAAACGTTATAAAAATATCGAAATTAGGCAAAAACAAGTTTCTACGGCTATTTCATGCTTGAACCAAGCTATTAATTCGCTGACCTCGAAAAATAACAGTGACCCAGATTTAATAAAAATGTTGATGGACACAGAACGTATTCTCTGTGACTTACAATACCGGATTCAGTCATACGACGGAATTTTATTCTGTCTTCCCTTAAAAAGGACATGAAAGACCAGCTTCAAAATACTTAACCATTTTTTATTCATTCATTAGGCGAAAACCTGTCAGAAATTATTAAGACTGCAAAGGCGATAAATAAATAGGGTGCAGAGTAAAAAAAAAAAAAAAAAAAAAACTTTAATAAATTTATAAAAGCAGATCATTTAAAAATTGAAAATTTACGCTCAGTGCTAAAATTTAAAACAAAAAATTGTTTCATGACAAAAATAGATTTAAAAGATGCCTTTTGACCTTAATTCAAGAAAATATTTAAGATTTCAAATTGAACAAGAACTATTTGGCTTGAGTACTGCACCATCAAGGCAATAAAACCAATTGTCCGATTACTCCGTTCTGCGGACCTAAAATCAACTAATTATTTAGATAATTATTGGCCAAATATACAAACCAAAAAATTAATTACCTCTCTTTGATTTTAATTAACGAGGCCAAAAGTTTAATGATACCTAGTAATATATGTACATTTTTAAGGTTTCGTTCTAATCTAGACTAAAAATTTCCAGATCACAAATCAGAAATTAAAAAAAAAAAAAAAAAAAATGGTTAACTCTTAAAAGATGTTGAATACGTCAATTCGCACAAATAGTCGAATTACTAGTCTCAGTTTGCCCGGCTGTAGAATACACTAGCCTTATACTAAAATATTCGAGCGCATTAAGTAATTAAACTTAAAATCATCATTAATGATAATTATGATAAATTTATAAATATCCCTAGGAATGACGCAATACAAATACCGTTTTGTAAAATCAAACATGATACACATGATCTGGAAATTTTCTCAGACGCCTCAAATACGGGGCTGTACGTGGCAAAGAGAAGGTTAGCGGGTTGTGGAGCATTCAGGAGAGAACACAATACATTAACTACCTAGAAATTCTAGCTGCTTTTCTAAGATTAAAAGTGTTCGCCAAAAATGTAAGTACCTAGTTGTCAAATTTCTCCGCATCGACAACACTACAGTAATCTCTTACATCAATACAATGGGGGGTATTCAGTTCCCCCACTTCACTGACATCACTCGTCAACTATGGCAGTGGTGTGAATGTCGCAATTTGTATGTTATGGCTTATTACATTAGCTTATCAGATAATATAACGGCAGTTGCCGAATCAAGGCGGGTACATCCTGACATAGAATCGACGACACGTTTAGCGCAAAGGTCGAGTGATCACCTACTGCGCAACGGGTCGCGGGTTCGATTCCCGTACGTGACAAATGTTTTATGGCCTACAGAAATTTGTTCCGGTCTGGGCGTATGTGCATGTGATATTCTATTTTTGTAACTGCACCCACGACACAGGAGAAAATCCTAGTGTAGGGCGACGTATTTAAAAAAAAAAAAAAAAAAATTGGAGTTAGCGGACTGGGCATATCAGGAAATTGTCTCATCGTATGGGGCACCTCAAGTAGACTTATTCGCTAGTCAAATAAATACTAAATGCACTGATTATGTCTCCTGGCATAGGGACCCAGATGCATTTCCTGGGCCGATTTTAATTTTTATGCTTTCACCCCGTTCTCTGTCATTGTATAGCGGGGAACTTATGCGGACGGCGTGGAGTGTACCGCCGATATTAGCATCTATATTCCAAAGTTCTTTTAAACAATATAATGTTTATTTACGGCGCTGGTTCAATTACTGTAACGACAATAATTGTGACTTGTATAATCCTTCAATTCCACAAATAATTTATTTCAACAAACTATTATGAAGAGGGAGCTCAATATGGCACGCTTAACTCCTATAGATCCACGCTCGCCCTGCTTAGGGGAAAATAATTTACGAGATGACAGAGTAAGAAGATATTTTAAAGGAATATTTCGGTTACGCCCTCCCTTGCCCAAATATGTGGGATACTTCAATAGTTATTAATTATGTCAGCCAATTTTACGCCAATGAAACATTGTCTTTTGAAAAACTTTCGAAAAAACTCATCACTCTCATTGCGCTGTTGACAGCACACAAAGTACAAACATTGTCCTAGATTAATATTAAAAGTATTGAAATCTTTCCTTCTCTTCATAAGTGCTAAAAAGCCTTATAATGCTGTCGGTTCCCAAACCTTAAGTCAGTGAATAAAGAACACACTGCGCGATAGCGTTTTTGATCTAAACATATTTACCGCGCACAGCACGCCGCTACATCCGCGGCTCATCACCTAGGTGTCGGCCTAGATCAAATAAGACGAACCGCTGGATGGAGCGGCTCTTCAAGCACATTCTATCGATTCTATAATAGAACCATAAGTAATGTCAATACTAATGGAAATAATTATTTTGCCAGAACAATTGTTAATAATACGAGTAATTCAAATGATGATTGATGTTTATTCTTATTAACATAAATTAATGAAAATTCAGGAATAAACAAAATATTTCACACTATTATCTCTAAAAGTCTACAAGTATTATTTGCTAATCCCGAGGACGAAGCCGAGTATAATTAATGATTAAACGAACTTACCTGTACGTGAAGTTCAATCATAATTATACGAAGGCTTCGTCCGAAGGGATTAGCAACCCTCCCTCCCAACTACAAGTCCCCATTTTTGTGTGAAATATTCCGGATGCGGCTACTCTAAACTAAATGAAGCGAGCGGATAGGTCGCCCACCTTGTTGACGTGAGACTCATTTTAAATTTTATTTATACCCTCAAATAAAGTGCGTGACTGGCGTATCACTAGGCGTTACTACAAGTATTATTTGCTAATCCCTTCGGACGAAGCCTTCGTATAATTATGATTGAACTTCACGTACAGGTAAGTTCGTTTAATCATTAATTATATTAGGATAATTAGAACAATTTTTCCTTTTTGCTTTAACAAATTCCCAAAACAACTTAGGTGATTTTTTAATGTTTATTTGTGAATTCTGAATATAATTGCTAAAGCAGGAGACCTGAAGTGCCTTTTGTCTCCTACGTAGTAAAGCGAAAGCAGCATAATCCACCGGATTTTTGTATTTTTTCCATTGTGTATGTTTTTTCATTTTTTCCCTAGTTACATGAATAAGAGCACGGCTGTACCATATTGGAAAACGATTTTTGTATGAAATTTCTATCTGTGGAGTGTGTCTTTTAATAATATTAAATAAAATAGTATAAAATTCCTTCATCATGTCATCAATGTCATTATAAAGTAACAGTTCTTGCCAGTCATAACAGTTTAAATCAGAGTTTATCTCAGAATACCTAGCTTTATTAAATTGGTATTTCTTATGTTTGGTATTCGATTTCAAAGCAGGTATAATAATGTCACTCGTGTTGATTTGCAATGTGGGATGAAAGTTATCTTCATCAACAAAAGGAGTACATGACTTATAAATATCAATGGAAAAGTTTGAAAAAACTAAATCCAACACATTACCGTGTGAGTTCAACAATTTGTTATACTGTTCAAATCCTAAGTAATTAGTATAATTGATTAAATTATGTGCAGCGTCCTGAACTTCGACAATACCTCGTCTTAGAATCATCGGACTGTCGGAGTTCCAAGCAATACATGACAAGTTATAATCACCCGCGAGCAAAAAGAAGTCGTTAGGGTACAAATCTATGACACTTTTCGTGTTTTCAATAAAAATATTTAATTGTTCAATAACAAAGTTCTCACAAGTAAAATATCTGGAATAATCTTTAAATAGAGAAGAGACAACTTGCTTAAGTGTCGCTGTCATAGAACTTTTAATATCTCTTAAAATAGCCATCTTAATTTGAGAAAACTATAATTTTAATACATAACTATTTATGTATAGGATTTGTGACTTTTTGGGCAGTGGTTTTGCTAATAATAGCAGTTTTTAATGTCAGTTTTCTTGAGTCTAGGTTATTTCAATGTCAGGTTTCTAGATGACCCATGCTTAAGGTAATATAAAGCTATGGCAGGATGCATATGCCATATTTCATTATGCTAACATACATTGGCTTTGCCAGACATAGTCTTTTAACTCGTTTTATCCATTTTTTTATTTTATCATCTGACCTTATTCTATTGCCTATAGTTAGATAATTGGTGTAAAAGCTGAACAGTGAAAATGCAATGATTGATGCGATGCTTCTGCTTTAAAAATAAACATAAGATTTGAAAAAAGAAACTTTTGGTATTAAATTAAAACATTGGATAGATCTGAATGAAACATTATTTTCTTTGTAATAAGCCTGAGTGGTAATGGTCTAAAAAGGAAATACTTAGATTCCTTAAGCTCTGTCAGTTATAACTCTGCAAAAATTTCAAAATCAAAGAAAAGGAGTTTCTTCTTCTTTTATAACAATATTAATCCTATGGTAAAAGTATCAACATTTGAACATAAGACTATGCCATGATTACCTGTATATTATAAAATATAATTTATTTATCATATAATCATATATATATATATATATATATATATATATATATATATATATATTTTATTGAAATGTGTTACAAATGAATCAATGCCTCACAAATCTTAGAAGTACATTATGTCCTGCGACAGTTTCCAACTTACATCTGCATTGAGACTACAAGATTTAAAATCAGCTTATATATTTTGAAATTTTATATATTAAGCAAAAAATCAGATGCTGCTAGTTTCACACCACCGCCAAATGTTTAGCAAGATCAATTTGATTGATATCAAACTGAGCTTTTTCTGTTAATATATGTATTGAAAGTGTGGTGTTATCTATTTCTAATAAAATATCACATCTACTTGAGAGGTCAGCAAAACATCTTAATACATAATTATGTATCTAACAGTTCTAAGAAATTGATACTGTCTTGCTTTTACCATTTAATTACTGTCAGTTGATAATACACCTGAGAAAATTTCTAAAGAAAATGTTTAGGAAGTACTCCATATCGCAGAATCATTTTACAATACTTTTCATATACATAAGCATGTTGTAATTGCCCCCCAAACGTTCAAAGTCATAAACTTATATTTATCTGAGCTCTTAGTGTAAACAATTAAACTGCCATTCCTAATGAAATATTGAGCAAAATTACAAACCAAATTTATTTATAAGTGATGATGACTAATAGTGTGATACATTTCCTTTCTATTGCACTTAATCTTTAAGGTCATATCGAAGGAATATATTTTAAAACCTAAAAATTATTTTACATTGCATAAAATTAGTAAAATCTTATTTAAAAAAAAATAATAAAGCCTAGCTATTGTAAACTGTTATAAGTTATAGTTTAAAATTATAATAACAAACATTTCTTATTGATTTATCAATATTTTAATCAAGTCGACAAACATTTATTAATTTTAATTATTATTATGTTCTTTATTCAGCTTTTTTCTTAAATATATATATATATTATAATATAAAAATGTTGGGGTGACTGGCAGAATAATAAGCACCGTAGAAGTGTATAAGCAAACGTATAATAAATATTTAGCAAAATACAACAGCACTATAAAAACAACGACATTGGAACATACGAATATATGACAATTCTATAGCGTGACATTTATAAAAACCTATACAAAAGATCTACAATGAGACCATGAAGGTGATACTCCAACACACCCCCTTCAACTCATGGACTCAACATATAGGTTTAATTAATTCCACACACATAAACCTAACTCACTAGTCAACACTTCATGCCTAATGCGAGACAAAGGCTTGGTGAGGATATCTGCCAACATCTTATCGGTTGCCAAATGTTCCAATGTTATGGACTTATTCTCACTTAGCACATCCCTAACGAAGAAATGTCGGAAACGAGATGTGTAGAGTCAAGTAATAATGATGAGAAATGTGAAAATTTTGAAGCCTTAACATCTGTTGAAGTTTCAGATGACTGCCGTGCTATCGATGTCAAATGTCGACATGAGTGGATCTTTGACAGTGGCTGCACTTCTCATATGTGTAATGACGAGACAAGGTTTGATGAGGTACTGCCTTCGAATCACCAATCAAAATTAGCCACAGAATCAACGACAACCGTGCAAGGTAAGGGTATAGTTAAGTTATTAGCATGCAACACTGATGGTACGCGTAAAATACAATTTGAAGACACATTGTTAGTTCCCGATCTACGTAATAGTCTTGTATCAATTGCCAAACTCACTGAACGAGGCTGTGAAGTCACATTTAAGCGTGATGTTGCATATGCTGTAAAAAATGGTGAGGTAAAGCTAACTGCTGATCGGCGAGGTGGCTTGTACTATTTGAGGGAGATGAATATCTCAGCGTGTGTGGTATCAGGGAATGATGTGAAACTGTATGAATGGCATGAGCGTATGGGACATTTGAATGCTAGAGATCTTATGAAAGTACTGAAAAAATCAGGTATAGGCCCATTAAAGGCCACTACAAAATTGCAGGATTGTGATGTGTGTGCTAAGGGTAAGATGGTTTCATTGCCTTTAGTGAAGTCCAGGGAGCCCTGTAAAGAAAAATTAGAAGTAGTTTATTCTGATGTGGTAGGTCCCATGAGAGTTCAATCTAACGGTGGAAATAAATATTTTGTCACTTTTATTGACGATAGTACGCGATGGTGTACTGTTTTCATGCTGAAAAATAAAAGTGATGTGTTGTCAAAATTCAAGATATTCAAATGTCAGGTTGAAAATATGACAGGCAGAAAAATTAAAACATTACAATGTGACAACGGTACGGAATATAAAAATAAGCTTTTTGATATTTATTTACAAGAAAATGGAATTAAGAGACGATTTACTACGCCCTACACGCCACAGAGTAATGGTATCGCTGAGCGAATGAACCGCACGTTATTGGAAATGGCTAGATGCATGCTTTTATCGTCAAGAATGTCAGCAAGCTTTTGGGCTGAAGCAGTGAACACTGCATGCTATTTACGTAATAGATGCCCAACAAGTAGTTTGAACGGTGAAATTCCATACGAAAAATGGTTTGGGAAACCTCTGAACGTAAGTTACTTGAGAACGTTTGGTACGAAAGTTCATGTTTTAAATAAGGAGCCATGTAAAGATAAATTTGCATCGCGAACTGTAATTGGTTATTTTGTAGGATATCCAGCCGAATTTGTGGGATATAAAGTTTGGATACCAGAGTGTAGAAAGTTCATAGTGTCAAGGGATGTGAAATTTCAAGAAGGTAAGTTCTTTGAAAGTAAAAGTAATGTCTCAGAACAGTCACTCCTTGAGTCGCAATATGAGAACAGTGTGCAAGATACTGCGAAAAAGACTCGTGAGATAGAAATTCCATTAAACAAACAATCCAATGTACCAATAAGTCAGAATGTTTTGAGGCAAACTAATGACTCCATAAGGCCGTGTATGTCGAGTACATCAAATGAGGTACAAAGTACACTAGAACCATTGCATGAAGAAATTAGTACAGAGAACACAGAGAGTACTGAGGATGGTGAAAGAGAGGTGATTATGAAAAGAGGTCCTGGGCGACCACGCATTGAGAGAGGACACGTTGGGCGACCTCGAAAAATTTATAATATGGTTCCAGTTCCAGATGAATTCATTGACAGTCAAGATTTTGCAGGAGCTATTGAAACCTCATTAAAAGACGCTTTATCAAGCGATGAAAAGAGACAGTGGGAAGAAGCAATCCTGTCTGAAATACGTAGCTTAATTAAAAATGATACATGGAAAATTTTAAAGAAACCGTTCAATCGTAATGTTGTAGGATGTCGATATGTGTTGACAACAAAGCTAAACGTTGACAAAACGGAGAAAAAGAGGCGAGACTTGTCGCAAAGGGATACAGTCAACAGCCTGGTCTTGATTATCATAGAACATTCGCACCAGTAGCGAGAATAGCTACTATACGTCTGTTAATCGCATTAGCTGTTGAAATGAACATGGACATTGATCAAATAGATATTAATACAGCATATTTACATGGAGATTTGAACGAAGCTATTTACATGAAAATACCAGAGCTGCTGAAGGAAAGCTTAGAAAAGCTAGTAAGTGCTGAAGGCACCGGTAGTGCAATTGGTAAAAAAGCAGCGACGATGCTTGAAGATGTTAAAGCAGGTGGTGATACATGTCTTTTAAAGAAATCGCTTTATGGACTGAAACAGGCCGGACGACAATGGAATTTAAAATTAGACGTAAAACTAAAAGAGTTTGGTCTACGTCCGACAGTTAATGAACCCTGTATGTATCACAAACGGAACCAAAATGGATCTGATCTTTTTGTGGTAATATACGTAGATGATATTTTGATTGCGTCGCAAAAGAGAGAGACCATAGACAATTTCAAGCATGAGCTTGCAAAAAGATTTGAATTGAAAGATTTTGGCCAAGCAACCTTCTGTCTTGGGATAGATATAAAGAAGAAGGGCGAAGCATATTACTTATCTCAAGAGAAGTATATAAATGATATATTAAAAAGATTTTGCATGGAGAATTGCAAGCCGGTTAAGACTCCGATGGAGGTAGGAAAGCCAGTGATGAGCGATAAAAAGATGGAGTTGGAAGGAAAGGCATTTCCATATAGAGAGCTTATTGGATCGCTTATATATTTGAGTGTTGCAACGAGGCCTGACATAGCGAATGCTACGGCGAAACTGGCGCAGTTTGTAGAAAATCCATCTGAGACTCACTGCAAGATGGCAAAAAGGATTCTTCGGTATCTAAAAGGTACGATAAGTCATAGTTTGGTTTTTAAGCCAACCGGGCAATGCATTCTTGGGTATGCGGATGCAGATTGGGGTAGCTGTGCACACGATCGACGATCGTTTACAGGATATGTTTTCATTTTAGGTGGTGCAGGTATCTCATGGGCTTCACAAAAGCAACGCATTGTAGCAACATCCACTTGTGAGGCCGAGTTTGTGAGTTTGGCAGAATCTATGAAAGAGGCTGTGTACTTAAATAGTCTGCTAAAGGAACTAGGCTTATTCAATTTGTCCAAGGTAAGAATGCATGCTGATAACTTAAGTGCCATTTGCTTAGCCGAGGATAATGGCGCATATCACGCGAAGAGTAAGCACATTGACATACGACATTTCTTCTGATGTTTATTGACATACATAGCGCCCTCTATGATATCAACTCTAGTGTTTCCTCTTGAATTGTATTTTTCAATTATTTTAACTCTCAGTTGTTCAGGCTTTGGTAGTTCGTCCCTGGACTCAATGGCACATCTAAAATTTTCATAGCTCGCTGGTAAGCTATACAGTAGCATGATTGCTAACAAATCGTCATGAATAACGATGCCCATCTCTTCTAGTCTGTCTACAGCTTCAAAAAATGAATCGAGGTGTTCGGTCACATTATTTTCTTCACTCATTTTCTGCAACATGAGCCTTTTCATCAAGGTTGCCTCCTTAGCAGGACCTCGTGATGCGAACAAACTCTCCAGCTTCAGCCAAAGCTCTCGTGCAGTAGTTACCCTTTTTACATGACGGACTACACTCGGATCCAATGACAAAATTAACTCAGACTTCGCCTTTCTATCAGCCGTCTCCCATATTAATTTCGCAGCATCATCATCCGTTGGTTTCGGTTTTTCACCACTCACGTATTCCCAATAATCATTTCTTATCAATAGTGCCTCTACTTGTATTTTCCAGCTATCGTAATTATCCTTAGTCAATAATTCGATACGTACATTTGCCATTTTTCTCGCAGTCTGTACTTTCCTATTTATTATACTACAACTTTCCTCTGTTTATTTACTCTGGGCCCATAACCCTTGTTGGGGTGACTGGCAGAATAATAAGCACCGTAGAAGTGTATAAGCAAACGTATAATAAATATTTAGCAAAATACAACAGCACTATAAAAACAACGACATTGGAACATACGAATATATGACAATTCTATAGCGTGACATTTATAAAAACCTATACAAAAGATCTACAATGAGACCATGAAGGTGATACTCCAACAAAAAATACACCTTTTTTTTATAAAAATACCTGGAATTGACTTGAGACAAATGGTTAAGGTATGTATGTACTGTATTTAACCCGCATGGTAAAAGCAATTGTATTCATACAATTATTCAAACATAAAAACTAACAATTTTCTTCGTTATGAATAATTTGGATGTAAATAGTGCATACATTAATTTAATCAAATCTATAACATGAAATCTTCATTTGAAAGTGTAGATTTTCAATAAACTTATTATCAACTTATTTTAAGGAATCATTATTTTATTTGAAAATAAATCTATGGAACCATCCTTTTAGGAATAGTAAAACTCTAGACTGCTATTGCATGGGGCCAAGCATTTCTGCTACCTATGCAGTTGTTAATTTGTTTGTATAATTATCCATTTCACAATATTTATTATTGTCTAGTGGATAATAGAGTTGATTCAAAATAGTAACAAAATGTATTACATAGTCTCTTATCCACTTTTAAAATTAATTGACCTCGGTTATTTATTCCCACGATGGGTAAAAATATGGGGTCTATGGATAATTGGTTCGAGACTGGCTGCTGAAAACAGAGCATGTTCATTCGTGACCTGAATGACAGTTGAGGTTGGCCCTCTCTCTATGAGCCTCTCCGAGGAGGATAGATCTCCGATCCTTTGTTGTTAGAAATTATTGCAGCACACAGGCTGCTGGTAGGTTTTCAAATTAGAAGCAAATTTTTGAGGTTTTTATACATGGCTTATATTTTAGAATGTTTATCATTCTTTTTATGACTGTAAATAATTTTACACTTTTATTGGAGTACAAATATTCATCCCTCTTTTTGCTTTTAATAGCTTCTATTAGGTCTTTTATAAAAGCATAGTCATGTTTCCTTCTGATCCTGCTGTACTGACATTGTAAACTTATTGCATTGTAATCTAAAGACATCACTCAGATATTTTAAGAAGATTGTTTGGAAATTGAAATCAATACTTGTGATATTACAGCTATTGCAAAGCTCATTTCCTTTGACTTTATTTTTCGAGTAATTTATCTCAAGTTTTAGAAGGATATTAGGAATCTCCATGTTATGTTATGGACCATCTAACAGTTTGCAGTTTTTCTACAAACTTTATCTACATAGGCAACCTCAATTAAAATATTTTTCAATGCAATTCTTTGTAAACTTGGTCATAAATATAAACTACTCGTATATACCATAATTTCCTATAAAGGTATTTGTGCTTTAGCCTATATCCAATGAATAGAGTTCATAATCGAGTAGGTACCTAGATACATCATCTAATTCATTTGCCTTGATAGGTAACGCTTTCCCACGGAAAGCAGGCAGTTTTAAAAAATATATTTCTTATTATAAAATTTTATCTAAATTAATTGTATCTAGGTCACAGAACACATATACCCAAGATCTAGGTCCTCTTGCCAAGCTAAATCAAAATTACGACGCATCTTCAAAACAGGTAGGTACTTACTGTTTCGACATCTTGGGTTATTTTCTTTATGTTAAGATAACCATTTTACTTTCGAACAACTTTTGACATCTTTTCTCCATTTTTATCACTGCGTATCTGGATTTTAGTTTTATTTAGATAATCACTTTGAAAAACATCAACATGTAAAATATGTGTCAGCTGCGTAGAGCGCGAAAAAACGAATGAGCTATGGTGACGGTGGAGTTGCCAGGTGTATTTTTCTTTTATATGTTTAATGGTGTCTTTAAAATTCGCGTATTTAGTAGCGGGAGGAGGCGTTACTACAATAGTTATACCTTGGACTAATTATGAATATAATATATAAAATTCTCGTGTCACAGTGTTTGTTACCGAACTCCTCCGAAACGGCTTGACCGATCTTTATGAAATTTTTTGTGTATATTCCGTAGTACCTATATTTAGTATCAGCATTGCACCCGAGCGAAGCCGGGGCGGATCGCTAGTTCTATATGTATTAAACAGAAACGTTTAAAAACAGTAAAACAGTAAAACGTCGAAAAACAGTAAAATAATCCAGAGTGGTCTATTCTCGAAATTTCCGGAATTATCTAGATTATTAAAAATTAGGATGTTAAATTAATCTGAACGATTTATTACCGTCCAAAATGCTCCGTTCTAGAATATTTTGGAATATTAACAAATAATCTAGATTATTCTAAAATAATTCGAAGACAAATTCAAGAATGAATATTCCATTAAAATAACTATTTCTTATTTTGATTTATTAATACGCCAAATTGATTTTATGTACTCTCTATAACTCACATGTTGAATGTAAAATAGCTCTCTTCACATCTTCACATCTAGGTCACAGAACACATATACCCAAGATCTAGGTCCTCTTGCCAAGCTAAATCAAAATTACGACGCATCTTCAAAACAGGTAGGTACTTACTGTTTCGACATCTTGGGTTATTTTCTTTATGTTAAGATAACCATTTTACTTTCGAACAACTTTTGACATCTTTTCTCCATTTTTATCACTGCGTATCTGGATTTTAGTTTTATTTAGATAATCACTTTGAAAAACATCAACATGTAAAATATGTGTCAGCTGCGTAGAGCGCGAAAAAACGAATGAGCTATGGTGACGGTGGAGTTGCCAGGTGTATTTTTCTTTTATATGTTTAATGGTGTCTTTAAAATTCGCGTATTTAGTAGCGGGAGGAGGCGTTACTACAATAGTTATACCTTGGACTAATTATGAATATAATATATAAAATTCTCGTGTCACAGTGTTTGTTACCGAACTCCTCCGAAACGGCTTGACCGATCTTTATGAAATTTTTTGTGTATATTCCGTAGTACCTATATTTAGTATCAGCATTGCACCCGAGCGAAGCCGGGGCGGATCGCTAGTTCTATATGTATTAAACAGAAACGTTTAAAAACAGTAAAACAGTAAAACGTCGAAAAACAGTAAAATAATCCAGAGTGGTCTATTCTCGAAATTTCCGGAATTATCTAGATTATTAAAAATTAGGATGTTAAATTAATCTGAACGATTTATTACCGTCCAAAATGCTCCGTTCTAGAATATTTTGGAATATTAACAAATAATCTAGATTATTCTAAAATAATTCGAAGACAAATTCAAGAATGAATATTCCATTAAAATAACTATTTCTTATTTTGATTTATTAATACGCCAAATTGATTTTATGTACTCTCTATAACTCACATGTTGAATGTAAAATAGCTCTCTTCACATCGGATATAAGAATGTGTGTATAGTTATGTACGTTGAAAAAAAATTTGTGGGTATGAATTTTCCATGCCATTAAACAATGCGATCAATTGTAATACGAGCAACGCCGGGTTTCGCAGCAAGCATTGTATAAATTTCTTTAGATTTTTTGTATAATATTTTCCAAGAATAATGGTTTAATTTTGAGCTATTTTCCGTGACTGACTCATCTGGGCGCCTTATTTATTTTCTTGTCGACTATACACCACTACAGATTGTCATACAAGTATAAATTTAGCCCAACCCGAAATCGTGGAATGATTTCATCAGAAAGGCGTTAATAAAACGAAGTCCAAGTGACGTTCATACTCATAGTCGTAAACTTAACGAACCAATTTAATAAGAACAAAGGGCCCTTTCGGCGCATTGTAGGGCCCATTGTGTTTTGGACGTTAAACTCAGTATTGCCTTATAAAAACAAGCCAAAGAATGCTTCTTTATGGCCGTCAATATTGGAACGTAAAATCAGTGCGTTTTTGGGTTATGGATATTCATTGGTGTTTGGGTACAAGTTTTTACCGCGATTTCGTGTGGTCTAAAGGGAGGTTAATATAGTTCGAACGAAACTTTCAATACATTAGTATCGAAAGATCTCTGGGTTTTGATTCCTGGTGGAGTAGAAATTCTTCTGGTGGATTCGCTCTGCTGATTCCGGTTTGTTTGCCCCACCTCAAGGCGAGATGGACATTCATTTATTTAAACATAATTGCAGTATAAATAATGAACTATAATTATATGTTCATACGATGACTTAAATAAAAAACACCGCTCTTTTTTCCCGTGAGAGTCGACTTTACCGCAATAATACGTCTTTTGCTAAACAATCATCATTTGCTTTTATTTAACACCATGTCATCGCTGTGAACTCAGGCCTTTTAATCGGAAGGCTCGGGGTTCGATCCTGCTAGTAAAAATGTTTTTCTATTTTCCAATTTCATATGTATATTTGTTCGACGATGCTACGGTGAAGGAAAACATCGTGAGACAACCTGCATACATCTGCGAAGAAGTTGAAAGGTGTATGTTAAATCGATCAGTCCGCACTGGGCCAGCGTGGTTGACTAAGGCCTAAATATCCTAACTTAGGTTAGGTTCGAGCCCTCAGCGGGTACATATACAGGCTGTGGTGAACACCATCATTATCTCATAACCATTGCATATCATAATTCATTTCGATGTCTCTCATTGTTCCTGGGATTTTCTATAACAGAACCTCCAAACGGTTCGTTTGAATTCTTTGCGTCCGCTGAACAAAGACTCGACCACACACGACTCCATAGATGAACACGGAATTTCAAAGGAGTTCACTCGGAAAAATAGAGCTCGGAAACATTCCAGCGAAATTTGGTGCAGTCCGATACTGACTAAGCCCGTACAGACAGTTGTTTAAAAGTCTGTTTGAAAACACTATGAAATATTATCAATGGTGCAAACGAGACATAGTAGTTTCGTTGGCACCATTGATAGTGCAGGCCAATGGTGCAAATGAGACACTGGGAAAAAAATTATCCACATTTACGGTACATACGTAATTAATGTTTAAACATTAGGTAGTTTTTTCTAATGCTTACATTTATCGCGTCTGGAGCCTGGGAGATGAGATAAACTGTTTTCATGTTATCAGCAGGCCTATTCTTGAAACGTTTTCCGTTTCGTGGAGAATCTATGACCAACAGTGAGCATCTCAAATGACAAAATGTGAATCCTAAGTATTCAAATCAGGCTCTAATAAATTTTGGTGTTTGACGTTTTCTTCAAATGTGGTACCTACTTATACATACTATGTAAAGTATATTGATATTTTTAATCAAGGAACAGATTCGAGGTCTGGTGCATTTACATACTATACTTAAAATAACCCTGTACTAAAAATAACTAGTAATTAATCAATCGGAATACCCCATTTGCAGCTGAAACAGATTTGCCAACACGCCAATTCTGAATCATAGTTGGATGGAAGTAGTTCACGCGATTCGAAACAGCCTTACAGTACAGACTATAAAAGGGGTGGAGTTCTCGAAACTTAACAGCTATAAACCATGAACAATGTTTAAAGGCGTCGCAGATGCTTATCTTTGTTATACCGAATAACTTTTACTAACAAAGTTGCAAAATGAAATACATATATGATCAATCCAAATCGGTCAGTAGGGAGAAGTCAGAAACTATGAGAGGACTACTATAGAGGAATACTTAGGAACCATGGCGTCGATTTTAGATTTAATAATGCCATTATACCATACATTTTTTCAACTCTTATACATAACCGGGTATCGAACCTGGTCAAAATCTCTGTAAGAAATCTTATAAATTCCGCAAGTTTTTTCGTTGTTATTGTTGATGGTGTGAATCATAAATCACATGGAACACATTTTAATGAAACCTTGTTGAAATAATTGAAAAAAAAAACTTAAAAATAAGATAATAATTTCATTGAAGTATTTTTAAATATTAAAGAAATTGGCCCGCCCGCTGAACGAATATGTTCTAATTTTAAATAAACGCAATTTGTAATGCATAATATCGATGCAGATAAGATATGTATAAGTGGTCTCTTCAGATAAATTATTCGATTGAATCTACATCTACAATAACTAGGTACGAAAAAATTTGCAGAATTTATAACATATTGTACTGAGATTTTGACCAGGTTCGATTCCCGGCATGTATGTATGAAAGTTTAGAAAAATTTGAATGCCATTATTATTAAATCTCAAATCGACGCCACCCGGTATAGGTAATTTAAAAAAAATATTTCTAGTTTCACAAATTTTATGCATGCAAGCATGGAGATCCTTGGGGGAGGCCTATGTCCAACAGTGGGCGTCTCTTGGCTGAAATAATGAAGCAATATTAACTGGCTCCATGTTGTAATGGTTAAAATGTCTGACGAGATAGAGAGGCCTAATAGGTAATTTTTCGAAGGACAGTTATTTTTATGATGAAAGTCTCCTTCAAATCCACCTGCCTAACTACCACCATAATATTTGTCCACCCCACCGAAACCATGTTAACAAAGTCATATAAAAGCTATTGCAGCGTTGAAAATTAGAAATTGTAAAATTAATCTTGATATCTCCCATATAAATAGTTGGTTCTGTAAAATAAAATGTATGGGGAATTAGAAAAATAATTTTCCAATTTCGAACTTTCAATGACGCCAATCTTTTATATGACTATGTTAACATGGAAAAGTTTCGGTTTGATAGGTTATGTAGGTACCGGGGTGCGATGTCAGAACACCTCCTCGTGGTGCACCCTGGGCAACCCGGCAGATTTTCTGCCGCGGGCTAAGAGTCTGACAGCTGCCCCTTGGCGGGGGCGTGGTGTGGCCGGGTTTAACCCGGCGGGCCACTTCACGTGGCCATGTGGGGCGTCACCTCCCCTTCTTTTTGAAGATGGGGTTGTGTGTCGCCTGGGGACCCGCTCGCGGGTCATGGCGCGTTGCGCCTTGTGCCGTTGCCCCTTTGATCGGGTTGGTGCGGGTCCTTGTTGAGCTTCGGCATGTCGTTGTTCCGAGTCGGTGCAAGCTCGTTGAGCTTCGGCGTGTCGTTGTTCCAAGGACTGAGGCTGACCCGATCAACGTGTGGCTTCGGCACACTTGTGCGGCCCCCATGAGGGGGGCGTGGGATGGCCGAGTGCTACTCGGCGGGCCACCTCGTGTGGCCACCGTGGCCGCTTTTTGCGGTGGGTCGGCGCTTTGGCGCCGCTGAGCTTCGGCTCGTGTGCGCGGCGGTGGATCCAGTGGGGTCTGCCGTCGGGCAAGCCCGTTACCCCGCACTGAGCGGGGCCGGGGGCCTGGCGCACTGAGCGTCGGGCCGCGTGGAAGAAAACCACAGTAAAAAATTACCACCCGGAGTATGCCCCGGGAACTCCTCTCCATCTCCATCTTGGAGAGGGCGTGAGGGGCCCGCCATTGGTGGGCAGGTGCCGCGGACGGGGTTATGGTCGGTCTGTAAGGGTTCCCACGACCTCGTTCGGCAGCGGCGCGTCCTTTGGACGTGGCTGCGCTAGGCGCCAAAGAGGGCATATCGAGGGGTTTAGTGGGTAGTCGCTCGCTGCGGAGTCCCACACACCCTTGCCCCTGCGGGGGCTTGGACGGTGCGCAAACGCATTCCCCTCGTAAAAAAAAAAAAAAAAAAAAAAAAAAAAGGTTATGTAGGTACCAAGCATCTTATGGAATTCTTAGAAATGCTTTCGCTATCGCCAGTTATCATTATCAGTGTTGAAGAAACTATCAATGAATAAATGCCCAGCGTTCAAAGAATGGCTCAATACAATAGGTACAAATCATTGTAGAGAATGTGAATGTCTATTTTGAGAAACTTATAAAGTCCTAATTCGCATATCGTTCGATAAAACACAAATGTCCTGCGATATTTACAAAAAAAAAGAAACCAGATCTGACGTCTCATATCGACTAAATTCCAATTTCGATTGATTTTAGAATTGGGATCTATTTAATAATAAATAATAATAAATATATTTATTTTCCTTCCACATTACAATGTTTCAAACAAATATGTTAACAGTGCAGTATAACGTGGAAGAACAGGAGTCCAAATAGGTAAACCCGTGCTATGGATCTCCTGGTCTCCACCCCCTTAGGACTTATTACAAAAGAAATGTACCTAGTTACCACTTATAAATACATGGTGTGTGAAATTATTTAAAAATGTATAAGTGTGTGTGGGTGTGGGAGTATGTATGAGTTTGTGCGTGTGCGTGTGTATGTGTGTGGGTGGATGTGTGCAATCGTGCGTGTGTATGTTTATGTTTTTTTATTATTATCATATCATTGTTTTTAATATGTTTTCCGTTTCTTCATAATTTAGTGTTAAGAGGTATTTAGATACAATCTTCTTACATATGTGTTTGGTCATGGGATATATATATAGCATATTATTAATTTTATTATATATTTTTCCACTGAGAGTCGGAAAAAATTTCTTAGCAAAAGCTGTTCTTGAACTTATTGTGCTGCAAACCGTGTGCTTTCTTCTAGTATTGGCTCTAGCATGATTTACATTGTAGTGTTCAAGGGAGTGTTTCCGTAATATAATAGATAAAATAAAAAGTTGCCTAACGGTCAGAACTTTCACCTCCTTATACAGCTCAGTAGTAGGGTACAGTCTTGGCTTGCTATAACCTAACTTTAGGATAAGCCTCTGAGCTCGTTCTAGCATCAGAATAAAAGTTTTAGCGGCACCCCCCCATGACGAAACACAATAAGATAGAACCGATTGACAAAGAGCTAGGTAAATATATTTTATTATGTCCTTATCAGCAACTGATCTTAACTGTTTAAAAACAAAAGCAAGTTTCCTAACTTTCTTAGATAAATATAAAATATGCTCCTTAAAATTAAGTCTGTCGTCAATTATTATACCCAAATATTTAATGCTATCAGTGCGTCTAATCGGAGGACAAGAACAAGATGAAGAAAAACAGGAATGTGCCACAATATTACGGTCAGATGAATATGGTACGGGATCACGGATGCAAAAGGCTAAGTACTTAGTTTTAGAGGCATTTAGAGTTAACGAATGTGCTGCGAGCCAGTGGCAAACCCTGTCAAATCCTTTTTGAGCTGAAGTGAAAACTTCATCCCAATTATCACCATAAAAAGTGAGAGTGGTATCATCAGCGTATGATAGGATTTTGCAATTTTCAAGTTTAAGGTTACAGAGTTCGTTGATGTAACAAAGAAAAAGTGTCGGACCAAGGACACTGCCTTGAGGCACACCATACTTAATTGAACCCTCCCCGCTTACCAAATCATTAATCCTAACCCTCTGAGTGCGATTATTCATATAATCTTGAAACAAAAGAAGTTGATCACCTCTTATGCCAATACCCTCCAACTTTCTATACAGCACAGGAAAAGGGACTGTATCGAATGCCTTAGCCAAATCTAGAAAAATTGTAATACATTTCTTTTTATCATCCAGTTTGGTGGCCAAAAAGTTAGTGTAAGTATGAAGTGCGTCATCTGTTGATCTATTGGCTCTGAAACCAAATTGGTTTTCAGACAATATGTTTTTGGATTCTAAATAGTTACGCAATCTTTTATTTATAATTTTCTCCAAGACTTTCGAAAGTGCCGTTAATATAGAAATAGGTCTGTAATTATCGACACAGTCTCTTCTCCCAGCCTTATAAATTGGTATAAGAACAGACTTTTTTAGTGCATCCGGAAATTTTGCAAGTCTTAAGCATTTATTAAATAAATTAGTTAAAGTCGGAGTAATCAAAGTACTCAAATGCTTTAAGACCTGGGCTGAAATGCCATCATAACCCGTGGATGGGCTGGCTTTGAGGCTTCTGATTGTACACTCTATTTCTTCCTCATTTGTCTCGGCTAAAAAGAACGAACTATTTTGTGAGACAACTGGTAAAAACTCAGGGGGAAAGGGTGGAACATTAGCCCCTATTCTAGTGGACAAGTTATGGCCTACATTAGTAAAAAAGTTGTTGACCTCTTCAATAGATGCTTCACTTGTACTACAGATATCCAAAAGTTCAATAGGTGGACTATTAGTTTTGTTTAAGTTGGCCATAGTTTTGACAACTGTCCAGAACTTTTTACTGTCATTTTTGGAGTTAATGAGCTCCTGCTTATTATGAGCTTGTTTAAGAGCTTTGGTAATATTTTTAAGATAGTTACGGTATCTTTTATAAGTAATCTTTAGAACCTCATTATTAGGATCCTTCTTGAGTTTAGCATGTAATCGGTCTCGGTTTCGAACGCATCTCAATAAACCGGGCGTTAGCCACGGTTTTAATATTATTTTATTTCTAGATATTTTATATTTTTTACTGTTTGTGTTTATGATTTTTTGTATGTAATCTTGAAAAAGGTTTGTAGCTGAATTGATATCCTCGATATTTATTATGTTATTGAAGTCAAGACTTTTGCAGTCAGAATAGAGATTTTCATAATTAATTTTTACTGTTGTTTGAGTCTTGTACTTATTAAACCCTTTGTTTTGCAAACATACTAGTACAGATTCGTGGTCAGTTATAGCTGTTTGAAGTATAAACGTTTTCGTAATTAATTTGGTTTTTACAATGACGTGATCAAGGCAGCTACGCCCTCTGGTAGGTGTATAATAAGAAGGAATTAATCCATTGAATGTGATTAACTCAAGGTAGTTGCAAGAAGTCAGCTCATCTCTAATGTTTATATTAATATCACCTACAAGTATTATATTATTAAAGTTTGAAAGAACAGAAAAGAGACTTTGTAGAGAGTTAAGGAAATTATCCAGATTATTAAAGCTTGGCGGTCGATATATAGCAATAATTACGTATTCAAGTCCAAGCTTTATAAGTAAACAGTTCGCTTCAGTCAACCGATACTCTTCAACACGAAAATTAAGAGAACTGTTTACCATAACAACAACGCCGTCGTTTTGGTTAAAGTTGTTTGTCGTTTTAAATACGTTATAGCCAGCCAAGCAAGGGATATTATCAGTATGAGCTAACCAACACTCACTTAAAACCAAAATGTCACACTGCATTTTCAAGCTAGATATAAGGGCACAGAAGGCATCAAAATTGTGATTGATGCTACGTATATTTTGCTGTAATATTTTTAGGTAAATGTCTGGATATTTTATTTGATCCAGACACTGTCCAGGTTCACATAAGATCGGGTCTAAGATATTAATTTGATCTATATTATCTATTAGATCCACTGTATTAACAGGTATTGTACAAGTCCATTAAACGCGTATTTATTAAAAAGTGTGTCTGCATCGTGTAAAAAATAACTTGTATACATACAAGTGTGTATAAGCGTGTATGGATGTAGAGAGTGTGTGTTTGAACTGAGTGAGTGTTGATATGTATATGTGTGAAAGTGGATTTTAAAAATGTTGCGAGGAAGTTCATGACTTACGTAAGATTGTTGAGTGTTACAAAGTCGTATAAGGATAAAAAATATGTTGTGTGTAGATTTGGAAATAAAAATATATAGTAAACTAAGTAAAAATAATGTAAATAATTTTTTTCTGTGAGAAAGATAACAGTAAAGTAAATCTATGTTAATATTTTTGTATAAAAGATAACAATTAAGTAAATCTATGTTAATATTTTTATGATATGTCGCGTAGTTGAGTTTCATCTTTAACCAGAATATATGGGGATCCCTCTTGTTTCTTAAGGAAGATGTTTCCATTTGAAGTCCAGCAGAATTTGTAACTTGCTTGCCTGGCGTGCTCTCGAGCAAGATAATATAGTCTTCTAGATTTCGTTGTAAGATTTTCAGAAAGAAACAATGAGGTCGTGTTATTTTCGATGCCCAAATGCCCAACGTTTAGTTTACTGGTTTTATTGAATCTTCTTGCTGAATCTAAAAATTTGTGTTTTGTTAGAGTGCTGGATAGTTCCACGATGATCACAGACTTTGATAAATCGCGTTTATTAGGAATACGATAAACATCTCGAACATCAGCATGCTGGAGAGGAATTGCGAGAATCTTGGCGAGATTTTGGATGTAATTAAATAAGTTTTCTTTACGTTCTTGTTCAACATGCGGAATGAACTTTATTTCAATGCAGGTTTTTTTAAGTGACTTTTCCAGTAATTCACATTTATCTTCGACTTTCACAATCTGAGATATAAGTTCCTTTTTTTGTCCTTCTAACCCATCAATTTTAGTCTGCAGATTTTCAAGTTGGGACGACATAAAGTCCAGAGACTTTTCAATGTCCTGATTTGTAGTGTTAATAATAGAGGTCTGTGTTTTAACTTCTTGTATATCCCTACTCAGGTTATCAAACTTTATGTTTTGTGACTCAATAAAGGACTCAAAAAGTTTTTGCATTTCCATTTTGAAAGCCGTGAGCTCATCGTAATCCTCTTCCGACAGTCGTCGTCGTTTATCTCGCTGTGTAATATGAATTGGGCTGGTATCAGTGACTGTGAGCCCCATGGATCCCGCAGCAGTACCATCTTTCCTCATAAAATTTGGATCCGAAACGGACATAGATTTATTAAGTTTAGGTGATCGTAACATAATTTTATCGTGAATAGTAGATCCCAAAAGTGCTCACAAACGACGTAGCTTTGAAAACAGGTTGATTTGGGCACCCAGTTAAAGAATAGGGCTGCAATTAGAAATAAGGATGCCGGATGATACTGAATCAGAACACGAGGCCGCCACCAGTATACAGCCGTGCTTGTCTATGGTTCTAGAGTACAGTGTAGCGTCAGAATAGGACCCCTCGCATCAGAATAGCACGCCGCGCGTCAGAATAGGACGCCGCACTTAACAGCAACCGCGTCAAGGTACTAGGATCGCAGACGCGCAAGGCGTTATGTAACTCACAGTTGGTAGCACTGCGCGAAAGTGACGCGTTGAGGGCCGCTTGCCTGCACGAGGTTCAGGTTACGCACTGACGACAGCGAGATCTCTTAGGTGTTTATGCACTCCTATTATAACTTTGGTATTTTTTTTTAATTAAAATTAAATTAAAAGTGAAATATTTGAAATAGTGACGCAGTTCTAGACACGACTACTCGCAATCGAGGTCCGGGGGGAAGAGGGGATTTAAAATTGCGTTGATTCTAAGTCCGTGGCTGTTATAACAGATCCGAAAATTGTCATAGCTAAATTGATTGTTGTTATTCTGGTCATCAACAAAGATTTCTGAACTCATTTACTGATGTGTATGTGTATGCCTTATAGGAATCCGTTAGTGACCAACAAATAATGCCTCAAATAAGTATGAGGAATGCTTGTAGCTGGTATAGCTTTCTTATGCATGTATGGTGAAACCTCTTTTCCAGCATCGAAATAAGGTAATAGTTTCATAGTATGAAAGCACTATTTAGTATTTTTTAACATTCATACAATAACGAAGTTCTGTGTTGAGTATACCGGACAATTTAACTCACGCAAATTTTTTAATCTAATCGATATTTCCAGAGTTATTGTTAGTGTTAAATATTTCCATAATTTTTATAATTATATGTATAACTTTATCGGTAAACCTATTAAATGAAAGTTTCACAAATGGAATTTCCGAACACCAAATTATACCAACAAAAGGTTCGATACGAACACGCTGAGTTTTATCCCCTTATCAAATTCACGTTCAAACTACTTACACTGATGACCATGAATAAGTAGACACTTCCAATATAATGACTTTGAAAGTAGATTAAATGCTACTGAAATAAGTATGTTAAAGGAAACTCGATCGTGTATCCTTAATCTAACAATTATTTTGAATTAATGACGATATAGATAAACCAACATGACTGCAAACTGAGGACATAGTAACAATATCAAATGTCTGTGTACGTTAAATCCACAATAAGCTAATCAATATGAATCAAGTGTTTTAAAAAGTAAAAGTAAAATATAGCAGTGATTGTAGCAAGAGACTTTTTTTTAAATATACTTGTATATTCACGATTATAATGTTTAAAATTTTCCATGTTGGTCCGTCAATTGCAAGAGTGATAATGCAAATAAGTTTTCTGCATTAATTATATTATCGATTTATTTTCAGACTTCAATTCATGGTTTTCCTGTGGTTTTGCTCGATAGTCCTATATTCCTTATCCTGTGATTGTGTGGCATCATATTTGAATTGTTGATTATAACAGAACAAAAAACTACGATTATTTATCAGTGAATAATCTTATGTAGTACCAAACGCTCACTAGTGAATATTTTTTTAATTATACCTTTTTATTATAAAATTTGTATTATCATAACTTCTGTTTATCTAATGTAACATAAGTTCACATGCAAAAATTTTTTTTTTAATAAATACGAAGTAGATTTTAATTGTAATGTAGTTAGAATAAAAAAATCAACCAAATCTCTTCTCTGTCAGTGATTTCTTATGCCGTGATCATCCCCTTGTCATTTAAAACTAAAATACATTATAAGGAAGAGATCAGCGTACCTTCTTATTTTTGCTCGTCAGTAGAACAAGACTCCGAAATTGTTACCAAAATAAAATATGTATTTCACTTACGTCGACCACAATGGCCGCTTTGACAGATGGCCGGCGGACCTCCTAAATCGGGGTCAAACTGTAACACCACGGCACTCTTAAGCGAAGGGATTAAGGTTGAGATTAGCCACATAATTGTTCGCTGATAAGGCTGTTGTTAGTGAATGCGAGCGGCAATTTGCGTATCTTGAATGTTAAAGTGGCTCTCAAAAAATATGAAAACGTAATTTGGTAGTTTACGATGTCCATTACGTTGATGTGTCTGGGTTTCGCCTAGTTTGTGAAATAATTAGATCAGCTCAGCTTGACGGCTTTAAATATGAAAATCCTCGGTGTTACTACAAAAAGTTTTTAAACGATGTCTAAAGTTAGACACTGCTTAAACATGATGCTATCTCTATCTATTAACACAAATGAAACAGCGTCATGTTTAAACAGTGACTAGCTTTAGATAGCGTTTTTAAACTTTTTGTAACAACACCGCCTATGTTTTATTTTGAATATATGTAAAATGAAAGGTTAATTAAATAACGAGAATCAATTATATATTATTACTTAAAGAATCCTATTTTTTATTTCATTTCACGCGAACGGGCTTTAACTAGTATCCTGGCATTTTAATTAATTAAATTATTTGACCTCAGATAATACCTACTGTACAGAGAGTTTTTAAACTGGGACAGTATGTGAAAATTCTAAACCGTAAAAGATACAGGAAAATTATCTACATACTTGTAATTGTTTTTTTTAATGGAAACGACGTTGGCGTTGTAATTTATTGGTTCATCGTGATTTGTCCATAAAAATAAATGTATATACATGGTGTCCCAGAAGCCGACGTCAAGCCGAAAGCAAGTGATAGACTAACTCATATATGTTATCAGAAAAATATTTAAAAAAAATCTAAGTCACCTATTTAAAAAAAAATCTAGCATTAAAAAAATGGATAAAATTTACACCCTGTGACGGTTTTTTCACTGTTGTTGCTACAATTCTTGACTTTTCTGAACATTTTCTTTTGTTTTGTAATCCTGAATAATGTTTCTGTATACTCTAATCTAAAATTTAAAGCCAGTTGCTCCAAATTAGAAGAATATGCCATTTTTATCTAAATTAAATATTCAAAATTAATTTCTCGCATAGCTTTAACAAGCTGTACTGAAAAAAAAATGTACTATGCGAGTTTGGCAAGTAACTGCAAAAATTGGCGCATTCAATAAGGATTCCAAAATGGTATGATACTTGGTAGATAATTTCTACGATTGCAGACAATATTTTTTTTCCAAAAACAGGCAGTTTCGAACAAATTTTTCTTACGTACTTAAAATTTATTCTAATGTACCCATGGTTTGCTTTAAGGCCGTAACTTTAACATTCTAGTTTGAGTGAGACCTGGAGAGTAATTTTACGAAGTGTGAGAGAGACAGATAGTGAAATAAATTAAATACACAAAAATTGTTTAACATAATTTATTTAAATGTCAAGATTTACAACAGGTGTTCAAACTGTCTTCCTTTAGCTCTAATGCAGGCACGACATCTTCTTAAAAAGATCGGGCTATCAAGCGGGCGAATCTTCCATTATTAACAAAATCATTTGCTTCTATTATTCTTTGCCGTAGGTCAGTCACAGTTTCGATTGGCTTTGCGTAAACTTTTTCTTTCACCGCTCCCCAGTAAAAGAAATCTAATGGATTTAAATCTGGGGAACGGGCTGGCCACGAGATAGTACCAGATCGTCCTATCTATCTGCCTGGGTATTCCTCATCGAGATATTCTCTTACTGAGCTGGCATAGTGAGCTGGGCAACCATCTTGTTGAAACCACATATCTCTTAGAATGTTAAGTGGCATAAATATATTTCATAACCATGGTTATGAGTGGGTCCTCAAGTCAGTTATGAGTCGCCACATTTTATTCCAGTTATGAGTTTCTGGTTATGAGTGGGCGCGAGACCCATCTTCCAGTAGATTTGGTAAATCATTTTGTAAAAATGTAAATAAACTTCACCAGTCAAGGCGTCTGGCAGCTCAAAAGGACCTATTATTTGTCCATTTAAAATTCCGGTCCACATATTCACTTTAAATCGATATTGTGATCTATCTTGCCTCATCAAATGAGGATTTCGATATGCCACTCGTGTAAGTTGTGTAGGTTCATGTAACCATCTTTTTTAAATGTCGACTCATCTGACCACAAAATTTTTTCGAAGAATCGCGGATCTTCTCTGTGTTTTTGTAGCATTGTTTGACAAAAATCAACACGGGGTCGATGGTCCCGGGGTAGTAGAGTTTGTACTCGGTGTACTTGGTACGGGTGTAGCTGATTTCTTTGCAAAATCCGATGGGCTGTACTTTTGGGTACTCCTGTGCTTCTCTCTATTCCACGTACAGAAATACTCTGATCTTCTTCGACAATGTCTAATACAACGTCCTCGTAAGGGGGACGAAATCTTCTTTCACTATGTACTTGGTTCGGCAGTCGGCCCTCTGAGAAGAGTAATCGGTGCACATTTGTAAAGACTCGATGATCCGGAAAACGAGCTGCATTTGGGTACCTCTCACGTAAAGTCTAGCTGCAGCGTTGGCATTGCATCTACATTCCCCATAAATTAAATGCATGTTGGCGTATTCTTGTGTCGCGTACGCAGACATGGTGGCACTACACAATTACACAATCAACGATAAGTAGTCCGGAGCAAAGCAAAGGTCGTCGGTAGAGAAACTAAACAGTCCGAATCCAAATCATAAGCAATCAAGTCCAATAAACGAAGCAGAAAGTGGTAAGCACGAAATCAACACGAACGAATACCAAAAGATGCGCAGTAAGCGAAGGAGCGAAACGTACTGATGTGTATTGTTTGTGCGTTAGCGAATAATTGGCGTCACTATCTGTCTCACTTCCACTTCGTAAAATAGTCATTTTACGAAGTGGATGTGAGACTCGCCGTCTCTGTCACGTTAGCGTCACTATCTGTCTCTCTCACACTTTGTAAAATGACTCTCCCGGTCTCACTCAAACTAGAATGTTAAAGTTACAGCCTTAAAGCAAACCATGGGTACATTAGAATAAATTTTAAGTACGTATGAAAAATTTGTTCAAAACTGCCTGTTTTTGGAAAAAAAAATATTGTCTGCAATCGTAGAAATTATTTACCAAGTATCATACTATTTTGGAATCCTTATTGAATGCGTCAACATTTGCAGTTACTTGCCAAACTCACATAGTACATTTTTTTTTCAGTACAGCTTGTTAAAGCTATGCGAAAAATTAATTTTGAATATTTAATTTAGATAAAAATGGCATATTCTTCTAATTTGGAGCAGCTATCAACAACCTTAAATATTATTTCGGTATTCCGTTACACCCGGTATATATAAAAATCTCACGTCACGTCGATATTTGTCCGGGATTAAACTCCGAAACTACTTAACCAATTTTCGCTTTCTGTATATAATTTGGTCCAACGTAAAGATGGGACTTTCTATCTCGATTATTGATCTCAATATTTATTATTGCGAAATTGTTTGCAATTATTTCAAAAGTTTCAACAGATGGCAGGTGTGAGTTAATTTATCGCACATTAAAAATCTACGATTTGTCAAAACATGTTTCGTATGCTACAATCTAGTGGATCTAGGAGGATCTAGTGACCCGACATTTTATAAAATTTCAACGTAGCACATACTACGAGTGTCGAGTATGACGACTGAGCTACAACAACGCGGAGCCGGGACAGCTAGTAGTATAAAGTATATTTTCAAACACACACACATACACACACCCACACACACACACAAAAACACACACACACACACACACCACACACACACAAATATACATATATGTTTATATTCATTAAGATAGAATTAATTAGTGTATAAGTAAAAAGTTAGTTTCTTATCGGAACAATGTTGAAAATATTTATGGGGGTGGGCGTTAATGGCTGCGACACAGTTTTTACTAATGCAGACATTAACGTACATGATATATGTATGTACCTATCTTGTTTCAAATAAAGATATTATTATTATTATATTATATTAATGTCCTAAAGTCCCAAATCCAGCTCTCCTTAGTCAGTTTCGCCCTATTTCTATCCTTCCATACCTCTCCAAGGTGCTTGAGGCCTGCGTCCATAAGCAGTTTTCCTCTTTTATTCATCTCAATACCATCTTGAGTCCTTTCCAATCTGGCTTTAGACCTGGTCACAGCACTACTTCTGCTCTCCTTAAGGTTACGGACGATATTAGATCTGGAATTGAAGATAGGAAAGTTACCATTCTGGTTTTGATCGACTTTTCAAATGCATTCAACACAGTTAACCATGAAATTCTTCTGGCTATTCTCGCTCATCTTTCGGTCTCTCGGGAAGTATTGGAGTGGTTCTCTTCCTATCTTCAGGGACGTCTACAGTCTGTTGTCTGCAACGAGCTATCATCCTCGTGGAGGAGCCTTGTAGCTGGAGTCCCCCAAGGTGGCATTTTATCCCCTCTTCTGTTTTCCATCTTTATAAACTTTCTTACTCATCATCTTCGCTGCTCGTATCATTTGTATGCCGATGACTTGCAACTTTACGTCCAGGTGGATATTGATAATATAAGTTTCGCTATCAGTAGAATAAATCAGGATCTTAGATCTATTAAGAGTTGGTCTGAGCAGTTTGGGGTCCTTATTAATCCAACAAAATGCCAAGCCATAATTATTGGCGGTTCCAGGATTATGTCTAGGGTGGCGCCAGACAACCTTGATGCCATAGTTTTTGATGATAAAATCATTCCCTTCAGTAATACTGTGAAGGACCTGGGGCTATACTTGGATTCCACTTTAAGTTGGCGACCCCAAACTGCCAGCCTTGGTCAAAAAGTAACAGGCACATTACGAGCTCTTTATCGTCTGAGGAATTTTCTGCCTCCAGATACGAAGAAAGTGCTTGTACAGACCTTGATATTTCCTATCATCGACTATGGTGACGTGTGCTATCTCGACCTGAATGCAGATCTGCTCAATAAGCTCGACCGACTTCTAAATAACTGCATTCGATTCGTTTTTAATTTAAGAAAGTTTGATCATGTCTCTGAATATCGGCTTCGCTTGAAATGGTTGCCTATACGGCAGCGCAGGCACATGAGGACGTTGACTACACTCTATTCTTTACTTAACAGTCCCAATACCCCAAGTTACCTTAAAAATAATTTTGAATTTTTATGCTCCTCCCATGAAAGATCCCTTCGTTCTGCCTTTAATGGTGTTCACGCTCGAGGAAGAGCGAGTGGCACACTGCATTGTGGTCTGTGCAGTGAGAGCTTTTTGGCGGCCGGCCGCATGTGACATGTCAGTTGAGTCGAGTCGAAATGTCATGACATTGTTAGAGGTTATATGCGGGCCGGAATATATAACTAACAAATTGTATTTTGCGCGGCGCACCTAATATCGGGGTGCGAAAGCCCGCTTTGTGTTGTGCAAAGGTGTCAAAATCGCGTGTGTGAGCCGTGGTGGCCTAATAGGCATTTGTAGTGCTCCGGTCTCCACCGGTGGATCCACTGCAGAACTTCAGGAGCCGCGACTTCCTTCGAGCTAGCTCAGGAAGTCCACCGGCTACATACGGAGACAATTGGAATCGGGGTAAGCCACAATGCTTTCTATGAGCTGGTAGTAGGGTACAAAAATCAGTAACCCCGAAGTCGGTGAATCGCCGACGTGGTGGTGTCTACCTTGGGCACCACCATCTCTTGGTAGCAGAGCGTGGTTTTTAGATTTGAGTGGTTCTTAGATTTGAGTATTTGATTAGTATTGTACAATTAATATTGTAATCTTGTTGGTTGTCCAAACGGGCAATACATATTAATTGGTTTTGATTGCTGATTTTAAACCGACTACCAGCTCATTTGTGGACCGATCTCCTTAACTAATTGTCATTGTATATGAAAAATTGAGGTTAAATGTCTTTTGTTGTTCTAGTTAAGTTCTAGCATTTACCTACATTTGATTTTGGTTTGTTTTTTCATATCTTTGTTTTGCCCTTGACTATTTTGTTTGTTAAGTTGTAAACTTATACTTGAATTTAATTTGTTTAAAAGATTTTGCTGCTAAATGACTTTGCTGTTGTTGTAATACACTATATTGCTGTGTTAAGTTTTAGCATTTCCATTTGATTTTGTTTTGTTTGCCTCTGAATATTATGTTTGTTAAGTTATTGACTTAATACTTGATTTTAATTTGTTTGAAAAATCCTGTTGTTAAATGCCTTTGTTGTTCTAGTTAAGTTCTACCATTTACACTAGATTTTGGTTTGTTTATATATTTTGTTCTGCCTTTGAAGTTCCTCCCGATCTGTTTTATTGTCTGCGGTTGTCGGTCTGTTTGTCCGTGTATTATTATAGTGTTTATTAATTTTGGTGCAAAATGGTCCCGCCAGTCAGCCCGCTTAGTGGTGCCCGCGCGGGCGCACAAAAGATTTTGAGATGGTTTGCTAGTGCCGTCGCTTTGGTAGACCGACCAGACCGAGAACAGGCCTTGTTAATTCGGCATGAGGGAGTACCTGCTCGCTTGAAGGAATTGGAGCAGCTTTTTGTTGTTCATCAACAATATTTGCTCGACCACCCAGCCGAGGGTGCCGCTGAGTTGCGGGCAGTCGACCAATTTAATGCCGATTATGATCAGTGTTTTGAACAGGCGGATGTGATCATAAACAAGGCTCAGGCTATCCTATTCGCCCGGAGGGGTGAGTCGTGCACGCCCGGGGAGGTCAAGCCTACCCCGGCCGGCTTGCTGGGCAGACTGCCCACTTTAGACATCCCAACCTTTGATGGGAACCTGGCTTCTTGGATGGGGTTCATTAACCTCTTTGATAGCCTGGTTCACTCGAGGGACGACCTGTTCCCTAGCCAGAAATTGGCCTATTTGCTCTCTGCCTTACGTGGAGAGGCTGGTGTGCTTGTCCAGCATCTACCTGTCAACGATGACAGTTATGATATTGCAAGGGCGTTGTTGACCGCCCGGTATCAGAATGTTCGCTTGCTAGCGGACACACATGTGGCTGCCATTTTAGGGCTGCCACGAGTATCGCGGGTCTCCTCATTGAGGAAGGAGATTTTGAACCCGCTGCTAAGCGCTATTAACGCGCTCAAACGACTTGATCTACCGGTGGACCAGTGGTCCTTTATTTTGCTCCACCTCATCCTCGATAAGCTTCCCATGGAGATGAAGGGGCGCTTTGAACAAAGGTATGGGGGCAATAGTGCCTCGTACCTCCCCCCCTTCTCGGATCTCCTCAGATTTTTGGAGGATGAGTGTCGGATGACCGACCACTTGGATCTGGCTCCTATACCGGGACCGAGTACAGGCCGCTATGAGGCGACCCGGGCAGCGCCACGGAGAGAGCGCCGCCCGTACAAGCAGTATACTGCAGTGCGGCAGAGCTCTCCACACGGGGAGAGGCCGAGGCCTTGCAAGTGTTGCAAGCGGGATGGCCATCGTTTGCCGGCCTGTCCCAAATTTGTTGGCCTACGCACCGAGGGGCGTAGAAATATGGCCAAGCAGCGGAATTGGTGCTACCGCTGCCTGGGGGCTCATATGGCATCGGCTTGCCCCCACCCACGAGATTGCCACTGTTGTGGAGGGGCCCATCACCCCCTTTTGTGCTTCGACAATAGAGACACTCGTGAGGTGGTGAGAGAGAGGGACTCGCACACGGGCGGGGGCCCTCCTAGGTCACCCACATCTCCGAGGAGATCGGAGGGGCGTGCCACCCCTCCGCGGAGATTGGAGAGGCGCCCCCCCTCCCGTGAGAGGATTGGGCGCCCCACCCCCCCTACGGGCGGGGGGGATCGACGCGCCGTTTATGAGGCGCCACCGCGGGATTGTGCCGCGGTTATTAGGGAGCCACGTCGGGAGCCGATACGCTTCTCTCCCCCTCTGATGGAGAGACCCCGGTTGTCACGGGCTCCCCCAACTTTCGCCCATCATGGGCACCGCCCGGCCCCTCGATGCAGCTTTGGTCGGGGTGTGTACATGCCGGATTGGGACCCGCTCGAGCGCCTTGAGCGCCCTATTCCTCCGCCGCGCACGCATTTTTCTTCGGACCCCCCTTCCCCCCCGTTGCGGGGAATGCGGGAGGATTTTCACTAAACCAACTGTCGGCTGCAACCCCCCCACAGGAGCAGGTGCTGTTACCAACAGCCTCCGTACAGGTGTGGGGCCCGAGGGGCACCTTTGTTTTAGTTCGCGCCCTTTTGGATACGGGAGCTCAGGGTTGCATTGCCTCCAGCTGGCTGGTCCGGCAGTTGAGTTTGAACACATCTCCATACCTTGAATCGATACGAGGAATCGGAGACCTGCGGATCCCGGATCCGATCGGTCAGGTTTTGTTCTCCTTCTCCCCCCACTTCTCTTCAGCGCCCAAAATTGGCGCTACCGCGATTGTTTATGAGAAGGTTGTTGGTCAGCTTCCGCAACAGCACGTTTCGCGCGCTGTCGTTGATACGACATCAGGATTGACCTTGGCTGACCTTTCCTTCCACCGAACCGGTCCGATTCACTTATTGCTCGGTGCCGATGTTCTAGGCCGCGTGTATTGTGGGAAGAGGAGAGAGTTAGAGAAGGGTGGGCTGGTAGCCTTATCCACATCGCTTGGGTTTGTAGTGATGGGACCAGTTAGGCATAACCCACCATCTCCATCGGTGGACAGTTACATAACTGTTAGCTCCACCTTATCGGATGTCCTTCAACGGTTTTGGGAGGTGGAAGAGCCACCTACCGTGAAGCGAGTGAACCCCTTGGACGAGGAGTGTGAGTTGTTCTACCAGAACAATACAGGTCGCCTTCACTCGGGACGGCTGATCACTCGTTTGCCCTTTTTGTCAGTTCGCCCCTCACTTGGCAGCTCCCGGCCGTTGGCCGAGAAGCGGCTGCTGTCCATGGAGCGTCGTATGAGTAGGAACTCCGACCTCAAACAGAAGTATGTCGACTTCATGCGAGAATATGAGCAACTGGGGCACATGTCGGTCTCGCGACTGGACTGGCGAAACGAGGAACATAATTTTCTTCCTCACCATGCGGTTTTGAAACCTTCCACTGGGAAGATACGCGTTGTTTTTGATGGGTCAGCTCCTACGTCTACCGGAGTTTCGCTGAATCAATTTCTGCATGCTGGACCGAAGTTGCACCACGAGGTGGGCGATGTATTGACCAACTTCCGTCGCCATGCCGTCGTCTTTGTGACCGATATCCGGATGATGTTTCGGCAGACTGTGATTCACCCGGACGATAGACGATATCAGCTCATATTATGGAGAGAGGATCCCAGGGATCCCATGCTGGTCTACGAGCTGAACACCAATACATACGGTTTGCGTTCGAGCCCCTTTGTGGCAATTCGCTCACTTGTGGAACTCGCTGAACGTAAGCGGTTACGATACCCTCGCGCATCCTTGGTTCTCAAGGAGGATGCATTTGTTGATGATATTTGTACGGGCTCCTCTAGTGTCGAGGAAGCCTTGATTTTGCGAGATGAACTAATTGCTCTTCTCGGGGCTGGTGGTTATGAACTGAGGAAGTGGATGTCCAACTCACCTCAGCTTTTGTGTGACTTGCCAGACGACCACCAGCAGGAGCCTCATATTTTTGAGAATGCCAACACTCCAGATTTACTGTCTGTTTTGGGAGTGCAATACAGACCTGTCCAGGACACGTTCACCTATCGATTGGAGCTGCCAAGCCCCAAGGTCTGGACGAAACGGTTAGTTTTGTCTACAGTAGCTCGTACCTTTGACCCAAATGGCTGGATTAGTCCCGTAGTGTTTTGGATGAAGTGCTTCCTACAGGAACTTTGGTCAGCCGAAGTGTCGTGGGATGAGCCCCTCTCGGGCCGTTTGCTGCGAGATTGGGAGTCCTTCATGTCGTCTCTCTCCGACATTAACGGTGTTAGTATCCCTAGACATATACTGCCTAAGGGACGGTTTACGGCCAGCCTTCATGGCTTTTGTGACGCGTCTGAGAGTGGATACGCAGCCGTCGTATATATCCGGACGGTCGATGATAGAGGAGCTGTTAAGCTCCACTTGCTAATTGCTAAGAGTAAGGTTGCTCCACTTCGGACTCGATTAACGATTCCGAAGTTAGAATTGTCTGGAGCTACTCTTCTGGTTCGGTTGATGAACCACGTTGTTGACACCCTGGGACGTAGTGTGGACTTTGAGTCGCTCTTTGCTTGGTCCGACAGTCAGGTTGTCCTGTGTTGGATTAAGAACTCCGTCCACTCCCTGGAAGTATTTGTGGCCAATCGGGTATCCCAAATACAGGTCTCGAAGGCCACGTTGATTTGGCGTCACGTGCCAGGTGAAATAAACCCTGCTGACTGTGCATCACGTGGCAGCGAAGCCCCTCAGCTTATTGACCACACTCTGTGGTGGGGTCCCGAATGGTTATTACAGCCGTCCTGGCCTTCCACACCAGCTGTGGTGAAGGTACCAAATCCGGGCTTGCGTGTTCACGCTGTCGAGACTATGGCGGCTCCAGAGCGGGAATTTTTATTAGACCGCTACAGTTCTCTGGACAAGTTGCTCGGCGTGACCGCTTGGATAAGAAGATTTATACGAAATTGTCGCCGGCCTCAGGACAAAGATTTGTGTCCGGTCCTCTCTCCGCAGGAGCGCCAAGATGCTCTTTTGCATTGGGTGCGTATGACCCAGTCTAGAGCGTTTGAACCGGAACTTAAGATTTTCCGTACCGGGACGTCCAAATTGAAGGGACCCTTGGTGCGTTTGACTCCCTTTCTGGATGATAAGGGATTGTTGCGTGTAGGAGGCCGATTGAGGCACGCTAACTTGCCTTATAGATCACGTCATCCCCTGTTGCTCCCCAAGGACGGACCATTGGTGCGATTGTTGATCATTGATCGCCATGTGAAGAATGCTCATGCCGGATGTAATGCATTGACCGCGCTCCTCCAACGGGAGTTTTGGATTTTGTCAGCGCGAAGAATAATCCGATCTGTTATATTTCGATGTCTGCCCTGCTATCGTTTACGCCCCGAGACGATGCAGCCCCAAATGGGTGATTTGCCTGCTGATCGTATGAATGAATCGATGACCTTCTTAGGAGTTGGAACTGATTTTGCGGGACCATTCACTATAAAAACGTCGCGACTCCGTAATGCTAAGACTGAAAAGGCTTATTTGTGTGTGTTTGTTTGTTTGGCCACTAAAGCCGTTCATTTGGAGGTGGTGAGTGCACTCACCATGGACGCTTTCTTAGCAGCGTTAGGCAGATTTGTCTTCCGCCGGGGACTGCCTTCTCTAATTCGGTCCGATTGTGGGACGAACTTCAAGGGCACTGATAGACATATAAGAGAAGTTTGTGAATTTTTAGATAAAAATAATATTGAGATCGGATCCACACTCTTCCGTAGGGGGGTAACATGGCGATACTCCCCGCCGTCTTGCCCTCACTGGGGAGGGATTTTTGAATCTGTTGTAAAGGCCGCCAAGACTCACCTTCGCCGCGTTATTGGGGAGACTATTCTCACGTTTGAGGAACTCGCGACGGTGTTTCATAAGATTGAGGCGGTTCTCAACTCGCGTCCGTTATGTCCGTTGTCTACCGACGCGAACGATTTGCAGGCCCTCACGCCGGGCCATTTCTTGATAGGCAGACCACTTAACGCCCTGCCCGAGTATCCTTATAGAGATGTCAATCCAGGACGCCTTTCGCGGTTTGAGTTGCTCCAGCAGCTTACCCAGAGCTTCTGGCGCCGCTGGCACCTTGAATATTTACACATTTTGCAACAGCGCGTTAAGTGGTCAGATAAGACAAACCCACCGAGGGTTGGAGACCTCGTGTTAGTGAAGGACCTAAACCTGCCACCCTTACGTTGGCGTCGCGGACGCATTGTCCAACTTACTCTAGGGTCTGATGGTGTGCCCAGGTTTGCCGAGGTCCTAGTTGGGGATTCTGTTTTGAAGCGCGCGGTCGCTACTCTTTCTCGCCTCCCCTTAGACTGATTTGGCGGACAGTCCGGGACTGTCCGGAGCGGGGGGATGTTCACGCTCGAGGAAGAGCGAGTGGCACACTGCATTGTGGTCTGTGCAGTGAGAGCTTTTTGGCGGCCGGCCGCATGTGACATGTCAGTTGAGTCGAGTCGAAATGTCATGACATTGTTAGAGGTTATATGCGGGCCGGAATATATAACTAACAAATTGTATTTTGCGCGGCGCACCTAATATCGGGGTGCGAAAGCCCGCTTTGTGTTGTGCAAAGGTGTCAAAATCGCGTGTGTGAGCCGTGGTGGCCTAATAGGCATTTGTAGTGCTCCGGTCTCCACCGGTGGATCCACTGCAGAACTTCAGGAGCCGCGACTTCCTTCGAGCTAGCTCAGGAAGTCCACCGGCTACATACGGAGACAATTGGAATCGGGGTAAGCCACAATGCTTTCTATGAGCTGGTAGTAGGGTACAAAAATCAGCAACCCCGAAGTCGGTGAATCGCCGACGTGGTGGTGTCTACCTTGGGCACCACGAAATGGTCTTCTCAAATGTCCCTCTCATAAATCTGATATCGTACATTCTTCTTTCCTTGTCCAGTCGACCCTTCTTTGGAACGCACTCCCTCTTGATGTCAGAAAGTCCACCAGTAAATCTGGTTTTAAAAACAATTTACGAAAGCTTCACCACACAAATCATTTGGTTACGACTATTTAACTATGACTGCTGATAATCGTCATACATCGGTGAATTCATGAGAAATATATTATATTTATATATAATATGTATATTAATTTATTTTTGTTACAATATGTATGTATTAGTATCTTATGCATTTTGTAGTTTATATCAAGTTTACTTTTGATCTTGTTAGTATTAGAATTATTGTCATATATATATATATATATCTCTTTGTTTAATGTTAAATTAATGTAAAACCAGTATTTTTTTTTTATTATAGTACATCTACTTATTTTTCTCTGCATCACCCAAAGGTTGACTGGTAGAAAATGCCTCTGGCATTAAGTCCGCCTATGTACACAAATTGTACTGAAAGTATTAAATAAATAAATAATGTATAGCAGGGTTTCCCAACTAGTGAGGTTTGAGGTTCCCAACCACTTGGGGGGCGGAGAGTGATCCAAAGGAGGGGCGCAGCGAGTGGCTCCAGAATTAAACTGTATAAAGAATATATGCCAAGTCAGCGACACGTCGCAACCATCTTCTTTTGAATAAAACTAAACACGCCCATATTTTCGTTTGTTTAATTTTCTTGACTACCCATTTCGGCCCCTAGGGGGGCGTAGTATTTTAGCATAATGTTGAGTGAGGCGCATAGGGTAAAATGTTGGGAACCCCTGGTGTATAGTTTCATATAGAACTTTGCATTTTCTTTGAAAATGCTAAATAAATTGAAAAATGAATGAAATCAATGAAGGAAAAATTTCGTCTCGGGCGGGATTTGAACCCCGCAGACTTACTACCGCAGGCTTATTACCGATCTTTACAGACAGTCGCAATTGGGATGATGACTGAATTCTAATTTTTACGTCTCGTCATTAAATATTAAATTACCGTGGAAAATGATGCAGTCCTGTGAAATTAAAATTAAAATCGGCTGAGAAATACATTAGATACAAGCATTTTAAGTTGTTAATTTGAAGGCGATTAGACAGAGAGATCCGACATCAACCGTGACGTCATTTTTGAGTACGGCCATATAAACTCCTTGCAAATTGCCGTTTTGCTAGAAAGAGATGGAGAAAAATCTTTAATACCTTATATCTTGGTTGTTTTTATAGTTATTCGAAAAACGATTTTTTCTTTCTGTTTATTATATGAATGAGCTTCTATTGAAGCAAAAAAAATTTTTAGTCATCTAGCCCATTGCGGCGATTGTACAGTTATTCTACTAATATTATAAATGTGAAATTGTGGATGTTTGTTACTCAATCACGCAAAAACGGCTGAACGGATTTGGATGAAATTTGGCATGCATGTAGCCTTTGACATGGAAAAGAACATAGGCTACCTTTTATCCCGATTCCTTAAGTAGTTCTCGAGGGAAAATTGAAAATTGTTTACGAGCTAAGTCGCGGGCAGACAGCTTTGAAATTTGGTATATGCATGTCACCTATGCTATGGAAAAGGACGTGCACTTTATATTCCTTAATGATCTCTCAAATAGTTCCCGTGGGAAGATTGAAAACTGTTAACGAGCGAAGCTTTAGACTCAATTCTGAAGTCCACGCAGACGAAGTCGCGGGCAGAAGCTAGTTGCTTATAAATCGCAAATTCATATTATGGAACGTTGGATTGCGCTACGACCTCGCCACATGCGAGCGACTGACGAACTAAAAATCCGCGACGATGACGCTTGGACACAGCGACCACGGCGACCGATTGTCTATTTGTTTTGGTTGTTGATCACAGATACTTTATTGATCTCGTTGCCATTGTACTATTAGCAACCGGTTGCTTTTATCTCCAACACAGGGGCGTGCACAGTGTTTGGGGTAGGGTAGGCAGCATGTATGAATGAAAAAAATATTACCAATGTTCAGTATAGTTTGTTGTTTGTTTGTGGCCACCATGAACATCGAAATACGTGATTAATGGCAAAACAAGTCACGTAAATTCAGGGCTAAGGGCTACTGGCGCCTGTGTGCATTTTGGATTATATTTTTTTATTTATTTTTTTGAAGGTGATAAAGCAAAAAACTGAACTTTATAAGTCATATTTATACATACTTGTTAACATAGGAATAGGCAGTAACTGGATGATATACTAATTATATTTCGTGTGTATTTATACCTAATCCTATTTAATTTCTCAACTTTTATTTTAAAATTAATTTTTGTTTTTTGTGGTTTTTTTTTTTAAATTATTTGCAATTTTTGACCCTGGGTTTTGGCGCCCCTAAAGGATGGCGCTCGTGTGCATTGCTCACTTTGCACATATGGTAGCGGGGGCCCTGCGTAAATTATATCCAAAGTGGCCTTTATAAAGGCCGTGAGGTGTTAAGACTGCTGACTTTGCACAAATTAAAAAAAAAACCTACTGAACTGCTAAATACTAATACCTATTATCATTTTTAGCAAATCATGAATCTGGGAACACTCGTACGTATCGAGTTATTGTTGAGTGAGTGAATTTAACAATGAAGGTTTAGATGGATTTAATGGGTAGGGTATGCAGTGCTTATTTGCATGTATGGTGCGCACGCCACTGCTCCAACATACTTACCGTGTTGAACACGGTTTCAACTGTATTTCTTTATTGATTTTATTTATTTTTAAATGTAGGTATAGTGTAGCAAGTACCACATCATAAAACTGAAGTAAGTCGCCTGTGGAATACACTAGCTCATTCCAATTGTCATTGGCGCTACATGAGTAATTGATAAAAGTAAAGATATATTAACTCATTCATAGACATTACCATACTGCAAAAACACGCTGCCGTACACACTCATCCATCATCCTCAGTAAAGTACTCGGAGATACTGTATTTGTGCATAACACACAAGACGATCACACACCAAACACACAGACATAAATATCACAACGCTACAAGCACGACATTTATTGGATTTATAGATATAGGATATTTCAATGGGGAATGATAATCTTTTTTTCCAAAGCTATTGGGACGGGATTTTATTATAAAACCGACAAAAGTCGTGAAGTAAAACATTAATCTAACTATAATATTATCAATGCGAAAGTGAGTTTGTTTGTTTGTTACTCTTTCACGCCTAGTAAACCACTAAATCGATTTAAAAAATTCTTTTACCAATAGAGCTTCATTATCAGCGGTTAACATAAGCTGTATTTTTTAAATTAGAGAACCCTGCGACATCAACGCTAGCGAAGTCGCGGGTAAAAGCTAATCTATACTTACTTACTATACTAATATTATAACAGCTGAGGAAAGCTTTGATTGTTTGTTTGTTTGTATTGAATAGGCTTCGAAACTACTGAACCGATTTTGATGAAAGTTGGTATAGGGATAGTTCGAGACCAGGGGAAGGACATAGGGCAATTTTCCTATGGGGAAAATCTGACGGGAAAAGTTTTCCTACGGGAAAAGTTAGTTATAATGCAAACAAAGTTGCATACGGTCAGCTAGTATAATATAATAGTATAGTAAGGAAGTTATATCAGTCGTGCTGTTTCTCCACATTTCAACGGGTTCAGCACTTACAACGCTTACCGCGTTGTAAGTGCCAGGAGGTTCAGCCAATAATTCATAACAAACAATCAAGCATTAATTTAATATTAAATATTCCTGCATTTTGTACTTTGTAATATTCACACATAAACCGGTAATATTTCGCACTGCGTTTTCCATTTCGCCGGTGATTAATTCAACAATAAAAGTTATCTCTTTAGTAATTATTTATTGAGCCTGGGGCCATTGGGCTGCAGTAATTAATTAATGTATTTAATCGACGCCCAATAAAATCTACGCTTACACTGATAAAGTGTTATAGCGCTTAGTAAGAGCTTAATTTTTATTTATGATAAACTCTTCGCTTCGCTATTATAAATTATGATTAAAATCAGTAAGGCCAATTCCTTAAGGGGCTTCAGTACAAAAATGTGATGTTGTACGTATTCTAATATTATTTTTGATTTTTTAATATTTCTAAAGTCGGTTGTTACATTTTATAAAAATATCTTTTCTTTGGTCAATTTAATAGGTAAGCTGGTCACCGAAGCATCTTGAAAGAATACAACTGAGGTTCAATACGTGCCTATTATATTTAACCTCTTACTTCTAAAATTTAAGGATCTATCATTAACATAGCTTGGTGGAAGAATCCTTGAGGTTATGACTTACAGACGCAAATACCTAAAGCTTCAGAAAAAAACATGATGGATGTTGTATGTGCCTATATAATTTAAGGAGGAAGGATTTCCTTCGATTGTCCTGGGATCCCATCACCAGATCCTTACTTGGTGACAATGGTTTCACTTCTGGCAAATAAATGACGGAGTTATTATATACTAGCTGTGCCCGCGAACTACGTTTCGCCATCAAAATACTTAACACAGTGTTTAGTTTTTTCCTCCATTTTATTCCATAATGATTCAACTTTATTCTGCCTTTCTTGAGCATCGGCCATTTCGAAAATAGAACAATTTTCATAGGTTCGTAATGCTCTTTTTCTATCAATCCACAAGATTAAATACATTACATATTACTATAAACACTAAGTATTATTATTGTTTTAATTAGAGACATTATTGATATTAATAAATTCTTCTTCAGTAGAAAGAACTACACAGTTGCAAGAATAATCTTTATCGTATTCATGATTCGAATTAAAATAAACAATTGTTAATAAATTAGAACTGTATACGAATAAAGTTTAGATTTTATAATGAGTGTTGGTAACACCAACAAAATATATTTTTTGGATATGACAACTTGGCCAATTTTGACTGGTCGTACAGTAAGCTACTGTTTATACTGTTTGACCTTTGAACTGTTCTTATGTCGCTCGTAATACTGGCGGTTTTCGTAGAGTTAATGTATAGCAAGAATGGGGGGGTTACTGTACAAATACGTTTTCCGTATTCGATATCCGATCACGGAATACAGACACGGAGTTTCGTGAACGTAGCGCAGACGTTCGTTTCTTCTCATTCGGGATTTCTACCATTCTACCTAAACATACGTACAGAACGTGTTCCGTTCGTAATAAAAACGAACGTGTGCGGCAGTCAATGAGTATTTTGTTTAGATTTGATGCATTCGGATGCCCGCATTCAGAAAACGAATGCGAAAAAAGGTATTTATGCGGTTAGCCTTAAAATGTATTGAGACTTCCGTTTTTGTAACGTGTACTGTGCGATATAGTGTTGCTGGCATAGTTCGGTTAGCAAACTCGCCGTGATGACTAACATCCAACACACAAACTTGGAGTTATCGTTAGTTAGTTCACGATCGTTGCATTATCACGGTCTCGAAGGACACTAAACACAGGTAACATCTAACATCTAACATCCAATAGGCCCCGAAGCGGTTCTCAAACTTTTTTGGTCACGGAACCCTTTTGGAAAGCGAAATACTTGACGGAACCCTAAAATAAAACAATATTTTTTAAAAGTGTATTCTTTATTAATAAGCATAATGAAAGTACGACCAGAGAGGGTGTTTTGATTTTTCTAAATTATTGCGGAACCCCTTATAGGGGTAGTGTGGAGCCCTAGGGTTCCGCGGAACACACTTAGAGCATGGCTGCTCTAGGTACCCTTCAGGGCCTACATTCATTTAATACCCCTATTGCTGGGTTTGAAAAGCAACTGTTATCCGTCTTTTTTGAGCGGCGGCCATGTCGAATTTACGTTCATAGTGCTCTACTGATCAAGGCCTTTCATATGATACCCATATTGCTGGGCTTAGAAACGAACTTTTATCAGTTTTTTTTGAGCAGCGGCCATATTCAATTTTGTGCTATTTTCCTAGGTTCATAGTGCTCTACTCTTCAAGGCCTTTCATTTGATACCTATATTGCTTGGTTTGGAAACGAACTTTTATCCACCTTTTTTGAGCGGTGGCCATGTCGAATTTACGTCAATATTGCTAGGTCCATAGTGCTCTACTCTTGAAGACCTTTCATTTGATACCTATATTGCTAGATTAGAAAACGAACTTTTATCCACCTTTATTGAGCGGCGGCCATGTTGAATTTATTTATGTGTTGCTAGGTTCATAGTGCTCTACTCATCAAGGCCTTTCATTTGGTACCCACATTGCTCGGTTTGAAAATGAACATTTATCCTTTTTTTGAGCGGCGGCCATGTTGAAATTAGGTAGATTTTCGTAGGTACCTAATGCTCTACTCTTCAAGGCCTTTCATTTGATACCCATATTGCTAGGTTTGGAAACTAACTTTTATCCACCTTTTTTGAGTGGCGGCCATGTTGAATTTGTCTAAATGTTGCTAGGTTCATAGTGCTCTACTCATCAAGGCCTTTCATTTGAGACCCATATTGCAGGGTTTGGAAACGAACTATTATCCATTTTTTGAGCGGCGGCCATGTTGAATTTATAGCAATTTTCCTAAGTTCATAATGCTCTACTCTTTTAGGCTTTTCATTTGATACCCATATTGCTAGGTTTGGAAATGAACTTTTATCCTTTTTTTTTTTTGAGCGGCGGCCATGTTGAATTTAGGTCGATTTTGCTAGGTTCCTAATGCTCTACTCTTCAAGGCCTTTCATTTGATACCCATATTGCTAGGTTTGGAAACTAACTTTTATCCACCTTTTTTGAGTGGCGGCCATGTTGAATTTATCTAAATGTTGCTAGGTTTATAGTGCTCTACTCGTCCAGGCCTTTCATTTGAGACCCATATTGCTGGGTTTGGAAACGAACTATTATCCATTTTTTGAGCGGCGGCCATGTTGAATTTATAGCAATTTTCCTAAGTTCATAATGCTCTACTCTTTTAAGCTTTTCATTTGATACCCATATTGCTAGGTTTGGAAACGAACTTTTATCCTTTTTTTTTGAGCGGCGGCCATGTTGAATTTAGGTCGATTTTGCTAGGTTCCTAATGCTCTACTCTTCAAGGCCTTTCATTTGATACCCATATTGCTAGGTTTGGAAACGAACTTTTATCCATTTTTTGAGCGGCGGCCATGTTTAATTTAGGGCAATTTTCCTTAGTTCATAATGCTCTACTCTTTTAGGCCTTTCAATTGATGCCCATATTGCTAGGTTTGGAAACTAACTTTTATCCACCTTTTTTGAGTGGCGGCCATGTTGAATTTATCTAAATGTTGCTAGGTTCATAGTGCTCTACTCATCAAGGCCTTTCATTTGAGACCCATATTGCAGGGTTTGGAAACGAACTATTATCCATTTTTTGAGCGGCGGCCATGTTGAATTTATAGCAATTTTCCTAAGTTCATAATGCTCTACTCTTTTAGGCTTTTCATTTGATACCCATATTGCTAGGTTTGGAAACGAACTTTTATCCTTTTTTTTTGAGCAGCGGCCATGTTGAATTTAGGTCGATTTTGCTAGGTTCCTAATGCTCTACTCTTCAAGGCCTTTCATTTGATACCCATATTGCTAGGTTTGGAAACGAACTATTATCAATTTTTTTAACGGCGGCCATGTTTAATTTAGGGCAATTTTCCTTAGTTCATAATGCTCTACTCTTTTAGGCCTTTCAGTTGATACCCATATTGCTAGGTTTGGAAACGAACTATTATTCTTCTTTTTAGAGCGGCGGCTATGTTGAATTTATGTCAATGTTGCTAGGTACCTAATGCTCTACTCTTCAAGGCCTTTCATTTGATACCCATATTGCTAGGTTTGGAAACTAACTTTTATCCACCTTTTTTGAGTGGCGGCCATGTTGAATTTATTTAAATGTTGCTAGGTTCATAGTGCTCTACTCATTAAGGCCTTTCATTTGATACCCATATTGCTAGGTTTGGAAACTAACTTTTATCCACCTTTTTTGAGCGGCGGCCATGTTGAATTTATGTCAATGTTGCTAAGTTCATAGTGCTCTACTCATCAATGCCTTTCATTTGATACCCATATTGCTAGGTTTGGAAACTAACTTTTATCCACCTTTTTTGAGCGGCGGCCATGTAGAATTTATGTTAATGTTGCTAAGTTCATAGTGCTCTACTCATCAATGCCTTTCATTTGATACCCATATTGCTAGATTTGGAAACTAACTTTTATCCTTTTTTTTTGAGCGGCGGCCATGTTGAATTTATGTTAATGTTGCTAGGTTCATAGTGCTCTACTCATCAATGCCTTTCATTTGATACCCATATTGCTGGGTTTGGAAACGAACTTTTATCCGTTTTATTTGAGCGGCGGCCATGTTGAATTTAGGGCGATTTTCCTATGTTCATAGTGCTCTACTCATCAAGGCCTTTCATTTGATATGCATATCGCTGGGTTTGGAAACGAACTTTATCGGCAGTCATGTCAAATTAAGTCAACGTGGCTAGGTTCAATGTGTTCTACTCTTTAGGTTCTTCGTTCGATATCCATGTTCCTTGGGTGGATCCAAAAAAATGTGATCTGTCATTTTAGACATTAGGATCAAGAGTCCCGTCCCGTCCCTCTACGCGTAACCCAGAACATTGCAGTCAGATATTTTTTTTAATCATCAATATTAATCTATTACTTTTAATAGTTTTAAATGGATGAAAGAGTTTGATTCCTTAGTCCTAATGTAAAAACATACAACATCTTTCAAAATACCTTGAAAAGAGTATCTTCATTTTTCAACATTTCAAATATTTCAAAAATTGTACCGATTTTTCGAAAATTAGTCAAGAATTAAACCAATCTACAAATTTTATGGTCACTCGATAAGTATTATCAAAAACAATGCTTTATACATTGGTTGTATGGCTTGATCTTTTTGCCTTACCACCACGGTACGACATAAGAAAAAGACAATTTGGTTGGCGAAATCCAGTTGGGCACAGCCATTAACAGAAAATATTAAATTTTATTTGTACTATGTGAAACACTTCATTCCTGCCTTAATTTTCGAAATCCAATTACTTAAGATCAGGCTGTATGGCGTAGTTCCATTGCCTTTCCTTCGTGGAAGAAAATACCTTCTTTCTGTACTATGTGACAGACTTGTCAAAATAATTTCACGTGCGCCATGTTGTTTTTCTACCTAAAGCCAATTCGAAAATTTTATGGTATTTTTTCACTAAAAATAAAAAGTGAATTTAAACAAACGAAATTATGCCTAAATGTTCTTCCGGAAAATTCTAAGCATTGTGGTGTAAGCCATATCAAATTCTGTCCAGTAGTTTCGGAGATCTTTCCGGACAAACAGACAAACAAACAAACAAACAAACAAACAAACAAACAAACAAACAAACAAACAAACAATTTTTTTAAAAACTGTTCTATCGTGTTCTGCTAATGATTTTAAGGCGACCTGTGTATTTTTTTTCTTAATATTTCGCAATTACAGATTTTTGTACCCCTACGATTTTATTATATATAGAGAAGAGATGATTCTCGTGTCACAGTGCTTGTAACCAAACTTCACCCAATACCGAAACGGCTTCACCGATTTTTACGCATTTTTTTGTGTATATTCGGTAGGTCAGAGAAAAGGTCGTAAACTATTTTTTATACCCCTAGGTGATAAGGTTTTTTTTTGATAATTATTATAGCGAAACGTAATTCGCGGGCACAGCTAGTATAATATATAATCTTTAGGTCCCGTCAGATGTGATTCAGCGCCCTCTTCATTATTATGTACATTATAACATCATTTGGGGTGGGTTTCACGAAGTAACATTATACCTCAGTGGTTACAATACGCACGATATTACTTTTAAGTGCTATCTTTTCAATCGTACTGTGCCTTGGCAGTTTTTTGCACAAGAAAATTTATAAAACAGAGCAAAGTCGACTCCACTCAGCTCACTAATGTCCTCAATCCAGGCTATTTGCCACGCCGCCCGGCATTCTCTCTCGTCCCAGAATCCTGGCCCTGACTCCTGCATTTTGCCGTCGCTTGCATTTTTGTCCGTTAGTGCTGTAGCGGACGCCATAAATATCGATGTCGCGATATCCCACGGGATTCAGGTGTACATACTCCATATTTTATGAGCGGTTTAATAGTGAATTTCGCTTATGGACGGCAGGCGAGTTTGCGGTGTGTTATTTTGATATATGAAGTTCGAAATTCTATTACCTACCTCTCTGTTTGGTGTTATAAAGATAGCAAAGTATTGAAAAAAATTATGAACTCATAACAGTCAAGAACTGATAATTTTGGTAATTAATTGATGACTAAACAGGACAACATTAAATTATTAACTCCTTGTATTAGACATTGACATTTATGACAATGGTATTAGCTAATTCTGTAATCGAGGATAGTGACAGCTTTGTTAGCAAAAATTTTTACTTTTCACACCTTTTATGAATCAGAAACTTCAGAATCTTCTTCTTCTTATAAAAATGATGAAAGGATGTGTGTCTCTCAAAAACTTTTAAACGGCTCGACCGATTCTTACGAAATTTTCTGTGTGTGTTTGCATGGGTCCAGGGAAGGTTTAAGCGTATAATTGGACCCGGTAGGTGGCGCTGTAATCGGTCAGGACAACGTCAATAACTATATTGTTGAACAATCGAAATCACTTTTGCATGACATGACATTGGAATACTTTAGAGTGAAGTTTGTTCGTATTTTGCAACTAAAATTTATACTTTATCTAGAAAATATTCGTGTGTATTTTTATTTGTACCATTAGGTTTTAATTAGTATTCAGTATAACACAAATCTATATGATGGACACACCTATAAATCTCTGTTTAGTTCATTATATTTAATATTTTCGCATAACTATATCAATTTTAACGTCATCATTCATGATCATTTCTGTGTTCAATTTCAAGTAAGCTTAAAATCGATTGGTCCTGTACTTATCGCATCCACCGGCTTTCCGAGACCTTTCTCAGATCATCGCTGTACTTCTCGCATCTAGCGGCTTCCCGAGACCTTTACCAGATCATCGCTGTACTTCTCGCATGTAACGGCTTCCCGAGACCTTTAACAGATCATCGTTGTACATCTCGCATCTACCGGCTTCCCGAGACCTTTAACAGATCATCGCTGTACATCTCGCATCTAGCGGCTTCCCGAGACCTTTACCAGATCATCGATGTACTTCTCGCGTCTAGCGGCTTCCCGAGACCTTTACCAGATCATCACTGTACTTCTCGCATCTATTGGCTTCCCGAGACCTTTACCAGATCATCGATGTACTTCTCGCGTCTAGCGGCCTACCGAAACCTTTACCAGATCATCGCTGTACTTCTCGCATCTAGCGGCTTCCCTAGACCTTTACCAGATCATCGCTGTACTTCTCGCATGTAACGGCTTCCCGAGACCTTTAACAGATCATCGCTGTACATAGATAGATAGATAGATAGATAGAAACTCTTTATTTTGCTTAAATAAAATGACACAAACAATGACAATACATACACAGCAAGCAAAAAAGGCGGCCTTATCGCCATAGGCGATCTCTACCAGACAACCTTTAGATAGGACAAAACATATGATCAAGTGGCTATTTTTCAATAATACACTGGTACAAAATATATACTTTAATACTGATATACAGGGTGTAACTGAACACCCCAATAACATTTAAGGGTACGTATCCATCAGAAGTAGAGATTCTGTAGGAAAAATATTAGCGCTAACAAACCTTCTTTTTTTTCCCATACAAACTAAATAAATTATTTTTTGGTATTAAGTGCCGACAACCCTACGTAAGCGTACGAGGAATACTAAGCTCACGTCATCAAATCTAAATTAATTATTTTTTGGTATTAAGTGCCGACAGACCTACGTATACGTAAGAGGAAAACTACGCTCACGTCTATCACGTGGCATTTTGTGTTTAAATTTCTTTTGTGTTAAGAGCTGATTATGGTTGTCACTTTAAAGTTTTTGCTTTCAGTTTAAAATCAAATAACTCTGAAAGTATTGGGGTTCCAGGTCTCAGACAAGCACCGAAGGTCCATTTAGTATCTAACTTATATGCCCCTTAAATGTTATTGGGGTGTTCAGTTACACCCGGTATAAAATACTAATACATACTACATAATAATAACAGAGTAAATAAAATATAATATATATTTTTTTATAAAATATAATATATATTTATATCGCATCTATCGGCTTCCCGAAACCTTTACTAGATCATCGCTGTACTTCTCGCATCTAGCGGCTTCCCGAGACCTTTACCAGATCATCGCTGTACTTCTCACATCTAACGGTTTCCCGAGACCCTTACCAAATCGTCTGCTCATGTACCTCTTCGGCCTATTTACGCTACGTCTCTCGCTACGTAGCCTCCACTCGAGGACCTTTCTACCCAAAGGTCGTGTCCTGCAAGCGATGTGTCCTGTCCACTGCCATTGCTTAGAACTATACCAGTGACCTTAATTCTTCTACTAATCTTATCGTTTCTGATGCGATGCGAGAAACCCCAATTATAACCCTCTCTATTTATCTTTGAGTAACTTGAACATTCTTTTGAGGCCCATTGCAAGCGGCCACATCTCAGTTTTGTTCGTCATCCTTTTTAGGGTTCCGTAGTAAACAACAACAAATAATCTTTATAGTTTAAACGTACGGTCTGTCCGTCCGTCGGCCCTTCCTCGGCCTAGCTCCTAAGCAAAAAAGGGAAGTTAGAAATATGAAATTTGGAACGGTTAAACTTTGTATCAATCACGCTGACAAAATGGTAATATAACATTTGAAAAATAAATATTTTTTAAAGCACCTTTTCTAAACCTAAAATGGGGACGAAATTATTTTTCTTGTCTACCGAATCGTGTAAGTAAGGTATCGTTAGATAGGCCTTAAATAGCACTGTGAGTGTCTTAAACTATTTTTCACTGAAATCTACCGTTTGCGTAATATTTAGCTTGAAAGTGCTATTTTTTAGGGTCAAGTGTCCCCACTTCCTACTTACTAACCAAAGCGCTGCAAATTTGAAAATGAAAATTTGCATGAACGTATTTAACCTATATAATGAATTTAGAAAGAAATCTATCACTATACCAGCAAGCCTTATCTAGTTATTGAGTAATACGCGATTAATTTAGAAATTGCTAAAAATTATTCCAACTTCCCTAGAAGTGGATTTAATAACTCATTTTCAGTTATCTTTGTCTTGTGTGGGCACGGTTTTTATTAACTAAAGTTTTCTTCACTATTTAACGTGCTAAAATATTTGTTTTTCAACTGCGTCAGCAGTTGTTTTGTTTATTGTCCTAGCATCCATTTAAAGTTTAAATTAATCTCTATACTGAAGCTTAACCATAGCTTCAAAATCTCTATAAAATTCGTAAAGGCTTGTTAGGGTGGTCAACTACGGAACTCTCCCATGCGCGTGACTTCACATGCACTTAGCGTTGTTTTTTTAGACACTGCCTCACTTACGTAAAATTTTAATGTAATTCAAAACAAATCAAAAAGGAAATAAAAATAATAGCTTTCCTCCTTTTTGTTGTACATTTTGAATAAATGTAATTTTTGTCATCGTTTATCGATAGTTGGGCAAGTCACGTCACTGGCGTAAGTAGCGTTCGACCCATTAGTCGTACTCGACGCCAATCCGACTTTAAATCTTCAGAGATCGAAGAGCTATCGCCTATTGAAACAATTACTTACCGCCGCCTTCCAGTCAAATGGCTAATTGCAGCGAAGTGGCTCTACATACTAGTTTTAATAGCGTCTTAAATCTTCTGTACAAATAAATAAAATTGAAGTGTCTATTTGTAATGTCTAAACATTGATTTACTACCAAACGTAGATAGAGCGCTTCATACAAAAACGCGATTGAAATCTGTCACCTAATCGACTATACATTTGTACTCGCTGATATATACTTGAATATGCACGCCCGAATGAAAATTACCATAAAGAAAGTACCGTATTTATCGAATTCAACCTTATTCTGCATTATTACGGCAACTATTTTAAGTACAACCGTGGGAAGTTACATCATTTCATACCTGGCCACAGATCAAACGACGCTTTAGTCATTGCTACAAGAAAATATCAACTTTATACTCTCAAACATAATTCTTGAAATTGCTTATCGCGTTATCGCTCCAACGCATGAATGAGATAACACATCGTGATACGACGCCCGTGCGAGCGAGACGATTGTGATGTACTGACACTGACGCGAAGCGACATGTTTATGATTAAAATAATTGTTTTTGATTGTTTTTTTACGTATAAATCGAATATTTGAATACATGATAAGATGTGTAATGAGTTTACTCACGCAAAATATTATATCCCGTCTTTTTTCTGCCATTTCTGGCTATTGTTACCACAACTTTTGAATGCGCACTTCGGCATGTTTACGTGCCGACAGCTAATCACTCACTATGGAAAGGAACTGCACGAGTCGCGATTGAGCAGTTCTTCACCGGCCCACTTCTCGATCGTGAATGCGTTATCTACCTTTGGTAGTAAATCAATGTGTCTAAATAACAAGTTTTTACTAAATGGGTATGAATGTATATCGGGTATCAATATACATGGATACAATATACTATACTTTTATCAAGATCTTAAAAAAAAATGCGAAATAAAATGAGTAAGAATAAGTCTATTCCTATGATCCTGTTCAATCTCTGTGTGTTAACTTAAAATTGTACCTACGAATGTAAAAATGTTTTAAGACAACTTTATATTATTACAAGCTTATATTAAGTACAATGGGTGACACTCCACGCTGTCTTCCATGAAAAGAGAAAATTCCATGAAAAAAAAGAGAAAAAGAAAAAAGAGAAATTTCTTCCAAGAAAATATTTACAAGAAAATAATAAAATATATTTGAATTTTCAAGCTTAAGTGCTGACGGCGTCTGATCGGTGTCCTATTGTTTGAAGGTGGAAAATGAAATATAATCTAGTTCTATGCAGGGGCCGGAAAACCCGTTCTTTTGCTTAAGCCGTTGGAAAGGGTAACCCATTCGTATGGTAACCCAGTGGGCTCGGTAAGCCTTTCAACAGGTTTCCCAACAATAACGAAACCCGTAAAATAGGAGTTACCACCTACAGCAATAATTTACCGCTTCTCTCTCCTTTGTCGTTCCCTCACTGCTGAGGATCGCGACCACATGTAATGCTCCTTCAGAGCGCACGGTTTCGGGTGGAATGGACCGCTTGATAGATACTACCACCCACTGCTTTTTTGACGAGGTCTGACCATCGAGCTGGTGTTCTGCCCATGGCGCGGTTGCCTTCAATGCGACCCAATATTAAAAGCCTCTCAAGACTATGCTTAGGAGATCGCATAATATGTCCGAAGAAGCTCAGGACCCGTTCTTGGCAGATGACAGAGAGCCTTTTTTTGATGTTGAACTCTTTCAGAATCGACTCATTGGTCCTTAAGGCAGTCCACGGTATTCGGAGCATTTTTCTTCACACCCACATCTCAAAAGCATCAATCCTACTACAATCACGGCTTCTCATGCACCACGTCTCAGCGCCGTACAGAAATATAGAGAAGACAAGTGCTCGCACCAAACGCACTTTAGTTTTACGACGAATGCTCCGGTTTCTCCATATCTTCAAGTTCGCCATCGCACGCTTAACCACGCCCGATCTCCGGCGTATTTCCCCAGTGCAACTACCCTCACATGTTATTTGCGACCCGAGATAGATGAAATCTTTGACTTTTTCATAGCCGCTAAGTGCATCAGTTTGTGGAAGGAGTTGAGCTCTATCTACCACCATTATTTTAGTTTTCGAATTTCGAATATTTCAATAGAACTGCCATTTCCGCTTCACTGGATGCAATCATGGTAGTGTCGTCTGCGTATCTAAAGTTGGTGAGTGTTTCGCCACCCACAGAAATACCGCCTTCCCAGCCTTCAAGTGCCCTCCTCATGATATGCTCGCCATAGAGATTGAATAATTTAGGCGACAGAATGCAGCCTTGACGCACCCCTCGTTCAGTGTGAAATGTATTGGACTTCTGATTTTCAAGTTTTACAAAGCTGCTGCCATCAAGGTACAGATTCTGTATCAGGAATGTTTTGTGAATTATGCGCAGGAGAATTTTGCTGGCATGGGACATAAGCGACAAGGTTCGGTAATTTTCGCACTTCGTAGTTGAGCCTTTCTTATGAAATGGAACCACCGCAGATTGAGTCCAATCCACAGGCAATTGATCTGTCTTCCATATCTTCGCACATATCCGATGGATAATCTGCGTCCCTTCCGAACCAATATGAACCTTTCGGTACATAGTCCATTTCCATTCCGATATAGCTCGAAGCAGTAGCTTCTCCATCTATCCAGAACTTGTTCAAGTTCTGTCAAGGTGTTACCTCTACTATCCTCGACAATCCAGCTTTTCGGTTTGAAATCACCCGTCAGTTGTTTTACCTTTAAGGCTGGGTCAAACCAACTGCGTGCGCGTGACGTGACGTGCGCGTGCGCGTGACGTGTGCGTACCAGCACTGTCACACCGGTTGAAGCGGTGCCGCACACGTCACGCAGAGTAGGTATATATTTTAGTCTTGTCCATGTTCATTTTAAGACCCCCTTGTTGGGAAACTCTACAGAGGTCTTCGAGTATTGTGCCTAGATCCTCCACGGTCTCAGCCATGACTACGATATCATCAGCAAAACGAAGGTGAGTCATATACTCGCCGTTTATGTTGATGCCGAGTCCCCTCCAGTCCAAAAGCTTAAATACATCCTCCAACGCAGGTGTGAACAGTTTCGGCGATATAACGTCACCCTGTCTCACACCACGCTGAAGTCGTACTGGTTTCGAGTTTTGGTCCTGAAGGCGGACTGACATGGTGGCGTTTTCGTACAATGACTGCAACACTTGGATGTACCGATAGTCTATTTGGCACCTCTGGAGTGATCTCAGTACGGCCCAGGTTTCGACAGAATCAAAAGCTTTCTCATAGTCCACAAACGCCAAGCATAGTGGCAGATTATACTCCTCGGTCTTCTGTATAACCTGCCGCAGCGTATGGATGTGGTCTATGGTACTATAGCCTTTTCGGAATCCGGCTTGTTCGGGAGGCTGGAAGTCGTCGAACCTGCGTGCGAGACGCTTCGTGATGACCCTCGAGAATAGCTTATAAACATGACTCAGGAGCGTGATGGGTCTATAGTTCTTCAACTGGGCCCTGTCGCCCTTTTTAAAGAAAAGTGCCACCACGCCCCTGTGCCATGCTTTAGGCGTTTTGCCCTCGAGTATGACGGAGTTGAATAGCCGCTGCAGCGCTTTTCGGACTAGTAGTCCACCCGCTTTTAGGAGTTCGGCTGTAACTCCATCATCACCCGGTGCCTTGTTGTTTTTAAGCTGTTTGAGAGCCACACTAATCTCGTACAGGCTGATGTCTGGGATATCTTCGGTGTAGTGCTTACCCAATCTTAAATTTACCGCTTAACTAAATTTTAAAGGTTTTTAGTGTTTATGCGCCTAACCGCTTACTGTTCGGGTTAGGGTAACCCTTTCCCTCGCGCACACCGAGCGATTGAAATAGTACTGAGGGCGCAATTACGTTACGAGTTGGGGGTTTTTGATACATATCGGTAAGCGGTAACCCGAATTAATTCAATCGAAGGGATTAATGTGTAAACCGGTAAGCAGTTTAAAAGCTTACCGTAAGGCAAAGGGTTTGAAAACCCAGTGTTATAAAATTCCCGATCAAAACCCTAAGGTTACCGGCTATAACGGTAACCGGGTCCGGTGCCTGGTTCTATGTTGCAACGCACACGAACTACATAAAGTTACTCAAAAAAAATCGGTGAATTCCGGCCGACCAAATTATCGGTGAAAAATGGAACGTATACGTTGACGCATAATACATTAAATCCATGTGCACTTCTCTCGATAGCCATCGAGAAAGTGACAGACGTATGCGTTGAGTCGGTCTTAAGAGTCGGAGGAGAAATCGGGGCGATCATCGGGTCTACAAAAAGTCGGGCGAATGCGTTTGCCGTGATCATAGAGGAACTGGGCTGCTTCTCTGTTTCTCCGAAACGAACTAACGTCAACTAACGAAAATCAAAAGAAATTTCGAAAGTGTCGCTACTCTATTTCATTTTCGAATACACACAATGATTTCGTTTCCATAGACATCTTTCGTGAACGAATGAAAAACGAATGGAATGAGACCATTGCCGTAAAGTTGGGTGAAACGAAATATCGACGCTAGAAAGCATAAACGTAGTAACCCGCAAAACTGAAATTGTTCACCAGAGCAAAAAAACATTTTGATTTTTCAAAAAAAAATCATAACTTTCGTATTTATGGGCTTAGAGTTACCGTTTTTGGAAACTATATTTATATTTTTGTGCTGAATAAGTTTTCTTGAACAGCACTTACCTAAAGTTTGTTTAAAAGAATATTTTTCGGATTACGACATTTGAAAAAAAAATTCGAGCCATTAATACGTAGTAACTCAAATGAGTAAATGTATGGAATGCTGCAATTTTTTTACGGAGAACAAAAATGTAGTAACCTACACTATTTTAAGCAACATAACCAACAAAAATGCCCTAATAATAAAAATCTGTATATAACTTGTCGTCAGTATGTAGTAACCAGCATTAATTTGCGTATTCTGTAAAAATGGATTGATTTAAGTGTAAATCTATAAAACTGAGGCTGTTAAATAAACTGCTGTAAGAGTCAAGAATAAAAGTAAAGTCTACTTCTGAAATGATAATTTAATACAATTATTTTTTTACGATTTGGAAATGTGGATTAAGAAATATAAGGACCATAACTTGACCAATTACTATAACATCGCTTTGTTTTTATTGTTGAAAAAAAAAGTATCAACTAAACACTAACAAAACAATATTTCTTGCATAATAAGTACTTTTAACCATCAACTAAAATAATTATTATAGAAATAGGTTGATTGTTAAAAATTTTAGGAACCAGTTAGAATTGATTGCAGGTAAAATAATTAATAAGAAAAGTCAATGATTCGTTCCACACAGAGTGAAATGGATAATTTTGCAGAATGTCATTATTATTAAGGATCCATCTCTGGTTGCACATTTTCTATTGAACAAATTCATGATTTTTAGCTAATGCTCTATTATACAAAGTACACCAATGTTTCAGAATCTAAGAATAAGTTTTTTTTTTACTATGTACTAAGAGAGCGTTTGACCTTTATGGTCTATGATGTAGCACGTTCTCCTTCATAGTGTCTGTTCACTCTAAGTTTGAAGGATCGCCGTTTGAGAAAATACAGACGCCGCCGGCAATTAAATCCCTTCGGTCGCATAGCGCACAACGAAAGAAGAAGCAAAGCGCTTTGTCGGTGCAGTTGGCACTGCCACCAAATATGAGTGATATCCAGCCGTGCGCCTGGAATTCATATGACAGAAAGGATCTGGGGGATCAGGTTGTGTAATTCCTACACACATTCACCGAAGTGTAACCTGTAGAACACCACTGTGCGCAAGTGTCTGCTACCGGGTCCCAAGTTTTTCGTCACCTATCATTCTTTTTGCACGCCGCTCTATTGAATCCAAAGCTGCCAGCTGATACTTTGCTGAACCATCCCACAAATGGCAGCAGTACTCCATACAGGCTCTAACCTTTGCCCGATATAAGTTAAACAACTGGTGTGGAGTAAAGTACTTGCGGACTTTGGATAGGATACCAAGTTTCTTAGCCGTCAATTGGACTTTGGATTTACAAGTCTTTGCTAAAAAACCTTTGATTATTTTGATGGTTAAATTATTTAAATTATAATAAAATGTTTTTAGTGTCATTTTGTTTAAATTACCCCAATTTCCTAAGATTATTATCAGTTTCTCTTTAATATTATCATGGAAATTCAAGCCAGGCATACAATAATTAATGATACTTAACCCTAATTGATTTGTCAATAACTGGTCCGTACCTTGTCCAATCTCATCATAAAAACAGTGTCCTCACTGAACAGTAGAAACTAGATTGATCATTGACAGGTGGTTGACACACATTGTTCTTAATATGGGCAAGGGGTGTATAATTGGGTGCAGTTATTGTTTGTGGCATTCTGCTATTGAAGTATGCCCACTTGAGGCCAAAAATTGTTTGTCAAGCAGAGATCGATAGCGGTCGTCGTTATACTGTCAGAGTGTGGCTAGTTCTCTGATAGACTGGATGTGCATTTTAACGTCATTTTGTGCAGTGTTATGATTTACAGAAATAGCTGACAATGAGTGGTGTAAATTCTTTATGGTGTTATTAGGGTATAGGGTTGGGGTATAGGGTTAGGGTATTCAATCCCTCAATTTGCTATCTTAAATGTCTAACGAATATATTAGACATGTTTGTTCACTACTTAATAATTTAATATATTCCTTAAAATAATTTTGTTCCTTTTTGCTTCCTTTTGTTCCTTTTTAGCAGTTTGTTGATTTTAATGTATTTCTTCAATGTTTTTATTACTTTAAAACTATTCAAAAGGGCCTATGCAATGTACGTGAAAAGGATTCTGCCAGATGTTGTCCACTAAGTAAGTAAATACATGAGTTTGTCAAACAAGCTATGCGTGTGAGTAAATTTATGTTTATATTAGTTTTTACTTTTTTTCGTGACAGTTTTTAACTTCAGCTCCAGAGTTAAGTTTAATTGTCACTTCTACTTCATTATGATTTACAACTCGCACAATGAGGACTTTTATATTCAGTTTCATATGTGTCTATTGAACCATATCCTTCAGGAGAGATACATTGAATGGATCTAACGTCTAGTGGTATAATATCACGCTGTATCTTATCGATATCAGTATAGTTTGTTACTGTTTGACCTTTGGACCGCTCTAATGTCGCTCGCTGTAAATTTTATTTTACATAAATCAACAACTTCTGCTTTAGCCCGCTTTCTCTCATAAAATCAGGCGTCACCTCCATACCTGAATGAGGTGAACTCATTGTGGTAATTCAATTATTAACACAATGTTATACAAATATAATTTTTTTTTAAACGTTGTCCCACACTAGGATTTTCTCCTGTGTCGTGGGTGCAGTTACAAACATAGAATATCACATGCACATACGCCCAGACCGGAACAAATTTTTGTAGGCCATACAAAATATCTGTCCCGAGCGGGAATCGAACCCGCGACCCATTGCGCAGTAGGCGATCACTCGACCTCTGCGCTAACCGTGTCGTCGTTTAACAGTTAATACAAATCTCTACTATACGGAAGTATTAACAAAACTCTACAAATGGAGAAAACAAATGAAGATCGCATTGCCGCTATCCCGCTTATTTTGCTTTTTTTCTGTGGCCGGCCAGCTATTCAGCCATTATTTTTCCATTTTCATAATTTAAAAAATGGTAAATATTATGCCCAAATCTGTGTTATTTTAAAGAAATAGTTGAAAATAAATTATAATAAAGTCCTTTTAAAAATATATTCTATACTTATCATTATGTTATTTGAATTTTACACCGTGCTGTAATTCAGTGGCTGTATAGAAAGTCTAGTTTCTTTTATAAAATTTGACAGCAGCTGTCAGTTGAAAGTGATTCTCCCTAGGGCTGAAAAGTATTACTTTCATCCCGCTCCTCAGGGAACTTCAGACCTACTTTCAGAGTATGAGTAATGAAAAGAATTTTTTATTACACCTTTTTCAATATTCTATGAAATGATAGCTTCTAAATTAATATTTTCCAGATTCCAATAAGGAACAGTTTTTATGAAACAAGAGGGTACAAATTGGAATTCAACAATAACGATAATTTTTTGACAGCTACGTTTTGTCGCCTTTATGTTAATATCAATTTTAGGAGTAACACTACAATAAAGTCGAAATAAAAAGGTTGAATTTCCAAAAGAAGTTATTCAATAACTTTACTGTCCTAGTTATTTCTTTTGCAGCTAAAACTATTCATCCATTATTATGAAAAGTTCAATTTCTGTTTATTGCTTAATTTGTTCTGAAATTTGTGAGATTTATTGTTGTAACTTTTGTGTCTGTTTCACAGACATATTTTTTACCACACTGAACTGTGTGATTGTATTTTGGCGCTATTGGCTTAAACTGGCAAGTACTTAAGGCCATAAAGTAAACTAAATAGTAGATTGCTTTATAAGGGTGGAAAGGAATCAATCCCTACGAGGTTGTTAGACGCCCGAGCGCAGCGAGGGCGGCTATAGTCCGAGTAGGGTTTGATTCCTTTTACCCGTGTGTAGCACTCTACTTTTCATTTCGAATGCAAGGAAAATAAAAAATAGCTTTTCTAATAAAATTTATTAATAAAAATACTCCTAACATGACATATCGACATCGTGTTTTACACTTAGTGTACTTTTAAGCATTGAATATCTGCTCCATAGCGTAGACGCCTGCACTTTATGAGATAGTTCATTAAAGTATATAAGAAATACATTTTCAGAAAATGATTTTATATTCCTTGCATCTCGCCACTTCATAAAGTCGGAATATGTATTTAAATATCTTTCCTTTGAAATTTTTGGGAAAAAAATTTCGAGTATTGTATTTGCTTCGTTCGTGACTGAATCTGGAGCCGAAATTTCAGAATCGCTTGAATTCATTGTTTTTCTTAAATACCTAAATCACACAATCAAGATTTCGGTACAGCGTAACAGATTCCCCTCCCGCCAAAATTATCTTTTTCACAGGTATTTTTAAATTTGGAACACATCGCGTTACCTGTTACTGGCCATTCAGCCAAATACTTTTATTATCATTGTACCAAAGATTGTATGTACGTAACCTAATTCAGTTCTATTTTTAAAATTTTACTTTCCGCCCTAAGGAGGGAAGTAAATAGTATGAGAATTTCCCGCCCGCTGGTGGGAACTAGCGTTTTCCTCCCAATACTCAGATCAAGGAAACGCTCCTTTCCGAGCATGAGGAATGAAAAGTTAATCGCTGTTGGTTACGTATTGAATTTTCTATAAAGGACATTGCTCTGCGTCCATACATTGTTCGCCCCAATACCAATAGCAGTAAAACAAAAATACTTTTCGTATAATTAGATAATATAAGTTAACATTATATAAGATAACATTATATCAATATATATATATATATATATTTATATAATGTTAGTAAGTATATACGTATTTATTTATAATAGTAATTATGATAATATGTAGGCTTTATATATATAGTATAGTTTGTATGCGCGTTTAATATATATATTATAATATAGTTCACATAGATTATATATGCGTAGGTATTTGTTATTTCAATGAAATGAATCCGATATTTTGTACATCTACCTTGATAGTCTCTTAACTACCCTAAGGTCGACTGGCAGAAAATGCCTAATGGCATTAAGTCCGCCTTTGTACACTCTATGCAGGTACATAAAGCATTAAATAAATAAATAAATACTGTACGTCCACATCAATTAGTACGGACAAGAATCAGATTATGAGGTTAGTTGAAGTAGCACTTTATTTCGTTAGAGAAATACACATAGTCCATACCTTACATTTATTAAAATAATAATTATTGCAACCAATCAAAGAACGTTATTATAGTCACGTAGTAAAGAACAAGAAATCTCGAAATTATAAAGCAAGTCAAAAACACAACGAACTAACAAGCGACAGCGCGTGAGTAGTCACTTGACGTATAATTTAACTAACGTTGCAAATAATATGTGAAAGAAGTTACGAAAAACATAAAATTACTTAATACAAATAAATAAATGTCCATACCTACATAAAATCGACTTAATTCTATTGAGTTGAGCAAAGGTAACAATAACCATTCTTATATTTCACTTTATTTGGTTTTGTTTCTGTAAGTAATTTTATATATTTTTGATTCGTCCGTCGAATACATATTTGTTATGAGGGTAATAAAATATGCATATACTTACGACGTAAATCAAATCTTTGTTGGTCATGTCCTTTGCAAACTGAACACAATAATGTAATAAATTGTATTCAGTACTCGGCCGTTTAAATTAATTTTATTGATTGATGTGGTTTTCTTATTTATGAATTAATAACAATAGTTGTTATTTTAACGTAAAAGTAAAACGTATTTTGATAGTGTTTAGTGAAAGAGATAACTTGTTTAGCAGTTGATTGATTTACAAATATTCTTCATGGATTTTGACTGAAATAATTAACCTCTATAAAGTTCTTTCAATTTCATAATAAGCTTCTATACAAACTTGAATTGAGGCATATTTCAATTTCTTTGTAAACTACCTTTGTCTTTTTCCAAGTCTGCACAGCAGTGGATAATATAGGCTAAATAAGATAAGAACAAGTAAATACTGGCTGAACCGGTGCACTTCCTATCCTCTTGACAGCTTTAAATAAACAATCTCGAAATGTACTGTGTAATTGACATTTTTATTACTCAATTATTTTTAAGTTTTTTTGGGTTTTTCCCAATTGTTTTTCTTTTTTTTACCACCCTCGTATTATAGCGAACAAAAAGAGAAAACGAATACTCCATTCGGTCAAGCTGTTTTCACTAATGAACTGCGATTCATTTTTAACCGACTTCAAAAAAAGGAGGTTATCAATTCGACCCGTATTTAAGTAATATTTCCAGAACTGCCCAGTTTTCATATATGTTAGTCTATATCAGCGTCTGAACAAATGTGCCAAATTTCAAAAGTGTATGTATGTATGTTTTTATGTTTGTGTTCGCATATCTCTGGGACTACAAGTCCGATTTAAGTAATTCTTTTTTGTTGTACTTAGGGAATACTGCAAGTTTCATCAAAATCGGTTCAGTAGTTTTTGAGATAGGGAATTTTAACTGACTTTTTTATATACATAAGAAGATTTATTAATCTGTAATTTCCTTAGAGACAGTATATTTCACCCTGCACGCCCTGTCGATTTAGCTCCTCTATATTTAAAAAGAAATTATCCTATAACAACCGGAACCTGCTCGTGATAGTTTTTTTAATTAAGGTATTGTTCACAAACTCGTCTCGACCTTATTATGTCCTGGATTAGGATTACAGGCGAAGTACAACCTCGCCGGACCATTCAATTCCCGGGTCGCGGCCCAACCGGATGTCCGGCTCAACCGGCCGTTGAGAATGAGATAGCACTAAGGTTCAATCACGCCTAATTTCAGACAACTGTTAGACAACGTTTAAAATAGGTATTTGTATAATGTATTGCTGTCGCGCTGTTTGTCAGAACAACTGAACTGAGCGCGAATAGCGCGATAGGGACAACTGAAGCTAGAACCGAAAGTACCTATGAAAAGTACACAAAATATACGTTTCGTAGTCCCCTGTTTTCTCTTGTGTGCTTTTATGTTTTGGTTTTGTCATAATAATCTTGTTTAATTTGTTTGCTGAATTTGTTACAGCGTTTGAATACAGCAGAAAATTAGGTCGATTTTTTAGGTTTTTGAAGGTTTATATCTCTTTTTATAATTAACTTAATAAATAAAGGAAAACATAGGAACATGCTTATAGTGGCCATTGATTTTATTGAAAAATATAGAGCAACTAGTGCCGTTATCCAGGAAGGAAACAGGGGACTACGTTTGTATGGTAAAAAGGCCTGTACGATTTCCTCTTAAACAATATTTCCGAATTTTCTCACAGGACAAGTAAAATTACAGGGCTGTTCCCAGTAGTCTTACAGAGTAGTCTCGGCGACTATCATCAGAACATCGGTCCACCTTGTAGGGGGCCTAACGCGGCGTACTGGTACTCGAACGACTCTCAAGGATTTTTCCACCCCAACGACTGTGTCCTGAGAGCGATGTGTCCAGTGGGCCTAAAAAGACCGCACTGCTAGAATCATTTTATGACCATAATATGGTTCGTAGTACGAATTGAGTGCAATTCATCCTGATCAAATTTTATTTGACAGCTTTGTATGAATATTCGTAAAATGATGCCAACTGACTTAAAAAATACCTAATCTGTGAACCTTATTACGAATATTCATACAAAGCTGGAATGCTAAGAAAATTTTCTCTCTCTTTCTCATACTTATGACGAATTTCACTCCATTCATAATATGAATCAAGTTATGTTTCTGCTGATGCAGTCTTTTTAGGTCCGCTGCCCACTACCTACCACTTAAGGTTCGCATATTTTAGGGTTCAATCGGTGTCTTTAGTTTTCGGATTAGAGACACCCGCCACTTGAGGACATTTTCGCCCTAACGAACGTCGTTCCTTTGATGACAATGCCCTGCACACTGCCACTTAATGGTTTGAAATCTTCGCACTATGGCTATTTGTGATTGGATCATGCAAACATACTCCCAATATTGCGTTCTTCGTTGCCCTTTGAGTGACTTTGAGCGTTTTTATGAGGCTTATTATAAGCGGCTACGTTTCGGTGAGGCGTATCATCACAAAGACACATGACAGAGTACAGCTGTCTAGCTGAGTTGAATTCGTCGATACCTCGTTCCTCGTTCTCGAAGCCGGATTTACATATTATTGTTTGTTTCCCGGTAAACATACTGATTGCGTTAACCTTTTGATAAGAATCGGTGCTGGCTTTCTAATCGGGAGGTCCGGGGTTCGATCCTGCCATATACCAATATGTTTTTCGTTTTTAGAATTTCATATGTACATTTGTACAACGCTCCTGCGGTGAAGGAAAACATCGTGAGGCAACCTGCATACATCGTGAAGAAACACAAAGGTGTATTATGTGAGGTCGACCAATCCGCTCTGGGCCAGCGTGGTTGACTAAGGCCTAAACACCCTAACTGAGGGTAGGCTCAAGACCCTCGGTGGGGACGTGTATGACCTGTGGTGAAACATACTAGTCGACAATTTTCAGTGTAGAACCAATACAAAGAGAGCACCACATACTTCCATAACTCCACCGTTGTCATGGGAGACTTTAACGCAAAGTTAAAGTCTCCCATGTTAAGACTTTAAGGCAAACTTGGCAAGAATGAGTTGAAAGTGGGGCAGTTTAAAGCTAAAACCCAGAAACTACCGCATTAAAATTCTAACCAATTGTATGAAGAGAGGAAACCTCTATATGATGTCTTACTGTCTGAAACGGCAGCGAAGAAAATGGACTTAGAAAGGTTCATAAAATATTAAATCACAATTAAACTTACGGGAAAGGCCTGGGCGTGAAATAGTTCTAGTCATCTGACATTGTTCTTAACCGAATAATCGCATACATTCACTGCTCAATACACATATTTCCGACTTGCGACACCCGCTTATTCAATATATAATGTTTTTTAAACCGATTATTGGGGTAAAGGCTCCAAAGTGTTTCGCTCCAATGTGAAGCGTCGATGACGTAGTGCGTAAGGCTGTCGCCTTCCAATAGGGAGGTAGCGGTTCGAACCTCACCACGTACCAATGTGTTTTCAAATTTTGAATTCATATGTACGTTTATTCGACGCTTTTATGGTGAAGGAAAACATCGCAAGGAAACCTGCACACACCTGTGAAGAAAGAACATCTTTACAGGTTGTGTGAGTCGACCAACCCGCACTTGGCCAGCGTGGTTGACCTATAATCGCCCTAGTTTAGGGTAGGCTCGAGCCCCTCAGTGGGGACGTATATGAGCTGTTGATGATGAGGCAAGCATACGAATTCAAAAACTGAAGCCCATATACTCATTTTGTACATAGTCGATATGTACATTGTACAATCAAGACAAAGGAAAGAAGGGACGAAAAATCTGAAACACAAAACAATTATTGTAAGCTGCTTTAGCCCTGATCCACACCGACTTTTAATAACAATAAATCTAGTGTACTGTAAAACCAAAATCCTGGCCCGCCGCCGCAGCGGTGACGGCAAGCCAATAAATAACACGACCTTATGTTGAGAAACTCACTGGCGCTGTAGCTGTACATATTCAAGATATTGTGGTTTTGAGGTGCTAAATTATGTACTTATGTATTCTTAAATGGGAAATTTTGATAGTTCGGGACCATCTACCACGCTGGCCCAAAGTGGATTGATGGTGGGCTAGAATCACCTACGTTAGTGTTGACTAACGGAGTAAGTCGTGCCATGAACAGATGGGATTGACTTTGATTCCGTAAGGTTAATAGGAACCTTACATCCCACGAAAATTTGCATATTTGGTAATGTATTACAAGGGCTTTATGGAATTATGATGTATCTCATTCAATGTAGGTATTAAGATTTTACGACATAGCACTTTACCCCGCTGGAGTCTCAATTCCAACTCGATTGAAGAGAATACGAGGAAGTATTAAGAAACACGCTACAAAGAAAAACCGATAAAAAAACGACAAAGAAATATAAAGCTATTTTAGTGTCGAATTTTATGAGTATGTTATTTAAACAATAAAACACGTATTTGGTAGTTTGGTGGCAGTCTCAAAGGAGCCCCAAGCACTAATACTTCAGAACGGCGGCCACTTTTCTCTCAAATTGTTTGCACAGGTTCCATGTCGGCATTTTCCGGTTGAATTTCTCCGGAGACGGCCTGTGCATCCCGATTGTACTATCGTTAATGAAATAGGCGAGGAGTAAGACAATATCGATAGATTTTATTATGTGCAAATAAACAAACGATATTAAGTAGCCCAAAGCATTCCAGCCCCCGTAGCATGAACACGGAAACAAGATATAATAACATGATAAATCGTTATGAACTGTCAAATATGTTGGGTATACCTAATAGCTTCCTTAAAATGTTATCGACATTATAGTACATTACGATATTAGTGCGTACATTACGATATTAGTGCGTATTGGTTATAACATGCTCGGCTCAATTACGCCCTCGCCTTCGGCTCGGGCTGAAATTCCGCCTCGCATGTTATAACCAATACGCACGTATATCGTACGACGTTTTTAACACATTTGCGAGGAAACAGAAAAAAAAACATTTTAAATAAACCTAATCTGTGAATGCACACTGTTGCTTTCCCGCCATTTTAACAGAGCGCTAGCGCTGCCTACTGACTGGCGCCGCGCGGCGATTAGTTCGAAATTTGAATAGCAACAGCGCGCTGCTCACTAGCTGGAGTCGTGCGGCGGCGATCAGTTCCATATTTGAAATGGCAAATAATACTGTTATGGAATTTGTATGGACTATAACTTAACTATTTGCTTTGGTAACAAACGCGTTTTTTATGACCCGCTTTACATATTTAAAACCGGTGGAATTACATCAGCTTTACGAGCAAGGGTGTTAAAAATATATTAACAATACCCAAAATAACAATACGAATATTCAAAACTTTAAGATAGCTGAAAAATACAACTTTTTACAAGCTTTTATTGACTTTCACCTGTCCCGTGTCTGTAATGAAATCTTGCAAGTTAAATTTGACCCACTTCCCGGTTTCCGATTGAGATGAAATTTTGCATGCATTATGTATATTGCGTGACAATGCAAGAGTAAAAGCTTGTGTGAAAAAAAAATACTATTAATTATTTAAACGGTTTTTTTTAGCTTGGGCAAGCTAAATCTTGCAAGTTAAATTTGACCCACTTGCCATTGTCCGATTGAGATGGAATTTGGTATACACCTTTAGTTCCGATGACAATGCAATATGTATAATTATCACTTTCAATAAAACCGTTTAAGAAAAAAAAAATTACAGTTCACATCGTGTTTCGGGGTTAGTATCGAATGATCGCAAACGTAATTGGTGACTGTATCAACTCGTCTAAAAATCAATTCGTACACAATGCGTTTTATAAATTCGTCTAAATCGTTTTTGGTCAGAACTGATATTTTGTCTAAATTGCAACCAGTTCCAATGGCTACTTAGTCTACGCTACAAAAGGTCTAACTGTAGAACTCGTCTATAATGTAAATGGTCAAAAATATTATTTCGTCTAAATTGTATCTGGTTTTTGAAGTTTACTTTTATTTCGTCTAAATTGTTTTTGGTCAAAATATCATGTGACCAATATCACTAATTAGAATGACTATTGACAAGCTTCACAGTACCAGTCAACTTTCAATTGTTCTATAATTCTATACTTCAAATACAGTCCACTTTTGATGACATTCCTCTTTATTATATCTATACTTTCTTTTTAATATATATAAAAAAGTTTATTTACATTAGTCAGTTCGTATCTTCGTGCCATAAGTATTCCTAACTACTAATCTGATAGCAATGAAACTTAGGTACCATATTATGCTATTCATTAATGTATACCTGACTGACTTAACCTAGGTCCTAATCTATCTACTTAACAAATTTCATCCAAATCTGTTGCTCTGCCGTTGAAGCGTGAAAAGGTAACAATCACACAAACAAACAAAATCACAGCGGCTGTGTGTGCCACTGGCAGGAATCGAACCCGCGAACTTTGAATCAGAAGGCAGGGTCACTACCAACTAAGCCAAGAGGCCAGTCATTAGAAATATAACTATAGACCACCTCCTATTTAGACGAAATATTACTTTATACCACCTTGTTTTTCGACGAGATTTAGACGAGACTGAAGTTTAGACCGATACATTTGATGACGAAATATTACTATAGATCACCTCGTGTTTAGACGTAACTAAATTGTAGTCCTTTCGCAAAAATTACGAAATAGTGCTTTAGACCATCTCATATTTAGACGACATTGAACTTTAGATTAGCTTTAGGACGCAATGGTATGTATGGTCCAAAAACACATGTCGTTTTTGGACCATATAATATGTTAGACGAGTTGATACAGTCACCAATTACGTTTGCGATCATTCGATACTAACCCGTGTTTCGGTGGTCATGTTAGGCAGTGTGGGCACCTCTATCTTGCCTATTTCTGCCGCCAAGCAGTAGTGCTTGCATTGCTGTGTTCCGGTTTGAAGGGTAAGACAGGCGGTGTAATTACTGCGTACTGTGACTTAACAGCTTGTGTCACAAGTTGGCAACGTACATTAGCCTTCTTGTACGGCTTGTAAGTTTGTAAGTCTTACAGAAACAACATGCACTATAGGCGTGAAAATTTAAAGATATTTGGCATATGCGACGGTAATTTGAGCCCATGTGAGGAATCCCCGAGCCCTCCACATCTGAACCCTTATTGTGTAAGTGAACATGAATACGATCTCAAATATTTGATTACATCCGTCACTATTTTGTAAAAATATTGGCACATCTATTTGTCAAACTCACATGGCGATCGAATTTGATACCTAGGACTGTAATCAAAGTTTCGAGTAACAAAATTGCTGCATATTTTTGCGCACCGCATGCCACGTCACCAAAACGCCCGAACCCGAACGTTCCAAACTTTCATTACGGACTTAGATAGCTAGAGACTTTAAATTGAAAAACAAGCTATAGGTATGCATGGTATCTGCCATTGGATGACTGACAGTAAAAAGCTTTATAATAAAATGAATAATCATGACACTGATCATATTATCAACTAACTAATTTAATTAAACAAATTTAAATGTTAAAATTTAAATGAATAATTTATAAAAATAAAAATTTTTATGTTAAAATTTATCGATAACGCGCTTTTTCTTAACACTAGGACGTTATTGGACATGTACAATCGACAGCAGAAGACAAATGTCTGTAAGATGTTCGGAGGGTTAATAATGTGCTCGTGTTGGTTCGCAGGTGGCCCGTGGGAATAAAATTCGGGATTGCTACTCGTGTAGGCTTTCTTCAATTATTGTCTCACTTCTGTATTTGTAGAACAAGTTTTTTGTGCATTTTCATAAGCACCCGATGACGTTATCACAAAATCTATAAATTCATTTATAGATAAATAAATTATTTCAAGAATGATTCGGTAACATGAAAAATTTTTGTTTAGAAATCACATAATTTAAGGAAAGATTTTAAGAAATCTCAGTCGTAAGGATGTTTTTTAAATATCAGTCCCTAGGATTGACATTTAAAAAGCACTAGGACAGCGTACATGGGACCCAGCGTGGGCATATCTTTTCGATGAGGGGTGTGCAGATTGAACATTTCAATTTTCCTAGTGCTCCTACTCCCCTCCTCCTCTCCATTAATGAAGGTATCTAGATCGATAACAGACAATTTGATTGTTCGGAGCCCGGAATCTAATTAGAAAGGAGTAATATATGTTTTGTTTCAGAAAATTCAACCGCGTACGAACAACACAAAATGAAACTAAAATGACTAGACTTTTTAGTTTTGGTCTTTTATTCCGAAAAATATTGTAATCCCAAGGGAAAACAAGGACTATTAGTAGTCTCAGCAGAAGTTTCGGGCACAGAGGCATGTGCGTTTAGCTAACGGTCGCTAAAGTTAAGCAATGTAGGCCGTGATCAGACCTATAATTGTCGACCAAATATGAAAATATTGTTTTATCTCTTATGTGCTTCGAAAAACACGTTTAACAATGGGCTTTGTGTCTAATTTCGTTGTGAACGTGTCACCTAACCCTCCTATCGGTCTATGCGTGTGAAGAAACGGAGATTGCACTTGTGTTTGCGCAGAAACTTGTGACTTGTTATTTTTATACAACTAAGTTAGCAAACACGCAAACTGCCCACCTGATGGTAGTGGTAACAGTCACCTATAGTAATCGTACGTGTAGCTCTAGTGAAATTCGCATCAAATCTGCAACCCTCACAAGAGAACTACAGTGTACGCTGCCGCAGTGTAAGGAGATTGAAACTATTATGTAAGTACCTTACAAAACCAAAATTTCGACTTTCTAACATCATTGTATGATATTAAAGAGTAATATTTAAAAAAGGGCCTGCTGGCTCGACGTTAATTTAAAATCAGTTTAAATAACGAATATCTTATGAAATATAGCTCACAGAAAGTTGAAACTTTTGATTTGTAACGTACATAATAGTTTTAAACTTCTAACACTATTGTACATATATTAAAATAGAGTAAATTTGGAGCAGCTGGCTTTAAATTTTAGATTAGAGTATACAGAAACATTATTCAGGATTACAAAACAAAAGAAAATGTTTAGAAAAGTCAAGAATTGTAGCAACAACAGTGAAAAAACCGTCACAGGGTGTAAATTTTATCCATTTTTTTTAATGCTAGATTTTATTTTAAATACGTGACTTAGATTTTTTTTTATTTTTCTGATAACATATATGAGTTAGTCTATCACCTGCTTTCGGCTTGACGTCGGCTTCTGGGACACCCATTAAAATAGAGTAATGTTTAAGAAGGGGCCCGCTGCTGGCTAGACGTTTGTTTAAATAATGAATATCTTCTGAATTATAGCTCACAGAAAGTCGAAATTTCGGATTTGTTTGTAAGGTTCACAATAGTTTCAAACTCCTGGCACTATTAGGCGATCTGAAAATATAATATTCAAAAAAGGGGCCCGCAGGCTGGACGTTTGTTTAAATAACGAATATATCTTCTGAAGAATAGCTCACAGAAAGTCGAAATTTTGGATTTGTAAGGTTCATGATAGTTTCTAACTCCTAGCACTATTGGGTGATCTAAAAATATAATAATAATAAAAATAATCATAAGACAGCTAGACTTCTAGTTAGACACTTTATAAAAACGTCATTCAATCAAAAACTGTCGAGGAACAAAATAAATTTTATTTTTTTTCTTTAGGTACAAAATAAGGTCTTTATGACCACCACTAGTAAGCTACCACCAGTTGATAAATCTCGTTGGGGCCAGCCTGATACACACGGTGAGATGGCGGTCAAGCATCATTTCACTTGGTTAACGGATTGAAATCGTGCATTCTGATAATCGTAATTATAATATCCGGAAATCTGAAATTGAGGTTTTTGAATAATAGGATTTACGATAAATCGGATTTCAAATTTTCGGAATCTCGAATTATTCAGAATTTTTTCTGGTTTATGTAGTGTTTATTTTATGTTAGTTAATAATTATATAGTTAATAAACCTAGTATGTAAATGTAAGCTCGTAAGGCTAGTCCATACAGAAAGAAAATGAAGACATACAAAACAAAGTATTACAATGCTTTCTTCCATGGAAAAATTTATGGAAAATTTAACATGCGCATGATCTGAAACGATACTGTAAACTATAAATTCTTGCGGGCATTGCACAATTGCTTAACAACTGATCTCAGAGAATTATTCAAAGTATGCAGCCGTCAATACTGTTAAATTATTTAAATACTTGAATAACAAGAAGAATCCTTTTTATACTTAGGTACATGCCAATTCATTTTGATAAGTACACGGGATGGTTTTTATTAAAAAAAATAATGAAAAAAATTGTACCTTTTACTTCACTCTCTTCAAAAAAGCATTTTAGAATTTCAAATCAAACCAAAGAAACAAATAGATCTAAAAGACAAATTAACAAAACAAACTGGTCTACAAAAAAATGTGAGCCATCACGGGATGCCTGGCAGATGTATTCTATACCCCTCGCGACCCGTGCGCCCACTAGCTTCACCCACCAGTGGGTGTAGGGGTAATTCAGGTAATATGCATAAAAGGAAAGTGTAGTGACGCGTCGTCTCGTTGCCACGGCATGCATCGCCACGCCAACAGTCGGTCTGACCGTCTGACCCGCCGCTATAGGCTATAATTTCTCAGCTATCGATACACCGTCAAACTACAAAACGAATTAAATATCGGCTATGTGGTTTATTTTCTATCAATGAACAGAAATGAAATACTGAAGCAAAGTGTCGCTACCCAATTCCCTTTACTCGACACCTTTGATTATATATTCCCGTTTGTCGTCCGTTCAAAATATTCAGGTCTGTAATTTACGCCAGGTTTCTCGCACTGTGACATCGAGGTAGCTGTTCAAAGTCTAATAATAATCTGTATGTTTGGAATTCAGCGGAAAAGTCACAGAGAGAATCACATTTATTTGAAAAGAGCTACTTGGTTCCTCGTAAACAGGGACCAAAATAAGTTTTTTATTACTCATACTCGGAAAGTAGGTCTGACGTTGCCTGAGGAGCGGCTTGAAAGTAATACTTTTCAACCCTAGGGAGAATCATTTCAACTGACAGCTGTCAAATTATAACAAAGAAACTAGTTCTATTTTCACATTTCTATTGAACTATGTTCCACCTTTCTATACAGCCAGCCAGCCATTACATAAAGTTAAGTATTTATTAAAGAATATATATTTTTAATGACTTTATTATAATTTACTTTCAACTATTTCTTTAAAATAGCATAGATTTTGGCAAAATATTTACTATTTTTTCAATGATGAATTATAAAATTGAAAACATCCAGCTTTTATAACGAAAAGACGAAAATATCAAAATTTAGCATCCAACAGCGCAAAAATTATGTCTGTAGTAGCGTTAAATTTATTCTTCAATATTCATATAATAATTGGGAATATGCAATGGGTTTTTTAGCCGAAATCATTCTTATCAAAAACTACCATTTCTTTTTAATACTACATTTTTATTCTTATGTATACGACAGGGAAGCCTTCATCTAACCTGATGGGTATTGATATCTTTTAAACCTTATTGAGCTAACCTCCTGGACTAGACCTTTTTTACTGTTAATGACTGAAACTTGACATCAAAAACTTTCACATTACGTGAAAATAATTTAAGAATAATGCAAACTAACAAACTTTGTATTTCTGATGTGCATTTTTTTATAAATAAATTTTAAACAACATTATATTGCATTTAAATAAGTATCTTACTTCTGGGAATCGAACTTGTAAAAAATTTTAAATACTCATCTGTATAAAATGGTACCTACTTAATAAGAAACCGATATTTCTAGTAAACATTACATTTAAATCTTAAAGAAAACCGTGGAAATTCTAAAATATGATTTAAATGTTTTATTTTTTTAATATTAAGGATACTTCTGTATATTACTAAGCACTACATCACATAGTCAACAAAAGAGATTAAAAAACATTGACTTAATTTTCAAATAATGCAGCTCATTTTTCCTTTTTATGTTAAGCCCTGGCAACAGCAATTTATTATAAGTCGGTTCCGCTCCATGCATTTAAGAATGTCCCTAATAGATTATTTATTATATTAGGCATTAGTGTCGATTTAAATTGTAAGCAGTTGAAATTACGAGTATAATCAGTGAAACTGTCAATTTAATAGTACATTGTTACCCTAGGGGTGAAAGTAACTTGAGTACCGTTCCGGAGGTGACAGTGTACACCCGTGTCCACTCCAGTGCGGTGCGCCTGAATTTTGGTATAGCAATCTGCGCCAAAATTTTCGACTGTTACTCCATATTTTCTTTGCTTTTGAATTTTTTTTCTTTTCTTGTTTGTCCACAAAATAGTGCTCCTTTCGTGCTATTCTTTGGTCTTTAGTTTGTATTTTTAGTCATATATTTGCTATTTTTAGTTAGGGTTTCTTTGCTTTTTTGGGTTCCTTACGGACGAAATAGCAATGTTTTCATTTTTCTTGTTTTTCCTTAATATCTTTTTTATTATTAGGTTTATTTTGATTCTCTTTTATTATAAAAATATTAGGTAGTAAGCATTTTCATTTAGTTAGGGTGGCATTAGGCCTGATTTTTGCTTAGTATTTTTAATCACGTTTTTTAACTTTGTTATTTTGCGCGAGTGCGTAATTTGTGTATTTTGTATTCTCATTTTTGATTTTCTCAATTTTCTCGGGATCTATACGTTGTAGGACTTTCGGGTCTTTTGCAACTTATAGATCTCCCTTGTGTGCATCTTTTGATACTACTTGCAGCGTCCTAGTGGCTCTGCAAGTGGGTCAAATTAAACGCTCGGGAATTTTTGGGCCGAAAATTGGGCTTCCCTACATCACCTCGGTGCTGTAGGTGGCACTCTTTTGGGCCCAAAAATCCGCACTTAGGATTAGTTTTTTATTGTTTTTATTTTTCGAGGGTTATTTTTTGGGTGTTTTTGAGTGGATGCATAGGTTTAGTTTAGCGTAGGTTAGGTATTTCTTGTTGCGATTTTCAGAATTTTATCTCGATGATCGCGTAATTTGTACTTTCCTTTTGTTGCTCTTGCAGGGAGGAGGTCATCGAGGTAGAATTTTGTAGGTTAGGTTTTGTTAATTTTTATTCTGGTTCTATTTGTAGTTTGTGGCGAAAGCAGTTTTAAGGCTGAATTCGCCCACAAACTCCCTGCTGGGCTGGGCCCACAATTGGGATATGTCCGAATCGGACATTATGTCTGAGACGGACGGTGCCGATGAGGGGGGGCCCGCTAGGGGGGTCCCCCTTCAATTCTCTGCAGAGCCTGCGAGGGCGAAAAGCCGCTCGCCGATTGGTGCTGCGAATGAGGGAGTGACTGGGGTGGTGTCCCCAGTTCTTTCACTCGTCGTCGAGTCGAAGAGCGTCGGTGGGGGTGCGCCCCGTCGAAGCTGCGATGTTGCTCACCCCGTTTATCGGGATATTAATGTAAGCGGGGTGACACCGGTGTTATCTGAGGTGGATTTCCCGTCCGTCTCCAAAAAGGTAGCAAAGAAGCGGTCAGTATTGGGCCGATTCTTCCAGGACCCCCTGGCCACGGATTTCGAAACCGAGGTGGAGGAGGTGACAGCGCCTTATGCGCCTAAGGTCCCCCGAACCCGTAAAGGTAGGGGAGGCTTATCGTATGGCGTCGGACTCTCCCAGGCCAGGCGGGAGCTCCAGCAACCTGAGGACACTGACATGGAGTCGGAGTCCGATATGGATCTGGAGAAAGAGACGGTCGCCTCTAAAAAGGGAAAGGGCAAGGGGAAGCGCTCCCCTGAGCCCACTGCCGAACTCCTCTGCGACAAGGCGGAGGAGAGTGCGAAGGCGCTACAGGGAGTGGCAAGCAAGTCCCGATATCTGAAGGGGAATTGCGTCAAGGAGATCAGGGATGCCTCCGACTCCTTGGTAGAAATCGTCCGGACGTTGGCGTCCAGAAATACCTCGGAGGAGGTACGTCGGCTTAAAGCCGACAACAAACGCCTCCGTGGGCAATTGGAAGTCATCATGGGGGAACTGAAGGCCCTGCTACGGGCCTTCTCGGAACAGGGGGAGGAACGTCGTCGCGCTGTAGCGACTCCCCCTCCCGAAATTGCGGAGGTCGCCGAGTCGGAGGCAATTAACTCCGATAATGATTTGGAGGAGTTGACGGAGGTGCAGCTCCCAACGGCCCAGCCGGCTGAAGCCGCCCCCGCTGGGGTACTCTCCAGAGCAGAGTTTCTGGAGAGCATGGAGTTCCTCCAGCGGGAGTTACTAGCCCAGGTGAGCTTTATAGTTTCAGCCCGCCTTGAGGGCCTTGAAGTGGACGGGCGCCTAATGCCGGCTCAGGCCCGTAGACCGCCGCTTGCGTCAGGCCGTGCGGCCCAATCGCAGCCGCAACCCGCGCAGCCACAAAAACAACGGCCAGTGGAGGCCACGATGGTTACTACCCTTGCCCCGCCGGCTAATATGCCAAAAGCGGTAAGAATTGTCAAGAGGAGGGCTGCGCTCCCAACACCTGCGGCGGTCCCCTCCTCGTCGGGGGTCACGGCACCGGCTGAAGACTCTTGGACCGTGGTCGTGCGTCGCGGCCGCAAGAAGCCGGCAGCAGGTGAGGCGGTGCCTAATCGGACTCCTGAGGCACCCAAAGCGCCAAAGTTACCCAAGGCACCACGTTCTCTAGCGGTGGTCGTAGCGCTCAAACCAGAAGCGGTGGCAAAAGGACTCACCTACGGTGAAGCCATCGCCAAGGCCAAGGCTTCCGTGAGCCTTGGCGCTTTGGGAATTGGGCCCGCCAAGTTTCGGACGGGAATTACCGGAGCTCGAATTATTGAGCTCCCGAAAGAAACATCCCCGTCCCAGGCGGACACACTGACTGAGAAACTAGGGGCGGCCCTGGGGGACGCGGCCAAGGTGACGCGTCCCGTAAAGACAGCGGACATCCGGGTCGTTGGAATCGACGACTCGGTGTCCGCCAAAGAGCTATGCCAGGTGCTGGCACAGGCCGGTGGTTGCCCGGCCCAACACGTAAAGGTGGGCCGCGTGCACACCGGGGTGCGGGGTGTCGGGGCGGCCTTCGCCTCGGTGCCTATAGAGGCGGCGAGAAGACTGGCTGATGCTGGTCGGCTCGAAGTTGGATGGAGTTCTGCCTCCATTCAACTTCTTGAGCAAAAGCCCATGCGGTGCTTCCGCTGCATGGGTATGGGGCGCCCTTTATAGCGGTGCCCCTCTGCCAAGGACCGCAGCGGATTGTGTTTCCGCTGCGGATCCGAAGGGCATAAGGCGGTTGACTGCACGGCGGCGCTAAATTGCGCCGTCTGTGCAGACGCCAAAAGGCCGGCCAGTCATCGCATGGGGGGTATGAACTGCAACCCCCCGTCGGTAACGGGCGTTTGGCCCCGGTAAGGGTGATCGTGGCCCCGCGGAGCCCGGTACCATCGGCACCACTGTCAGCACCGGCCGCCGCCATGACCCAGGAGGAGCCCATGGAGACCACCAATGCTTAGTGGTCCCATTAAGCTCCTCCAGGCGAATATTAACCACTGCGCCGCGGCGCAGGACCTCTTGTGTCAGACCGCGGCGCAGTGGGGTGTGGGGTTGGCGATTGTGTCGGAGCCGTATTACGTTCCGCCGCAGTCGCCCAACTGGTTGGTGGCGGCGGATGGTTCCGCCGCCTTAATGCGGGTGGCGCGTGGTACAGCCCCCTCTCTAATTTTGAGAGAGAGGGGTGCTGGCTACTTGGCCGCCATGTAGGGGGGAATGTTGGTCGTATCGACCTACTTCTCCCCCAATCGCAGCCGGGCGGACTTCGCGGTCTTCCTGGCTGCGTTAGAAGGGGTCGTCCGGAGGACGGCCCCAGTACCGGTTCTGATCGCGGGGGACCTCAACGCGTGGTCTACTGCATGGGGGTCCTCCAGAACCAGTCCGAGGGGTGGAGATTTGGAGTCCTGGGTTCTGTCCTTGGGGCTCCAGATCTTGAATAGGGGCTCCACCCCTACATGCGTCCGGGTGCAAGGCACGTCCATAGTGGACGTGACCTTCGCCACCCCCTCACTCGCCCGTCGAATCAACGACTGGCGAGTAGAGGAGGAAGTGGAGACCCTGTCGGACCATTTATATGTCCGATATGAGGTCTCCACAGCATCCCAAGGGGCCCTAAACCGCGGGGGCTACACGGTAAGCGCCTTTCCAAAGTGGGGGCTCACCAAGCTCCGCCCGGATGTGGCGGAGGAGGCGGCGATGGTACGGGCGTGGGCAGAAGTGCCGCCTCACCTTGCTGGGGATGCTGACGGCATGGCGGATCTCTTCGCGGACGACATGAAAGTCGTCTGCCAAGTCGCCATGCCGAGGGCGCAGGCCTGCCCCGAAAGGGGGCAAGTGTACTGGTGGACGCAGGAGATTGCTGACCTGCGTACCACCAGCATGAGGGCCCGGCGCGCTTACGTGCGGTGTCGTAGGCGCGCCAGAACTACACCCGACGAGGAAGTTGAGCTCCGCCGGGTGTATGCGGCAGCCAAAAAGGCCCTGCGTAATGAAATCTGCAGGGCCAAGGAGGAGTCCAGGGAGCAGTTTATCCGGCTCCTGGACGATGATCCGTGGGGGCGTCCGTATAGGGTGGTGAGGGGGAAGTTTAAAGCTTCCGCTCCCTCCACCTCCACTATGGACAGGGAGCTGCTGGACCGAGTGTTGGGATCGTTGTTCCCTGATCCTGGTCCGTTTCAGCCCCCCAGAATGGTCCCCCCGGAAACTCCTCCTGAGGAGGTGGCTGCCGACATCCCTCCCGTGTCGAAAGTGGAATTCGACACGGTGAGGGAAAGGTTCCGGCGCAAGAAGAAAGCGCCGGGACCGGACGGTGTCCCATCAAGGGTTTTGGCCCTCGCCCTGGGGCACCTTGAGGAGCGGTTCCGGGCGGTGCTAGATCTGTGCATCGCCTCGGGCCGCTTCCCCAGGCGGTGGAAAGCAGGCAGGCTCTGTCTGCTAAGGAAGGAAAGCCGTCCCGCTGATTCCCCGTCTGGGTATCGGCCGGTGGTATTGCTCGATGAGGCGGGAAAGTTCCTGGAAAAAATTCTGGCTTCCCGCATCATCGAGCACCTGGAGGACCGAGGGCCGGATTTGGCTAATAACCAGTTCGGCTTCCGCACCGGTCGGTCCACGGTGGACGCGGTGACGCACCTCAAGAGGTGGACTGAGGAGGCCACGGCTCGTGGGGAGGCTGTGGTTGCGGTGTCGTTAGATATCCGTAACGCCTTCAACAGCCTGCCCCACGAGTGCATTGAGGAGGCACTCCGATTCCACCGGGTGCCTCCGTACCTCCGCGCCCTCGTGAAGGATTACTTGCAAGGCAGATCAGTTCTCTACGAGGGGCCGGATGGGTGCGTCCATACGTGGGCAATGGCGGCAGGTGTGCCCCAGGGTTCCGTACTAGGTCCTCTGCTATGGAACCTGGGGTACAACTGGGTCCTGCGAGGCGACCTCCTTCCACGAATGGAGGTCGTCTGCTTCGCCGACGACACGCTTGTCGCGGTGACAGCAAAAACGGGAGAGGAGGCGGCCCACCTTGCGTCGGTCGGCACCTTACTTGTCGTCCGACGCATCCGCCTCCTGGGCCTGGACGTGGCTCTCGATAAAACGAGGGCCATGATGTTCCACGCTTCTCGTCGCAGGATCCCACCGGGGCTCCGTGTCCGAGTGGAGGGGGTCCTCATACCGGTCGAGGCACACTTCAAGTACCTCGGCCTGGTTTTAGATCCCCGATGGAGCTTCGAGGAGCACTTCAAGCTCCTCACTCCACGGCTGTGTGCCGCCGCAGCAGCACTCGGGCGGGTCCTCCCTAATGTGGGAAGGCCAGGATCGGCATGCCGTCGACTGTATCACGGGGTGATACGGTCGATGGCACTCTATGGAGCTCCGGTATGGGCGGAGTGCCTTTCCCCCCGAACGGCGGCCCTCTTGCGACGTCCGCAGAGGGTCATAGCAACCCGAGCCGTGCGAGCTTATCGCACGGTTAGCCACGGCGCGGCCTGCGTTCTTGCGGGCCAAACGCCGTGGGATGTCGATGCACGTGTACATGCAGAGGTGTATCGACATCGGGTTGCCGTTAGAGAACGGGGGAGACGATCCGCTCCTGAGGAAGTGGAGCGGGTTCGTACCCAGGCGCAGAGGGAGGCTCTGCGTCGATGGGGTGAGGCACTCGCCTTCCCAGCTGCCGGCCACCGGACGATCGAAGCTATACGTCCGGTGTTGGAGGAGTGGGTAGGGCGCCGGCAGGGCAGTCTCTCGTTCCGCATGGTGCAGGTACTGACCGGACATGGTTGTTTCGGTCACTACCTGCACCGAGTGGCGCGTCGGGAGGAAACGCCGCAGTGTCATCACTGCGACGCTCCCGACGACACAGCCGAGCACACCCTGTTGGTGTGCCCGGTCTGGCGACGCCAGCGCAGTGAACTCAACGCTGCGCTGGGAGGCGGAGACCTCTCGCTACCGAGCATGGTCGTGGCCATGCTCCGGGGCGAGGCGGAATGGGGGGCTGTCGCCTCCTTTTGCGATGACGTCATCTCGCAGAAGGAGGCCGCGGAGAGGGAGCGGGAGAATGATCCTCAAGCCGCTCCCATCCGCCGTAGACGGACAGGTAGGCGAAGGCGGGCATTCGCACAAGCGATGCCCGTCTAATGACCCTGCCGTGGAGGCCTGCGTGCACGGTTGGCCCCGTGCACGCCGCCGTAAGGCCCTCCGTCTGGGGATTGCCCGTGTGTTCTCGGGCAATCCTCCCTTGGCGATAGCCCGACCAGCTATTGGTCGGGCTTGCGCGCGCGTGGGCAGTGGAGTCGCAGTGTGGACCTTACCTAGCGCACCCATAAGGGCAGGGAGAACACCGGGGGGTTTTAGTGGGTAGACCTGGCACTCTGCCGGGAGAGCCCCACACACGCTCGTCGTCTAGCCAACGGCGGGTACGGTGCGGTTACGCATTTCCCCCCGAGAAAAAAAAAAAAGGGGTGAAAGTAACTTATTTAGTCCCGAGACGGGGATTGGCGCCCGAGCGTAGAGAGGGCGCCTATAGTTCGAGGGACTAAATAAGTCTTTAACCCGAGGTAAACACTGTGCTTTTCATTACGAATACAAGGAAAGTAAAAATAAAAACATGGATCAGCTAATGAACATATTATTATGAGTGAATTTTACTTTAATAAATCAACAACTTCTGCCTTTGCCTCTTCTCTTGTGTATGAAATCTCTATTATACGGAAGAATAAACAAAACTCGAAAAACAAATGAAGATCGGATTGCCGCTTTCCCACTTATTTTGTTTTTTTTTATGTGGCCGGCCAGCTATTCACTATTCAGCCATTATTTTTCATTCTCATAATTTTAAAAATGGTAAATATTTTGCCCAAATCTATGTTATTTTAAAGAAATAGTTGAAAATAAATTATAATAAAGTCATTTAAACAATATATTCTTTAAATACTTAACATTATGTTATTTCAATTTTACACCGCGCTGTAATTGAGTGACTGTATAGAAAGTCGGAATATGGTTCAATAAAAATGTGAAAAAAGAACTAGTTTCCTTTTTAAAATTTGACAGCAGTGAAAGTGTTTCTCCCTAGGGCTAAAAAGAATTACTTTCAACCCGCTCCTCAGACAACTTCAGACCTACTTTCAGAGTATGAGTAATGAAAAAATTGTTTTTTTATTATGTTCTAAAATTAAATTTAATGCAAAGTTCACAAATATGACTAGAGAGCCATTTTCCGTGAAGTTCGTTTCGGCAATCGTCAGATGGATTCAGACTATCAACGGCTTGGAACTCTTTGACTGATATTACTAAACATCGGTTTCGTTCGCTCGCACTCGATTAAACATCGGAATAGGAACCCGTTGGTTGATTTATACTATACAATAGTACAGTACATAAAACAGTTCGCAGGAGCGCTTTTTCCTCGGCGCTTTTTAGCGCTGAGGCAAACAATAAAAGTAAGAAATTCTCAGATGATTGATAGCCATTAAACGATAACATTGCTTTCATAATTAGGAGTCTCATAAGTAGGTAAAAGTAATATTAAAAATATTCTTATTTTCATATCATAAGAGAACCTGTGTGTGAAATTTTTTGCTTTGCGAAGTTGTTTAGGTAGAGTATATCAATACAAAATAAGTAGTTACTAAAAACATATTTTGATGGTCTAATCATCTGCACGAGGTCAGGTTTTCATCTAAATAGAACCAAGAAATGTACAAGTTAATAATAACCTGAATAACATAAAGGTTTCAGGTGCTGAATAAATAAACTGAATAATACACTAAAAATGGTTAACATTTCTAGTGTGAATGTTTTTTATTTCCTTATTTTTTATGAAACTAACAACCGCATGTCACCCACGGGGGTGATTTATGAAAAAACCGTATGAAATACAGCCCACTTTATAATTAGATGTTAAATCACGTTCGTTCACACGCTTACGTTCTTCATATAGCACGTTCTTCATATAGCATTAGGTCTGTGACGTAAATATCGGAACCGCTACCAATAAATGTTTGAAATAATCACAAAATGGAACAAGTATGTATGTATCTGTTATTAAAAAGAACTGAAGTTTATTTTAAAAGGAAAGAAAAACAATTGACACTAAATACGGCGTCAATATACGATTCGGTGGCGACTGTCGTTTGTAAAACAGTAAGATTTACGTATTTTGACTTGTCCAATTTGAAAGCGATAGACTTTGAATTACACAACCGAGGGGCAATTCCATTAAGGGCAATCTAGGGCACATAATTAGACGAAATGCTCACAATGTGAAACAATCCTTATTTTATCTCGTGTTGCTAACATTGTTAAATTTAAATTATTATGAAAAGGAGATGCTTTAAACTAGAAATAAATTAAGCACTAAGGTTGATATGTAGTGCATAGACCATAGAATATAGTTTAAATTTCTATGATTAAAAATTTTAGTTTGTAAAAGGTTCATTAATTGTTTTTCTTTGCAAGCTTTCCAAAAGAGAGGACACTGATGCACCTCAGTGCCTGTGTCACACAGGCATGATGCACACAGGCTTTCGCTTAGTTTATGCACCAGTCCCACACAATCATTCTATGTGTTACCAATGTACCGTACTTATATATGGTTGTGATGAGAAATAAATAAATTATTATTATTGTTATATGCTATAGTCTTTGGAATGACAGCAAAAGTTAGTCAGAGTCAGGAGCCTACCAGTCAACAAACAAGAAACGTAAAAAATAACATTCATTTTTACCAAACCTACAACTTACTCTGTCTCAATTATTCGGAAATTTTAGAGCTGCCTATCTTTGTATTTGTATTTCTGTCGTTCATCATGTCGTAATAACTAAATTAAAACCTATTTATTTCTACCAGACGCTATTAGCTATGTTTATATACGTAGCTTAGCTACTTTGATGAGATACGGTTTTATGTTTTGGAAGGAACTGATATTGTAATGGAACCGGAAAAGGGTTTCTCTACAAACCTGTGATAGGTACACCGATATTGCGCACCATTATCGCAGCAATGATGAATGTGTCGGCATCTTTCTTCTGAAGAAGTAAATTAAATATCTGCGGCTAGATCCTTCTGAACTTCTCTGTCCTATCAGTTTCTGTTTAATTAATCGCGTTTTTAAATTGCTTATATTTAAAATAAAAAGCATGTTTCTATAAGGTGAAAAACCCTTTGAAGCCCTCGAACATTGGCACTCTCGGTACAAATCATTATATGCCTAGCCATCTTGGGCACTAAATAGGTTTCTTTTGTCCCTAAAGTAACAATCTGCTGTTATTTGTTATATAAATTCTAGGAACCTACATTGAACATTTATAAGGACTCTACATTGAACATTTTTCATTTATCCCTCACCACATCTTGGTAATGCCAAAAACGACTAAAATATTAGTAAGTCTGATCACCAGAATTACAGCGATAAATTACTATTGAGAAGTGTCTAAAAAAACACCGAGTTAAACTACTAAGCACCCATTACACTACTAAAATAATAAAGAACTCTATAAATACACGATATTGGGTGTGCATAGTATCAATCACCGCGTAATTGGGAAGTGGGTTCAGTTGGAGCAAACGGGGGAGTATAATTAGCCTGTGAGTTATTTTCGAGTTTAGTCAAAGTGTTGGCTTTACTGCAAGTATTGATTATTACTTTAATCAACTACTAAGCTGACTTAACTAATGAATGTCCGTTTGCATGAAATTTTACAGATAATTTACTGCTGGTTCAACTCAATGTATGTTAGGATTAGGGGTACTAATAAGGTAAGTGAGTAGGTAAAATTGGTTGCTATTAAATTGAATTAGCTATGATTGTTATTCTTATATAAATTATGTTTCTATTTCCTTTAATTTTTTTGTTAATATTTAGCACCTTATTTTAAGGATTTATGTTATAGATATCAATAATAAAGGGAAGGTCTGACTCCCGAAATAAAGTTTCTTGCCAGTTCAAGCAACTATTATTTATTCTGTGGTTCAAGTGTCAGAACTAATTTTTTTTATTGCAACTAAGTTAAAAAACAAGCAAACTGCCCACTTGATGGTAAGTGGTAATAGTCGCCTATAATACATGTGGCTCCTGTGAGATTCGCAGTAAAACTGCAACCCCCACAGGAACCACAGTGTGCGTTGCCAACTTATGACATTTGATGTTAAGTCACGGTACCCAGTAATTTCACTGCCATATCTTACCCTTCAAACCGGAACACAGCAATGCAAACACTGTTGCTTTGCGGCAGAAATAGGTAAGACGAGTAAGACGAGACCATACAGACGACCCTGGTACAGAGTCTCTCTCCGGTACATCTTTACATAATAAGAAATCTTTATTTCAATGACACATTGAAATGCCTTACGATAAATCGCATCAACTATGAGGCCCAGGATTTTAATATCAATGATTTCTTTTGACCAAAAAAATCAAAATATTATTTTTACTCAGTAATTCGTCCTCTTTTTCATATGGAGTTTTATCAAGATGTCTACTAATAAAGACAATGTTCATCATATGTTGGATTTCAGTGAACTTGAAAGTGCTATTCGATCCACTGGTGAATCGAGATGGTGGATCCTAGTGGACAGAGGGAAGAAATAACAATATTTCAACGTTTGCGTGGATCCGCAAAAAATTTAATAAAGAATCCCAATGACAATAATGTTACCGAATGATGCCCGATACCTAATATAAATCGAACGAATAAAAATTCAGTCAGCTCATAAACATTGTGATATGTTCCAAGCTGCCTGAAAATTAAAGATATTGTAATTTTGAACCAGACATTCAAATATCTAATACCCTCAAAGAAACCTTTATCTGATAGCAAATTGTCACTTTTATTCTTTGCATTTTCTTTAAAAGTGATAAATAAAGGAATACAAGTAAAATTTCACTTCAGGAAATCAATTTTACGATTGTTGGTAGAATTTCAGACAACTTTAACTCCTCATATGCTTGTTTAAGTTACGATTTGAATTTAACGCAAGAATATTAGCAGGAGCAGAAGTCCAATCATAGCGGAATTCGCGAGCCATTACTTAGGCAAACTCACCGGCGTATCAGCGTATATCGCACCCTAAATCCAATTTCCTATAAACAAAACTGATAAACGCCCCTGTGCGGGACCCTACGGAAATATTGCACTCACCCCTGCCTCCCGATAACCGGGAAATAGGGGAAACTAGGGAGTGCCGACAGGGTCCCTCCCAGTGGTGACGTGCATATTTAATAGCGTGAAATTAGAATAACAACTAAATTTTGTATTATGGTCGGGTGGTTACTATAAAGTTTTTTTTATTATTTACATTTTTTTGTATTTATGCATACAAAAAAAATATAAATAATAAAATATGTAAAATATCACATAAAATCACCTGACACTGACTTATTGTCACCTGTAAGTGACAATAAGGCAGATGGAATGGTCATGAGCATATTGACCATTCAGCATATTTGTATTACCTGGTGATCGTTTTAGATAACAACCAAGACAAAGGCATATTGCTCACCTGATGGAAAGTGAATATATTATGAGTCAACAGTCACTTACAAGATTCGCAAATAGCTCTACAAAAAATAATATATTAGGTAGGCAGCTCTTCATCACAACAGCTCATATATGTTCCCACAGAGGGTTTTGAGCCTACCCTATGTTAGGGTGTTAAGGGGTGTAGGCTTTAGTCAACCACGCTGGCCCAGTACGGATTGATCGACTTCACACATACACCCTTGAAATTTTTCGCAGATGTATGCAGGTTGCCTCACGATGTTTTCCTTCACCATAGGAGCGTCAGACAAATGTACATATGAAATTCGAAATCGAAAAACACTGGTACATGGCGGTCTCGAACCCCGGAACCTCCCGATTGGAAGGCAAGTGCCGAGTCCACAGCGCCACCGACGCTCGACTCTTCAGCTCTACACACATCACAGTGTACGCTGCCAATTTGCGGCAAAAGACGTGCAGTCCTCTAAAATCTAGATGAATCCGTAAGGGGATTTTAGTAGATGGAAGGGTCGCAAACCTCTATAAGCTACGGGTGTGCCGTGTGGTATTTTGCAACCTTGTTGCATGTTCTATTCACCCAAGTCACATAAAAATTTCGATCAATAAATAATAAAAAGGGAGAATTGTTTTATAATAAGGGAAAATTTTTACCCTAAAAAATAACAGTGAAAAAATCTCATACTGAATCCAACGGGGAATCTAGGCTCGTATTAATAATTGCATCTCAAGAATGAGATCGAGCTTGAGATGTGGTTTTTAACAGATGGTCCGTACATTTAAATGTCAAAACTGTATCTTAAGATCGATCTCAACTTTGAGATGCGTTTTTTAATACGAGCCCAAGTATTCACATATTCCATTACTCATCCTCCCACATACACACACACAATCAACATACACATCGAGAGGACACTTTAAAAAACTGTTGAAAATATATTAACTCACACAAGTGCATTAAAATTGTTCATGTTCGTTATTGCTTAAAATTTTATGTTACTAACATTCAATTATCCGGCGATAGAGGCGCTGTCTGCTGAAATGAATCTAAGACCTAAGTAAAATTTTAAAGCAGTAATTGGTGTAATTTGTGTTTGTGCATATTTTGGCCAAAATAAAATTAATTTTTACTATTATAATTATTCAGGTGGTACATAAATCTTTTAGTCTCTATGGTTTAGAAACGTTAGATTTGGACTTCGTACTGGAAAGTCGAAAGCTGTTTCATAGAAATTAAATCGTGCAACGATCGTTGTCAAAAGCAAAGCTCGAATTGTCAATTTAACACTGACCATTACCAGAAGTATGGTAATATTTCATCATCACCATTTGGGACCCCAAATCAGGTGCCGCCTAAGCAGAAAAATGCAAAAGCAATCTCCGAATTCTCATAATATTTTAAGGGGGCCGCCTTCTTTATTGCCGCATTTTGTATGTACCCTCCTTTAATCAAATACTGATCATAATAGTAATACATTTTGTCGACTTTACGGGTATCTATATAAATATTAACTGCATTTAGACGTGAATTGAAGATTCCCTCAGACTATATCCGATATTGGAGGGTATAGTCACTAGATTTCATATTTAAATGTAGATGTGTACCGCAATAACAATTGGACCATTGCTACTTGTGGCTTTTTGACAGTGTATTACTAAAGTTTGTACTAAACTTCTTACTAAAGTCGAGTAGTCTCTCTCAGTGCAGTTTGGGTGGAATTTAACGTGACTCAGCCCATGTTTAGTAACGCTTATATGCTGATGTTTCTATCCGTTCACCTATCTATATGTTTCTTCGACATTTCAGCCCCTGGGCCACTCAGAGATTTCGTTTTTTTTTTTACTAAAGTTATGAACACTAGTTTAGCCCATTTTTGATATCTTTTTAGGTCTGATCATAGGGTCATGCCACCATAGGATTAAACGATGGATTTTTGATGCTGATGTGTTTGGAAAAGCTGATAGCACCCTAGGGTCTTATCAGCGGTTTGTAGTTCCTTGTCGAATGCAACTTTTAATGCTGAATATGGAAACACTATTTGCAGCATCCAATGCCTCACAATAGGGTTCTAAGTTCATTGACCCTAAATTTGATATAAGTATAGCTTATAGCACCTCGTTGAACTTATCTTTGATGCTAAAAGTAGGAATGCTGATTTTAGCACCCTAAGACCTACAAGCCACTATACTGTCCCTAATTTTCCCCAATTTTAGTATTTTCATATTTTAGTTTACGTTTGACTTGTAGTACCTCGTTGAATTCGTCTGTTAATGCTGATTGCGAAAACATTGATTTCTGATAAGTTGGCACTAGTTTTGTTAATGTTTTCTACCAGACTTTCCTACATATTAAGTATAGGCTTCCCCATCCTCATACATTTATTCAATAATAATAATAATAAAATGCGTTTATTGCTTTCCACATAAGGTAAGTACACAAAATTTATCACAATTCAACTTCCCGAAACTGGTCCCTTGTATGATCTATGAGCACGTAAGTTTGAATGTGAGTCACTTACTTCTAGTTTATTTAATTTTAATGTTTTCCATTCTTAGTTCCATCTATATATAATTATTATTCGAATTGTTCTTTTTCAAATTGTTTCCATTTGTACTGCTCCGTAAATAAGGACATGCCATGAGGTAAACCCATATTATCGAATTTGCAAAATTTCCACCTACCCTAGCCCGTTTTTAAATAGTAATTCGAATTTTAATGCTTTAGAGCGTGTATTTATCTTTGTACATGCAAAATTTAAGCACTCTATATAAATTACGCTATAAGGTGGCAGTAACGAACTGGACAATACACACAAACGAGTAATGTACACGTATAAATAGTCATGTTTATGCACTTAAAACACTCACAAAAATTACCAATATAGAGACAGTGTTAACAGCCTATAATGGATATATCGCTTCCATACTACGTTATGGTATAATCTTCTGGGGTAACTGTACAAATAAGAATGAGGTTTGTAAAAGTCAAAAAAGATGTATTAGGCCCACAAAACTACTGAAACGAACTGATAGCTGCAAATAACATTTTATTGAATTAAAAATTTTACTCGTACATCGCTGTTTCATATATGTAGAGGCATGGCAGTACCATATATGAAACAGCGATGTACGAGTATTTAAAAAAAATCCACATCTTTTTCCTATCATGTCATTTATTCAATCAAGGATAGGCGTACGTCATGGAAGTACTCGTATGTTGATTGCACCTTTTTGTAAGACAGCTCTCAAAAGAAAGAGCTTTTACTGTATGGCTCCTAAAATTTTTAATAAATTGCCAAAAAAAAATAAAAGATGCAAATAGGCTTGAGTTTCGTAAGGAGTTAATATCACTACTTATAAGTAAAGCGTATTATACCCTGACAGAATTTTTAAATGATAATCTGTAATGTTAATAAACATGACATTTCTTAATACCTATTAATGACAATGTTCTTTAATTGTGACCTCTTTAATTTGTTATTTAAGTCTTAACATTTTAATTTTTTACTTTGACACATGATAATAGTAATCTTTTCTTAAATTTGTTTTTAATAATTAGTTTTAGATTTGACATTTTATTGAAAAATTTTGCTTTTGACGTTTAATATTTTATGATTTCAGTATTCTGCTATTATTTTATATGTTTGTGCACATGTCTGTAATTAGGTACTTTAATAATAAATAATAAATTTGTACGCCTGTATTGGCCGAACATAGTGATGATACCTATATTTAGTGTACCACCTTATTGTATCACCTATGTTTACAAATAAATGAATTTGACGTAATGCTTAAGGTGATATTGCAGCTTAAGCCTCAAAGCGGCCTGTCCGTCTAAGTCCTTTTAGAGCTTAGTGTGGAATGTATACCTATTTTGGCATTACAAAATAGAGTGAAGTATAGAAGATTTTTAGTTTTGCTCAAACTTTGATTGGTAACGAATATGTGTTTTTTTTTCATCCGTGCATCCGTCTATTTGTCTGTCTGCCTATGTGTCCTTTCCAAAAGATATCAGCCTCTAGGCCACCTTGAGACTTCGGGTTTTTATGAGATGATAGGATACGAACTCTAGTTTTGCCACCTAGGGTCAAATACCGTAATTTTCGTATATCTATAAAATTTAATATATGGTTTGTAGGAGCGTCGGTGGCGCTGTAGCCTCGGCACTAGACTGTGCCCCGAGTAGAATCGGGAGGCCCGCGATCGACCCTGCCATGTACCAATGTGTATTTCGTTTCACGAATTTCAATGTACATATGAAATTGACGCTTGACACTCCTACGGTGAAGGAAAACATCGCGAGGCAACCTGCATACACCTGCGAAGTAATTCAAAGGTGTATGTAAAGTCAGTCAATCCGCACAGGACCAGCGTGGTTTGAGTAAGGCCTAATCGCCCTAACATAACTAGTTAGGGGAGGCTCGTGCCCCTCATCATCACAGCCTATATACGTCCCCACCAAGGGGCTCGAGCCTACCCTACGTAGGGTGATAAGGCCTTAGTCAACCACGCTGGCCCAGTGCGGATTGGTCGACTTCACATACATCATTGAATTTCTTCGTGCCCCTCGGTGGGGACGTATATGAGCTGTGATGATGACGATGATGATGGTTTGTAGGAACTCGTGGAAATGTATTTGTATGCCGAGTATGAAAATGTGACAAGACGGTCGGCCGGGCGGTCGGGTCATGCCACTAGGGCTGGGACCTTGACCCTAATTTTGGTCAAATTGTATATATAATATTTTAATTACAAGTTTTGATTTGTTTCATTATTCAATTAGTCCATTCAAAAGTTACATTTGGGTTGCATTTGTCAGAGGACGCAATTTTGTTTTATAGATATCAAAGAGGGGTTATTAGTGTAAAGTTAAATCCAAGTTTGTGGGGTTGCAATTGCAACCCTTATCCCATGGCCGCCATCTTGGAAAGAGGGGTACAAATGGTTTTTATGTTTTATCTGACAAACTATTGGATACACAAAAAAAAATTTTGTTGTAAATAAAATTTTCTACAACTTTAGTCAAGTAATTTTTAGTCGTACAACCAAAAATAGCAAGGTTATAAGGGAAAATCTATTGAAATGTTTAAAAAAATCTATTGATCGCTATGACTTTTTCTGATCATTTTACAAAAAAAAATATATCGTTCCATTTTTATAGAGGGGTTTTTATATAATAATATTCAGTGTTAATTTCTTAAATTTTATTCATTAAGGTTTTACAGCGCTGCGAAACGAATACTATTCTCTAGTATTCATAAAATATAGAACATTATTCATTTTAATTATCTTTAATTTTTTTATTATAATCTTTTAAATTATTGATAATGCAATGTTTTTATTAATGAATTAATGATTTGAAACTCCACCCAAAATGTTGAAATTATTGATTTTTAAAATGATTTTAAATCAGAGTGTACATTCCCGAGAATACGCAGGTTTTTTTTACAAAAAATAAAACTGACATCAAACACGTTACACCAAAAAGTCAAATGATATAAGAATAGGTACACGCAACATCACATTTTTACATTGAAGTTCTTATATTTTTTTAAGACTCTCCAGGTGATAATTGCTTGACATCGACTTTAATATAAAACTTTGCTGTTGCATATATTCTTATATTATTTATGACTTTTTGGTGTTTTGGGTCGTTTCTTCTTGTATTTGCAGACATCTTAGGATGTGGGCATGGACACGTGTAATAATGTCTGTAAATGCCTATGTTGAATAAAAAAAATTATTTTCTTCTTGTTTTCTGACATCAAATTTATAGTTTTGTAATAAATCAATTCTATAATTTATAAAAGTTACAACATTTTCAAACAGTAAATTACATACAACTACTTAGCATGTTTCGTACATTACAAGTTGGATAAGTATAGAATCAAAAGGTTCAACATTCAAACTTTGGTTTACTATTATACTTAAATTGTTTGTTATATAAACGATATTGTTAATGAATATTTTGCGAGTGTCGGTTTTATTTTTGCTCGTTAATGTATTCGCCAACTCAACGTTAACAGTAGGGCTTGGTAGAACCCGCAACTACTGAAAGCTTTGCCAGGAAAATTTTGCACAAGCCTTTTAGCACTCTTTTTTACCTCACTCTGCACGACAAAGTAAAAAGGTTCCGTAAAAATTTAAAAATGAAGATCATATTTTAAAAACGTCTCCATATTAAGCTACATAATGCTTAAACTCGTTTTAAAAGTAAATATTTTCAAATCTAATTCAACAACAAGGAATTTCTAGGAATGTGTGCTTATAACTGAAACTGAAAGCAATGGTTATAAACAGTAATTGTGAAAATAAAACTACTTTTTTCAATCATCACTTCAAAGGAGGTTACTGCAACGGAATTTGCCATTCATATTTAACACGAGTTTTTATTATAACACTTCAATCTTCCTTACGACTGTGACTGGTTACTTATGTATGTTATATTCCACTTCGCTACACAGGAATTTCAGCAAACATCACTACACTACACAGCAGAATTAGGTAGGTAAGTAATGTTGCAAAATCTCAGGTTTGGTATCAGTCTGAATTAAGCCCGGTGTCCAGTTCTTTTGGGGCTATAAGGTAAGCGATATTTACAACAGATTCTATGTAAAAATCTAACAATAGAAAAATAACCTTTTTAGTCTCTCATTCATTGCTAGCAATAGAAAAATAATGGGGTTAGTCTCTCTCAATTGCTTTAAACGGGACTTCAACCCACATCCTTTGGACAAACAGGGGATTGCCCTTCCCACAGGCATGTTAATAGTATACACGGTAGTTTGACTTCATTGAAACGGTCGAAACACGCGCCATGTCTACGCGCCTCGCCTGGGTACGCAACCGGTAGCCGTACGCATCCACTCTGGTAGTGACGAACGCAGTCAACGCAGTCACACTTTAACAATTTACATTGTTAAACTGTGACGCAGTGCCAAAGATATAAAAATCATAGCACCAATCTCTACATGTGTTAGACAAACGAACGTTTCTTTTTTTTTAAATTTTTCTTTTCGCACCGTACCAAGAAATTCCAAGATTCCTTCTTCTGTCGTTCATCCCACACTTGGAACTCTCTACCTGCGAACGTGTTTCCTCCATCCTACAACATGGGTTCCTTCAAAAGAGGTGTGAAAAGTATCTTTTAGGCCAGCAAGGGGCGGGCAGGTAGGATAGTGGATGTCCTCTCTCCTTTATATCTGTCAACTCATTTGGGCCTCTTTCACCGCTTAACATCAGGCGAAAGGGGGTCATTTGCCGGGCACTCCATAAAAAAATTGACGTCAAAAGAGCATTTAAAAACATAACTTTATCATTATTTCGGTCTCTTCATTTTTTTGAGGTTTTGTAGCTCAAGACGGAAAAATTGTTTTTTTTTTAAATTTCGGTTGAAAACCGGTACCGATAACAGTGGGTGGGACGCGGACAAAATGAAACAGTTTTGAAAGTGCTGCATTGTTTGAAAACCGTAGTAAACACACTTAATTTAAAATATCTGTGGTTCTCCAAACTGGGATTATCAGCGAAAGATATTAACTAGTGCTGTAATTGTGTGCAATGTGATCTTTTGGGTCAGCAATGCTCGAGTGTATCTGGAATCTAGCATCTCTTTAAGCTACTGTAACCGTTAATTAACAAGAGGGCCGGCCTCTTGTGTACCAACAAGTATAGTATATAATCCGTAAGGGTTTAATCTATATAACAAACGAAACTTGTTAGTTTGTTATGACTAAAACCTGGTACTGCTTAAAGTTAGGTGTTTAATTCCTCTTAGGTTTTAAACTCTAATTTACACATTTGATTCACCACAAAAAATAAAGATTTATTTGTTATTAGTAAGTTACACTACTTGCATATAAATCCCTAGCTGCCTTTAATTGTTTTACTACCAATAAATAACTTTAAAGGTCCATATTTAATAAAGATTATTACTGATTATTGAAGATTTTTGCAAAATTCAAGGTGAGCCGTTGTGACTCGGCATTGGTCATCTTATTTATGCCATGTCAGTAGGTATTAATTGGCTAGATGACAATGAAATTTTTTTTGCTTTAATAGAAGCTCATTCATATAATAAACAGAAAGAAAAAAACGGTTTTTGAATACCTATAAAAACAACCGAGATATAAGGTATTAAAGATTTTTCTCCATCTCTTTCTAGCAAAACGGGAATTTACAAGCAGTAAATATGGCCGTACTCAACAATGACGTCACAGTTGATGTCGGATCTCTCTGTCTAATCGCCTTCAAATTAACAACTTAAAATGCTTGTATCTAAGGTATGTCTAAGCCGATTTTAATTCTAATTTCACAGGACTGCGTCTTTTTCTACGGTATTTTAATATTTAATGACGAGACGTAAAAATTTGAATTCAGTCATCATCCCAATTATTTGTAATGCAAGGTACTCGCGCATTTCGTGGCCTCAATAGTCCAGCAGTTGCCAGTTAATTAGTGCAAGCTAATGACTGTACCTCGGCTGAGTCGAAACGCTGCCGACTTTAATTATCACACAATTTCACCTAGCTTTAATTGTTCTTGGAATTTAAACAGGGCGTTTGAGATTTATTTGTGGGTGCCTTATGATGGCCATTGGCCTTGATAGCCTCAAGTTCTGAATCTGTAATGTCGTGATCTTAAACTGTGATTTTGGTGTCATTATCTCGGAAATGCCTATAGCTGGGCATAAGCCGCCTATAATAATTTTCGCTGTCTCCCTTTAGCGTATGCTGGTGAGGCGCGCAAGAGCCTCCATTGCATTCCGACTAGATGAGGTGTCCTAGAATTTCGTAGGTTATTCAAAACCCCTCAAACTCGATTAAAATATATTACGAGTACCTATTACACCGATACCTATTCAAAAATATATCAATTTATTTTAAGAGGATCCTTTATTAGGGAATTACATACGGACGGTGCTACATTCGCTGGAGCAAAAGATTTCCATCTGCCTCACCAGAAGCTCGAGCTCACTCTCTAAGGTTTTCGAATTCCTCGAGAAATCTGGGGTTCTATTTTTTAATCATTCGTATGGCATCGAGCGCTTTTCAAGCGTCATCTGTGCTCGACTCCTATTGATTTTCGTTTCACATGCGATGAAAATCGATAGAACATTACGACGACGATCAATATTGTTTTGATTTTTGTCGAAAACGAAAATAAGTAGAAATCGAACACTGACGAGCACTCGATGCCAGAAAAATTATTCAAAAATAGGGCTCCCGGTAACGCTACAAAGAGCGTCTGTGACCAACAGCGAGTGTTAAGAGGAAACACCAAGGTACAGTTTAAACTGTGACTAAGGTCCAGAGAATTCAAAAATAGGTATTTGGAAAATGTATTGCTGACGCTCTGTGTGTCCGAACAACTGAACTGAGCGCGACAGAGACAACTGCAGCTGGGACCGAAAATACCTATGAAAAGTACACAAAATATACGTTTTGTAGTTCCCTGTTTTCTCCGGAAAAAATTGACCGATTTAATTACTTTTAGCGTTAAAATTTAAACCAAGGCGTTTTCTGTGTCTCTATGTTTTGTTTTTTTTTTCATATAACCATATTCAATTTGTTTGCTGGACTTTTGAATACTTACATCAGAAAATTAAGTAGATTTTTTAGGGTTTTGAAGGTTTAAAATCTCTTTTAATAATTAACTTAATAAAAAATGGAAATCACAGGAACATGCTTATAGTGGCCATTGATTTTATTGGAAAAAATAGAGCAACTAGTGCCATTATCTAGGAAGGAAACAGGGGACTGCGTTTTTAAGGCAAAAAGCGTAAAACAACCACCTACACTTGTATTGTCAGCTCAGCGTTCGGACTCCAGAGATACCCTGCAATGATGTTATTTATATTTTACTTATCCAAACTCGCAAAGGTCGCCCGTGATACTTACCCAAAGTTTTACGGTGGCTATAAATTTCCTCCCTCTTAGGGTTCGTTCTTCAGGTGAAACTTCTTTTTCTGGGAACGGCAAAGTAAATCTTTTGAGCCGGCCAGCGTTCTAGCTTTCCCCGTTAAAAATTCACTGCATTTTGTTTTAAACTTTTTAGTGTTCGAGTTTCTTAGAGTTATTTGAATATTGTTCGTGTAACATTGATAAAATCTGGAAAGACTTTGTCTTCGTGTCAAATGAATAATAGTCGTTGTTATTTGATATAATAATATTATTAATCTATATGTACTTACAGTAAATTTCATCGATCAGAAAGAAACATGGAGAGGCAATTAAAAGTACTAACGCCAGTCGTCGGAGATTGTCTATTTTGAACTCTTGAATTTCAGAAATTTATTTTTTGATATAAAATATAGGTAGGTGCTAATACTCCTTTTTAAATATATTGACTAAGTGAAATTATTGATTGGATATAAAATAATAGCATTAGATTTCATATAAAAATTAAAACAGATTAGGAAAAAATCCTTATAGCCTATACTTAGCGACGTACTAGTACGCGTAATGATCAAAACTACAAGTAGTTTTGATCATTGCGCATAGACAAGACTAAATAAAGTTGGCCTTAGTTGAGTCGAAGTCTACAAAGGTCAATGACGAGGATTTTTATAATGTACTAACTTTCCGCTCGCGACTTCGTCCGCGTTATTTTTGTTTTCCCGTGGGAATTTTATATTTTCCCGTAGGAAAATTACCCTATGTCCTTCCTCTGGTCTCGAACTATTCCTATACCAACTTTCATCAAAATCGGTTCAGTAGTTTCGAATCCTATTCAATACAAACAAACAAACAAACAATCAAATCTTATTATCTCTTTATAATATTAGTATAAATTGATTACTAGATGCTGCTCGCGACTTCATCTGCGTTACTAGGGAACTCATTGAAATTTGGAATAAAAAGTAGCCAATGTTAATGGCTTAGGCGTAAAACGTAAAAACACAAACAAACTCAAAGGGAGTTGCACTTATTAAGTATGATTGAAAATTCTTACCTAAGTACTACGTGCGTTTCATTTACGAAAATTTATTAAAACTCGAAATACTTCGAAAGAAATTTATGTACAAGGTTTTATTTTTCAGTACCAATAACAATGGAGAAATTGAGAAAAAAGAAATTCGCTGAAAAAACAACAAGAGAAAGGTTAAAGAGTTGCGGTGCTTTATGGTGAATTTTAAAGCGAAAAACAGAGATGTGATGTTTAGCTAAAGCTACTATTTTAATGCAATTAGTTCTTAGTACCTCTTAGTTAGCTATAGCTACGACTGTATAAATACGAAATAAAATAGTTTCATTGAGAAATAATGAATTATATTATCTGAAATATTATAAAATACATAAAACCAAGAAACTATATTTGCTATATTTTCCCGTTGACAACCACACACTGATGTCTGGCATTATAGCTTTTTACACCTAAACCGTATGCAGCCAGTTGCCAACACTACCCTTAATTTCATATCTGACATTCAGTGTTTAGCAAAATTTCCCTTGCTGGGTAATTTCCGTTTAAAAAATTCTTCCGTCCTAGAGGTTAGGTCCGTTACCTGGCAAATTTTTATATGTTGTAAAATTCGACCGAAATGAGAACCTCCTCCTTTTTGAAGTCGGTTAAAAAATGGAATTAAATTACGTGGAGAACACATATTCGAAGAATCAATATTTTGTTCTTTTTTTATTTATTTTATTTATTTATTCTTCATGTACTGTGTACAGAGGCGGACTTAATGCCATGGGCATTCTCTGCCAGTCGACCTTGCGGTGATTCAGAGAATTCTTTTTTTGCCCGTAGCCTCCAGCTACGCAACAATTATTTAGATACAAGTAATAATTCAATTCGTTTCCCCAAACTGATGAATATTATCTGGGTATCGCGACGTTTTTTCAACTGCTTAAGGAATTAATGACGATTCCTGGTTCTAATGTAACGTATTTTATGTTTGAAATACTATGCAGTTAAATACAGACTCTAACGACGTTATAATAAGAACTCGTTTTGAGCGTACAGCGACGAGCACGCCTCGCATACAAATTTTCAGTGTCAACAAACCGGCTCGCAATTATGTGTTTCTTGACATGGGATTAGTTAAAAACAAAACTCATTTATCTGTCTGCTCGTAATTAGAGCTCATTCGTGAAACTAAGTCTAAATATTAATAATAGGTACCTAATTTAATTTCGGATTTATTCGCATATGAAATAGGCACGTATTGGGATTAGGGATTATTTGTTTTTTTTTCTCACTCACCAGCATTACAAATGGGTGAGTGCGGGTAATCCAAAAATGTGTGACACAGAGAAATCAACATAAAAGTTTCGTTTTTCGTTGACAAAAAGTGGTGTACCTATTATTTACCTAAAATGAGTGGACAGCTGGTCTTGCCTGCACAAAATTTTGCCGGCGAAATCTCGAGCGTCCATAATAAAACAATATTTTTGCCACGCATCCGCTCAAATTGGCAGCCGTGGGAAAAACTGTAAGAGATACAATCTCAAATAAAAGGAGGAAGCTTAATTAAATTTGAGTGCTGTAGGGTTGCCAGAGAGTTAGCTTGTTTTTGTATAGTGAGCCTAGCAAATGACTCCATTCCCCCTGATGGTAAGTGGATGTGAGGTCCAAACGCGAAGATAGGTAGTGCAAGATATCCGTTTGCTTGTGGCAGTGAAGTTACTGGGTACCGCGACTTTACATCTTATGTCACAAGTTGGCAATGTACACTGTGGTTTTTGTGGGGGTTGCAGTTTGCTGCGAATCTCACAGGAGCTACATGTAGGCACTATAGGTGACTGTTACCACTTACAATCAGGTGGGCAGTTTGCTTGTTTGCCAACTTAGCTGTATAAAAAAAACGCTGCATTAGCCATCCTCATCTTGTTCACCTGCAAGGTGCTTAACATCTCTTTTGGAACCGGCAACCAGAGATTGTAAGAAGGGGATGGCAGGGAGCTCCATTTTTTTATTGTGCGACAAACAAATGATTACCAAATTCCTAAGTTCGCGATGGAATGTTAGTTAAAGTCTGGTCAAAGAAGAAGTACAGCTTCTCGTCAAAGATGAAAAACATTTCTATACGGAAAGAGGAATGTTGTAATACAGTAAAGAGAAATTGCATTGAATATAATGCCGAACAAGGTAGACAATATTGTCATTGAAACACGATTATTACATACATTAGGTCCAGGGAAGATTTGAAACCTTGCTTTTTTTACAAGCTTTTATTTAACTTGCAATGTATGTATGTTCGGGTGGAATCTTGCAACTCAATTTTGAAGCAGATATCTTAAGTTACTACACACAAGTAAATCTCGCGACAAGCTTTTATGTCATATAAATTGTGTCAAATGTGAAATGACGTTATAAGTAAAAGTTTGAGTGTAAAAGTTTATTAATTCTTTTTAGCGCATTTAAATAAAAGCTTGTTTTTAAAAAGGTTTTTTTACATTTAATTTTATTACTATTTTACTCCTAAGATTCGTTGTTCGTGCCTTTTTCATACTTATTTTATTTTCATCTACTCTAACTCATCACTCAATTGTAGGGTGAGTTGCGTCACCCTACATCACTCAATTGTAGGGTGAGTTGCGTATCTCCTAATAATATAACTAGACACCTTGATTAGGACTACGAAGCCTTGGTCCTTGCAAACTTTCACTCAATGGACCGAGAGCCCTCTTAAGGAAAACGAGATACCGAACATCGAATCGAACAATCGCGATACGAATTGGACAATTTACCACAATTTTATATTTTATAATATTTTATTGTAACAATACCGTTCATTAAACAACATTCACACTAAGTTTGTATAAAGAATATGAATGAATGAATGGATACTTTATTGCAAAAATAAACTTAAGATAATTACACATAACAGAAACAAACACATAAGGCAGCTTTGTTGCCATAATAGCAATTTCTGCCAGGCTACCTTAGGATAAAAGAGAATATGTAAAAGTGAATTGTGGAACGGGAAATGCATCATTACATACTTGTGTTGTGGCATCAACATAGAGCTCAAACTATACTGGAGCTAGAAGAATGAAATACAGTACAGGGTTTCCGTAGCCAATAGCCGTAAGCCAAGGCCACTAAATTATGATAAATACTAACAATAAATATACACAAACGGAGAGTTTAAACAGACTAAGTACTATATTCTAGCTCAAGAAAATAGTTTTCCACTTTAGTTTTACATGAATCCTGTGCGCGCCTAGAGATATGCTGTCAAGTGGAATATAGTCGACATGTCCTCCTATCTTCCTTTAATTCAGGCAGTTGTGTCTTTTTATTTAAATACTTGTGAACATCAAAATATACATACGTCTCGTAAAGAGCGTCGGTAGCGCTGTGGACTCGGCACTAGACTTCTAATCGGGAGGCCCGAGATTCAATCCTGCCAAAGTACTAATGTGTTTTTTCGTTTTTTACCAATCCGCACTAGGCCAGCGTGGTTGACCAAGGCCTAACTAAACATCCTAACTAAGGGTAGGCTCGAGCCCCTCGGTGGAGATATATGAGCTGTAATCATGATCAAAATATACGAGTGTAGAAACCTTTAGTTATCGTTTACCTACCTACCTATCCACTGTACTAACCCTTCACCACGATTCACTGGCCCTACGTAGTGTCAATAACAACTGATTCTAAATTTGGCTAGATCATATATTTTTCACTCCACTTCATCAAGCGAAACCTAATGAGACTAAAGCCTCGAATTCATGGTAAACATTTGTTTAGCAACAAAGTTGAATCAACGTGTTGCGGACTTGCTGGCAACACTGTGAGTTGCAGAATTGAGAACGGCATATTGACAAGTTCTCGCTGGATAAGCGACAACATCTGTTCATCAAAAATTGTACGTGTTTGCAATTGTTTATAAACATGGCAGTAGTGTGGAGCAATTATAAAATAATGCAATTGCTCCCTCGGGCAACATTTTAACGCAGACTGGCGCGTGGACAACCTATATTGAATAACAAAGTTTCCAGCAACATTCTCGCCTCTCATCAACAATGTTGATCAACTGATACTAAACAAATGTTTACCATGAATACGAGGCCTTACACGTCAACATGTTCGTTTTGACATTCGTTCGTTTGGCAATATTATCAGAAAATGCCTGGGGGGTTATTGTCTAAGAAAAAATCTATCGCGATCGCTTACAATTTGACAGTCGCAGTTCATCCATTGCTCCTTTATAAAAGAAAGTCGGCGCAGAGTCTTGTGTTCACGGCGCAATGGCTATCAAATTGGCTAGATGACAAAAATTTTTTTTTTGCTTTAATAGAAGCTCATTCATATAATAAACAGAAAGAAAAAATCGGTTTTCGAATAACTGTAAAAACAACCAAGATATAAGGCATTAAAGATTTTTCTCCATCTCTTTCTAGCAAAACGGCAATTTACAAGGAGTTTATATGGCCGTACTCAACAATGACCTCTCAACAATGATCTCTCTGTCTAATCGCCTTTAAATTAACAACTTAAATTCTAATTTCACAGGACTGCATCTTTTTCCACGGTTTTTTAATATTTAATGACGAGACGTAAAAATTTGAATTCAGTCATCATCCCAATTATAAGCGATCGTGATAGATTTTTTATTAGACAATAACCCACCTGGTCCCATTTCACGAATTCCATTTCATGAATCATTTAATCGAAGGTGCTGTCGATTAAATGATTCATTTTTGCATTGAGAGTGCCCGCGGCTTGCGAACAAGTGGGAGTTGGCACCTTCTGATATTTTGAAATGTCAAAACGAATACTTTGCGCAATTGTTTTATGTAGACCGAAGGACCTAAGAACCACATCTCTATGATCAAAACTTTATGACCCACCAAATTTAGAAGAAGTTTTGTTTGCGCTATAATAGTATTCCATCCGTATCAGTATTAATCAAATGGATACATAGGTCACACTAATATTGTCTTATTCCAAACCTTCGTTTTCATTTTATGCGGCGGGACATTACGTTAGCGTAATGTCACTAAAACACATTTACAGTCTTCGTTTCTCTCTATAAATTCGGTCAGCCCATTGCCACTTCAGCTACAGATTTATTGACCTACATCGAATATTCTTGATGTTACTCTTTCGAATCTTTATTATTTTGTATAAGGTATTAGGAGAAACTCGGAAGAGACCCTTAAGCTGATAACAAAATAAAATAGAAGTACTAAACGGTTCTTAACCCATATAACATGGCAGCCCTGAGCTGATTGAGGCATCCCTAAGAGCCCCAGGGGTTGTAAAGGGCTTGTACAAAATTGGCTGCGCCGTGTAAATTTGGCATCAAAATTTGTGATTGGTAATTTTTCTTCATGTTTACGACACATGACCTCGCTGCGTGTTTTTCAAGGGTGACTACGGCGTTTTTATGAATAATATATCTTGGATGTGTTCGTTGTAAATTCCTTTTAAAGTAAGTGAAGCGAAAGCGGATCGTACGGTGAGCTACATTTACTTTCGCCTAAGTGATGGGAATCAAGAAAAAAATATTCATAAGCAACATAATAATATAACCTGGGAAACTCACTAAGTATGTCATAGTCCTTTGTTATGTTAGCTGTAATTTATTAAATTATTACTAAATAGGGAGAAAGAAATGTTTTATCTTTTAAAAAATATATAGAAAACTTTAACATTCACGTTTTTTTTTCAAAGGTCGTCGTCGGTAAGAACCTTAGTATTCTTATTTGAAGAATTGTAGAATTAACAAAAAACTTTTGTAAGTGGACGATAGCGTTACGAAAGCTGTTGGCCAAATTTTATATATGATGGATGACCCAATATTTAATTTCAATACCATGCCTACAATCGGCAAAGATAAATCAATCTTAAATGAAACCTTTTTTATAAGGGCGACAAACACGTTAAAATCATCTTGTAGCAAACAACAAACAAACAACAATAGTTTTATTTCAGTCACTACAGTGTGTTTAAAAATAGGCATCGAGACTTTCCTTGTAAGTAACTAATACTTGTATCAGGAAGTCTTCGCTCTTCTGTAGGTTTTATATTTTTAACTAACAGGCATTGAAGTAACAAAAGATAACAATGTAAACAAAACAAATAGATTTTTTGTGAGTGTGTATAACACTATGTGTAGTATACACACATAGTGTGTAAGACAATTTCACTATACATAGCCAGCCTATACAAATTTAATTTCAGCAAGCTTTCAGAGACTTAAGCCAATTAATATTAAAACAAAAATTGTTATTAGTCGCGCGCAGTAAACAAAAGGAATATTTAGAAAAAATGCCGTAACATTGGCAGGGCTATATCTGCTACTCGCGGGCTACTGTAGCTAAATAGTACATTGTAATACAAGGGTTGAAAGTAGGATATTGCAAACAAGCACGAGTTTGTAATAACTTTAAGTTTAAGTAAGTATAATACTAATATTATAAATGCGAAAGTGAGTTTGTTTGTTACGCTTTCACGCCTTAACCACTGAACTTATTTTAATGATGTTTGGTGTAGGGATAGCTTAAGCCCTTTTGAATAACATAGGCTACTTTTTATGTCGAATTTTAATGAGTTCTCTAGGGACGCTAACGAAGTCGTGGGAAGCAACTAGTAATATAAAAGAAGCAGCAAGTAAAGCTGGCTTAGAAGATGTGTATCCAGTATACACTTATAAAAACATAAATGATTGTATAATGACCGCTTCATTTAATAGTCAAGTGAAACTTAATTCTTTATGCAGACTAAAGAACTAGGTACACGCCAATGATTCAGCATGGTTTCCGAAATCCCGCATACCCTCGAGACATACAAATGACTGATCTGCGAAGACGGAAGTCTTTGAGCTCGCTATTATACTCAGTTGAACGACACTTATTCACAAGTGCTCTTTCTGTAGGGCTGATCTATAAATTTATATATTCACGTAGCATTAGAAATACATATAGGTTTAGCATTTTATTAAAAATCAGTGCCCTGATATATGTGTGTTAGAATATTTAATGCTTGCCTAAAAATTTCTAAAATTGACATTCATTAATACAATTTAAAAAACAATTAATTGAGAAAATACATTTTCTATATTTTGCATAAATTGTAAAAACAATTCATATGTATAATGTTTGCATGTTGCTCATTGTCTATATATGCTTGACTATTTGTACTATACTAATCTGAGAGTCTAGTTACAATCATTCAAAGGTTTAGTAACTAATAATAAAATTTAGCATTAAACCAATAACTGATTAAGAAATTCCAAACCCATAGTAATTATTTATAACCAAACAGTTTCATACATGGTAAGCATAAATGTGGGTTTTTTTTACTTTACCATTTTTAGTCCGCGAGCCAGCAACAGATTTTCGTGACCAGGGCGATAACTTGTAAAATGCTTCAGAGAGTTGTATCATGAAGCTCCGTGAACATCAGCTGCCATGTATAAGCTGATAGTTAATATGATCCTGTAAGAAATAAAAAAACTGCTAGGAATATGCTGGGGAAAACATTTCTGGCTACTGCGTTAGACCCTTCAGAGCATCAGCTGACGATCTTCCCCTTGGACTACTAATTTGCTAGTTCATGGTGTTTTAAACATGGAGATCATCAAAAACCATATATTTTGAAAATCCTCAGAATAGAAAAGATATTAAAAGTTCGTTTTTACTGGTTATCTATATATGGAAGTTTGATTTTGCAACTTGATACTCGTTTTTTTAAATAGTTCAATTACCTATATTCCAAAAATGTGACATGGGAGCTTCTGAGATAAGAGCTAGGACCAAAAATTTTAAAATTTAATAACTTTATTTTACTTCGAAACTGTGAGACACCGCCACACGTCCACCTCGCTTGCAAGCTGCGCCATAACCGACTGGAACGATTCGAAAACACCAATCACAATTACCTAATGTGTCTACTCCTCGCTTGTCACTGTCAGCAGTGCTCCTCGTAAAGAGCACGGCGAAAATCTTTCTGGGCGTGTTACGTATTTACTTATATTCACAAAATCACAAGTTTTTATCCGATGAGATTAAAGATTTTAACAGTGTTTAAAATGGTTTATCGACTTTCAATTTGCTTAGAAATCTGATTAATAACATGGGTAATTTAAAAAAAACCGCGATTGTTCGGAAGACAGTTGGGCGCGCTACTCGTGAAAGACGTGCAAAAAGGCTTTAGCCGGATTTAAGGTGTTAAAGGTACTCCAAAGTACAAATATATCACACGATGCATATGGGTTGTACAAACAATGAAATTGAATTAAACACAAATTATTATTTAGTTCAGAAGATATGAGACTGTTACGCTCAAAAAATGCTTACCTTGAATGACCCTTACGTCGAGAGTCACGCGTGTTCACATTTAAGATAGAAGCACTAATAGCGCACACTTTAACGTGCTTTAACGTAGTTAATTCGAGTGTTCGTAAATAAAATCATACAAATCGGAATTCGGTGCACTTAAAGGCGCGCGATTGAAACGTTCAAAAATGTGTGACCGATACAAAAATAATAATGATTTGTTATGCAATGATGATTTGAGCGTCGGCTTGTGGACGTTGACGGATGGCGTTGTGGACTCGGCACTTGCCTTCTAATCGGGAAGTCGGGGTTCGAAACCGCCATGTACCAATGTGTTTATCGTTTTCGAATTTCATATATACATTTGTCTGATACTCCTACGGTGAAGGAAAACATCGTGAGGAAACCTGCATACATTGGCGAAGAAATTCAAAGGTGTATGTGAAGTCGACCAATCCGCACTGGGCCAGCGTGATTGACTAAGGCCTAAACACCCTAACTTATAGGGTAAGGACAGGCATTCGCACAAGCGATGCCCGTCTAGTGACCTTGCCGTGGAGGCCTACGTGCACGGTTGGCCCCGTGCACGCCGCCGTAAGGCCCTCCGTCTGGGGATTGTCCTGGTGTTCTCGGGCAATCCCCCTTGACGATAGCCCGACTGGTTGGTCGGGCTTGCCCGGGCGCGTGGATAGTGGAGTCGCAGTGTGGACCTTACCTAGCGCGCCCATTAGGGCAGGGAGAACACCGGGGGGTTTTAGTGGGTAGGCCTGGCACTCTGCCGGGAGACCCCACACACGCTCGCCGTCTAGCCAACGGCGGGTACGGTGCGGTTACGCATTTCCCCCCGAGAAAAAAAAAGGGTAAGCTCGACCACCTCGGTGGGGACGTATATGAGCTGTTATGATATGATGATGATGCAATGATGTAAAGTTGTTGCACTAGGTACAAAAAAGCTTAAATAGGTATATTATACTAGCTGAGCCCGCGAACTACGTTTCGCCATATATTTTTTTTTTCGTTTTTGCTACATTTTTCATTGATGCTCAGCTCCTATAGGTAAGTGATGTTATATAGCCTAAAGCCTTAATCTGTAAATGGACTATCCAACACAAAAAAAAACAATTTGAATCATTTCCTGAGATTAGCGCGTTCAACCATACAATCAAACCAACTCTTTAGCGTTATACTCGTAATATTGCTATAGATTAAATATAATGTGTTAATTTGTTTTAATTACTTTTTTCATTGAAATTTAAGAAAGGCCTTGGCTTTGTTTGTTATGTTTTGCTACTTTTATATAATCTTGTCAAAGTATTGGAATACACCGTAAAATCTAGTAAATTTTTAGGGTTTTGAAATAATTAACAGAAAACATCTTTTAGAACTATCTAATAGAGCCGTAGATTTATTGTTTTTTTTTATCTAATGGCAATTTGCTATTATCCAGGAAGTAAAAAGGGGACTACTCTCTTATCAGTCGTAGCGTGATGTTACATAGCAGAAAGCCTTTCTTGATAAATGGACTATCCAACACAAAAATAACTTTTCAATTTGAATCAGTAGTTCCTGCGAATAGCGCGTTCAACCAAACAATCAAAAAAACTCTTCAGCTTTATAATATTATAGTATAAATTACAACAGCTTGTAAACTTGTTCTCGATTTAAGTACCACGGGGCCCTCAGGTGTGCATTTAATAAAATCTGACGGGCTGCAGCTCATTGGCTAGCTGGCGACGAGCCAGCGGCCGAGTAACACGCTGCCGGCGACTCTGCTCTCTTTAATTACAAGGGTAAAATTAAATGGCATACATGCTCCACGAAATCTTGTTCAAAATATTAAAGCTAAGCTGCTTTTATCTGGCTTCTAAGCTGCTTTTATCTGGCTTCGATATCCTCTGAAATTGATAAATAAATAAATAACTCAATACAAGGAAGACCTCCGGCAAGGTTTTTTATATAGTTTACCGGACGGAGACTCTGTACCAGGGTCGCCTGTTTGGCGACCTCCGTCTTACCTATTTCTACCCCAAAGCAGCAGTGCTTTAATTGCATTGCTGTGTTCCGGTTTGTAGGGTAAGATATGGCAGTGAAATTACTGGGTACCACAACTTTACAATTCCGACAATTAGAGGTAAGATAGAAGCCTGCTTTCACCTTCGGCCTTATCGTCACTTACCATTAGGTGAGATGTAGGCCAAGAGCTTCCCTGTCGTATGTAAAAAATATAGGTCTTATTTTCATTTTTGAACTAGGACAGTTCTTGGATGTTATCGCACTACGAGTATTTACGAACGTTTTAAGCAAACCCAAATCGTTACCCTTTCCATATGTTTTGACATCCAAGGTATTAACATTAATTAAGGTATGTATGAGAACGGAAACGTTTCTGATATGGTGTTCTCTTTCAATAATCATTATTTATTATTTTTTGCAATGGCCATCCTTGACGCTAAAGGTGCAGTTACGTGTCGTGTGTCTACGACGAGTCTACGATGCTAAACAATATATTTAGGTTCTTATTCATTAGGTTCGCCTTTAATTAATACATAAATATCGTAGTTTAATTAAAATATTAATAAGCAGTTTATGGAACTGTTTTAAAATTTCCCATTGTTAAGAATTTTCCGTCCAACGCACTTTCTTTTGAACAAACTTTGCTTTTCCTGCTTGCGCCATGAAAATGCAATCTTGACGGTCAATTATTTCTTTTATTTGAAGTTTCTCATCTGTTAACAGGAATTTGAAGTTGCTTTTTAAAATCGCTAGGAAAGATATATTATTTTATTTAGTGTCCTATCTGATTCAATGGTAATTTGAAGATATTTATCATTATTTAGGAATGTTACATGTACATACCATTGTTGTGCTCCCACAATGAGAGGTAAGTTATCCAAATCCTCAGTTTTGGGGAGGCCAGGTGAAGCTCGCTTCCATTTTATCTTCGACCTTTTCGTTACTTGCTATCATATAGCCTCACAGAGCGAGACTAAAATGACCGCTTTAGTTCCTAGGCAGTAAAAAATAATCGGTTTTTTGATTTGCTTCTATAGTAGCTGATATAGGCTCAAGCATACAAATATTAAAATTTATTACACTAAATTTAAAAAATATTGATCAATCAAAATAAATAAACCAACAATTTCATACAGACCGTAGCATGTTTGAAATTATTTAAAAATACGATTTTTTTTTGTTGTTTACATTAGAGATATTATTGTCTTCGTTACGGAAATGTTGAAGTCTACGTAGTTTTAGGTCTATGCTTTTCCTATGGACTTGATCATTAAGTTCATGGCTTTTCCGCAAAGAAGGTGGCGTCATTTTGCTTTTCCCAGTTTACTTTGTTAATTGTCTATCTCCGCGGTTTCTTTTTGTTAATCTGTGTCTGTTCTGTGAAATAAACAAGTTACCGCGAAATTTTTTTTTGCGTGTAAAATCTAGTGTAGTTTAGAATAAATTGATTAATTTAACAATGTCCAGCGATAGTAAAGAGTTTGACGTCGTGTAAAGGATATAATCGTTAAACTTTTCCGCTGAAATCTCGGAAGATTTACTTAAAATCTTATGAAAGTTTTATGGCCTAGAATAGAAGAATAAGAGAATTATAAAATCTTTCAAAGAAAGCGTTTTTATTTGGCACATTTTGAAATATCGAGCATCATCATTGTGGAGTACTTATTCCATGTTAAAATCAACAATGAATAAGAAGCACCAAGTGCAAATTTAAGGCATTCACAAATTTGACGTCGTTCCTGAATGCTTTTTTTATTTTTATATAAATCTTTTTGTACTATATTGTCTATTTTTTCTCGCACTCGAAGTGAAAAGTATAGTTGTGACCACGAGACTAAAAGCCAAATATATCCCCTGGGATTAATTGCCACCCTTGCTGACGCTCGGGTTTCAAATCACCTAGAGGATCTATTGACTCTGTTTAATCCCTCGTTACAAAATATTGCACACAAAGACATAGTACATACAACATAAATAAGAAATGAATTGAAAACAGAAATGTAACAATAGGCCGCCTTTTGCTAAAGAGCAATCAATCTCTTCCAGGTAACCTCGGAAAAGCGAAATATACATATACACAGACGAATTTACGATAGAACCAACGGGTTCCAGTGCTTACCACGGATAAGCACTGGATTCAAACGGGGGAAGGGTGCAGTGATAGGGAGAGGAACTCAGTGTCACCAAAGCCACTAAGGATTCAAGGATAGGAAATGACTACGAACTTGACTTTTAAAAGACTCTAGAGTGCGCGCACTCCGAATACTCCCAGGAGAGAGTTCCATAAGCGGACAGCGTAGGATGGGAATAATCATGACAAGAAATGAGTCGAGTGGGACGGAATATCAAGAGAATTACACTAACGTGAACAGCCAAGTCCCGGAAGGAGTTGAAATAAGATCGCAATGTGAGATTTGATGAAGTAGGCAGAAACAAAATAATATTTTGTTCTCGTTTAAAAAGAATCAATAGGTTTACATAAAATAAAGATTTACGAATTCATCTCAAACCATCCATCAAATGCCCCAAAAAGTCCGTACAATGTGGGATGTGATAATATTATAATTCAGCGCGTGAGGTCGTGGGCGGTACAAGCTGATAAGGAAGTGTACGCAAGATTTCTTCCAAAAACAAAAATTATTTACATATTTTGTTGTATAAGGAAAACTGATATTGTCGACTTGTTTTCTCTAACTCTGTAAAAGTTGAAGTATATTTACGTTTAAATATTCTACAGAATGGTGACAGCTGTGCGATATGAGATGTTTCATAATATAAAAACACCGGACAAGTGCGAGTCGCACTCGCCCACCGACAATTCCTTACAAATTTGTGGGATCTTAAATTATAAATAGTTCAGGAAACGAGCCTCGCAGTTTTCTTTCTCGATGATTGATTACGTATTTTAAATAAAGACTACATTTTTTATTATTTAATTACATAGTACTTGTAGTATAAAACAATATTACTTGCTAAACTTCATATTTCTAGGTCAACGGAAAATACTCTATAAATTTTGATTCCCTTGGGAGTATCCAAGTTTTTTGCGACATAAACGGCCGTATCTTTTTTACGTTAACTTAGAAGTTTGATTTTTCACAGCTTCGAGAAAGTGTAGACTTAAGTATACATATGGTTAAAACACAAAAGAGCACAGAGTCGCCTGATATTAAGCGATTACTGTAGCTTTGTTGTTGTGAGATTAGGCTGCCCAATCTCACGTGAGATTTTACAAAATGTGTTTGTAGTGTGATTGTGTTGGATTTATTTTTAAAAATGCTTAATATTTTTATTATGAATCACGAGTTAATCCACGATTAAATATTATTGTGTAAGATTTAGTAAAGGAACATGTTTTACTTAATTAAACCAAAATTTCTTGCAAGTTTACACCACTGTTTATTTGAAAGAAAAAACGTGATATTCGTCGAGACCCCGTCTATCCCCAAAAAAGGATTAGGTGAGATTCGGCTCACCCCCTTCCCCCCTGGCCCTGAACGCTTGCCAGTATTCCCGTTCACTTAATTAATGCTGGCCCCCTTATAGAAGCTTGAAAATAGGTAAATTGCTGGTCAACTCGAAACTTAATGCCGAGAACTGACAAACCCTGCGATTGCCTCTTGCGATTAGATGAAGTCCTGCCACAGTGATTCGATTGATTATTAAAAGTAATGTTATCTACACTGGTCCTATTCTCGTAGCGGGGCGTAGCTACGTCGTAGCATCGTAGCGTATCAAGTTTGTATGTGGAATCTAGTAAGGGAATCTAAGCAAATTGACGAGTCTACTAGAAATTACATATGCAGTACGAAGCAAAAACATCTCCTGAAAAGACGATTATTATTAGAGAATAACTTAGGAATTCAGGAACGCGTATAGTAATATATCCCGTTTACTTCCAAAACACTTTTCCTTTTCGCTTGTGTATACAAAAATTTGTATTTTTCACGCTCAATTATACTTTAGGGGTCGACAGAGAGGCCATTAATTCAAGAGTCGTGGAAAAATTTGTCAAATGCAAATTTACGTGCAGAGACCAGTTAAGGGCGCAATTGGCTTTATGGGCGGCTTGATTGTATTGTGGATTTATTTATTACCTGCGAAAAATTTAATATACCACGATTAATCAATCAGCGCACGGTATTGATATATTTCAGTCATATTTTCAAGCTGTTGTTTATGGTGTGTGATTTGATTACTTAGTGCAGGAATGAAGCTACAGATTGAAAACAAATTAATGATTAAAATTTATAGGAATACCTAGCAATAGCACTATTAACTCAACAGGTGATCATGGTGTTTTTGGCGTTGTTATTTAAAACTCTGAAGTCAATTTTAAAGTCTATAAACATGGAGTAAAACAGGCTTCACTAGCTAAATGACTGTTAAATACAGATTTCAATAAAAACGCGTAACTATTGTTTGGAACATGTAACTTTCATCGTCTCTATCGCAGAAAATATAACTTAAGCTACACAAATATTGTTCATGCATCTTTTCCTATAATTAATAAGTCAAGCTCGTTTTTCCATTTTTTATAGAACTAAGTTGGCAAACAAGCAAATTGCCCACCTGATGGTTAGTGGTAACAGTCACCTATAATAAATGTGGCTCTTGTGAGATTCGCAGCAAAACTTCAACCCCCACAAGAACCACAGTGTACATTGCCAACTTGTGTCATCAGATGTCAAGTCACGGTACCCAGTAATTTCACTGCCATATCGTACCCTTCAAACCGGAACACAGCAATGCAAGCACTGCTGCTGTGCGGCAGAAATAGGTAAGACGGAGGTACCCCAAGCAGACGACCCCCGGTACAGAGTCTCCCTCCGGTAAAACAAACTTAAATATCAAACAAGCATACGGGTTGTCTTAAGCGGACACTGCTTGCATACAACTATTAAGTCATGCACGTTGCCGAGCTAAAGTCCTACAATATGGTTAGAACAATCATACTGCTGGGCGTCTTTATACTTAGCTTTCTAAGGATCTCATTCGCAGGATAACAATGTCGGGTGGCCATAAGCGTAAAGGGTAGGCCGAGTGGGTCGTGCCCAGCCCAATATGATCTAGGGCCCAGCCCAGTATGATCCAGGGCCCAGCCCAGTATGATCTAGGACCCACCCCGGAATGTAAAGTTACCGAATCAAAATTTTATGATGGAAACCAAATTACTGATAACTTTACACAGAAACCATGGGCCAGAGGCTCTACCCTGGAAAAAAAGCCCTAGATATGACAATGTGGGTGGCGGCGGTATTCGTTAAGAAAAAGATTTTCCAATCGAGGCAAATTGATTAAGTCCGTGATATATCTCCAATGGCTACATAAACTCAATATTTGTACCTGTAATTGGTAAACAAAAATAAGGATACCTCTGTAGGTATCCATTTAAATGACATTTTGAAATGACAAGTAGGTACTATAATTACTTACGTGAACGATGTATTATCCTATCTGTTTAATGCAAAAATAATTCCCTAATTCGGCACTGCCTATATGCCCCTGTTTATGCTAGTCCTTTTAAATTGTCCGCTGCCTTGTAGGGTACACACACTTTGTGAATTTGATGGATAGTAGGTACATGTGCTATGCTTTATTTTAGGATAAAAATAGGACAATATATCGTATGTCATCGAGTGTTTCTTTAGCGCCCGCAATTTTACAATACGCGATCACGTAGAGCGCAGACAAATATAAATTCTTCTATAAAATTTATTGCAGATTAATGTTACTTTGCTCAATATGCCAAAGGCAATGGATTTGTTTTACATACGACCGAAAACTCTTGGCCTACATCTCATCTGATGGTAAGTGACGATTAGGCCGAAGGTGGAAGCGAGCTTCACCTGGACTTACAAATTAATTTGTTTGCACAACATTGGTGACATTTCACATGCAACAAAATCCATTCAAATCAAATCCAAAGAATAGTGAAAAGTAGATGACACTTATTCTAGTGTTGACCGAGAGGGTAGGGCGGTATAACAAGTGGTACAAGATCAGGAGATCTACTCTGTTTCTCCGAAACAATCGAAATTTCGCAAGTGTCTCTATTTCTTTTTCGAATGCACACAATAATTTCGTTTCCATAGACAACTTTCGTGAACGAATGAGTACAAATGAAATGAGAACATTGCCGTAAAATATTAGGGTTTCCGGGGTCCATAGAGTGAGACAAAATATGAGGAACGAATGGAGTGAGACCATTGCCGTAAAATGGGGTGGATAGGGTAAAGAGTATCCGGGGTCAATAGAGTGAAAAGAGTCCTTTCTTCAATATATGCGATTTTCTCGTTAATTTGTTAGAAAATAGTAAATTACTTATTTATGGATAATTTCAAACATTTTTGTCGAAATGAAAACAAATTTGTATAAAATAGAAGGTGAATTGAAGTTCCATAAGTGGTTATATGTATAACCCCCCAATTAAAATATTCTTTAAAATTACCCCCCCCCCCATTTTTTTTTAAAAAACGTCGCCCCACACTAGGATTTTCTCCTGTGTCGTGGGTGCAGTTACAAACATAGAATATCACATGCACATACACCCAGACCGGAACAAATTTCTGTAGGCCATACAAAACATTTGTCCCGTACGGGAATCGAACCCGCGACCCGTTGCGCAGTAGGTGCTCGACCTCTGCGCTATACGTGTCGTAAATTCTTTAAAATATTGTCCATTTTCATGATTTCTTAATAATATAGTGAATATTGTGTAATTAGAATTTATTTAACACTTTCTTAATGAGTTATTTAATTTATAAATTTATTTATTGTTATAAAATGAAACTTTAAATACATTTTACATTATTTAAAAATCATTGCTAAAACTTTTTTTAATATTGTATTTGCTTCAATAATTAATGAAAAAGAGTAATAGCATTCTTTTAAGTAGGTACTCCGTTATGTTTGATAGCGAGGAAAGCTTGATGATCAATGAAAGTTAAGATAATCTAACTATATGATCTCCTGGTATATATTCCCCTAGTAATTTAGGGGATTGATTCACCGTTTACGATACGATAAATTGTGGGTGCTCCCTTTATTTAGGCGTTGCATTACCTGCATTTCCCTTGTGTCCGGAATAAATATTGCCAATTCGGTTTTATGTTCCAGCTGCAGTGCAGGGCCGGATTTGGAGAGACTAAGCGAGCCGAGTGACTGTGTGCACGATCGTGTTTTTAGATAGACGCATTTTTGTTTTCATGTAATTAATTTCAGTATTTTGCTATTGTAGTTGTATAATAATGAAAATTCGGGTAGACTTTGTCTATTGGACCAATCAACATAAAATATAATTTATTAAAGTTGGTATTAATAAGATCAATTACTATTTGTTTTTCATTATGTTTCGTTTTAGATTAATAACTAAACGGTATCACAAACTTTTATTTCGAAAAAAAATTACATGAAATTGATAAAAATCTCGTGTCACAGTGTTCGTTATCGAACACCTCTGAAACGGCTACACTGATTTTTATGAATTTTTTTGTGTTTATTTGGATAGGTCTAAGAAAAGGTCACAGGCTTTTTTATACCCCTAGGTGATCAGGGTGGTAATCTTCAGTTTTTTTGACAATTATTATGGCGATACGTAGCTCCCCGCGAGCTAGTCTAATATACATATAAAAATCTCGTGTCACAATGTTTGTTAACGATCTCCCCCGAAATGGCCGACTTTTATGAAATTTTTTGTGTATATTTCCTAGGTCTGAGAATAGGTCGTAGGCTAAATTTTGTACCCCTAGGTGATAAGGGTGGCCCTCGTCATATTTTTTGTCAATTATTATGGCGAAACGTAGTTCGCGAGCACAGTTAGTTGACTTATACCGGGTGTCTGTGTATATGTTAAGAAAATTGATCGATTCGATTCGTAGACAGGTTATCAATCACTATGGTTGGAAGCGCAAACACTAAGAGAACACTGATTCGCTTGATCATATGGGCGGTAAAAATTTAATCAGTACATGCCACTTGCATACGTTGCACTTTGGTAATAGAAACGATTACTCCGCCCGGAGCACGCGTTAGAGACGGCGCTCCCCTCTGACGCAGACGTAAGTGGTTGAAGGCGGGCCTATGCAAGACCTGCCCGTAGCTGGCCGAGCTATGCAGGGATGGTCGGGAGAATTGGGATGATGACTGAATTCAAATTTTTACGTCTCGTCATTATATATTAAAATACCGTGGAAAAAGATGCAGTCCTGTGAAATTAGAATTAAAATCGGCTTAGAAATACATTAGAATCAAGCATTTTAAGTTGTTAATTTGGAAGCGATTAGACAGAGAGATTCGACATCAACCGTGACGTCATCGTTTAGTACGGCTATATAAACTCCGTGTAAATTACCGTTTTGCTAGAAAGAGACGGAGAAGAATCTTTAATACCTTATATCTCGGTTGTTTTTATAGTTATTCGAAAACCGATTTTTTCTTTCAGTTTATTATATGATTGAGCTTCTATTAAAGCAAAAAAAATGTGTAGTCATCTAGCCTATTGGCACTTCTCAGACCGTGGATCATTTTTTTTTTTTACTTTTTTTTACGTCGCCCCACACTAGGATTTTCTCCTGTGTCGTGGGTGCAGTTACAAACATAGAATATCACATGCACATACGCCCAGACCGGAACAAATTTCTGTAGGCCATACAAAACATTTGTCCCGTACGGGAATCGAACCCGCGACCCGTTGCGCAGTAGGTGATCACTCGACCTCTGCGCTAAACGTGTCGTCGAAATTATCACTATGGACAAGATAAACGAGTGGCGCACTCGCCTGTCGGCTAGCCATTGCCACTAGCCAGGTATGGTGCGCAACAACATTCCACCTCGTTTAAAAATGTAGTAGAAACGATTATCGCCTTTATGCGATGTTGGCGTAGACGCATTACATTAGGAATAGTAAAATTATGACTTTAATTTCGTTGTAACTAAAAAAATAAAAGAGGGTTTTCAAAATCCTCACCACAGCTCATGCGTCCCCACCACTGAGGGGCTCGAGCCTACCGTAAGTTAGGCCTTAGTCAACCACGCTGGTCAAGTGCGGATTGGTCGACTTCACATACACCTTAAATTTCTTCGCAAACATACATTGAAATTCGATAAACAAATTGGTACATGACAGGATCGAACCGCGGACCTTCCGATTAGGAGTCTAGTGCCGAGTCTACAGCGCCACCAACGTTTTCAAAATAAAAATGATATTTTTTGATAGATTTAATTGCAGAGGTGGAAAAATATCCTTGTGTGTAGAAGCAAAAAATTTACTCGGATAGACTCTCAGTCTGGCATGTTTTAAGTAAAATTGGCTACCTTGTAATCTCGTCGTATTAAGAGAGTGAACCGAAAATCATCATTTTACTTTTCTGTTTTTAATTTAACAAAACAATAGTGTTAAGAGCAAAAGCGTATCTTCATCTATGTTGGTTGATGTGCGTTTACATAAGTAATACAGATTCGACACGACACGACTGGGCTCAAAAGTTGCTGGATCAAAATGTCAGATGCGTCCGGAAGCGTCAGACTCAGAATGAGCATAAACGCAGTACACGCATTAGTGTCGTGCTTTTCAAAAAACTCACGTTTTACATTTTATCGATAAATATTATATACATATATTTAAATATTTGTATACTTAAAGTAAAAATAAAATTTTATTTGTCAGTTAAAATGACATGATAATAATTATTGCCAATCGCTAATACATACTGTTGATGTTGATTTCTTACAAAAATCAGTTGAAAATTTTCAATCAGTTGAAAGTGTAGTACTTACTTTTAAAGGTCAGTGTATAATTCTCTGAAATTTTAATCTCCTAATTATGTTTCTTTCCCCATATTAGGTAACAAGCCGAGTGATTCAATCAATATTCGTACCTATTAGTGTTATACTATTCATTGTATCGTACTAATAGGTATAATGAATGTATTACTTAATTTTTCAAAATATTAAAATTAAATAGTAATTTGTAGACGCTAGAATGGCAGTGTGGGCCTGTATGAGCGAGCGTTTTGATTGGTTCAGTTTGATTTCACGCGAAGCATAGTTCTCTTGATTGACTTTTTTTGACCTTGCATGGGCAGCGCAAGCTTGCGTTTATTGGTTTAAGAAAAACTAGAAATAGAAGTGGCAGCAAAACTGTACAAACGGTGCATGATCCTATCAGTTTATTTAAACGGTGCATGATCCTATCGGTGATTGAAGCCTAACAGTTTATTGTGATAAAAACCATTTACGACTGAATATTAACAAATGTAACGTCATAACATTTACTAGAAAAGTCAAGCTCATATTTTATGAGTAAGTATATATTAAGTAATAACAGCATTTTAAAAAGGGTATCCTTAATTAATAACTTGGGCGTTTTTCTCGACGATAAACTAACATTCCCATAAATATCATCTCGACGCGATCACTTCAAAGGCGTATAAAATGTTGGGTTTTATAATGCGAGTCGGTAAAGAGTTTAAACGTAGTTCAACTCTTATCCTTCTTTATAACTCATTCGTGCGATCTGTTCTTGAATATGTGTCTATTGTCTGGAACCCTCAATATAAAATATATATAAATAGTATAGAGCGACTACAAAACAAATTTTTAAAGCACATGCGTTTTAGATGGGGCTGTAGCGGGTGTTATCTCGATAAAATATCTCCTCTAGTCACTCGCCGACACGAGAGAGACCAGAAGGCCTATTACCGATCTCATGATTTTGCAAATGATATCATATGATATCATAGTGCACAACGGAAAATACGATTTCCGGTCAGATTTTTGATCATTTGTTCATTGTTTAAAGATGACATGATTGAAATTATGCCTTGGTGATGGTATCATTGGAGATCGGTTATACGAAATGCAGCATTTCATGACTTCTTTTTCTCAAATTTATACCATGTCATACGATGAAAGATCCATAATTGGCCTGCAGGTGTTTCTTTACAAGATCGTTAATAATCTTGTGAATTGTTCTTTCCTTCTGAATAGTATACATTTAAAGTGTTCCAGGTTAGCTTCACGTAAGAAGGAAGTGTTTTATGTGCCCCCGTGTAGTTCGAATTATATGAATAATGCCTTTTTATGTCGTACATGTCAGCGATATAATAAAATGTATCTTCAAATAGACATATTTTATGAAAAACTCAGTTGTTTTAAAAATAAGTTAAGGGCTGTCATGGATAGTAATTCATCGATTGCCTAAGCCTATTATTGTGTTTTAGGAGGTTGTAGCCTTTTAATATCTAACAAATTCTAATTGTTTATCGTAGTGCCATTGTTTTCATTAGTTGGTAATTTTTGAAATTAATATATATAGTATTTGTTACTTAATAGTGAAAACTTCACAGATCTATGTACCAGTATTTTATTGTTATATTTAAGACTAGCTGTGCCCGCGAACTACGTTTCGCCATCAAAATACTTAACACAGTGTTTAGTTTTTTCCTCCATTTTATTCCATAATGATTCAACTTTATTCTGCCTTTCTTGAGCATCGGCCATTTCGAAATTAGGACAATTTTCGTAGGTTCGTAATGTTTTTTTTCTAACAGTCCACAAAATTAAATACATTACATATTACTATAAACACTAAGTATTATTATTGTTTTAGAGACATTATTGATATTAATAAATTCTTCTTCAGTAGAAAGAACTACACAGTTGCAAGAATAATCTTTATCGTATTCATGTTTCGAATTAAAATAAACAATTGGTTAATAAATTAGAACTGTATACGAATAAAGTTTAGCTTTTATAATGGGTGTTGGTAACACCAACAAAATATATTTTTTGGATATGACAACTTGGCCAATTTTGACTGGTCGTACAGTAAGCTCCTTGTCAAGCTATACTGTTTGACCTTTGAACCGTTCTTATGTCGCTCGTAATACTGGCGGTTTTTGTAGAGGTAATGTATAACATGAATGGGGGGGGGGGGTTACTGTACAAATACGTTTTCCGTATTCGATATGCGATCACGGAATACAGACACGGAGTTTCGTGAACGTAGCGCAGACGTTCGTTTCTTCTCATTCGGGATTTCTACCATTCTACCTAAACGTACGTACAGAACGTGTTCCGTTCGTAATAAAAACGAACGTGTGCGGCAGTCAATGAGTATTTGGTATAGATTTGATGCATTCGGATGCCCGCATTCAGAAAACGAATGCGAAAAAACGTATTTATGCGGTTAGCCTTAAAATGTATTGAGACTTCCGTTTTTGTAACATGTACTGTGCGATATAGTGTTGCTGGCATAGTTCGGTTAGCAAACTCGCCGTGATGACTAACATCCAACACACAAACTTGGAGTTATCGTTAGTTAGTTCACGATCGTTGCATTATCACGGTCTCTAAGGACACTAAACACAGGTAACATCTAACATCGAACATCCAATAGGCCCCGAAGCGGTACTCAAACTTTTTTGGTGACGGAACCCTTTTGGAAAGCGAAATACTTGACGGAACACTAAAATAAAATAATAGTTTTTAAAAGTGTATTCTTTATTAATAAGTATAATAAAAGTACGACCAGGGAGGGTGTTTTGATTTTTCTAAATAATTGCGGAACCCTTATAGGGGTATTGTGGAGCCCTAGGGTTCCGCGGAACACACTTAGAGCATGGCTGCTCTAGGTACCCTTCAGGGCCTACTTTCATTTAATACCCCTATTGCTGGGTTTGAAAAGCAACTGTTATCCGTCTTTTTTGAGCGGCGGCCATGTTGAATTTACATCAATGTTGCTACGTTCATAGTGCTCTACTGATCAAGGCCTTTCATTTGATACCCATATTGCTGGACTTAGAAACGAACTTTTATCAGTTTTTTTTGAGCAGCGGCCATATTGAATGTTGTGCTATTTTCCTAGGTTCATAGTGCTCTACTCTTCAAGGCCTTTCATTTAATACCTATATTGCTAGGTTTGGAAACGAACTTTTATCCACCTTTTTTGAGCGGTGGCCATGTCGAATTTACGTCAATATTGCTAGGTCCATAGTGCTCTACTCTTGAAGACCTTTCATTTGATACCTATATTGCTAGATTAGAAAACGAACTTTTATCCACCTTTATTGAGCGGCGGCCATGTTGAATTTATTTATGTGTTGCTAGGTTCATAGTGTTCTACTCATCAAGACCTTTCGTTGGTTTGAAAACGAACATTTATCCTTTTTTTGAGCGGCGGCCATGTTGAATTTAGGTAGATTATCGTAGGTACCTAATGATCTACTCTTCAAGGCCTTTCATTTGATACCTATATTGCTAGGTTTGGAAACTAACTTTTATCCACCTTTTTTGAGTGGCGGCCATGTTGAATTTATGTAAATGTTGCTAGGTTCATAGTGCTCTACTTATCAAGGCCTTTTATTTGAGACCCATATTGCTGGGTTTGGAAACGAACTATTATCCATTTTTTGAGCGGCGGCCATGTTGAATTTATAGCAATTTTCCTAAGTTCATAATACTCTACTATTTTAGGCTTTTCATTTGATACCCATATTGCTAGGTTTGGAAACGAACTTTTATCCGAGCGGCGGCCATGTTGAATTTATGTCAATGTTGCTAGGTTCATAGTGCTCTACTTATCAAAGCCTTTTATTTGATACCCGTATTGCTGGGTTTGAAAATGAACTTTTATCCATTTTTTGAGCGGCGGCCATGTTTAATTTAGGGCAATTTTCCTTAGTTCATAATGCTCTACTCTTTTAGGCCTTTCAGTTGATACCCATATTGCTAGGTTTGGAAACGAACTATTATTCTTCTTTTTAGCGGCGGCTATGTTGAATTTATGTCAATGTTGCTAGGTTCATAGTGCTCTACTCATCAGGACCTTTCATTTGATACCCATATTGCTGGGTTTGAAAACGAACTTTTATCCTTTTTTTTGCGGCGGCCATGTTGAATTTAGGTCGATTTTCCTAGGCACCTAATGCTCTACTCTTCAAGGCCTTTCATTTGATACCCATATTGCTAGGCTTGGAAACTAACTTTTATCCACCTCTTTTGAGCGGCGGCCATGTTGAATTTATGTCAATATTGTTAGGTTCATAGTGCTCTACTCATCAATGCCTTTCATTTGATACCCATATTGCTAGTTTTGGAAACTAACTTTTATCCACCTTTTTTGAGCGGCGGCCATGTTGAATTTATGTCAATGTTGCTAGGTTCATAGTGCTCTACTCATCAATGCCTTTCATTTGATACCCATATTGCTGGGTTTGGAAGCGAACTTTTATACGTTTTATTTGAGCGGCGGCCATGTTGAATTTAGGGCGATTTTCCTATGTTCATAGTGCTCTACTCATCAAGGCTTTTCATTTGATATGCATATCGCTGGGTTTGGAAACGAACTTTATCGGCAGTCATGTCAAATTAAGTCAACGTGGCTAGGTTCAATGTGTTCTACTCTTTAGATTCTTCGTTCGATATCCATGTTCCTTGGGTGGATCCAAAAAAATGTGATCCGTCATTTTAGACATTAGGATCAAGAGTCCCGTCCCGTCCCTCTACGCGTAACCCAGAACATTGCAGTCAGATATTTTTTTTAATTATTAATATTAATCTATTACTTTTAATAGTTTTAAATGGATGAAAGAGTTTGATTCCTTAGTCCTAATGTAAAAACATATAACACCTTTCAAAATACCTTGAAAAGAGTATCTTCATTTTTCAACATTTCAAATATTTAAAAAATTGTACCGATTTTGTGAAAATTAGTCAAGAATTAAACCAATCTACAAATGGTCACTCGATAAGTATTATCATAAAAAATGCTTTATACATTGGTTGTATGGCTTGATCTTTTTGCCTTACCACCACGGTACGGCATAAGAAAAAGACAATTTTGTTGGCGAAATCCAGTTGGGTACAGCCATTAACAAAAAATATTAAATTTTATTTGTACTATGTGAAACACTTCAGTCCTGCCTTTTAATTTTCGAAATCCAATTACTTAAGATCAGGCTGTATGGCGTAGTTCCATTGCCTTTCCTTCGTGGAAGAAAATACCTTCTCTCTGTACTATGTGACAGACTTATCAAAATAATTTCACGTGCGCCATGTTGTTTTTCTACCTAAAGCCAATTCGAAAATTTTATATGGTATTTTTTCACTAAAAATAAAAAGTGAATTTAAACAAACGAAATTATGCCTGAATGTTCTTCCGGAAAATTCTAAGCATTGTGGTGTAAGCCATATCAAATTCTGTCCAGTAGTTTCGGAGATCTTTCCGGACAAACAGACAAACAAACAAACAAACAAACAAACCAACAAACAAACAATTTTTTTAAAAACTATTCTATCGTGTTCTGCTAATGATTTTAAGGCGACCTGTGTATTTTTTTTCTTAATATTTCGCAATTACAGATTTTTGTACCCCTACGATTTTATTATATATATTGTATGTTTATATATACACGGTTATTTTTTTATCACCCTGGAAAATTTTAGGGACGCTTCAGGACACATCCGATATTATATAAAAAATAAAAAAAATGAAATAAAAAATAAAAAAATCTCTAAAAATGCTGCTCTCAACTAGTGCAGCATTTTTTGTATTTTTTAAAAAATTAATATAAAATTAAGGAGGGGGGTTATTTTTTTTATTTATATTTAAATCATTCTAATACCATGTCGTGAAGCGTCCCTTAAATTTTCCAGGGTGATAAAAAAATAACCGTGTATATATATATATTATAAGATATAAAATATTGTATGTTTCCCAAATATAAATAAAATAAATAAAAATAAAAAATAAAATGATTGCCTTTCTAAGCTCTTTATGGGTAGTCCCTTTCTTCTCCGAATATCGATCGTCCGAAAATCATAATCCCGAACACGCTTGCTATAATCATCACTTTCCATAATGTTCGGGTATACGAAATTGTATACTTGCTATAAAGTCACATGTCCTAAGTGTTATATTGTATAATATTGTTAGTCCGAATGATGGTTTATAATAATTTTGTTAGTCCTAAAACATGTTTAAAAGTTGATTTATCTTGGTTATGTTATCAATATCATAAAGCATAGACTTACTATCAATAAGTTGGGCGGGGGTTACCTAACCGCATCGCTAGCCTGCGATTAGGGGGCGCCTATTCACGTCTGGCTGTCCGTCGACGTGTCTGACGAATGGCCTTAGGGGAGAGCGCAAAGTCGTGTAGATCCCTAAGGCAAGGCTGGTGGACTATCCTTCTCGAGGTTGTCGCCCGTTTTTGTTCTAAAGCCCTCTGCTATAGAAATAACCGAAACCTCCAGCCGCCTCCCCCCCCCCCTCCCCCCCTCCTCCTACACTTTCCAACAGCCTATCCAGACTCATTTCCAATTCCCAAATCCCAAGTCCCTACCGCCAACCATTCCGACGATGAAGGAGATTTTAAAAATTAGTCTATAAAATGAGCGCGAATCCAAGAGAAGATAGACTACCCCAGGAGGGTACCAGAAATGGAGAGTCCCTCCCTGAGCTCGGCTCAGTCTCGGTGGCTGAGACGAGCTCAGGCCGCCCCTCGTATTCTGGGGAGGGGAAGTTTGCGCGATTAACAATCGAATACAGCGGGGGTGCCTATGGCATCTCCAACCAGGGCTCACCGAAAGGCGGGTCCAAGGAGCCACAGAGCTCAAACTCAGGGGGAAGGTCCGACGCTCCTCGCAGTGCGCCGGGCCACGGTGGGAGGGTCACTGAAGGGAACCGTAAGGAGCTCACGGGGTCCTCTCGCCTGACAGGCTCGGCGGCTGTGGGAAAGCCGGGGCTTCTGTCAGTAGGGGAGGTGGGCACTGCGCAGCGTAGGCTCGAGAAATCGGGTCTCGTGTCGAGTGTCTTCACCTCGTACTCCGATTCTGTGAGGGCTGGGGGTGGGGAGGACACGGCTGAGGGGAACACTACAGACCCAGCAGCCGGGCCCTCCAGCGCGCCGGCCATCGCAGAATCGGGAAGGAAGAGGAACAGGAGTGGGTCTGCCAAAGCGCGGGCTCGACTCGCTAGGCAAAAGGCACAGGAGGGGCTGACCGAAAGCGGCCCAGCTCTGAAACGCGGTAGGGAAGCCCTCAGCGATGACTCGCGGGCTGGCGGTCAGGGAGTACCGAAAAGGGCCAAAACCCATGGTTATGGCACCTATCGGGATGCTCTCGAAGCTGTCAGGCTGGCGGTCATCCCTGAGGACTATCCTAACACATACCTGGAGGAGGGGGATCAGGAGAGGCTATTGGAGCTCGTCACGGAGAAATTCATGGCCTCTGATGATCCTCCTCCGCGGTGCTTAATAGACCAGACGGTAGTAACGGGGGTTGTTTTTGTAGACTGCAAAAACAAGCCGTCGGCGGAATGGCTCCTATTAAATGTCCAGGGGATGTGCATAGGAGAAGTTAGGTTGAAGGTAGTAGATGCTGCGGCTGTTCCAAAGCCAGTTAAGATGGCTTGGAAGAGCCGCAACATGAAACTACTGGATACCAAACAGGCCTGCTTGGCGCTTCAGCGGTACAACCCGTCACTGAGGACGGCCGACTGGAAGGTCGTCGACACCAAGGTGGAGGGGAGCCGGATACGTGGGATCGTCCTCATGGACGGGGGGTCCGCTGAAGTAATCAAGGAGGCAGGGTACATCCTGGAAGGGTGCTTCGAGCTGTGCTCGTTTAAGTTGCTCACGGAAGCACCGGACAGCGGCGACGGGCATGGCCGGGGCAATTCGGGGCCAAATAAGGCTGGGGCTGGTCCCAGTGAAGGGGCTAGTAGCAGCGAAGCTAGGGGTGAGGCTGATCCTAGCAGCCAGGCTGGTGTCAGCGAAGTAGGGGCTGAGACGGGAAGGTCGGGCGAGGCGCATGGGGATGGCGAGGGCGACATGGCGTGTCTGCCCCTGTCGCAGGCATCGACAGGGACAGACGACATCATGGCTGACCTGAACCAGCTCTGTGTCGGTTCGCCGGGCCATCTATCGCCTTAGCCCAAGAAAACAGCTACAACCTACACACCCATCGAAACATCAAGATGGAGGGACTCAGGTTTGTACAGATCAACCTACACCACAGTAAGGCTGCTACAGCCATTATGGCCAAACAGCTTAAAGAGAATAAATATGACATAGCTCTGATACAGGAACCTTACATTTATAAAGGTTTAGTTAGGGGACTAGATAATACCGGGGGGGTAATACATTATTACTGCCCAACTAATGACACAAGGACATGCATTTATGTGAGGGAAGGCATTGCTGCTAAACCCTTGCGTTCGCTATGTTACAGGGATCTGACTACACTGCAGATCAAGACGGAGGGAGGGAACCCTGGTGAAAGTGTTGTAATTTCCTCAGCATACCTATCCTATGAGGATAAGGCGCCAGTCTCTGTACACCTGAGGAGACTGACGGAGATGCATGGGCAAAAGAAACTCATCATTGCCTTAGACGCTAACGCACACCACGTCGTGTGGGGCAGCACTGACACAAACAAACGAGGTGAAGACATACTGGAATATCTGGTAAGTTCATCTTTATATCTACTCAATAGAGGAACGGCTCCTACTTTTGTTAACAAGAATAGGGCACAGGTAATTGATGTGACGATTGCGACTAAACAAGCGTTATCATTAATCGACAACTGGCATGTATCAACTGAGGTATCACTCTCCGATCACAACTACATATGCTTTAAGTATAGGACTAACATAGAACTAGGCTCTATACTAAGGAGAAATCCTAGGAATACCAACTGGGATTTATTTAGAAAGGACTTACAGTCAGAATTAGGAGTAACTACTCATAGGTTGAATTCAATTCCAGAACTAGATATGGAAGCTAAGCGAATCAACAAAAGTCTTATAGATGCTTGGACACGCAACTGTCCAGAAAAGGTGTTAAAGGTTAGGAAGGTTCAATGGTGGACACAGGAACTGACCAAACTTAGGAGGGAAACGAGAAAGGCGTTCAACGAGGCGAAACGTAAAAATGACTACTCGGAATACGCAAAAAAGCTTACTACATATAACAATGAAGTAAGGAAGGCTAAGCGCATGTCGTGGCGTGGCTTCTGTGAATCAATAGAAACAATGCCCGTGGGCATGCGCCTTAGCAAAGCTATGTCTAAAACCAAAGCCAATCCACTCACGGCTGTGAGAGATGAAAATGGGAGATTGACGGAAACAGGGAGTGAAGCACTAGCTGTTATGTTTGATACACACTTCCCTGGTTCTAAGGTTATTAACTCTAGTGCAGACCAACAGATTCATAGGGAAAAGTTGGGAACCCAAACCACGAAAGACAACTGGACGTCTGCAAAAATGGTAGTAACAGAAGAAAGGGTCCGATGGGCAATACAAAAATTTCAACCTTACAAATTACCTGGCCCTGATGGGATTTATCCCGCGTTACTACAACAAGGAGAATCTGTACTTGTCCCCATTCTATGCAGGCTCTTCAGAGCATGCATAGCATTTGGCTACATACCAGTAGCGTGCACACATATAAACGTAAGCTTTATACCGAAACCGGGCAAAGCTGACTATGAACAGCCAAAGGCATTTAGGCCGATAAGTCTCTCATCTTTTCTAATGAAATCGATGGAGAAACTCATCGACAGATTTATCCGGGACGGCCCGCTTAGAAAACGGCCCCTACATGCAATGCAATGTGCCTATCAAGCAGGCAAGTCAACTGAGACTGCCTTACACTATGTTGTTAGCAGGATCGAAAAGGCACTGGATTCAAGGGAAGTATGCTTAGGCGCCTTTCTCGATGTAGAGGGTGCCTTTGACAAAACTACATTTGAGTCCATTAGCAGAGCGGCAAGACAGCATGGCATCAATGACACCATTATAAGATGGATAAATTGTATGTTAGAGAGCAGAGTTATATCTGCAAGCATATTAGGCCATACAATGAGCATCATGACAACCAAAGGTTCTCTCTCCGATACTGTGGTGCTTAGTGATTGACCCATTGATCGAAGAACTGAACAAAGGCCCACTGAACACGGTGGGTTATGCTGATGACATAGTCATTATGGTTAATGGCAAGGTGCCAAGTGTGGTAGCCAGCTTAATGCAGGGGGCGCTACTAAAGGTCGAAGACTGGTGCAAGGAGACACGCCTTAGCATCAATCCGAAAAAAACAGTGATCATACCGTTCACAAGAAAGAGGAAACTCAATAACATGAGACATTTAAAACTCTACGGCAATGAGATATCATGGTCCACAAAAGTCAAATACCTAGGAGTTACCCTAGATAAAGGACTTACGTGGAAGGAACATGTAGACCTCACTATTGATAAATCCATAAGGACTTTTAACATGTGTCGATCTACTTTCGGTAAAACCTGGGGTCTCAAACCCAAGATACTCTACTGGATTTATAATATAATGATACTGCCGGGCATAACTTATGGCAGTATTGTCTGGTGGCCAAGAACAAATCTGGTCACATGCAGGGAAGTACTAAATAGATTCCAAAGACTAGCCTGCATGGCTATAACGGGGGCCTTCAAAACAACTCTTTCGGCGGCCCTGGAGAGATTTTTAGACCTTGAGCCACTGCACAGCGCCATACGAAGAGAGGCTATGAGAGCACTCTACAGGCTCAGAACTTTAGGCCTATGGAGCGTGAACAGGCCTCTATCAAGACACACGGCATTTAAGGCTGAAGAAAAGCATCTGTTGCTGGAAATGACCAGCGACAGAATGATACCTAAATACGTATTTAGGCGACTCTTCCAAGTACACATCCCAACAAGGGAGGAATGGGATAAGGGGCTGGCTCCCCCCCAGGGAAACAGCATGATTTGGTACACAGACGGATCAAAGATGAAATCTGGTACAGGAGCAGGAATATACTGCAATAAAACTGAGATTTCAATCGGCATGGGCAAGCTGGCTACTGTGTTTCAAGCTGAAACATACGCCATCCTTGTCTGTGCACAGGAGAATCTAGACAAAGGTCGCAAAGGCCTTAACATCTATATTCTCAGTGACAGCCAAGCGACTCTCAAAGCGCTTCTGTCATATAAGGTGGAATCCAAACTAGTGATTAACACAATTGAAGCACTAAACAAACTAGGTAAAGACAACACTGTACAGCTAGTCTGGATTCCAGGCCATAAGGGTTTCGATGGTAACGAAAAGGCTGACTGTCTGGCAAGAAAGGGATCGGAAACACAATTTGTAGGGCCGGTACCGTTTGTCGGAATCACCGCAAAAGCAGTCAGTACAGGCCTAAGAGCTCAATCTCAAAGGAGGCACCAGGAAGAATGGGCCAAACAGAATGGAATGAAACACGCCAAGCTCTTTATGGGCATGGACAACTGGCTCAAATTTACATTGAGCTCTAGCAGATCCCAGACCCGCCTAATGCTCGGTGCTCTCACCGGACATTTTGGCACTAGGATAATGCTAACCAGGATGGGACTTGCTAGTTCCAAAATCTGCAGGGCCTGCAAGGATAAAGAGGAAAGCATGGAACATTTGCTGTGCCATTGCGATGCTCTAGCAGGAGGCAAATGCTGACGGGGATTGGTTATCCAAAACCGGAAGATTACAGGGCCATGCCACCAAAGGACATCATCAAGGTCATGGCCACGATGAACTGGACCGATGGTGGCGATGGCATTAGGGACTAACACACGGGGAAGCACAATAGATCCAGAGTGGGTCGAAGTGCGAAGGCTTATAACTTGGGCCACCCCACTTCTAAGATAAGATAAGATACTATCAATAATAACAATTTGAATTAAAATGTTGTCTTATGAACCTTAACAATCATTACGTTTTCAAATTCAGTGACAGAAATATATCGCTGTAAAACCGACACCACGTAGTCTTGTCTGCCCTACCCCTAGTGTTATATAAACCCGCGTAGGCGCGGAGGGGCGAAGCGGCCCGCGAGCTGAGGAGCAGGTGGTTTTAACGACCGCCGCCGCGGCTGAGGCTGGCCAGCGCAGCCGCAGCTGCGGTGGTGGGCGAAAACCATCTGCGACGATAAGGTCACGTGGGACCGCCGGAGCCGTGACAGAAGCCATGCATGCTGCATGCTGCTTGCTTGCATGCTTTAAGCTTGCTTGCATGCTGCATGCTTGCTTGAATGCTGCATGCTTGCTTGCATGCTTGCTTGCATGCTGCATGCTTGCTTGCATGACATCAAGTTACTGTTTTTAAACGTATGCATGGACTTGGTAATACATATAATGAAAGAACTTTATATTTGTGGTGGTGACTTATGACTATTATAGAAAAGGTTTTTAGGAATTTTAAATATTATAGATTGTGATATTTATAGCAAAAAAAATTAGGTCATATTATATTTAGAGATTTCGGTTTTCGGGCAAGTGATATTATGAGAAATTAAGTTAGGGGTGCTTATTATTCGGACATATGATGATTATGTCAAAAAACATTATGACACGTTAGATTATGGATAAAAAAAATATAAGACAAAATAGAGAAACCTTTTCATTATGAAGACAGATTAGCTGTTAATAATAATGCTCACCTACTTACACTTAGAAATTACGCATTAATTAAATAATTAAATTACAGTCATTAATTCGTTCATCGTTCTCCTCATACCTTTTTTGCCATCAGTAAACAATGTTTCTGTGTGCGCACTTAATCATCAACCTGGACTCAAGACCTAAAACTATGCCCTCAATACAGTACTGGGCACTAGGCGATGCGGAGTGTCACCTGATGCTCACACATGTTTCGTCACTAGATCTATTTGTCATTTAAAGTACTTCATACTTCACTCGTATTTTGTTAGTACGATTGCAAGCATACACTACTAGGTAAATATGTTTATTATTACTTGTAACGATGATTCTCACGCTTTATAGTAAAACAACTTATTAAAAAATGACATATTAATTTAATTTAAGGCTCTCCAAAAAATATTTCAAATTGCAATGGGCAATATAGTGGTAAGAACTTACATTGATAAGACATGCGGAATTCGAAAGGGCATACTTACTTATGATATTATTCAGACAAAATACTATTAAATTCTGATCTGTGAAGACTTTGCTTTATCTATATTTCCATACTAATACTAGCTTTTGTCTGCAGCTTCGTACGCGTGTAGTTTGTACGATTATACGCATCACCAAAAAAGATTAATAATAATAATAATAATAATAAACTCTTTATGGCACAAATAATACACGTTACAAAAGAAACAAACTTAAAAAGGAAGAAATGTACAAGTAGGCGGCCTTATTGCTATAAAGCAATCTCTTCCAGGCAACCTTAAGACTGGAAAATGGGAAAGGGATAACCAAGGGGAAGGGTGCAGAAATAGGAATAAAAAAACCGATTGTGTCATAGGGAAGGAAATTACATAACAATAAGCGGCTAAGGATTTATAGATAGAAAGTGACTACGAACTTGGGATTATTGCAAATCACTCCAGATACGCTCGAAAAACAAGGTCAAGCTTAATTTAAATACAAAAAAAAAACAACATATGCATACTGCCCTTTAAAAAGTAGGAAATTGTGTGCAATTTGTGCAAGTGTGGAAATTGGAAAAAGTACGCATTGTCGACCGAGAATATAGGTACTCTTGAAGAGATGAACAAGTTTTCATCAAATATAGCTAAAGTCTCGAGGACTTAAATACACCCCGAATAAACTTTCAACTTTATTGTTTTCTCATTACTTTATCAAACAAAGTACATGTTACTCGTTGTTAATAATAGCCGCGTATGAACATTTTTTTGTAGATTTCTTGAAAATTGGTAAGAAATTGGAAAAGTTATAAGTATATGTTATGTATTATATTCTTTTTCTTATTAATTAACTTATTAACTTTCAACAATAAACAAAAAAATAACTCGAGTAAACAAATCGGTTGTATCGACGTGATTCTTTTGTCTTACTACGGAAAGATATAAAAAAATGAATTTTCACGAGAGTTTACCACACGTGACAATAAAGTATGTAACAGATTTGACAAAAGAATGTAACACCCGCCATGTTGTTTTACTTCATTGGCCTCTCAGCTTTCTGTGGGAATTTTGAAAAACCCTACCCTAGTGGGCACCTACATAAGCCAACGAACTCCTGTAGACCTACTCCCGAACCAATTCCAATCGATCGACATTGAGATTGTACGCTCGAGTTTCCAAATTGGTGCCAAATTGGACCAGTCTTGCGCAGATTTTGAATGAACCAAACTCAGTGCTATTAAATTTTTTCAAGATACGGATCCAACTTGTTGCTAGTGTTGCTTAATAAGCGTATAGAAATCACAATCCCAATCCAAATCCCAATCGATCGATCGGAACTGATTTGAGAGTAAGCCTACTGTACGCTCAAGTAGATTGGACTCTACCAAGACTCTACGTTGAAATGCCAGTCTTTGGCGATGACTGACTGATACAGATTATAAGGTTTCTTTTTATAATCTGTATCAGTCAGTCATCACATCAGATTCTTTTTATTTTTAATGAAAAAACTCAAAAATTACTGGGCCGATTTTGAAAATTCTATCACAGATTGAATGCTACATAATCAGTTATCACTGAGAAACATCGTCTCTTCATCGATTTTCCTAGGAGAAAAATGAGAAATAATGCAAGCAAAGCTGCGAGCGGAAAGGTAGTATATATATTAGATACTGTAGATAAACTTCATTATGGCCGCAAATTTTGACCTTAGTGAAAATATCACGGTTTCCGAGATATTTATTGTTTTTGTAGTTTTCGAAAATTTTCAAGTCCGATTAATTTTTATAGTTCCATTTCTACAAATGAAGAGGATTTCGTTTTTTTCAATTCACAAGCGATAGTTCAGCTATCAGAAACAAAGACTACAGAAACGACTTACTTACCAGAAACAAACTAGAGTAATAAAGTATTTAAAGCGCGCGCAAATAAATATCTAATAAAACTGAAAACTTCAAACTCTTGTAACTCAGTTCAGACTGAGTTTAGAGGTATACGTAGAGGTATACATACATGTCATAGTGAGTTTGGTTCATTACACTATTCTGTACTAGAAAATCCATGTTTGGTTGATGGCCGCCCGAAGAAAAAAAGACGCCACCTCTCATACAAAATCCGGCATGGTTCTTTGTATAAGATTGTTTCGGTCTCCTTTAAAAAATAAATATATGTATATAATGTTCAGTATGTTGTAAAAGTACAACGCTAGAAAGTTATCATATATTTTTTTCAAATTAACTCATTCTCCAAAAAATATTTTAGAAAAAATGAAAACCGACTTAATAGCACTTATAAGTGGGTTTTGATTTTTATATTTTTTGTGAATTTAATATCAGCTCATCAAATCAACTTTAAGTAATACAAGTAAGAGTCAATACCTACTTGATCCGTAACATTTGAAGAACAGCATCAAGAGATAAAGAGATAAAGAGTACTAGACGCAAATATCTGAATAGCTTTAGATAAAATGTGAAATAAATGTGGGTGACTATAAAATTTGAGAGTTTTTCACGATTTACCTGGGATCCCATCATCAGATCCTGACTTTGGTGATATTGGGACCATCGCAGGAATATACTCCTACGAATACTAAATGAATTTTGAATATCGGTCCACAATGTGTGGAGTAATAGCGTAACATACACACAAAAGCTTTCCTTTTTCGAAATAGGTTATAAATAGAGATAAGTTTTCTTTTTCTCTCCAAGATCCTAAATAGTTTTACTATGTATGACCAAGACAAGTGTATGAAATATCTAGATATTATGTTGATAATGATAATAAGATGTCATCAAGGTATGCTGACGGTATAGCAGAATAAATAAGGTTATAGGATAGTGTCTCTTTTTATAGAGGCTAAAATAATTATAAACAAATAAAACACGAAACAACACAGATAGAAGGCGACCAAACGTCCATAATTTCGGCCATATTGCATAAACTCTTGACCACGTCAGTAGCATCATGGTGTCTTTGACAGCTGCACGTTGTAAATTACGGTAACACCGCCGCGTCTGCTTTGAATAGCCTCTCGGGTCCTCTTGTCCGGACATCATTGGACAGCTCGAAATCATTTTTAACGCACGCTTCCAATAGGCTGAGTTATCAAGTGGTTTCCGATTTTACTTATCAACAAAACTGTACCGTACCTCTAAGATAGGTATCAAATCCATGAGTCTGCGACTTACTTCAAAATATTAAAACTCCACTTACTTATAAGAGTTTCCGAATGAAAATGTGACATGACAATATTATAACCAATATATTCTGTATTTGATAAGATAATACCAATTTTTTCGCTCTAAAATCTAATATAAGCTTATACTCTATTCTATACAATAGTATCGAATAATGATTTTCGCCGAATTTCTCGTTTATTCGGTCCCCTACAAGTGCATATAAAAGCCATAAGTAGGGCTTAACAAAATGGACTATTGTTACGTTACTTTCGGGCTTTAACGCGCGCCCATACAAACTGCGTGAGTAATAGGCGCCTTTAGCACAGCTAGGGTTGTCACAGGACGTGTTGTGAATTTTCTAGGCTAAATACCGAGTAAGCCGCACTGAGAGCACCTACCTATTCTGCCTCTATCACATCACGGCATCGGGTGACCCACACACAAGCCTACTGGTATTCGAGTCACAACTTCTCTTCGCAAAAATACCATCATATTATGCTTTATTAATATTTATACAAGACGATAATAAGTGATTGCATCTGTGCCCTTTTTAGGTTCATAGTTAAAAAAAATATGCGGTGATTGTTTTTAAAATTTAACTGTCGTTTAACTTCAACCTGGTTGTTATCTTTATGAATGAATGGACATCTTTATTACATAAAAAATAAATTTAAAATAAACAAATGCGGTCTTATATAAGCGGCAATCTCTACCAGGCAACCTGTTTGTAGAGAAAAATGAACTTAAAACTCTTGTATGACGGGTCAAAAAACCAATAATATACTTATTGTATGTACTTAAATCATAAATCAATAACTATACACTACATATACTTACAGATACATACTAAATAATATCATTCTTAAACTACGTAAATATACTAAAATAATAGTACCTACATTACGATATGTGCGTTATGGTATACTTTGGTGTATAAATAACCAATAATATTGGTTATTAATATTGTGTATCATCAATAATACTAAAGAATGGTATGAAAATAAACGTATATATTTATCATATTTTAAGTAATAGAGTTTATTTATCAACAAAAATATTTACCTATTGTTTTTAAGACTGCTGATTTTAATAAATATCACTATATCGCAAATAGTGAGGTTATAGATTATCACCGCACTATCTGCGTTAGGTATAACAAACGCGTGTTCTATGAGCTGCTGTATGTACCTAAAACCCGTGAAAATCTATCCACTTTACGACCAAGTGTGTTGAAATAGTACATTGTTACCCTAGGCGTGAAAGTAACCTATTTAGTTCCGTAACGGGGATTGGCGCCCGAGCGTAGAGAGGGCGCCTATAGTTCGAGGGACTAAATAAGTCTTTAACCCGAGGTAAACACTGTGCTTTTCATTACGAATACAAGGAAACAAAAAATAAAAACATGAATCAGCAAAAGAACATAATCAGTAAATTTAATTTTAATAAATCAACAACTTCTGCTTTTGCCTCTTCTCTTATGTATGAAATTACTGCTATACGGAAGAATAAACAATCAAAAATTCGAAAAAATAAATGATGATCGGATTGCCGCTTTCCCGCTTATTTTGTTTTTTTCTGTGGCTGACCATTATTCGGCCATTATTTTTTATCATTAAAAAAATGGTTATTTTCCATCTAAGACGTCAAGGACAATTTCTTGGCACATGTCGTATTTTCTATACAGGGTGGTGGTGCCCAAAGTAGACACCACCACGTCGGCGTTTCGCCGAATGATGCTTTGATTGCTGAATCCAAAAACCGATACAGATAATGTTTACCTTGTCTCCGTTCAGTCTGCGTATGTAGCCGGTGGACTTCCTGAGCTAGCTCGAAGGAAGTCGCGGAAGTTCTGCGGTGGATCCACCGGTGGAGACCGGAGCACTACAAATGCCTATTAGGCCACCACGGCTCACACACGCGACGATAACTTTTGCACAACACAAAGCGGGCTTTCGCACCCCGATATTAGGTGCGCCGCGCAAAACACAATGTTAGATGCTTAAATATTGTGTATTATATTTTATTGATGCCCGGTCCTAACCTCTTTTCAATGTCATTCTGTATTCGACTCGACTCAACTGACATGTCACATGCGGCCGGCCGCCACAGACTATAATGCTGTGTTGCCACTCGCTCTTCCTCGAGCGTGAACATCCCCCCGCTCCGGACAGTCCCGGACTGTCCGCCAAATCAGTCTAAGGGGAGGCGATAAAGAGTAGCGACCGCGCGCTTCAAAACAGAATCCCCAACTAGGACCTCGGCAAACCTGGGCACACCATCAGACCCTAGGGTAAGTTGGACAATGCGTCCGCGACGCCAACGTAAGGGTGGCAGGTTTGGGTCCTTCACTAACACGAGGTCTCCAACCCTCGGTGGGTTTGTCTTATCTGACCACTTAACGCGCTGTTGCAAAATGTGTAAATATTCAAGGTGCCAGCGGCGCCAGAAGCTCTGGGTAAGCTGCTGGAGCAACTCAAACCGCGAAAGGCGTCCTGGATTGACATCTCTATAAGGATACTCGGGCAGGGCGTTAAGTGGTCTGCCTATCAAGAAATGGCCCGGCGTGAGGGCCTGCAAATCGTTCGCGTCGGTAGACAACGGACATAACGGACGCGAGTTGAGAACCGCCTCAATTTTATGAAACACTGTCGCGAGTTCCTCGAACATGAGAATAGTCTCCCCAATAACGCGGCGAAGGTGAGTCTTGGCGGCCTTTACAACAGATTCAAAAATCCCTCCCCAGTGAGGGCAAGACGGCGGGGAGTATCGCCATGTTACCCCCCTACGGGAGAGTGTGGATCCGATCTCAATATTATTTTTATCTAAAAATTCACAAACTTCTCTTATATGTCTATCAGTGCCCTTGAAGTTCGTCCCACAATCGGACCGAATTAGAGAAGGCAGTCCCCGGCGGGAGACAAATCTGTCTAACGCTGCTAAGAAAGCGTCCATGGTGAGTGCACTCACCACCTCCAAATGAACGGCTTTAGTGGCCAAACAAACAAACACACACAAGTAAGCCTTTTCAGTCTTAGCATTACGGAGTCGCGACGTTTTTATAGTGAACGGTCCCGCGAAATCAGTTCCAACTCCTAAGAAGGTCATCGATTCATTCACACGATCAGCAGGCAAATCACCCATTTGGGGCTGCATCGTCTCGGGGCGTAAACGATAGCAGGGCAGACATCGAAAGATAACAGATCGGATAATTCTTCGCGCTGACAAAATCCAAAACTCCCGTTGGAGGAGCGCGGTCAATGCATTACATCCGGCATGAGCATTCTTCACATGGCGATCAATGATCAACAATCGCACCAATGGTCCGTCCTTGGGGAGCAACAGGGGGTGACGTGATCTATAAGGCAAGTTAGCGTGCCTTAATCGGCCTCCTACACGCAACAATCCCTTATCATCCAGAAAGGGAGTCAAACGCACCAAGGGTCCCTTCAATTTGGACGTCCCGGTACGGAAAATCTTAAGTTCCGGTTCAAACGCTCTAGACTGGGTCATACGCACCCAATGCAAAAGAGCATCTTGGCGCTCCTGCGGAGAGAGGACCGGACACAAATCTTTGTCCTGAGGCCGTCGACAATTTTGAATAAATCTTCTTATCCAAGCGGTCACGCCGAGCAACTTGTCCAGAGAACTGTAGCGGTCTAATAAAAATTCCCGCTCTGGAGCCGCCATAGTCTCGACAGCGTGAACACGCAAGCCCGGATTTGGTGCCTTCACCACAGCTGGTGTGGAAGGCCAAGACGGCTGTAACAACCATTCGGGACCCCACCACAGAGTGTGGTCAATAAGCTGAGGGGCTTCGCTGCCACGTGACGCACAGTCAGCAGGGTTTATTTCACCTGGCACGTGGCGCCAAATCAGCGGGGCCTTCGAGGCCTGTATTTGGGATACCCGATTAGCCACAAATACCTCCAGGGAGTGGACGGAGTTTTTAATCCAACACAGGACAACCTGACTGTCGGACCAAGCAAAGAGCGACTCAAAGTCCACACTACGTCCCAGGGTGTCAACAACGTGGTTCATCAAACGAACCAGAAGAGTAGCTCCAGACAATTCTAACTTCGGAATCGTTAATCGAGTCCGAAGTGGAGCAACCTTACTTTTAGCAATTAACAAGTGGAGCTTTACAGATCCTCTATCATCGACTGTCCGGATATATACGACGGCTGCGTATCCACTCTCAGACGCGTCACAAAAGCCATGAAGGCTGGCCGTAAACCGTCCCTTAGGCAGTATATGTCTAGGGATACTAACACGGTTAATGTCGGGGAGAGACGACATGAAGGACTCCCAATCTCGCAGCAAACGGCCCGAGAGGGGCTCATCCCACGACACTTCGGCTGACCAAAGTTCCTGTAGGAAGCACTTCATCCAAAACCCTACGGGACTAATCCAGCCATTTGGGTCAAAGGTACGAGCTACTGTAGACAAAACCAACCGTTTCGTCCAGACCTTGGGGCTTGGCAGCTCCAATCGATAGGTGAACGTGTCCTGGACAGGTCTGTATTGCACTCCCAAAACAGACAGTAAATCTGGAGTGTTGGCATTCTCAAAAATATGAGGCTCCTGCTGGTGGTCGTCTGGCAAGTCACACAAAAGCTGAGGTGAGTTGGACATCCATTTCCTCAGTTCATAACCACCAGCCCCGAGAAGAGCAATTAGTTCATCTCGCAAAATCAAGGCTTCCTCGACACTAGAGGAGCCCGTACAAATATCATCAACAAATGCATTCTCCTTGAGAACCAAGGATGCGCGAGGGTATCGTAACCGCTCACGTTCAGCGAGTTCGACAAGTGAGCGAATTGCCACAAAGGGGCTCGAACGCAAACCGTATGTATTGGTGTTCAGCTCGTAGACCAGCATGGGATCTCTGGGATCCTCCCTCCATAATATGAGCTGATATCGTCTATCGTCCGGGTGAATCACAGTCTGCCTAAACATCATCCGGATATCGGTCACAAAGACGACGGCATGGCGACGGAAGTTGGTCAATACATCGCCCACCTCGTGGTGCAACTTCGGTCCAGCATGCAGACATTGATTCAGCGAAACTCCGGTAGACGTAGGAGCTGACCCATCAAAAACAACGCGTATCTTCCCGGTGGAAGGTTTCAAAACCGCGTGGTGAGGAAGAAAATTATGTTCCTCGTTTCGCCAGTCCAGTCGCGAGACCGACATGTGCCCCAGTTGCTCATATTCTCGCATGAAGTCGACATACTTCTGTTTGAAGTCGGAGTTCCTACTCATACGACGCTCCATGGACAGCAGTCGCTTCTCGGCCAACGGCCGGGAGCTGCCAAGTGAGGGGCGAACTGATAAAAAGGGCAAACGAGTGATCAGCCGTCCCGAGTGAAGGCGACCTGTATTGTTCTGGTAGAACAACTCACACTCCTCGTCCAAGGGGTTCACTCGCTTCACGGTAGGTGGCTCTTCCACCTCCCAAAACCGTTAAAGGACATCCGATAAGGTGGAGCTAACAGTTATGTAACTGTCCACCGATGGAGATGGTGGGTTATGCCTAACTGGTCCCATCATTACAAACCCAAGCGATGTAGATAAGGCTACCAGCCCACCCTTCTGTAACTCTCTCCTCTTCCCACAATACACGCGGCCTAGAACATCGGCACCGAGCAATAAGTGAATCGGACCGGTTCGGTGGAAGGAAGGGTCAGCCAAGGTCAATCCTGATGTCGCATCAACGACAGCGCGCGAAACGTGCTGTTGCGGAAGCTGACCAACAACCTTCTCATAAACAATCGCGGTCGCGCCAATTTTGGGCGCTGAAGAGAAGTGGGTGGAGAAGGAGAACAAAACCTGACCGATCGGATCCGGGATCCGCAGGTCTCCGATTCCTCGTACCGATTCAAGGTATGGAGATGTGTTCAAACTCAACTGCCGGACCAGCCAGCTGGAGGCAATGCAACCCTGAGCTCCCGTATCCAAAAGGGCGCGAACTAAAACAAAGGTGCCCCTCGGGCCCCACACCTGTACGGAGGCTGTTGGTAACAGCACCTGCTCCTGTGGGGGGGTTGCAGCCGACAGTTGGTTTAATGGAAATCCTCCCGCATTCCCCGCAACGGGGGGGAAGGGGGGTTCAAGGAAAAATGCGTGCGCGGCGGAGGAATAGGGCGCTCAAGGCGCTCGAGCGGGTCCCAATCCGGCACGTACACACCCCGACCAAAGCTGCATCGGGGGGCCGGGCGGTGCCCATGATGGGCGAAAGTTGGGGGAGCCCGTGACAACCGGGGTCTCTCCATCAGAGGGGGAGAGAAGCGTAGCGGCTCCCGACGCGGCTCCCTAATAACCGCGGCCCAATCCCGCGGTGGCGCCTCATAAGCGGCGCGTCGATCCCCCCCGCCCGTAGGGGGGGGTGGGGCGCCCAATCCTCTCACTGGAGGGGGGGCGCCTGTCCAATCTCCGCGGAGGGGTGGCACGCCCCTCCGATCTCCTCGGAGATGTGGGTGACCTACGAGGGCCCCCGCCCGTGTGCGAGTCCCTCTCTCACACCACCTCACGAGTGTCTTTATTATTAAAGCACAAGAGGGGGTGATGGGCCCCTCCACAACAGTGACAATCTCGTGGGTGGGGGCAAGCCGATGCCATATGAGCCCCCAGGCAGCGGTAGCACCAATTCCGCTGCTTGGCCATATTCCTACGCCCCTCGGTGCGTAGGCCAACAAATTTGGGACAGGCCGGCAAACGATGGCCATCCCGCTTGCAACACTTGCAAGGCCTCAGCCTCTCCCCGTGTGGAGAGTTCTGCCGCACTGCAGTATACTGCTTGTACGGGCGGCGCTCTCTCCGTGGCGCTGCCCGGGTCGCCTCAAAGCGGCCTGTACTCGGTCCCGGTATAGGAACCAGATCCAAGTGGTCCGTCATCCGACACTCATCCTCCAAAAATCTGAGGAGATCCGAGAAGGGGGGGAGGTACGAGGCACTATTGCCCCCGTATCTTTGTTCAAAGCGCCCCTTCATCTCCATGGGAAGCTTATTGAGGATGAGGTGGAGCAATATGAAGGACCACTGGTCCACCGGTAGGTCAAGTCGTTTGAGCGCGTTAATAGCGCTTAGCAGCGGGTTCAAAATCTCCTTCCTTAATGAGGAGACCCGCGATATGCGTGGCAGCCCTAAAATGGCAGCCACATGTGTGTCCGCTAGCAAGCGAACATTCTGATACCGGGCGGTCAACAACGCCCTTGCAATATCATAACTGTCATCATTGACAGGTCGATGCTGGACAAGTACACCAGCCTCTCCACGTAAGGCAGAGAGCAAATAGGCCAATTTCTGGCTAGGGAACAGGTCGTCCCTCGAGTGGACCAGGCTATCAAAGAGGTTAATGAACCCCATCCAAGCAGCCAAGTTCCCATCAAAGGTTGGGATGTCCAAAGTGGGCAGTCTGCCCAGCAAGCCGGCCGGGGTAGGCTTGACCTCCCCGGTCGTGCACGACTCACCCCTCCGGGCGAATAGGATAGCCTGAGCCTTGTTTATGATCACATCCGCCTGTTCAAAACATTGATCATAATCGGCATTAAATTGGTCGACTGCCCGCAACTCAGCGGCACCCTCGGCTGGGTGGTCGAGCAGATATTGTTGATGAGCAACGAAAAGCTGCTCCAATTCCTTCAAGCGAGCAGGTACTCCCTCATGCCGAATTAACAAGGCCTGTTCTCGGTCTGGTCGGTCTACCAAAGCGACGGCACTAGCAAACCATCTCAAAATCTTTTGTGCACCCGCGCGGGCACCACTAAGCGGGCTGACTGGCGGGACCATTTTGCACCAAAATTAACAAACACTATAATAATACACGGACAAACAGACCGACAACCGCAGACAATAAAACAGATCGGGAGGAACTTCAAAGGCAGAACAAAATATATAAACAAACCAAAATCAAGTGTAAATGCTAGAACTTAACTAGAACAACAAAGGCATTTAACAACAGAATTTTTCAAACAAATTAAATTCAAGTATTAAGTCAATAACTTAACAAACATAATATTCAAAGGCAAACAAAACAAAATCAAATGTAAATGCTAAAACTTAACACAGCAAAATAGTGTATTACAACAACAGCAAAGTCATTTAGCAGCAAAATTTTTCAACAAATTAAATTCAAGTATAAGTTTACAACTTAACAAACAAAATATTCAAGGGCAAAACAAAGATATGAAAAAACAAACCAAAATCAAATATAGGTAAATGCTAGAACTTAACTAGAACAACAAAGGCATTTAACCCCAATTTTTCATATACAATGACAATGACAACTAGTTAGGGAGATCGGTCCACAAATGAGATTGTAGTCGGTTTAAAATCAGCAATCAAAAACCAATTAATATGTATTGCCCATTTGGACAACCAACAAGATTACAATATTAATTGTACAATACTAATCAACCACTCAAATCTAAAAACCACGCTCTGCTACCAAGAGATGGTGGTGCCCAAAGTAGACACCACCACGTCGGCGTTTCGCCGAATGATGCTTTGATTGCTGAATCCAAAAACCGATACAGATAATGTTTACCTTGTCTCCGTTCAGTCTGCGTATGTAGCCGGTGGACTTCCTGAGCTAGCTCGAAGGAAGTCGCGGCTCCTGAAGTTCTGCGGTGGATCCACCGGTGGAGACCGGAGCACTACAAATGCCTATTAGGCCACCACGGCTCACACACGCGACGATAACTTTTGCACAACACAAAGCGGGCTTTCGCACCCCGATATTAGGTGCGCCGCGCAAAACACAATGTTAGATGCTTAAACTAAAAAAATTGTTGTCTGTGGTGATTTTAATATAAATATTTTAGTGGAATCACAATTATGTAGTAGATTTATTAACTTATTTAAATCATTTAATCTGAATCATGTTTTTCAAGAGCCAACCCGAATTACAGCTACATCCGCTACTTGTTTAGACAACATTTTCTGTAACTGTGATGTACAAGATAACTTTATTATTAATTGTATAAACTCTGACCATAGTGGGCAATTAGCTTCGTTTGAACACCATCATGTTTGTTCTGAACGTGAGATTACTTGTAGACCCATAACAAAACGCGGTATAGAAAAATTTAAAAGAAATGTTGTTAATCAAATTGCAGATTCATCAACCGAGAGGAGCAACGCGAATAATCTTTATAATAATTTATTTAATGTAGTTAAAGATGAATGTAACAATATATTTAAAAAAAAAGTAATTAAAATCAAACATGAGAGAAAGAAATTTAGTGATTGGGCGACGCCAGGCATATACAAAAGCCGTAGGAAATTATTTGAACTTTATGCTTTAAAAGTAAACTCCAGTGATCCCGCTTTCATAGATTATGTAAGAAATTATTCTAAAACATTTAAGAAAGTGTGCATGTCTGCAAAAGCGATGTACATAAGTAATAAAATTAGCTTATCAAAAAACAAAGTAAAGACCACCTGGAACATCATTAACCAGGAAACAGGGAAACCCAAAAGCCGTGTAAATTCTTTCTCACTAGAAGTTAATAATAAAGCAATAAAATCAGATATTGCAGTTGCAAATGCGTTTGAAGATTTCTTCTACCATATACCTATAGAAACTACAAGTAGTCTCAACTCGTGCCCCAATGCGGCTGTAGCCCTCTTAGAACAAAGTGTAGAGAAGTGCAGCATAGGCTTCAACTTTGGTCACATTGACGCCGACACTATTCTAAAAACATTCCGCATGATCAGTACCAAAAAAACTGAAGATCTTTGGGGTATTTCGACCCACTTAATCAAATCTATAATAAAAGAACTTGCTCCGCAACTAGCGTTCATTTTCAACAAATGTATTGATGAAGGTATCTTTCCTGATCTAATGAAATACAGCAAGTTAATACCTTTATTTAAATCTGGAAATAAAAATGATCCTGCAAATTATAGACCAATTTCGATTCTACCAGCACTTAGCAAAATATTTGAAAAAATTATTTCTAATCAGCTGTCAGATTATTTCACAATCAATAAAATCCTACATATGAACCAATTTGGCTTTACTAAGGGTCGTTGCACTACAGAGGCTGGAGTTGCACTTCTCAAACACATTTTTGCCGCCTGGGAGTGTAAACAGGATGTGATCGGTATATTTTGTGACCTGTCAAAGGCTTTTGACTGCGTTGATCATCAGACTCTTCTAAATAAGCTCAAGCATTATGGTGTGTCTGAAGAGGCGATTAAGCTTATTGAGTCTTATTTGTCCAATAGGGTCCAAAAAGTTGTAATTAACAGAACTGAGTCTTCTGGTGCACCTATCATTATGGGTGTGCCTCAAGGATCAATACTGGGACCTCTGCTCTTCTTAATTTATATTAATGACCTCCCACACTTCACCAATAATCTGTGCGATACAGTACTATTTGCAGATGACACTTCTTTAATATTTAAGATTGACAGAGGAAACGGAAATACTGACGTTGTAAATAGTACTCTTTCTAAAGTATTGCATTGGTTGACTGTGAATAATTTATCATTAAACTCGAGTAAAACTAAATGTATTAAGTTTTCATTGCCAAATGTTAGGAAAGTGGACAATATTGTGGAAATGAATAATCATACTGTTGAATTCGTCGATTTTACTAAATTTTTGGGTATAACACTAGATTCGACTTTGCAGTGGGATCCACATATTGCGTCTTTAGCAAACAGACTCAGTTCTGCGGCATATGCTGTAAAAAAAATGAGACAACTTACTGATGTTGAAACGGCAAGACTGATTTACTTTAGTTATTTTCACAGTGTCATGTCATATGGGCTATTACTGTGGGGATCAGCCGCTAGTATAGAAAGTATTTTTGTACTTCAAAAAAGAGCCGTGCGGGCTATTTATAATTTACGAACAAGGGATTCTCTACGTGATTTATTTAAAGAAATTAATATATTGACTTTAGCAGGACAGTATATTTATGAAAATTTGATTTATGTTTATAAAAATTATAACACATTCGATACCAATTTTAAATTTCATAACTTAAATACAAGAAATAAAAATAAACTTGCCGTTCCAACGTACAGGCTCCAAAAAACTAGAGGCTCATTTATGGGGAAATGTATATCTTTTTACAATAAAGTTCCACAGAGTGTTACTGACTTACCTTTTCATAAGTTTAAAGCGCATGTAAAAAAGACTCTAATGAGTAAAGGATATTATAAAGTCAATGATTATCTGAATGATGTCAATGCTTGGTCTTAATTGTAGACTTAATTTATAGATTTAAATGTATAATGTACACTGACACATCTAATCTTGTAATGGAAGTTGAACACAATCTTTACTTTTGAGTTCTGCTTCCAATTGACGACTCTGTAACAATACAGGGAGAAAAAAATAGCCCTTGCTGGTTTTCTTGCTGGTTCTTTCCAGTACAAGGTCTCCCGCCGTAGACTTGTGAACCAATGGCGTAGCTTCTTTGACGTTCAAAAGTGATTGTAAAATCCCAATTGAATAAAGGATATTGAATTTGAATTTGAATTTGAATTTGAATTTGAATTTGAATTTAAATATTGTGTATTATATTTTATTGATGCCCGGTCCTAACCTCTTTTCAATGTCATTCCGTATTCGACTCGACTCAACTGACATGTCACATGCGGCCGGCCGCCACAGACTATAATGCTGTGTTGCCACTCGCTCTTCCTCGAGCGTGAACACAGGGTGTAACTGAACACCCCAATAACATTTAAGGGTATGTATCCATCAGAAGTAGAGATTCTGTAGGAAAAATATTAGGGCTAACAAACCTACTTTTTTCCCATACAAACTAAATAAATTATTTTTTGGTATTAAGTGCCGACAGCCCTACGTAAGCGTACGAGGAATATTACGCTCACGTCATACAAACTAAATAAATTATTTTTTGGTATTAAGTGCCGAAAGCCCTATGTAAGCGTACGAGGAATACTACGCTCACGTCTGTCACGTGTCATTTTGTGTTTAAATTTCTTTTGTGTTAAGAGCTGATTATGGTTGTCACTTGAAAGTTTTTGCTTTCAGTTTGAAATCAAATAACTCTGAAAGTAGTGGGGTTCTAGGTCTCAGACAAGCACGGAAGGTCCATTTAGTATCTAATTTATATGCTCCTTAAATGTTATTGGGGTGTTCAGTTACACCCGGTATATTTCACAGGAAATTTAAAGCAACTAAATTGTGCAGTAGAGACTTTATCATAGACTTTTAAATATTTATCTTACTAGGATTAAGGAATACCTATTTTTAGAACCTTAGTATTAAATTGCAGTTTAAGTCATTAATTAAACATACCCACATGAAACTAAATGCAAGGCGGAAATTCAGCAAGTACCTACTCTTACTTACGTACAACACGAAAAGATACAAGCGCTTGCCCTCAAAATGACTCAAAATAATTACAAGAGTTTGGACAGCCCTATCCATATTGCGGTTATGATGTATTGCCTCTTTTAAGACTTGGGTCGTGAGGCCACCTCGATATCTCTATTATGACTATCGATCCTTCATTTATGTATTAAATACATCGTAACTGTCCTCTCTTGCCAATATTTTGATACGGGTTAAGTAAAAAATACCTGCCTGTAACCTCCTTTCTTAAGTTTTTATTTATTAGATGTTTGCATCCGATTAAAGTGAATTATTTGTGTGGACTTACGGACAAAGTTGCTAAGTAAAAATTCTGCTTTCCCTTTCAGCATGATATCAAATAAAAAAATATAATAGTAACATCACTTGCGTTAAATCATCAAATGTTGCATAGTAAAACCATAAGAATAACTAATAATCGTATTATTAGTTATTCTTATGGTAAAACCTCAACAATAGTCGGGTGACAACATATTTTTAAGTTCATAATTAATACTAATAATGTTTAACTACATAGAGTTCTTTTTTATTGTAACAGTAATAAGTAGAACCAGGGGTAATATTCAATGCTTGTATGTAATACTACCAGATACGTACCATAGACAAAAAATACCCGTAGTACTTACCAGTAGAGTACTAACGGGAGTTAGGTGATGAGCCCGCTAGATTTCGAACAACTTAAGTAATCAAGAGGTTTGACACTATGTAGAAGGAAAACCTTGTCAAGTCCTAAAAGAAATCTGCTTCTTATAACAGGTCATACTGGAAAAAAACCTGCGACATGTAGGTAGGAATATTAAAATTTATACCTAGTGTTTCGTTGAAATTTATTCTAATATCTAAGGAATTAAGGATATTGTGCGAATTTTTAATCATAATATCTTCCAATCGGTTGAAAATTATGATTCACTCAGACCTCATGAAAGTTTTATTATTTTAACGTAATAAAAATTTACTTTGGCTTTAAATAAATGTTAGAGTTTGATCACAAATCTTTTGAGAAAATCAACTGTAGAGTTTCTTCCGTCCTTTCATCTCTACTAAAGCTCTAAAAGTCTTCCGATTTTTCAATAGCAGAATGAATAGAACAAAGTGATACCTATTCACTGAAATGAGGCGCTTTATACTTGAGGGTATCCTACTACCATAAGATAACTTTAAAGTCATATTACTGAAATTCTTTAATTTCATCCAATTATAAAGAATTATTCCGCCGTCAAAAAGAAATCCCTAAGCAGTTATGCTTCCTGAAGTGTAATAGCCTGTTTATTAAAAAAAATGTGTTTGTAAAAATAGATTTTTACAGTCAGTAAAAATGGGAAAGCTCAAAAGACTTTTTTTGGCAGGAATTTATAGATACCGGGAGACTGCGTGAAGTCGAACAGGTATATGTTAGGATATGTTTCTACATATCAAACTTTTTAATCTCTATTTTTATTATAATCTCTGGTATGAGTTTTAGTAAAGTGGCAATTCATTGTCGTACATCAAACAAATCTTTTCATTCCGAATCCTTGTACCTAAATCTAATTTAATAGTACACTCCAACTGTATCGCTCAGCACGACCGACCTCACAGCTTCCTAAGAGGGCCGTTCAGGATTGGGCTGTCCCACAGAACACAGAAAGACGTCTTTCTGTGTTCTGTGGGCTATCCCAAGTAATTAAACAGCCCTTCTTGACTATTCCAGAAAGGCCGCGAAACGGTCCTTTGTCTTTGAATTGTCACAGTGCCGAAGGGTATCACAGGTTTTCCTTTGTAATACCCAGATATGATATGCGTACCCATGTCTCCGACCCAGTATTCCTCCAGAAACGCCTCCAAACCCTCTTTATAAAGTCGAAGTCAGTCTACCACAGCTTCTCTTTCTACCCTACCGTTTGCGCACTTGTACTACTGACTGTTTACGTTACACTCAAATCAACAAGGAGTGAACAGTGAAAATAATGATTTCAGAGGATGAAATTTGAAGTGAAGTCAGACGCTACCTACCTATATATTTAAATTAAAATGAGGTTACCAATAAAAAATAATATTGCGAAGAACCCATTAAAAAACATTCTTCACCTTTGATAAACAAAATTGTGAATTTTGTGATTCATGGTGATGAATTGGTATTAGTCTTACTTTCCAAGAGCTCAGCTGATTCATTACGAATAAAGCTGTCTCGTTCACGCGAAAACTTTTTATGACTCTATCTCCTTCCGCGAAGGTTCAATATCGTACGCTCCAGTGGGCAGATAATAAATCCACAGGTGCTATTCATGCCCGATGCAAGGTTCGAGATGGATTAGTTCCGAAATAAAAAGTAGTGTAAAAGTCTGGCCTCTCTTGGTTATGATTTATCGTTTATTTTTGGCAATTTGTGCTGTTCAGTTGCAATGGAGTAGGTGCTTTGTTTTGCCCTTTTTCGCCGTCGTTTCTTGTAATACTCACAGAGGAAAACAAGCAATAGGTATTTAGTTATTGCACGTTTTCTTTTTTTTAAGTTGGTGTCATTTCATTTAATCTGGAACTTACCTCAAAGCTAAACCCACGAGCCCGCGATCGATCCTGCCATATACAGATGTGGTTTTCGTTTCACGAATTTCATATGTACATTTATCTGACAGTGAAGGAAAACATCGTGAGGAAACCTGCATTCACCTGCGAATTAATTCAAAGGTGTATGTGAAGTCAACCAATCCGCACTAGGCCAGCGTGATTTGACTAAGGCCTAATCGCCCTAACTAGTTAGGGTCGTGCTCCTCGGTGGGGACGTATATGAGCTATGATGTATCAAAAAGATTAGAAGGATTGTTTGCAATATCTAAAATATTAATATCTAAAATATTTAAATTAGTTTTTTATTACTTTTTGTTTATTACATCAATTTCTTTTTGTTTATTATTTTTATCTTTACTAGCTTTTTCAGATTAAAAACGCGATTTTAATCGGATAATTTTCCGAAAATATTCAGTTATATGCCTACGAACTGAAAAAAGTATCACTTGCATCGTGGTTTCATTAAACAAAACCACATTAGTATTTTTTTCATGGTCATGTGCAACGGTGAAGGCTAAGCACTTTTAGACGGTCTTGCAATAGTAGTCTGAGCCATGAAGTCGAATTCTTTTGGGTTTAATTCAATTCATGTGGTGCCAAGCAAGGAGGACGGCATGATATAGAAGGTCCCTCTGTCGTTTGAATAAAGTGCTCAGTCCGTTGGACACCAGGTGGTCGTGATAATTCTAAGAATTACAATAATACATCAGAATAAATAGAAGACGAGGAAGCCACAGATTTGATGCTTATTTTTGTGCGGAAGCTAGAGTGGCAGCGGGCGCTGATAAATTGGTAATGCCATCAACTAATTAATTAATATAGCAATTCGGAAAAAATGGTAATGGGTTAAAAAATCTGACCCAATAATAACCACATTCACGTCAGCAACGACAAAACTTCCACATCAAACGCCGAAGACCAAAATTCAGCTTCAAATCAATTGTATCGTACCATACGTATTAATTGTGCTTTTGTTGGTTGCATTTACGAAGCTTCCGTAGGAAAGTACAAAGTTTACGAAACGTCCGAGGGTTTTTTCCACTGAATGTCGGTAGCGAGCGTAGCATTATATTTCAGACCCAGTATCGACCAAGAAAGAACGTTTGGTTGCCAGGTCAGTAACGAAAAGACGGCGGCTGAGATATAATTTAATGTTGATATTATATTGGATTCTCATTTTTACTTATTGCTTTCCAACTGTACTTATGGTGAAATGAGAATCTGGTATTCTGCGAATAAAGCGTTGGTTCGACTGCTTTTTGAGTTTTTGAGCAATCGCAGGGAGCCATATACTTTACAGCTTATGTACCAAATATTTTGTAGATCCAACAGGGTTGGATCTACATATTTAGAATGGCATCGCACGAAGAACCTCTACTTAAAGATCGAAAATGGCGCCGTGGTTGGGATTGAGTAGCAGAAAATGCAGCTACTTGTTTGCCTAACTCTATGCGGGTCATCATAGGTGCAAGTGTGGGTGCAGCAGTAGCAGCAGCTGTAGTAGTAACAGCATAGCAGTTTGCTGGGCTGGGATGAACCTCGACAATTTGTCAGCTATTCGTCTAAAGTGAAATCAGCTTGAGCTGTTAATATGTCCTGAACATATGGTGGTAGACGTTAAAGCCACAGCTGTCTCAGAATATTATCATCTGAAAAAAGGTACCCGCTATTTTATTGATCTAAGATGGCATAAGGATTAGAAAGGTTTCTGGTGGGTTATTGTGTAAAAAAAATCTATCAACATCGTCTTCAATTTGACAACCATTGCACCGTAAACACGAAGACTCTGCGCCGACGTCCTTTTATAAAGGAGCGATGGATGGACGGTGACTGTCAAATTGTAAGTGATCGCGATAGATTTTTTTCTTAGACAATAATCCCGCAGATCCCTCAATTCCCCGTCACTAGGAATTCTGTCGACTCTCTGTTCATTGGAAGACAATAAAGCCTCCTCTACACGTCGGCAGATGCGTCTGCAGAAATCATCGGCGAACGCGTCCGCCGACGTGTAAACGGGGTGATTTGGTCGTCTGGGTTAGGTATTTAACGTCAGCAGATGCGTCCGGCACTAATCCGTTTGTTATTGGTTTTTGTGGCACGGATCAAAGGGTTTCAGCGTAAGATCTCGGCGCGAGCGAGCGGTCTGTCCACACGTCTGACGACGCATCAGTGTTCATCGGGAAGCGAATGACAGTGCACGCGCCCTTTTTACAGTTTTTTCGTTCTTTCCTTTTAACGGACTCGTTAAAATGACTAACACGCCCACTGACGAAAAATTCAAATTTCTGGAGCTGTATCAAGCAAAAAACTGTCTGTGAAATCTAAAAAACAAGTCCCACAAAAATAAAAATGTTCTAAGTAGGTACACAATTAGGTAATTGATTTTATTTAACTACCTTTTTTTTTTTGCTACTAAGTTGGCAAATAAGCAAACTGCCCACCTGATTGTAAGTGGTAATAGTCACCTATAATACATGTGGTTCGCAGTAAAACTGTAAAACTGCAACCCCCACAAGGGCTACAGTGTACGCTGCCAACTTGTTACTTAAGATGTAAAGTCACGGTATCACCACGAACCGTCCATCTGCCGACGTCTGCGGACGCATCTGCCGAGGTATAGAGGAGGCATAATGTACCTACTTGGCAGTCTCTTTAAGTTTTTGTACTTACTTCGGCAGGTAGGCTTCTGACAATATCTTTGATTTCGCCAGTTATACGATGATCCATGTGGCCTAATACATACAATATACATAACTGTACACAAAGTCCATGGCTGTACATAGAGATGACAGCAGTAATGCCAGCGAGAAAAAATTGCGCTTCAGCCCGAGTAAAACGGACAAAACACTAAACTGTCATCTTTCGAATATTTAAAAAAAAATATTTTGCAAGTTGCTACTAGCAACCACAAATTACTAGGATGGCAATCCGTATCTTTATAGCAAAGGATTTTGTCCATGCCAGCAACGAGCCAGCCATTGATTGAGCCGTAAGCACAGAATACATAGCCGTTAGTTTTCAGTTGTAATAACCGTGTCACTAGCGAGAACAGAATATCAACTTAGAGCATTAAGCCTATGGAGATGGTAGAGTCTGACACATGAAACATGAACCGGGCATTTTTTCAAGTAGCAACACTGATACAATGTCCCCATGTAGTTTAGGTTAACATGGTGATTTTGATACTTTGTAATAAACAATTTCATAATATTTTTTTCTTAATTTCTGTCGAAATATTACAGATGTTAAGTATTTTTAGCATTCATGAAATCCAAATACAGCGATTTCTTATAAAAGGTTCATTGTTGGAAGTTCATTGAAACTAAACATTACCTAATATTTAATTTAAAAAAAGTACAAAGTCCTTTTTTCCTACTATAATTAAAGGAAAAAAGACAATCCTTTCACAAATTTAACATTCTAAATTACTACATAAATAAAAAAATATTAAAATATTTCAAGTATCAAAATGTAAAATAAAGACAGTATTACCAGAGCTAGAATTTTTGAATTTGCCGCTTTTTTCCAAACTCATGTTTCGTGTGTCAGACTTTACGCAACAAATCGCAGTATACATTTTTCTGCCACATTTTGCGGGAGGCGAGGTAAACACGCATGGCAAACTACGAAAATCTAGAATTAAATTACAGATGCTCACGCTAGGAATATATTATCCCGCAATAAAAAAAACACACACACACACATCGACAAATTAACGTGTATCTACTCAATCGCCCGCAAATCATGCGTACTGTGTTGAGCTACCAACGTGAAGATTTTGTACTTACAGATTTTTGACGTTATGTCATACAGCCTTGAGTGGTATTTTATATCGTAACGGCATAAAAATTACTTCAAAATTGTACTTAAATAAAACACTCATCAACAGCTCATATACGTCCCCACCGAGGGGCCTACCCTAAACTAGGGCGTTTAGGCCTTAGTCAACCACGCTGGCAAAGTGCGGGTTGGTCGACTTCACACACAACCTGTAAAGAAATTTTTTCTTCACAGGTGTGTGCAGGTTTCCTCACGATGTTTTCCTTCACCGTAAAAGCGTCGAATAAACGTACATATGAATTCAAAATTTGAAAACACATTGGTACGTGGCGAGGTTCGAACCAAGCAAGAGCTCATTCCTGTTTGAGTAATAATTCCATGGTATAATCATATATGGTCAACATACTTTGGCAGAGGGGCATGCCCAGCCTTGCCATCTCCAGGCTAAATGCTCTAAGATTGTCAAGGAAGTTTTAGTTATTATAAAACAAATTACCTATTTCTTATTAAATACATATAAAATAAATAGGTGCTTTTGATATTTGAAACAATTCTAATTGTGCTCGTGTGTCCTTATTAATAATGGAATGAAATCCTATGAAATCTGAGAATTGTTTAGGTAGCATCAAAATAGTATTTTATTTAAGTCTTATCTATAGCTGTATGCTAACTTACGTTTGTTTTAATCTTGACAAAAAAAGTTATATACAAACAACATGGTGGATCAGCTGTTTTCACTTTTCTTATGACCGAAAGTTGTTTTTAAATAATCGTGTATTGTTATGGTTTCATAGCCATGTGTGAATTAAAATGGGCTCTATCGCATCGGTGCTGCAATGGCATTGTCAGACATGCGGCCAAATCAACCCAACAGAGAGTGTAAAGTGCTTAAAATGTGGAACAAAACGGGTGTCCGGTCATGACAGTGAGCGTTCAAAAGCATTTATCAGAGGAGATTCGTCGCCAGAATACTCTTCTCGAACTGGAAAAAGTGACGGAACAACCCCAGGATCTGAGGCTATTGTTATACCCACAGAAAACAGCTTCAATAGGTATCTTTTTTATTGGCATGATTCCATTGTTGCTTCTGTCACTTTAGATATTGATTTTTCCCAACCCTAATTTAGGTTATATTTCTGTTGTATTGTAATTAACCTGGACATAATTTAAGCTCTTCAAATATATTATTAGTCGTCATGCTTTGTTTTCGGCGTGTGTCAGGAATCAGGTGAAATGAACTTCTAATATGCATTCAGGTATCAATGTTGTTGTTTGGTCTGACAACACTTTAACAAACAACTTTTCAATATATTATTTATCATATAATTTTTTTTTATTTGTGCTCGTTTGATCTCATTGATTGTGGAATGAGATATGAAAATTATTTACTGAGACTTTTTTGTTTTTATTTGTAGTAATTTGAATACTCATAAGTTACAACTTGTTAATTTTAAATTAAAATTATCACTTACAAGAAAAATAAGGATACAGTTAATACAATCATAATTTCCCATGAATGGGGGTGTAGCTTCAAAGGCTTAACCACTATACAGACTTGCTTTATATTATGTCTCCCTAAGGTAATAGTTTTGCAACTGAAAATAACAAAAAAATCAGGTTGCCGAATCTCACACTTTCAATCGTATTTCTATAATTTACTATCTGTGCCTGTAAACTATGTTTCGCTTTAATAAAGCTCAACACTCAAACATTTCTGGAGAGGACCACCCTTGTCACGAGGAGTTCGATAAAAAACAAACACTGTGATTTGAGATTTTTATATATTATATTATTACAAGGTGTTTCAAAATAACCAATAAATAATCTATTCTTTATCGAAAATTCATTGTTAAAATGTGTTTACACCTAATGTCATTCAACCCAAAATTTTCATGAAAATTATAGTATCATCATCATGTCTATGATTTAGGTACATGAAAATTTTGGGTTGAATGATATTACGTGTAAACACATTTTAATAATGAGTTTTTAATAAAGAATTGATTATTTATTGGTTATTTTGAAACACCGTGTATAAAATGGATAATTTAATATAACAATGCTTAAGGCATAGCTGTATATTTTTACATAAATACATTAAATAGGAATATTAAATTTGTTTATATTTTGCTTTTTCTCAAATAGTGCATAATAAACATAGTAAATGGAATGGACAGTGAAACTCTGTTGTTTCTTACTAATGTAAATTTCCTAATGCACTATTGGGTAGCTCATGGTCTTCATCATACTTGATGTTATGTGATATGATGCTTCAGATGTTTTACCAGTATGCAAACAAAATAGAAAAGTTGGTGCTCAAAATCTCTAGATGTTCAGGTGATCTTAATCTAGAGACCACTGAAGGGATTAGTTAATATGGGACTGTCCAATATTCTGCTTACCAGCTATAATAATGGTTTGTTAGGGAAACATAATTTTTTTAACAGTCAATTTAAAGTCAGTTTAAAGAAGTGTAAGGGTTACCAAATAAAACCTTGCAAAGAGATTCTTTAATCTGCATCCCTTAATGATTTTAAGGTGCATTTGGAATATTATCATCATATAAGAAATGATACACCTACTGTTAGACACCTACCACAGTGGTCTACTGACTTTGTCTGCTTGGAATTCAGTTGAATAGCGAGTTTAATTACATCATGCATTCCCTAGGGAAGTCATTTAAAATTCGGAATAGAAAGTAAACCATGTTCTGTAGCCTATGCTCTTCCTTAGGGCTTTAGCTATCTTTATACCAAACTCCTATTTGGTTCAGTGGCTTAAGTGTGAAACATAAAGACACAGACAATTTGAGTTAAGCTGAAATTAGACAGTTCATTTTTGCTTTCATTTAAGATGCTTCATTGATGAATGACTGAAAATGAAATCTCTAAATTGATTTTCATTGGAATGTGCCTTCGTGATGAAAGCTTCTGGCTCCCGATTGTTTTCACTAGTATCTTTCATCATTCATCGGCAATGAACGACAAGTTAAATGTCTAAACAGCGACAGCTCATTCACAGTTCATTTCTCATATTGCCGCGCCACCACAAGTGTTGTGTTCTTGCAATGAAATAATAGCTTTCATCAAAAGTGAACTGTCTATACAAACAACGCAATTCACTGTTCATTGCAATTCACTGTTCATCGTTCACTATTCATCGCAAAAATGAATTACTTTTGATGAACCTTTCGGCATTACCTTCGCATTTATAAGTAGGCAATTGTAGGGATATTGATTTTGCCTGAACACTGCTTACTTGCATTGGCAGTGGATGGTCTTGTGTGGGCTCGGCGCCGGACGCCACCCGAGCGTGGCGCTGCGCCTGCGGGCTGCGAAACGTCTCCGTTGCCTGGCGTTGTGCTGCCTGTGACGCTCTAGCTCCACACGCGCCCGTTTACAGGTACATGTCAGTTATTATAGTAGATATACCTATTCGAAAAACAAGGACTGTTTAGTGAGAAAATAAAATTATTTACATTACAACACATTTCGGATTTTCTGTCATATTATATTATATTTTGATAATTTAGCTCAGCTTAGACATTTCGAGATTTTTCAGCATTTATGGTCATAGGATGACTGAACAATACCCTTGACAACTGTTTCAGAGCTCAGGCAAAATGTATATACAGAATATATAAACTGGTGTAGGGGTACGAAAAATGCTTAAACTACTGCCTCCTTCTGCAAAGATGTGATCTCACAAAAGGAGGTTGTGGAGTGAGTGCAGGAAGAGGACCCTCTTGCTGCACTGCTCCGCCGCAGACGGTTAGGTAGAAGGACTACCTTAAGCAGCTAGAGAAGGGGTAGCCCAGTCAGACCCATATCTGACTATTATAGCGAGGTATTATAGCCCTCACCTGGCCTGGGGGATGAGTTTAATCTGGTGACTTTTCTCCAGGCGGAGTCTAGCTTGTTTATACTGCTGGGCCTGTCTCAAGGGGGTGCGTTCGGTCAATTGGCCCTTTGATACCGAATATACCTCCAACGAGGGTGGTTAAGCTGGGTATGGGTACACCAACGGGATAGCTGCTGCTGGTGAACCAGAGTCCTACGGCATATCCAAGTGGGCGGTCTAGTCAGCTTAGCCCCTAAGAATCGTAAAGAACTTCTCCACCACAAAAAAGTGATACGAAAAATGTTTAAAAAGAACAGTGACTTAATATGCAAATAAAATCTATTTCTTATGATTGTGGTTTTTTTATTATTGAACACGCCATATTTTTCAAATATGCCTTGTATTTTTTCCTTGGATCATCCTCGGATTAGTTACTCCGTGTTTTGTCGGTCGCACATGTCGGCTGTCATATGTCAAACTAATCTGAGGATTATCCAAGGAGTACATTTTTTATTAATAAGGCCGTATGAGATTTACGAGAAAATAATCCCATTTGTTTTGCTCTGTTACCGAAAATATAGGTATTCAATTTCTCTTTTACAAACCACCATTTTATGGAAGTTGTATTATTTTCAGGCTTTCGGATGATGAGGAACAAGCTTCAGGGATGACGGACAAAGATAAGTCTGCCCATGGTTGGTAATTTGAATTGTAATCTTTTTTCATTTATTTAATGAAATTGTGTAATATTGACATTAGCAAGTCCGAACATTTATGAAAATTTTATTTGTGTTAGCATGAATAAGAAGAATAATATTTTCAAACTCATGATTTCAACATCAACTTGCTGTTCCAATGTACAGGTTTCAAAAACTAGAGACCCATTTTTAGGGAATAAAAAAGATTCTTATGAGAAAAGGTTAGGAATTGTTATCATTGAAGATTTAAACAACAATTATACCTGGAGTTAATTTGTATGACATTTGAGTAACATTCTGTTTAAGTTGTAAGTTAACGTTACTATTAAGTGAACACTAAGTTACTATTAAGTGAGTGTAAACAAATCTCTTGTGTGTGGTAAGCACATAATTTGTTGTAAATTACTGTTCTTATGATAAAGTTGATAATTTTCTTCAGCTCATTCTTATCAGCTAAAAGACAACCTTATTTATAATCAATTTTAAATTTTTTGTAATTTAAAATAATTATAATTCTGATTTACCACAACACGCTATACACTATGTATGGCGTATTGTGGTTCTGAGTAAATTGAGCAAATTTGCGTATAAGATTAAGTGGGTCCTCTATCGCCCTTGCGGCTCCATTGAAAACCAGAGTCATAGTTCTCCGTGAGCATAGAGCTGAGTCTAGTCGCTTTAGCTATAAGTATTTGAATAAAGGTTATTTTAAGTAAATAAATAACATTTTTAAATGGATATTAAGATATTGTTAAGATTAATTGACATATTAAAAAATCTTTCAGATAACACTATGATAAGATCCAACACCCTGGCTGTCCCATCATATAAACCTACATCCAGTTTGTCCGACGGTCGCCGCTTGAATCTCGATCTGCAATCGCTACGCTTGTCGCCAACTCAATTGACAGACCACGCACACGGTGTAACCAGGTCCCTCTCTCATGGTTCCGTAATCAACTCTCAACAGAATTGGTGGAAACTCGATGAGACTAGAGGCACAATCAACAGACCCACTAGTTTAATGGTCTCCGAAAGATACGGATATAATACTCAGGGCAACCCCCGAGAATCGTTCCTTAGAAGTCTCCACACTGTTACGAGGAGGCCTAAGAAATGCAGTGAAAGCAAGTCGAATTGGGAACTGAATTATGTGAAAGAATATCAAAGGGAGCAAAGCAGAGCGCTTCATTTGAAGAAGTGGGCTTGTAGCAAGTGTACTTTGGAGAACTCGGGTATCAGGACTCATTGTGAAGCCTGCTTGTCTCCAAGAGTATCTCCACTAGCGAGGTTACCCAATTCCAGAGGTCTAAGCGTCACCACTTTAGGCAGACATGAAACTTTATCTAGACGAGAGGGTGCGACTTCCCTCCCCTCTACAGGCGGTGTTATGATCACAGTTCCAGATTGGCCTCAAACTGGAAGCACAACATTAGGAGGTTCGTTCCGTAAGTCGATAAGCGCTCAAAATTCACCCGAAATTAGACCTTCTTATCGGCGATCTTTTTCAGAGCAAACAAACGCCGAGAGACCGATTGGCAAAGTGATTTCGAGTAGAAGAAGCTTGAACGACTATCAAAAGTCCTTGGCTAGTTACTGTGGAAGCTTGACGAGGCCAGAGGAGAAGAAAGATCTCCTGGATAAAAAGATAGAAGAGAACAGTGTTGAATTGATAGATAAGGAGTGCAGCTGGGACACTAACGCCGAAGGTGTAATTTACGCTTTGCCCAATAAGGGAAAGTACAAAGACTTGAATCTGCAGTTGCAAGTGAATAACAATGGGACGAAATATTCTTATGTGTCAGTTCAGGATACGAAGAACGTAATGAGCAATTCGCAGAACGAAGCTTTGTACTCTAACGATATTGGAGAGGGCGATTACGCGAGGATTGACGAGTTATTAGGTGCGGAGAACTGTATATCGCCACCGCCAGTGAGGGAGGTGGTCGGTGCGAGCAATTTGCGGACCTCTCACATCGGCATTCAGGTGTCCACTGACCCATGTACTAAAGTATACAACATGCTCCCGTCAGTCGGCAAGGTGTCGCAGCCTCGGGAACCCACTAAAGTGCCTTTAATAATACCTCAATCACAACCACCGTGAGTATATTCTTATTTATATTGTCATAGTTATAAAACAATTTTCTCAAAATCATCTCAATATGTTATGACAACAAGTGATAAATTTATTTTAATGCTTATTGAAAGTATATTAGTACATATTAATATAATAAAATTTGTTTTTTCTGTAAGCTAAATAGGTTTGTTATTATGCGATAGTAAATGGCAAAGAGTACCGCGAACTTAAATGTTTACTATACGAAAAACTAACCAGCCAGGTGTTCCCAAACATGCTTTGTTAGTATTGATAACCTGAAGTAAAATTTTAGGCTACTTGAATCCGAATCCCAGATGACCCCCGATAGAACACAAGAGAGGTTAGCTTAGTGGGGTTAAACTCATAATAGCTGGAATAGTGAGAAAATCGTAACATGTAAGAACTAATTTTAACGGGTCGTAAATTGTTACCGTAAAAATGACCATATTTAATTGTTAAAAAATAAGGTGTGTAGTAAAGAACTGTACTTGTTTTTAAGTTAAATAGCATTAAACAAATGTATTGTATATAATGTTATTTAAGGCATATTATGTCTGTAGTCGCGAGAATCGCATGTGGCAATGCAACGAGTGCTGGTTCGCGTACAATGCGTGGTGGGCGCGCGCGTGTGACGTTTGCCGCAGCGGCAGACCACCTCACGCGCCTGTCACGTTGGCAGCTCGTGACGCCGCACCCAGACAAAGGTAAGTAGCAACTTGGGGGCCTTTTACATTGCGACTTTTTGCAGCGATACAGTCGCGATGCAGCCGCGATGCAGCATCGATACAGTCGCAAATCGTCTACCTTTAGAGCCCTATATATTGCGACTTTTTGCAGTGATACGGTCGCGATGCAGCATCGATACAGTCTCAAATCGTCTACCTTTACACACATGCGCTACTCAAAGAAGCGATACATACGCGCTGCAGTCGCGATTCATTAGCTATAGCCGCATAGACAGTAGTGAAACAATCGCGATGCAAACGCGATACAGCATCGATGTAAAAACGATACAGGATCAATACAAACTCAACGATGCAAAACGTTCAGTATTTCGTCGACAGCCACAGCGCGATGAGTTCGCTTGAAACAGTTTTAATCACGGTCTCTGTATTATAGTATTACTTTTAAAGACGTAAACGCAGAATACGGAATTATTGGGTACATTCATTTATAAGTGAAAGAACGATCATTAAAAAAAATAACAAACGACAGAAAAAAGTTCTTTAAATTGTTATCAGAGGTCATATTCCACATTTCAAAAAACTCCCCCTCTACCCCCGCGTCTGAATCGATACAAACATGCGTGTGCATCGCTACTCACTCACGCGCGGTTTCATACGATTTGTATCCATCGATACAAATCGTATGAATCGATACAAAATACTTGTTGATCGCGGATATCGCGATGCAATCGCGCGACTGTCAAACGCGCGTTTGTATCGCAGCAAAAAGTCGCAACGTAAAAGGGCCCTCAGCTAATCGCTAATTCTACTTTTATAAAATGCTGAAGGTACACGTATATTAAAAGGATGAAATCTGATGCCTCATTGCATGCTCGTCTCTGTTTGGACTCGTAGAATGACGTGTCTTTGCGACGTCGTCAGTAAATGCGACGTGTACGATACGTTTAAGATATTAGCTCATTGCATTCAATACTTAAGGATGTTGATATGAATCTCAAATACATAAAATGTTATGTTTATACCATAGAAAGGAATATTAGAATTCTGAAATTCATATTTTGTCAGTGTAAATATGCGTAATAAATTAAGTTTAAAATAAATAAAAACCAATGTAAGCAATATCAAATGAAATGTCAAAATCTTAGAGGTGGATGCGTGTTTCCTGTCCTGCACCCTTGTAGTCCAGATGCCAAGTGTCAACTTCAATCTCAATTAGATTTTTTCTCATCCCAGAACAAACGCACCATCGGAAGCAAGCAGCAGCAAATCTTCGGAGTCAAACCGAAACGAACCCAAAAAGCTGACGGTGCCCATAGCCTCCCTAGACCACGACCTTAATAGTGACGAGCTGTTGTTTGCTGTTGGTAAGTATTTTTTACATACTAAAGGATAACAAACAGATACAATATTATAAAAAGGAAATGAAAGCTGACAAAAAGAAAGGCTTGCATATTTAAGTACTTGTAATACTGTAATTTACAACATTAGCTACAGAGTAACAGGGAACAGTGTGTTCTGTTTGACTGCAATGCCACATGAAATGGTACAATGAAAGATACATGCACGAACGCACACCCTCGCACTCACACACACACACACACACACACACACATAAGCACGTACTCACACAACATTTACACGCGCATATCATGCAACATAGTTCCTTTATTTTGAGATTTATGAATTATTCTTCAAGTAAACAAAACTGCAACCATAAAAATAGAAATAAAAAAAAAGAATAAATACTACATCCTAAAAGTACCTGCAATATTTGTAACAATATTTAAATTTAGGTTATGAGATGTCATATACTACGAGTATATATCCATCTACTACAGATCAAACAAAGAATGACAATATTTCACAATGCAACTTGATGGACATCACTTTCTTGTGTTTATACGATAACGGCCTTAAAAATATTTAATTTTTATAATTTAGCAGTTCTCTGTAACTTTACAAATAAGGACTCCAAAAGTGACAGCAGCTTTGGTTAAGTGAAACAATGTTACTTTAACGAATATTTGTGCTAAATAAAACATTTGTATGAACCTTACGTTATAAGTGCATTTTCAAAACCGTGTGAATAATTTTGCTAATTTTTATTTAAATTTTGCTATTTTCTGTGAGAAGTAATTAAATGTTTAGCAATAATAAAATTTGGTGAGCCACAAAAAACAGCATTTAAATAATTTGGTCAATCAGCAGATCCTTGTTCCGCAAATAATTTTGATAATGGTCAAAAATTAAATCATAGATAGGCAGCTTACAATAACACGAGTTTTCATAATAAACATTAAGTCCGCAAAATAACTACTTGGTCCGCAAAATAACTACTTGATCAGCAAGATTTCATGATTGATCAGCAAAGAAAACATGTCTATAAGCAGTGTATTTGATTGGTTTGCTTAGTTAAAACATGGTGAGCAAAATAACTAATTGGATTGTACAAAATAACTAATATTTTATAACAATAAAAAAAATATTTTATTAATTTACACTTCTTTAAATAATACATACCCAAGCAGAGAGTAAATAAGTTCCGATACTTAAAACCTAACCACAAATTGCCTAATAACGTTTGGCCTAAAACATATTTCACCTAAAAACGAAATGCCTAATATCGTTTAGCCTCTTTTTAAAAATAAAAAGGTTAGAAACGTCAAAGCGTATGTAGAAACTGTAGGCGGGTCAAAAATAGGTAGCGAGGAGCGAAGCGACGAGCGTAGGTTTGAACATTAACCAAGCGCGTGAGCCGAGCGAGCGAAGCGAGCGTGCCGCGGCAGCAGCCGGCGAAGCGCCAGAAACAACTTTATGTGTATTCTCGACTTTACGCATACTTATTGCTTGTGGAAACTGCTAATTTTGACGTTAGTTTTTTCAAACTTCAAATGCTCATATCTCTGGAAGTATGTACTTCCGTTTAGGCCAAACGTTATTAGGCAATTTGTGTTTAGGTTTCAAGTATAACACTCGAGTAAATAAATTTAATAATCTTTGTAAGGAATGCGGCTATTTTGCGACAAGTATTTTTGCTACTTTTATATGCAGCTCAAAATGAATTTTTTTGCTTACTATCTGTGTGCTAACCAAAATTTTATTCAACAGGAGTAGCTAATTGCAACTTATATAATTAATATGCTGTACAAAAATAATTACAGCCATCCAGAATTATATAAATGGAATGTTTGCTGGCCATGAGTTGCTGATCAATTAGCTATTTCTGCTCACAGATTATAGTTTTCTGCTCACAAAAATACGAATACTATGTTAACCATTTAAATAACACCAATTTTCTGTATTAACTCGTGTGTAATAAGAGGCTCCGAACAACCTTCTCTTCTGATTTAAGGAAAACCTGTACCTAGTAGTAAATTTAATATGGGATCCTGCTTATTAATATGAAGATGTAGATAACACAAACCAGAGCTTAATTAAAACATTGTTTTAATGTTATTTCATAGATAACCATTTTTTCCGACACAACAAAATAATTTGCAAATGTTTGGTTTATTTATTGCTTTCCATAATTTCTAACTTTAGCTTTCGATTTGCCCCCATTCAGAGTCGAATCCTGGTCCACCGGCCACCACAACTGCAGCCACCATCACGTGGTCGTGCACTCGCTGCACTCTCGTCAATGACGCAGATGCGGCCGCCTGCGCCGCTTGCGCCGGCTCCAAGCCGCAACCGCACAAATATTGGTAAGTAGCCTTAAGGCGCATAGTGGTCCCAATGACCTTGCGTCGATCGTCCCACACTGATTACATAGGAGTAAGTGAGAGTGAGGGGAATATTTAAGCAAACCTTTACGCGTAAGGTGAATTATTTCAATTAAAAATTAATGAAGGCGAATAAGAAAAATCTAAAAAGACCATCCGCTAAAATATTGTTCACTTTAACCTAATATTTACAACGCTTAGGTTTAAAGTTTTAAAATCGAGGCTTGTTTGGGTCACATTTTAACCAAGTTTTAATTCATTTATCAAAAAATTAAAAAGACCATCCTCTAAAGAATGCGTTGAATAATAACATACCTTTAAAAAAAATATATTCAATATTTATGAAGAGAACCGGTTTTTTCTGCAGTGATTTTTTTATGATTGACCCTACTATGCGCCTTAAGAGGAAACACTAAGGCCGAGAGAATTCAGAAATAGGTATTTGTAAAATGTATTGCTGTCGCGCTGTGTGCCCGAACAATCGAGCTGAGCGCGATAGAGACAAATGCAACTCGGACCGAAAACCTATAAAAGTACACAAAATATACGTTTCGTAGTCCCTTGTTTTCTCCGCTAAAACTAGAGCGATTTAATTCTTCTTCTTTTTTAATATGTGGCAATTGGTCGTTGGAGAGAACAACCATTACTGCACGTGTCAAGTGCCAGGATAGACAGTCTTATAGAGTAATAACGCGCGTATTTGGTAAGGTTTTGCGTTAAAAATTTAAAGAAAGGCATAGGCTGTGTTTCTATGTTTTGCTTTTTCATGTTATCTTATCAAAATTGTTTGCTGGATGTTTGAATATAGCAAAAAATCGGGCCAATTTTTCAGGTTTTTGAAGGTTTATATCTCATTTAATTATTAACATAATAAAAAAAGGAAAACAGGGACATGCTATTAATGGCCTTTGATTTTTTGAAAGAAATAGAACAGCTATTGCCATTATCCAGGAAGGAAACAGGGGACTACGTTTGTATGGAACAAGGCCCCGTCACACCCCGGACACTCCATACAATGTTCGCAAATTATTACTACTACTTAAACAAATGACGTTCGTACACGCGCAAATGTTTGCGTGGAATCTACTAGGGCTGAGTGCGCGGTTATCAATCGAAATGACGCGGGAAGTGCAGCGACTGCCTTCTCTTTCACCCGCATAGCGCTGTCTCTGTTATCGCCCGGCGCTCGCGTCTACTCGTCCGAGCGATCGCGCGCGCCCTTGTTTACGTGTCAGTGATGTCTACAATGAAGTGCCGGGTAGGACGAGGTATTTGAAATGAGTGCGGGGAGGTGAGTGGCCGTTCTGTACGTAGTACTATTATCTATTCTGTGGCCCCGTCTTATTTCCTCTTAACATATTTTGGAATGTTCATTCATTTTTTATTTTCGGTAAACGATTGATGGGCATGACTCATATTCATATGAACTACCTAGTCTTGCCATAAATATTGTAAGATAGAAAAAACATTTTTTTTTAACTGCTTAAAACATTTATTACTTTTACACTATGTTAGTTTAGTACATAAATATAAAACAATTAAAAATATATAAAGCTTATTCGAAGTGGTCTCCATTGGCTGCAATACAGTCCTTTAAACGTTGAGGCCAGTTATCAATAGAAGCACGCACTCTTTCCATGGGAAAATTCTTCACTGCCAATCGTATAGACTGTTTTAGGGACTCCAAATTATCATGGCGTTTAGAGCAAGCTGTACTCTCTAAAATTGACCATAAATCATAGTCTAGTGGATTAAGATCGGGACTAGACGACGGCCAGTCTTCAGCTCTGATGAAGTCCGAAACGTTCGCTTCTAACCAAGACTGCGTGGAACGAGCTTTATGACCCGGCGCCGAGTCTTGCTGGAAGGACCATACTTGGTTATTGAACATGGTGATGTTAAGGGGCTTAACTACCTTCTCAAGAATGGTATCTTGATATACTTGTGCCGATGTTTTGATACCTTTTTCACAAAAATATGGCTCAGTCACTCCTTCATAGCTAACACCCCACCAAACCATCACTGAACTCGGATAATGTTCACGTTGCACTCTGTCGACTAATTGGGAAGCTTCCTTAGAGCTTTGAGCATAAATACGGTCATTTTGTTTGTTAAAATGTTGCTCTATTGTAAAAATTTTCACATCCGTAAACAAAATTTTTCTGTGACCTCCCTTTGCGTACCGCTTCAGTAGTTGTTTCGATTTTACCACCCTATTCTCCTTTAAATTATCAGTTAAGAAGTGACCAGTGCGTCTCTTATAGGCTGCAAGTCCTAAGTCATCTTTTAAAATACGTGACATGGTTCTAGGTGCTATCTTCATTTCCCGAGATAAAATCTTTTGCTTTCGGACAGGATTTCTTCTAATTCTATCCCTTACTGCTTTGACCACCTTTTTCGTACGAACACTACGTGGACGGCCAGATCTTTTTCTGTCACAAACAGAGGAAGTCCTACTAATAACCTACTAATAGCCCGGTACACAAACATTTTACTAATACCAAGGGTATGGAGAGTTTTAAAAATTGCATTTGGCTCCATACCTACTTTGTGTAATGCAATCACAGCGATTCGGTTCTCTTTATCCCCACTCCATTTTAATATCGCAAAATATTATAAAATGTATTGGCGCCAAAATGAGAAAACACAATGAACAACCGTATAAAAATGACAGATTCGAAATTCAAATGTAATATTTTTTTATTTTTAAGTGTAACAGTATTTATGGCCAGACTAAGTACTCGCGATTTAATAATAAGGAAGATTCATATCTAGTGCCTGAAGGCGTAGTGTCTCCTAATTATCTCTGGCGTCCTCACTCATACATCATCCTGGTTATTTGACTACAGTTGTATGTAAGGTCAATGCTTAATATTTCTTTGGATCTCTATATTGATCGTTGGGAAATGTTGCTTATATTATAAAGTGTTATAGTATGTAGATTTGTTGTCATTTACAGGTCTTGCAGTTCCTGTACTCTACGGAATCCGCTGTCGGCCAATTTTTGCCTCGCGTGCAAAACCCCGCCAGTGCCCAAGCACGGAGTTGCAAGCTCGTCTGTCGAGAACCACAGAGCCGCCGGTAAAAGTAAAACTTAACTTGATCAGATTGCAGAAAGTATGTGTTTTGTCGAATTTTGTTTGCCGTGGAAGTGACTTACTTCAATTATTAGTCCCTCGAGTGAATGTTTATGGAGAATACATTTAATTTAAATTAAGTATATTGAGTGAATGCTGAAATAGGCTTGGCTATCTTTTAGTTTACTAACTCTTAGACAGTAATGCGTTTTAAAATTTTATGTTGGACTGAACCACCAGCATGAAAATTACGAAACATGCACTCATGATTTAAACAATTGATTTCTAGGGCGTAGTCCGTCGCCAAGAAGAAATACTAGGCACACGCCCGCTTTACCGCGCCGCAGACACAAGACACCACCGCCTGAACCTAAGTAAGTACCAGACTGAAAGTTCAATAAATATCCTGATTCTAGGTTGTGATCCGTTTTTTGATAATACAAATCGTATTAATGAAATAATATTAATAAAGATTGGAATGCTGACATTTTATTATTAGAGTGTATATGAAAAAAAGGGATGAAACGAAATAAAATAAATGTGCACTGGAGCGTCCGTGGCGCTGTGGACTCGACGAGGTCCAGGGTTCGATCCTGCCAAATACCAATGTTTTTCGTTTTTCGAATGAAACATTTATTTTAAGAATTTTAAAAATATAATTCTAAAAAAATATTTGATTAAACTTTACAAATAATATATTTGTGTAATGTGTATTTACTTGAATCGTTCCGATTCACAATTCAAATACATACTTACTTAATTAAACAAATATTTTTTCAGAATTATAAATAATTATATTTAGGTATTATATTATGTCTTATAGGTATTATATAATTAGGTATTATATTTAACTGGACTTATATTCTTGTCTATATTTAATGTGAAATTAATTATTGCATTTTTGAAAACAAATAACCTAAAAAGTATGCATGAAACGAAATCCTTCGACCTGTCACAGGAACATTCTTATCTTGAATAGACTAAAGTAACATGTGTAGTGTCTGTCAAATCCCTTTTCTCAGAAACGCATAGAAATATCCAACTGTAATTTATTTCAAATACTCAGGTCTACGGTCTCTTTCAGGGTGAAAAAAATCCAAAATTTTAAATGTACATACACGGTTATTTTTTTATCACCCTGGAAAATTTTAGGGACGCTTCAGGACACATCAATTATTATATAAACAATAAAAAAAATCTCAAAAATGCTGCTCTCAACTAGTGCAGCATTTTTTGGATTAAAAAAAAATAATATAAAATTAAGTGAGTTATTTTTTTATTCATATTTAAATCATTCTAACACCATGTCGTGAAGCGTCCCTTAAATTTTTCAGGGTGATAAAAAATAACCGTGTATAAATATGTACACTAACTATAAGTTGATGCGCGAGTCCAACTCTCACTTGGCCGGTTTTTTTAACCGTCAACTGTGTTACAGACACGAAACATCGGAATGGGCGTGTACAGAGTGCACGTACATGAACGCCAGTACGGCGCTCTCGTGTGAAATGTGCCAGTCGCCCAGGACGAGACTGCTGCCCGCCGCGCCCGACCAGCCTTGCCTAGACGATGACGATTCACGTGAGTGTTCGGGGAAATAAAAAAACATGTTATATCACTATTCTATATCTATCTATACATCTATTCAAATTAATAAAATTGAAGTGTCCGTTTGTAATGTCAAAATAACACGTTTTTACTAAATGGGTATGAATGTATATCGGGTACCAATAACAGAAACAGAATTTAAAAAATTTTTGTCTGTCTGTTTGTTCCCGCTAATCTCCGAAACGGCTGGACCGATTTTGACGGGACTTTCACTAATAGATAGCTAATTATATAAGGTATAACATAGGCTACTTATCAAGATCTTAAAAAAATGCCTACAAAAATCAAAATGCTGCCAAAAGTTACTATTCCACGCGGACTAATTCGCGGGCACAGCTAGTTGAAAATAAAAAAATGAATTGAAAGTTGAAAGCTTATAATCACACTCTAAAGCTACCATTCACTTATTAAATCAGACATGCCAAGAATGTGTTTCTGTGATTTTATTGTTAAAGGTGAAAATGCATATAGCATATCGCGTCATGATGTCAACTCATTAGAATATTGTATTCTTTTTTGAATTTGATATGTGCCCGTAAAGATATTGGATGTGTAGGAATTTATAAATTAAAAAAAAATAACGTTCACTGTCGTATTTCAGCTGAAGGATCGGATGGGGAGCGGCAAGAGAGCACCCCTATGGAAATATTGCGATTGCGCGAGGAAAGCCACGCGTGGACGCAATGGCAGGAGGTGCTCGCGCAGTGTTCGGCGGTAATCTATTTATTTATGAATCTGTAGCTATAATAGTGCAACGTTCAAATGAATTTCAATTAGGAGCCAAATTTACAGCAACGAACAGTATCAGGAAACATTACCAATCGAGCTGCGTAAAAAAGGTATTTGTTTAGAAAAACTTAATTATTTCTATACGTGAATACTACACGCTAAAACGAATCGCACGGATACATTCTTATCTTATTAATAAAAATACGCTTATTATAAGGTAGCGAACGAAGCAGTGCAATAGAAAAATACTTAGTCTTACTGGAGTGCCTAAAAATTGGTTATAGGTGTCACTTAATTTTTACGGATATTTTGAATTGAAAAATAATATAGCCAGTATTGACTCCTATATTTAGTGAATATATTCGTATCAGTGTTAGAAGCTATAGCAGGGTTTTCACAGTACGAGTTTGCTCGGACTGTGTGCATTTGTTTGATATCTATTCGGATACTACTCATATTGTGTAAACACGTAATCCGAGAGCACTTAAATGTCGGCATAGTGTCCGAGTAAACTCCTATTTTTTCAATATTCTCGAATCAATCGTCGTCATCTTGATTGTGCAAATCAATTCAAAAGCAAATCATGCAAGAAGACCAAATAATCACAGTATAGATTCACTACTATCGCGTGAAAAGCACAATGCGAGTATACTCCTTACGAACTAACTCGTTCGAGTACACTCAGCCCGAACGAACTCGTACTGTGAGAACGCGGCCTGACGCCTATGTCGCCCCTGCATTGTTTTTTACGTGACGATTGAGTAATTCAACCTGTAAATCTGTGACCGATATCGAACGGTATGAAAAGTCTCTGATGTGGTCTCAGTTCTAAGAGAATTCCTCACAATTTTTCCTGAATTACGTAATAAGTTTTAAACCGACTTCATGCACAATATCATTGGAGACGGTTTTTATTACTATTATAAATTAGTTAGACCATCAAAACCTGTATGCTTTCTTTGCAGAGCGGCGAGCCGTACGTAGACGAATCGTTTCCCGCATGTTCCCGGTCTCTATACTACGGTGGAGGGGGTGGTGGTGGGAGCGCGGAAGGGGGGGCGGCTGCAAGATGGCTGCGTCCCGCTCACATCCACGTCGAAGCGGACCACAGACTGCCCTGGGTGGTGTTCAGGGATCCCCGACCTTCGGATATATCGCAAGGTTAGTGCGCTGACTTCCAGTCAAGTAATTACGCAACATGCTTAGCATGCATACCAATATTATAAAATTATCGTGTTCCTTCGTCTCTTTAGATAGTGATCTTGTGCACGTGGTTTTCATAATACCGTGGAAGCAATTATCAATTGACCTGCGACCTTATTCATCGCCTAACACACTCGCTATCGTTTTACCTCTTGTTTATGACGTCATCTTATTTTAAGGCCGTGAAATTAAAATGATAGTGACTTCCTCGCTTTCGCCATTGCACGTCGCTATAATTTAGGCGGTGGGGCCGGTGGTCTTAAATAGTGACCACATTCTTTGGACTCATACAATCAGTCACATTTGTGTATGTCTTTGTGTTCAGTATACCGTCACGGACGTGGCTGGCAAATCTCGCGCTAATGGTTAGTGGTAGTTGAAATAGACTATCGTGTGCTTAGAGCATTCAGACGGGAGATGGCAAGGCTGGGCGAAGCCCTCTGCCAATTTACGTTGACCATATGACCATACACGTTATATAAAACTAGATGACGCGCGGCCGCTGCCATTAGGTGTCGTTTCGTATCGCAATTAAGAGCTCGTAAAAAATGGTTAGTTGTGCAGTTTCCTCTTGCAAAAGGCTATTCAGTAACTCAAATTTTCAAGACTATGGCGTTTCCTATCACATATCAGTATAAAATATACATAAACGTGTTTTATTTAAGTACAATTTTGAAGTAATTTTTATGCCGTTACGATAGACAAATACAATGGTACGTTGGTAGCTCAACACAGTACACGGGCATGATTTGCGGGCGATTGCGTAGATATACGTTAATTTGTCGATGTGTGTGTGTGTTTTTTTATAGTGAGGTAATATTTTCATAGTGTGCGTATTCGTAATTGAATTCTAGATTTTCGTAGAGTGCCATGCGTGTTTACCTCGCCTTACGCAAAATGTGGCAGAAAAATGTATACTGCGTTTTGTTGCGTACCATATCCCTAGGCTAAATGATCTATGCTATGATCGTGTGTGACCGAAATATAAAAGGCTTGTAAGAGTGCTTTGATGTGTTAACCTTAGGTGTTCTCGGCAACTGTTGGCTACTGTCAGCTCTCGCGGTGTTGGCCGAGAGGTCCTCCCTCGTGAGGGGGGTGGTGGTGCGGGGGGAGCCCAGTGTTGGGGCGTACCAGCTGCGACTGTGCAAAGATGGCCGCTGGCTCACTGTCACCGTGGACGATCTTCTGCCGGCTAATAAGAAGGGACATCTCGTGTATTCGCAGGTTAGTCGTTTTTGCTTTTTAGCTTAGCGCGGGTTAGTAATTAGCTTTGCCATATTGGAATAATTGGATGTTGGATTAAGAATTGCAGGGTGTTAATCAATTTTAAGTGATTTTACTTCAGGGTCACATTTTTTTGCTACTCCTCAGCTAAAATTAGTGAAGTTCTGGCTTTTTTATTTTTACCATTAGAGTCAGTATATTATGGATTTTATCCCAGAAATAGGTGATACAATATAGATTGTACAAATAGTACAGTGCATTCTTTTTCCATTGAGAAGACAGTACGACAATAAAATGTTAAAGCGGACAATATTAGTTTAGTTAAGACACAGTAGTTTTGAGTAGTTAGTTTTAGTTGTAAATTTTTATCTCAATTAAAAACAAATATTTATTCAAACAAACGAAATGGCAAAAAATGGCTATTATGTACCTAGTGTTTTTCTGACCTGACAAAAGCCACACGCTCGTTTTTCCGCAGAAAACAAGTATGGAAATGACATTAGCCTGTGACAACCTCACGCTATTTTTTCCGCAGCTAATGTCATCTCCATACATTTTCCTGCGGAACGACTGCGGTAAAATTAGCGTGTGGCTTTTGTCTAAGGGGGCTGAAAGGTATGAACGGCAAAGTTGCAGTATCTGCTAGCGATATCCATGATGTAACCATTAGTAGCCATAGGAGCCAATAAAAACAATCACAATTCAGACCAAATATTCGATATACATCAATACGGTATTCGTGACCTGTCTTAGCCGTGAAATTTATACATCATCATCATCATCATCATATCAGCCAAGAGACGCCCACTGTTGGTCATAGGCCTCCCCCAAGGATCTCCATACCGATCGGTCCTGCGCCTCCCGCATCCAGTGGCTTCCCGCGACCTTCACCAGATCGTCGGTCCACCTTGTGGGGGGCCTACCAACGCTGCGTCTCCCGGTACGCGGCCGCCACTCGAGGACCTTTCCGCCCCAACGGCCGTCAGTCCTACGAGCGATGTGTCCTGCCTACTGCCAAATAATTTATAAATTTTGTAGAAAATATTAAAAGTTAAAAGTAACTGCAACTGAAAACGGCTAGGTGTTTTTGTTAGACTTTTCTTATATACTTACGGCCTTACAAATAAAAAACTTATTCCTAGGAATAACCTCGGAATAGCTATTCCGTGTTTTGTCTTATTTTGACATATTACATCTGACATGTGGTAAAATAAGACAAAACACAGAATAAATTATTCCGAGGATTATCCTCGGTATAAGTTTTTATTTGTAAGGCCGTTAGGCTTTAAGCTTTAAATTTACTATCGTATCGTCTTCTCAGCCTCGTATAACTCGCTGAAAGTTATAACAATAATGCATTTTTGGCTTTCAATAACGTTTTGTCGTTTTCTCTGAAATAACATCAACACAAAAATATCAACGACATCATTATTCAAAAATTTCCTCATTTAATCATATTCCTACTAATAATTATGTTTTTTTTTCTTTGTTATAGGCGAAAAGGAAACAACTCTGGGTGCCTTTGATAGAAAAAGCCGTTGCCAAGTTACACGGATGTTACGAAGCGCTAGTTTCCGGTCGAGCTATAGAAGGTAATGCTTAAGAGCAAATGGTAAGGGCCGTTTTTCCATACAAACTAAGCATGTCCCTATGTGTTCCTTATTTTCTTAAGTTAAATTATTAAAAGAGATATACATGTACAAAAATCTAAAAAAATTGCAAGATTTTTCGCTGTAATTCAAACATCTAGTAAAAAAAACGAGATTATATGAAAAAAGCAAAATATAGAAACACAGCCAATGCCTTTCTTTAATTTTTAATGAAAAAAGTAATTAAATTGGTCTTGTTTTGGAGGAGGAAACAGGGGGACTACGAAACGTCTATTTTGTGTATTTTTTCATAGGTATCTTCGGTCCTAGCTGCAGTTGTCTATATCGCGCTCTTCGGGGGGAGGTTATTGGGGGGGGGGGGGGGTCTAATGCGTATACACTTAGTGACGTCACACCCCGGACACTCCATACAAAGTTCGCAAATCAGTTACCTATTACTACTACTTAAGCAAATGACGTTTGTACACGCGCAAATGTGTGCGTGGAATCTAGTAGGGCAAAAATTGGGCTGAGTGCGAGAAGTGCAGCAACTGCCTTCTCTTTTACCTGCATAGCGCTATCTCTGTTATCGACCGGCGCTCGCGTCTACTCGGTGAACGTGAAATGTCGCTATGCCCGAGCGAGATATTTGAAATGAGTGCGGGGCCATTCTGTACGGGGTACTATTATATCTTCTGTGGTGACGTCACAGGGAGTGTATAATGCTATCGATATTCTAGTGTCGTTCATCGATATCGATACGTAAAAGTTATCGTTTTAGTTGCCAGAGATTGTGTTGATACTGACTGCGAAACACAGCATTGCCCGCATTGGGATAAGATAGGCAGTGCAATTACCGGTTGAGAGATCTTATGTCACAAGTTGGCAGTGCATTATATTTGTCTGCCAAATATATAACATAAAAAGTTAGGATATTCTGTGTGAAGTACACTTAGCTGATTTCTATAGTAAAAGGTTGATGTAAGGTCACTAATGAACATTTGCTTTAATAAAGAACCGAACTGACCGAATTTGATTGTGAAGTATGTATTTGGATGAATTTGATTGTTAGTGCTGAGGATTTGTCTGATTTTGAACGGAACATGTAAGGATCTGGCTGTTTTTGAAATTAAATGTCTGTGGCAAGCAGGGGTTGTCAATTTTAGGTAAGGTTTATTATAATAATATGCAAGAATACGTAGATAATAAATTTATTTTACGTTTCATATATTTGATATAATAAGGCATTTAGACAGGTACTCAAGTTTTGCAGTAAATCTAAATCTTAAGTAGTAACTCTCGTTAACACTAAATGGAATACCTTTAAAATTATTGTTTTACATTATTTTATTATAACAAACTAAATCAAATTAATTATCTCTGCTGAAAATTTCAATAGTTAATTCTGTATGTTATAACTTAATTTAATAATTTCACTCACATTTCAAAATCACGAAAATAGGAAAAATAATCAAATGTCATTAATTTTACATAGAAGAATCATAGTCTTCCTCTTCATCTCTATCATGTTGTGTTTCAATTGGTCGACTCAAAACTTCCTTGAAATATCGTAAATCTGGATTAACCTCCCAATCGTCGCCGAAATGTGTTGTGAGCAATTTACGGATATCGCTCAGTTTTGCGTCCTGTACTTTGACGTATAAAGGTATAGGGTCTGGGTTGATTTGACTCACTGATTTACCTCTTTTGCATATGCTTTTGAAATCAATTTGTATATTGTTGTACGTTACTTCTTCACGTACCAGTGCATTTGTTTTCTGTTTGTTTCTCCTTATGTAGAATCTTTTACATTTTTTTATAGAAAAATGCATACTGCTTGTAGTCTTAAATACTTTCACTGCGGCTTCTTTCCAGTTATAAACTTGTACTTCAGTTCCCAATTCAAAAACGGTTGCGTGCTCTTTAAAAATATTTTTGTATTCATCAGCATTTACAATGTTTTCCCTCTTTTTAATTTTTTTCTCTATCTGAGCAAACACTCTGTCAGGTGGGAGAAAAGAGTGACCTACTACCGGGAACACAATTTCTATACTTTTTATACGGTCAGAAGCATGATCTTTTAGGTATTTGCATGCCATACCCAGGACAGTGGAATTTTTATTTTGCCCACTACATCCGTCGGCAATCAATCGCATTTTTGTGACTTTGGTATTATTCTCAACAGTTGTGGACAAACAATGGAATAGCGCGCTGGCTATTTCGTTAGAAGCCTTAGGCAACAGGCCTTCTGTTCATGTATATTTAAATACATTGTCTTTTTTCAGTTCCACTTTTGAATGACCCACAACTATGGTAAAATTGTAAATGTATAGTTGACGGGAGTAATATGTGATTTGGTCTGGGACTTTGGGCATTGGTTGATTTTTTTGGCAATCAAAACTCAAAATGAGGTTTTCGTTTTTTTCTTTAAGTACTTTATAAAGAGCTTGTGCTCTTAACCCATGAATTCTTTTGTCAATCATTAAGTCTGTTTTCTTTTCCTCATTCTTTTCATGCTTGATTTGTTCTTTGAGCTGCAGACATACAGAACAAACATCGGTTTGAGGAGCTCCAAAGCCGATATTAAAATTGGTGTTAAAAATCCGATGGAAGTATGATTCTTTCACAGTTTGAAGTTGTGCTCCATGTTCTTCTTTGAACATTCTAAACATTTTGTGTATATTCAGATTTGATGGTAGATATTGTCTTTGCTTGACACTGTCCCGACAATGGTGACTCTCTAATGGCTTGAATTTTATTATGAATGCAATGATGGATGCTCTCACCTCCTCTTTTTTCATAAGCTGTTTGGCCCTTATTCTTATAATGACGGCTAGTGACGCCAGTCACTCTACTCTTCTTAATTCCCAACAAATGCAAAAACGTTTGGCGACACACAGGTACTAGTACGTTGTTTCGTCGAGCATATTAAATTGTATGTCTTGGTCTAGCAGTTCTTGTGCCACTTTTTGGTCTATGTCGAGCTACAGGGCGGACATTGGTGTGGGCTATAATAAAATTATCTTGCTCAAGTTTAGAACAAGTCTTGTAAAAGCGCTGTGAAAATTGATAATATCATTTTTGTTTAATGAAGTGCATTTATAAGAGGAACTATAATGCGTGCATAGAATTTTAATGTTAGGGGGAGCTTTCGGGGAGTACCTGAAATAAAGCATATAAGCAAAACTTAGCTGTGTTATTAAGCCATGACATTTATAGAAGATGACCTACTACTCACATCCCAATTCAAATCACATCTATGATTTTGTTGGTACAATTAACATTCAAGCTATACATTTACACTACGAAAACCGACTCTATTGCGAGCGACATAAGAACGGTCCAAAGGTCAAACAGTATAGCTTGATAAGGAGCTTACTGTACATGAGGTAAGCATTCTATTTTTGAGCGATAGTATCGTAATCAAAATCACCTTCAATTCAGAACGGAACACGAAAGCTAAATTGAGAGAAATGAACTTTCGCGCACATAAAACTTCGACTGTTTCGCGAAATTTACGAAGAAATCGTATAAGATCTTCCAAAAAATTCCATTCTCATTGTACTAACTTCAAGTTATCTTGGCCAATCCGTTTCAGAATGGAATTCACCGGGTTTCTATTGCAGCAATGTGCTAAATTCTCCATCATAATTTGCTCACTATGCCAGCGTGTAGAGGTTGCAGTTTTAATGCTTGGTATGTGGTTTAATTCATCAAACTCTTCGTTGAATGGTTGTGGATTCTGTAAAAAGTCAATGTGCTATAGAAACTCTAATTGCTCTGTTTCTGCTTCTTTCTGCAAATCTGTGCGTTCCGACTCTTGTGCGTTCACGCCCCCCGCACCGGACGGTCGGCGCGCCGAGCGAATTTCGCGGCGGTAGCGGCGCGGCGCCCATGTCTAGTTCTGTTACTGATGTTGTTTTCAAGTTTTTTACATATTTTACCGAAGTTGGATGCTGTAAGGCGTTTACGCCTTTCAATTACCCACAACCCCACCCACCCAACCCATCTCCAAATTATTCTCGCTCTGGCCTACAGTGTTGTTCAATCTCATCAAATTTGGTGTTATTTAACTCTGACATAAATTCATCTTTTATTTTTGCTCTAATACTTCAAATGGCATATCTGATTATAAATCTAACCTACCATAATTTTCGTAAGGTCCAGTAACTTTTCCTTTTTTGCTTGGAACACCTTCGCTGAATGCAATTTTTCCTTTTCGTCTCCTTTCTGTATTTTCTTTGGAACGCCGTTTCTCGCAATAAATTGTTTAGTATATTTACCAGGGCTACGATTATGATTTTTTCAAAGAAATGGAGAAGCGAGAATGGATAGCTCTTTCACTGTTCCACGACGTTACTGTACCAAAACACCGTGCCTGGTATGAACCTCTTGCAGTGTAGTTCTCTCTTTTACCACCAATAAATTTTGCAATGACATTATTAAATTGCTCTTCGGTATCATTTGTAGCATCAATAATTAGACTATCTGCATTTGATAACAGCATTAAGAGGTATTGTTGAATATCAGTCCACATTGCACATGATTGGAGATCGGGTACCAAATTTATGTCCTGAATATATTTTTCAGGCTTCAATAATAAAATGCGCAATTTTTATGGTCTGCAAATACATGATTAGCGGCATTTTTTCTTTTTAAAGTTTTTTAAAAGATTTGTTATTTTGTTGCTGTGACTAGTTTCTTGCTCTTTTCTGTAATAAACTGCTCCAAACACTGCTTTTCTCATGCGCAATACGTTTGCTTCTACTTTTTTTCTTAGTACGACTGGTACAAAGCCTTTGTGGTTGTTTGCTTTTTTCCCTAATGCTTTCATTTTGTTACAAAAGTTGTGAAGCAAGTGGTTTTTGCACTCAATTTTTGTAATAATGAAATTGGGCCCATATGGTTTATTCAATAGTATTTTTTTCATGGTACTGGAGTTGCCATCTCCGACGAGGTTATTATATTTCACTCCATGCATTTCCAAACTTTTTGCGAAACCTTCTGCTATTATATCCGCTTCCATGGCATTAGCGCTGTCATGTCAGTTTTTGAAGCACCTATGTGCAGGAACATCTATGTTTAATTTTATACTTCTAGCGCATATACAGCAGTATGAGTTTCGAACTTAAAGAAACAAAACCTTTTTAAAGTCTGCAATCCAACTATGCATCCAGCGCCAGGCGCCGAGCTAAATCCACTTTTGTAAGACCGTTTCGCTTAAGACTCATCTGCAACTGTTATTATAGGAAAACCATCTTTATCTACATCGCCATTCAAAACAGCTAGCCTTTTTTCGTCTGCTTTCGTCTAGGGCACATTCTTCAACTTTTGATGCTAGTCGTTCAAGCTTCGTAAATGTTGAATTGCTCATATTAGGCATGTTTAACACACTACATATTTCGTTTAATTGTCCATACCCATTAGCTGAACATAATATTCCTTTTACAATAGCGTCATTTACAGAAACTTTCAATGTTGGATCTTCGCTGTAGAATATTTCAGTTTTGTTGCATATTTTACATTTAAATATATATTTGCTTATAAAGCCATTTCGCTGTTCTCCTAAGATTCGTGTTTGATTTTTGTAATCTCAGAAAATAAATATTTTATATCTACGATTCTGCGTCCTTCAAATACATCCTGTACGATTTCACTACAATTATTTTCATCAGCAGGACACATTATTAGATCAAAGTCAGAAATTGACGAGGTTTCTAAGGATGTGCTTGCATTTTCAAGTGTTGTTTGATTATTCTTAAAAGGAGGCATTCGTGGTGTTTTCGCACCAACATTTTCCTTGTTTTCATCACTGTAAAAATAAAAGAAACAGCATTCTTAAAATTAAAAAAAAATATTGGGGTGAAGCATAGCTTTTTAGTAGTTTAAGGCAGAGGGACGTTATTTCATTCAATTGTTTATTCGAGTTCCCATGACATTATGTGTCCTCTTTCTCTGATTAAGAGGATGTGGCGCTAATGGCCGTGCTTGTGCCAAGGCGTGTATGTGAGGCATCTTTGGATTTCAGTCGGTAGGCCGAAGTTTCAAGATGGCACTCTGTATTCAGTGACTGAGGCACGCTTAGAGCCTTCGCGCGATGTACAACTTTTCGCTCTAACCCCGTTCAATACCACAGAGCGTAACGTTTGGGTAAAACAACCGGCCCCGGCCCGTTCAAGACATTTGACTGTCATTGCAAGTTACAATCGAACAACCATCGAATTGGCTAGATGACAAAACAATTTTTTTTGCTTCAATAGAAGCTCATTCATATAATAAACAGAAAGAAAAAATCGGTTTTCTAATAACTATAAAAACAACCAAGATATAAGGCATTAAAGAATTTTCTCCATCTCTTTCTAGCAAAACGGCAATTTACAAGGAGTTTATATGGCCGTACTCAACAATGACGTCACGGTTGATGTCGGATCTCTCTGTCTAATCGTCTTCAAATTAACAACTTAAAATGCTTGTATCTAATGTATTTCTAAGCCGATTTTAATTCTAATTTCACAGGACTGCATCTTTTTTCACGGTTTTTTAATATTTAATGACGAGACGTAAATATATGTATAAACTTGTAATAAAATCTCTTTGGCTATACTATTTGTATCTGGCTGGTTTTGGTATCATTGAAAGTTTAAATTTTAAAGAACATAATTCCAAATTCAAATTAGGAAAATGTGTGATTTTCATTTGTTTTTCGTACCGCCAAGATGAGTGAATCTAATGAAGAAATTCGATACATTTTAAAATTTTACTACAAAAAAGGTAAAAATGCAACGCAAGCCGCGAAAAAAATTTGCGATGTTTATGGACCTAGTGCAGTGTCTGTGAGAGTAGCACAAATTTGGTTTAAGCGTTTTCAATCCGGAAATTTTGATGTCAAAGATGCACGTCGCTCTGGTCGCCCTATTACAGATAAAATGGATGCCATTTTTGAAAAAGTGGAGCAAGATCGGCATGTCAGTAGTTACGACGTAGCTGAAGAACTGGGAATTGACCACAAAACAGTTTTGGCGCATTTGAAAAAAACTGGGTACACAAAAAAGCTCGACATTTGGGTACCTCACGAGCTCACTGAAAGAAACCTAATGAACCGTGTACTCATTTGTGATTCTTTATTACGACGTAATGAAACCGAACCATTTTTGAAGAAGCTGATAACTGGTGATGAAAAGTGGATCACGTACGACAAGAACGTGCGAAAAAGGTCGTGGTCAAAGGCCGGTCAGGCTTCACAGACTGTGGCGAAACCCGGGTTAACTCGCAACAAGGTGATGCTGTGTGTGTGGTGGGATTGGAAGGGCATTATTCATTATGATGAGATTAAAGCAAGAAGTTGAGAGAAAGCGGCCGGAATTAATCAACAGAAGGGGTGTGGTTTTTCATCATGATAACGCTAGACCTCACACATCTTTAGCCACTCAGCAAAAATTAAGAGAGTTTGGCTGGGAGGTGTTAATGCATCCGCCGTATAGTCCTGACCTTGCACCTTCAGATTTCCACCTGTTTCGGTCTCTTCAGAATTCTTTAGGCAGTGTCAGGTTAACATCACGAGAGGACTGCCAAAACCACTTGTCGCGGTATTTTGACCAGAAGTCCCAAAATTTCTATAGCAATGGGATCATGTCCCTACCTACAAGATGGCAAAAAGTTATCGAACAAAATGGTACCTACATACTTTAGTTAAATGTAAATAAACTATATTAAAAAATGTTTTGTATTTTCTTAAAAAATGCGAAGAAACTTTTTCCCCAACCTATTATTTGAATTCAGTCATCATCCCAATTTAATGGTTGTAAAACGCTATGAGGTTTATTGCTGAAACACTATTGGATGATATTGGCGCCTTTATCTATTACGTCATCTGCTAGAAAGAGCAGGGGAAAAAAATCATGTGAAAGAGGAAGACAAAAGATATTATTGCTGCAACGTGTTCAACACTTCAGAGTGAGTTAAAAAACAACTGAAGGACTCTAAGGTACTGAAGGCGCTCCTGCGGAGAGTCCGACATAGCCTGGCGTCTTTTAAAACTCGCGGTGGGCGTAAAGCATTTCCCAACACCAATAAGGCCCATCCACTGGACTGGTGATTTAGTCGGCGTAGGTCGCGGGGAGCCTTCCCGCAAAGATGCAAGTAATGCAGGTTTATCGATGTGGAGATCCTTGAAGAAAACCAGTGAGCGTGTTTCGGCTGAAATGAAGATGACGATTTATAGGAACGAAACGAAAAATACCAACCTGGAGATTGAATGCGGTGCGAAAGGGATATGACGCTTTATAGAAAAGTTATGTCTTTTTCATTTAGCGTTTAAATATAAACGCTTTTTATTCCCTTTTCTTTTAACCATTGTAGACAAAGAGTTAGGGTTTATCTGAAACGAAATTATTTAGAACTTTTAAGGTATGGTGAGCAAGAAAGGTAAAGTCTACCAGTCTTGGTAAAATTTGCATGCAATCAGAATAGCAATCTCGACATTGTTGCCTTTGTGAGCCTTTCTATGTATAATAAGAGAGACGTACAATTATGGCTTTTTAGGGTTCCGTACCAAAAGGGTAAAAACGGGACCCTATTACTAAATCTTCGCTGTCTGTCCGTCCGTCCGTCTGTCTGTCTGTCTGTCACCAGGCTTTATCTCAAGGACCGCGATAGCTAGACAGTTGAAATTTTCACAAATTACGTATTTCTGTTGCCGCTATATTTATAACAACAAATACTAAAAACAAAATAAAATGAATATTTAAGGGGGGCTCCCATACAATAAACGCGATTTTTTGCTCTTTGCTCGATATCAATAAATGGTAACAGGTAGGCACTTGAAATATTCACAAAATACTTAATTGTATATTTACTTTAATAATAAATATGAAATTTGTGTACCTACTGTTGTTTACCTAGTCAATGGTACGGAACCCTCCGTGCGCAAGTCCGACTCGTACTTGGCCGGTTTATTTGTTACTGACATCTAAATTCATGCGTTGACATAAATGCCGATGAAGGTAATAAACCTCCTTCTATTTTTTTTTACTTGTAGTGGCGACGATGCTAGCAACACAAGCAAAACGTCAACGTTACTTAAATGAATGTCAAATAAATCTTTTAACAACTATCAGAAGATAATTGTAAAGATGATAACGAATGAGTGAATTGCATTTTTTTCTGTACACTATTTGTCGACTATCATAATTATGCTTTATTTGGGGTGATTTGGGTGACCGTACCGTACCCGCCGTTGGCTAGAGAGTGCCAAGCATACCCACTAAAACCCCCCGGTGTTCTCCCTGCCCTTGTGGGCGCGCGTGGTAGGGTCCACAATGCGACACCACTACCCACGCGCCCGGACAAGCTCGACCAGTGGTCGGGCAGGGAGAACACCGGGGGGTTTTAGTGGGTATGCTTGGCACTCTCTAGCCAACGGCGGGTACGGTACGGTCACCCAAATCACCCCAAATAAAGCATAATTATGATAGTCGACAAATAGTGTACAGAAAAAAATGCAATTCACTCATTCGTTATCATCTTTGCAATTATCTTCTGATAGTTGTTAAAAGATTTATTTGACATTCATTTAAGTAACGTTGACGTTTTGCTTGTGTTGCTAGCATCGTCGCCACTACAAGTAAAAAAAAATAGAAGGAGGTTTATTACCTTCATCGGCATTTATGTCAACGCATGAATTTAGATGTCAGTAACAAATAAACCGGCCAAGTACGAGTCGGACTTGCGCACGGAGGGTTCCGTACCATTGACTAGGTAAACAACAGTAGGTACACAAATTTCATATTTATTATTAAAGTAAATATACAATTAAGTATTTTGTGAATATTTCAAGTGCCTACCTGTTACCATTTATTGATATCGAGCAAAGAGCAAAAAATCGCGTTTATTGTATGGGAGCCCCCCTTAAATATTCATTTTATTTTGTTTTTAGTATTTGTTGTTATAAATATAGCGGCAACAGAAATACGTAATTTGTGAAAATTTCAACTGTCTAGCTATCGCGGTCCTTGAGATAAAGCCTGGTGACAGACAGACAGACAGACGGACGGACGGACAGACAGCGAAGATTTAGTAATAGGGTCCCGTTTTTACCCTTTTGGTACGGAACCCTAAAAAGCCATAATTGTACGTCTCTCTTATTATACATAGAAAGGCTCACAAAGGCAACAATGTCGAGATTGCTATTCTGATTGCATGCAAATTATACCAAGACTGGTAGACTTTACCTTTCTTGCTCACCATACCTTAAAAGTTCTAAATAATTTCGTTTCAGATAAACCCTAACTCTTTGTCTACAATGGTTAAAAGAAAAGGGAATAAAAAGCGTTTATATTTAAACGCTAAATGAAAAAGACATAACTTTTCTATAAAGCGTCATATCCCTTTCGCACCGCATTCAATCTCCAGGTTGGTATTTTTCGTTTCGTTCCTATAAATCGTCATCTTCATTTCAGCCGAAACACGCTCACTGGTTTTCTTCAAGGATCTCCACATCGATAAACCTGCATTACTTGCATCTTTGCGGGAAGGCTCCCCGCGACCTACGCCGACTAAATCACCAGTCCAGTGGATGGGCCTTATTGGTGTTGGGAAATGCTTTACGCCCACCGCGAGTTTTAAAAGACGCCAGGCTATGTCGGACTCTCCGCAGGAGCGCCTTCAGTACCTTAGAGTCCTTCAGTTGTTTTTTAACTCACTCTGAAGTGTTGAACACGTTGCAGCAATAATATCTTTTGTCTTCCTCTTTCACATGATTTTTTTCCCCTGCTCTTTCTAGCAGATGACGTAATAGATAAAGGCGCCAATATCATCCAATAGTTTTTCAGCAATAAACCTCATAGCGTTTTACAACCATTAAATTGGGATGATGACTGAATTCAAATAATAGGTTGGCTAGAGAGTGCCAAGCATACCCATTAAAACCCCCCGGTGTTCTCCCTGCCCTTGTGGGCGCGCGTGGTAGGGTCCACAATGCGACACCACTACCCACGCGCCCGGACAAGCTCGACCAGTGGTCGAGCTATCGCCAAGGGGGGGATCGTCCGAGAACACTTAGACAAAAGCCACACGCTAACTTTTCCGCAGTCGTTCCGCAGAAAAAATGTATGGAAATGACATTGGCATCGCCGTCGTCGATGGATCGCACGGCCGTCGATGACGTAGTGCGTAAGGCCATCGCCCTCCAGTCGGGAGGTTCGAACCCCGCCGCGTAGCAATGTGTTTTCAAATTTTGAATTCATATGTACGTTTATTCGACGCTTTTACACTGAAGGAAAATATCGCGAGGAAACCTGCACACACCTGTGAAGAAAGAATTTCTTTACAGGTAAAGGCTTATACGCCCTAGTTTAGGGTAGGCTCGAGCCCTTCGGTGGGGACGTATATGAGCTGCTGATGACATTAGCATGTGATAAATCACGCTATTTTTTCCGCACCTAATGTCATTTGCATACATTTTTTCTGCGGAACGACTGCGGAAAAATTTGCGTGTGGCTTTTGTCTAAGGGGTCAGGACAATCCCCCAGACGGAGGAGCCTTACGGCGGCATGCACGGGGCCAACCGTGCACGTGCATCCATGGCAGGGTCATTAGACGGGCATCGCTTGCGCGAATACCAAAAAATTACTCACTTTTTGTCGATAAAATCTCAAAATGCAATACACAAGCCGAGTCAAAACAGCGAAGCAAAGAAACAAGTCCAGTAAAGAATAGCCAGGGTCAGACAAATAGCCAGATAATACATCACGAAAGAAACACTCCGCCCGAACACTCACCAAACGCAAACCCCGATATCAACATGCCGACTGAAGCAAGCTGCGACTGCGAGCGTTCCGGGCGCAAGCGGGCACAGGGGCCTAACCATGATCGCTTATAGCAAGGTTAAAACAACACTGAAACAGAGACACCGCTCTTGCTGCGTATAGCGCCATCCCGCTCTCAGTGCGGTTTTAATATTGTTTTTGGTGATCATAGTTAGGGGGCTGTGCACAGACGTATAAAGGGAAGCAGACTAAACGTATCGTTCAAAAAGTATGGCAACTTTACCTCATGTAAACATTACTCACACACAGACAATATTAATTTAATTTTATTGTAATTTCTGGCGTTTTATTATATGATGCGTAAGAACACTTCGGAGCACAGCACTTCACCATTGTTTTTGTCCGATTAGCAGTTATTTTTATTTATAATCTCAAAACACAATGTCACGACGCCATTTATTTCCTATTTTGACAAAGCTAAACATGGCGTCAACGTGGCGTCTGCCACGTCTTCGGAAATGTTTATGTGTGCGTTAGTGTCGCCATAGAAGAAAAACAGAAATAGCGATATATCATGTCACTTTGGAGTGAAAGTAAAAACGATATAATTATGAGTAAAATTATGTTAAGTCTGCTTCCCTTTATACGTCTGTGGCGCAGTGCGTGGGGGCGGCCGAGCTTGGCACGCTCTCATTGTCAGTTCCACTCACACATTGACATCTCAGTTGTTCGGGCACAGCGCGACAGCAATAGATTTCACAAATACCCATTTTTGAATTCTCCCGACCTTAGTGTTTCCTCTTAAAATAAAAAATATTATCATTTCGTAATCTGTGGAACAAACGTACGGACACCGCCTTAGCTTATTTACAATAATTACTTATTTTAATTTTGTAGCTCGTCGATGTATTGGCTGTTGAAATCGATTTTGATGACTTGACAAAGAAAAATAGATGTATGTCTATTGTAGTGTTGGTAGATTTGTTTGGCAAATATGCCAAAACCTGTCCGACGACGTCACTAAAAAGTGGTCAACGTATTGAGAATTCGTTTCAACCAAACAAAATTATTAAATCTGAGAGATGAGAGAGTGATGAGATGAGTGAGAGAGATAAGTTATAATATCACCCCGTTTAATGTGGATGTAGCGGAGTTAGGTATACTTGTGTAATTATTTCACATCAGTCTGTTATTTGAATTTATCATCGAGCAGTAATGTGAAATTGAGATTGAGTTTCATTTTTGGTTTATTATTAAAAGCAACCGTCTGATCTGATGGTGTCACGGTTGCTAAAAGAGATTTGTTTGTTCGTCAGGGTTGTGTACGCTAACCGGTGCACCATGCGAATCAGTATCCCTACAAGCAGGCGGTACTGGAGGTGGGACTGGCGGGGGGGCACCCCTAGAACAGTTGGACCGCGACTTAGTATGGGCACAGCTATTATCCTCGAGGCAAGCGTGTTTCCTCATGGGTGCTAGCTGTGGCGGGGGAAATATGAAGGTGGGTGTTTTTTAATTATTAGCTTCATCAGGAATTCTCAACAACAACGGGAATTAGCTCATATCCCTCATTAGTCTATTTCGGCGACAGATTTCGGTAGCTAGTCAGGTGAATTCAAAAGCATTACTACCAGTCAAACTAAGCAGAAACATCTGCCCCTAGAATATATAGAACCCCCGAGATGCAGATCTTAACCCAATCTTAATCCTCGGAGTACAACATACCACTGCACCGGAGGTGTCATTTCTTGGCTAGATTTTCTGCCACGGACAGAAAAATAAAGTCTCGTTATTACAAATGCATATAGAGGTTCGTGTAGGGGATAGGTGCTACACCAGATAAAACGACACTATTTGTTATATTGATATAATATTGTCACACAATTACTTAACCCTAAGATGTTACATGCGAAGGTATGAGTCGCGAGGTGTGTGTAAACCGACTGCCCGCGTTCTGACTCAAATGCAATGCACTGACGTTAGTGCTGAATCGGCAATGTGCGGTGTGTGCACCGTACAGTTCGTATAAAACGTTAACAATTTCACACTCTCACATGAAAAAAAAAACACAAATCACTAGATTAAATTATATACTTCGATAGAGGGTTGTTCTCTTGTACAACCCGTGCGGTTAAAGAATGGGATTAGAAATGGCGGCGCATGAATTCACTTCTCGCTCGCACTCTATTTCCGTCTAATAGTGTGCGAGCGAGAAGTGAATACATGCGCCGCCATTTCTAATCCCATTCTTTAACCGCACGAGTTGTAAGTCTGCCCCAATGCTGTGTACTCGACAAGTCTCAACCTCAATACCTGTCGTGAATGAGACATAAGCAATGATCAAACCGTTAAAAACAGCATCATCCATCTCAGGTCGACGAAGACGAATACCAGCGGTTGGGTTTGCGACCGCGTCACGCGTACTCGGTCCTCGATGTGGTCGAAGTGGCAGGTCCCACCCGCTTACTTCGCCTCCGCAACCCGTGGGGTCATTACACTTGGCGGGGGGCCTGGGCCCACGGGTGCCCACGGTGGACCGAGGAGGCGAGAAGAGCGGTGCAAGCCCACACGGGAAGCTCCGACGCGGACAGGGACCAAGGAGTGTTCTGGATCAGCTTCGACGATGTACTCAAGTAAGTGTGATAGTGAGAGTGAGTAGACAGCTCAAATGCAGTAGCAAACAAAACTGTGCCCTGTTTGTATAATACATTCATGGCACAGTTCTGCACGACAATCACATGTCCTTTAGGTACCTGGCCACTTATAACAAATATTATCTATCAATTGATGTCAACCATTGACATCAGAGAGCTAATAGGCTCTAGCTTGCCTTTAACCCCAAACGAAATGTTTTACTACTGTCTAAGAGCAGTTTCGCACTACGTCCGATCCGAATCCGATCCGAACCCGTGAAAATATTGGTCTAGAATACTCGCACCGAATTCGGATATTGCTTACGCACTATTCCGATCTCCGATGCAAATCCAAGCAATTCAGGAGCCATCTTTTGGAATACTTGATTTTACACGGAGCCACAGCAGAGTGTTCACGTCGTTAATCATGAGTCCTTTCAATCGACGTCAACTTCTGGCAATACTATTGTACGTACGAAGACGCAGAAGACGTAAAGAATTCTGGGCCTTCGTACCCGCTGCCTCTCCGCTCGTACGCGGCTCGGCTTCAACTCGGACGCAGTGCGCGAGTGTTCATACAAATAATCCTATGGCTACTTCGGTCCGTCAAAAACTTCTCCGGAATGGAGATTCTAGAATGACGGAAAGAAATCGGACGGAGATCGGATCTAGTGCGTAAATTACCATAGAAATAGTTCTACGGCTACTACGGACCATATTTTCACAGGTTCGGATCGGATTCGGATCGGACGTAGTGCGAAACCGCTCTAAATCTGTAATGACAGAGTTTGTTTGAATCCATCACTTTCTGTGCAGGCAGCAATTTTGTTAAACAACACGATTTTCGCCAACTATTGCATACAAACATACATACATTTTAAACTGTTCGAATGTTTCCAGGTACTTCGACTGCATAGATATATGCAAGGTGCGAGTAGGATGGCATGAGGTGCGATTGGCTGGTATACTGCCGCCTATGTCCTCGACCAGACACCTTACGTGTCTCCTTCTAACAGCGACCCAACCCACTGAAGTGGACTTCACTTTGTTTCAAGAAGGCCAAAGGTGAGTGGTTTTTAACTTAGAAATTGAGGTTTATTGTGCTCTTTGGTGATCACACTTAGGTGCAAGAATACAACATGACATTCTTTGGCTGTGATCTATTGTAATTTAGTAAGGATTTGATCCTTAAAAGGATTTGATTTAGGATTAAAGACAGAGTGTATGAGTATGACATAGACACAAATATTTATTTGTTAAGGGCCGATTTTTCAATAGTCAGATAACTCTTAACTGTTGAATAAATATGGCGATCTGACAGATTTTCTATACAATATTTGTCAACTATCATATTTATTCCTTAGATAAAAGTTAACTGACGATTGAAAAATCGGCCCTTAATCTGATATACATTTGAAATATAAACAAATTAAAAATTATCACAATTTAAAAAAAGAGACAATATACCTTCAAAGTTTCTTGCTTGTTCTCGAGCAAAAATTCTCTCTCCAAATTCGAACAGGGTTGCATACATCTTTATTAAGGTTGACATAATAATATGTGTACATACGAGGATTAAATAATTAATCATTAAATATCTTAGTTAATACATTTTGATTAGATTCTTGCTTAATTAAATGTTTGTAATTGGCTTGAAGTCAATAAGTGCCTTTAAAGGTCTATATCGAATAAAGATTGTTGATTTGAATTAAAAACTTACCAACAGGAATTCGGCGAAGAGTCAACGCTCCCAGCTGGATTTGTGTGTGGTAGTGTTCAGAACCAAGTCTGGGCCGAACGCTCAAGTAGGCAAGCTGGTAGCTCACAGTAAGAGGCAGGTTAGTGACTTTTGTGTGTATTTTTTTAGGTTTTTCTTGTAGAAGGATCATTAAAACACTAGAGTACATACAGCCCCGTAGCTTGACCACCAAACTACGATACGATAACGCGGTTTATCGCAGCGAATTGTCAAAATAATTTTAGTGGTCATGCTACGGCGGCAGGATTAATGTCCAATCTAGGCATGCTACCTTAATATATTTCGTATTTGAAAAATACAGAGGTGGTGTCAAAATCTGTTTTTTTTACGCAAGTCAATTATTCCTCGATTGATAGCCTCGTGTTTTATCCTCAGGTGCGCGGTTTCGTCGGTTGCCACAAAATGCTAGAGAAAGGCTTCTACTTGGTGGTTTGCTTGGCGTTCAATCACTGGCACACGGGCCTAGAGCTAGCGGACAGTTCAGCCTGGCCTCGCCATGTACTGGCCGCTCACTCCTCCAAGCCCCTGGCGGTGGAGCGACCCTCATTACATCCGCATATACTGGCCGACGCAATAATCGGCCTCACGCTGGCCAGGGGGCAAAGACACGAAGGCAGGCAGGGGATGACTGCCTACTACTTGACCAAGGTAAAGTCAATGCTTGTCTTAATGTAAAGACTTAATTCAGTCATCGCTCGTATGAGATTGCTTTTGAATGACACCTGTTCACGCCATTCCCCTCCCCCTAGTTGTCACGAAGTCTCATTTAAAGGGTGTTAAGCTAGTCTTGCGATTTGACCAAGTTTGTCATCTTACTTTCTGACCTTTCTTATTTTTTTAGGGCTGGGCTGGCTTGGTGGTGATGGTTGAGAACCGTCACACGGACAAGTGGATTCACGTGAAGTGCGACTGCCAGGAGAGTTACAACGTGGTTTCTACCAGAGGGGAACTGAAAACTATAGACTCTGTTCCTCCTCTGCACAGGTGAGCGAGTATTTTACTTTTGTGTTGATAAGGGTAGATAGAGACAGAATCATGTGTAAACCATTTCAAACTGTGGACAAATTTTGTTGCAACACCGTTACTTATTTCTTTGTAATTTATCTACAAACACAAACTGTAATAAATTCATAGCCATGAATCACAGAACAAATATACTGCTTATTTCCAAGTTATTTTTTTATTTAAATTACATTATTATGTAATTTAAATAAAAAAATAACATAAAAGTTGTTACTTATTAGGATCAGCTCTTACTTGAATAAGCCCTTTTTTACGGGGGAAATGCGTAACCGCATCGTACTCGCCATTGGCTAGACGGCGAGCGTGTGTGGGGTTCTCGCGGCAGAACTTAAATAAGTCCTAATAGATTCCACAAAAAAAGATCTGATAATATCTGTGCAGTTTTCCTTTATCACCCATGGTTAAGGATTTCCCCTAACTTTTCGAAGCGTCCAAGTTAAAAAAACACACTGCGCAATTACGTAATTAGGTACGTTCCGAATCTGGGTAACCCAGAACATGTCTCGTGGTAGAAATACCTAAGAGTTTCTTCAGGCGCTGTGTAACAAAGCAAGGTGTTTACTTCGCAGGCAAGTGATAATAGTTCTCACTCAGTTGGAGGGGAGCGGGGGGTTCTCTATAGCTCACCGGTTAACGCACCGCTTGGCCGGCGGCGCGAGGCTTCAGGACTGGGCGCCCCATGCCGACGGCGAGCCTCGACATAAACCACCATTAGCACGAAGGTTGTACGGTCTGCACGCGCCGCGGTTGATCACCTAACTTGGATACAGTGTGAGTTTACAATCAAAATGACTTGTATAATTCCTTTTTACTTCTCGTGCTCGCAAAGTTTGTCTTTATGTCGTTTATAGGCTGCATAAAATAGCTTTTTATGTTCTAGCTAGAGCATAAAGTGAAATTTTCTTTTGGACAAAGATTCTTAGGCCCAACAGCCAACAACGCTCAATAAAACTTCACAGAATAACTTGCGATAATTTATTTATTTGCTTTAATTTATTTGCCTTGTGATCTCTACCTCTAAATCATGAAACCAGATAAAAATAGTATCCGGTTATTATTAAAACGCATCGAATTGTTTTTATTACTTGACAGAATGAAATATGTACCTATGCTATCGCCATGTATAAATAAAAAAAAGTTTACTGGCGGGAATTGGCTATTATTTAAGTTCTTTAATTTGTCAACATTGAATAAAATAACTTCCCGGAATACGAATTTTCGTTTATATTTTAAAGTAATTGTTCAATTTTCTCGCAATCGAAGTGAAAAGCAGAGTGTAAAACACTGGCATAAACAAGTCATTGTACCCGTCAACTTACTATACTTGGATAAAATCGTCTCGGGCTACAATAACTCATTTTATTCCCTTGTACAATCTACTATTTCGTCAGCTCGTTTCTGTTTTTATTTGCTATACGATCAGATGTGTTGTGCATTTGAATTTTCATATTATGTTTAATTGATAAAATGTTATATTTAATTGATAAAATGGGTGTGGTTCCAATGACACATCACTAGACCCGTGAAAATCTCATCTGCTGGCGGGATATCCTGCCGATCAACGGATGAGGTTTTGGCGCTGCACTACGCTGCACCACACAAATCTTGGGAAGGCCAGTAGAGGGACTATTGTGACGATTGTGACAGTCAACATAGTGATTGTTGCTCCTTGTTTCAAATGGTCCACGTCACCCGGCGCCTACTCGCGCTGTGACACAATATTAATACTCGGCAGCCTGTGCAATAGTAAACATGTATTGAACCACGAGTAGTCGTTGAGAAACTGTCGCTCATTTGCAGAAACGTTGTTATTCCATAGATAATAGCGAACCACACTAAGTTACACACTGTTACTTTTGCAGCTTATTCGCCGGCATTCGGTAAAGTGGAGAATGTTTGTTTGCTTATATTTGCTTTATTCGCATGTTTTTCGAAAGTCATACGCCAAAACTAAGTGCCTGGTCACATTGGCGGTTTGAGAGCGTTTACAAAGAAAGCGTAGCAGGCCTGCAACCAATACGCTGCGGACGCTATTGTACAATGTCGGTTTTTTGGGAGTGAATTCGTTTGTAACAGCACCAAGTACTCTCTCTCTTCCAGTCAATTAGTTAAGACGCCTGTGCGCGGTAAGTTGGCGGACGTATAAAACGTTCAGCAGCAGAATGGGAAATACTGCCGTCAACTGTGTTATTTAAAAGACGCAGGAAACAAAAGCATCGAAGAATTTGGGGAGGGGGCGATCTGTTAAGGTAGAAACAAACTATTGTGTCGTGGTGTGTTGTGACGCGTCAGAAGCGTATCGGTTTCATACATTTAATAATATGGCTAGAAACACATTATCACAGTGTGGTGTGTTGTGGCGGCATCTGTCGTGGCGCGGACCGCTCGACTGCGATCGCGCCAGAACGGTGGTGGGGGATCTGGCGCGCCACAACACACACAGTAGTGTGTTTCTAACATTAGATGTTGCGTGCGTATTCGCTACGCGCCCACAGCGTGTTAGCGACGTGTTGACTGCGTATTCGATGCACCCCCGTTCCGTTTACAAAACGCTCGCAAATCGCAAATGTAATAAGGCTCTGAGACAATTCGTTCACCTATTGCAACCGACGTAAAAAAAGGGTTGTAAATGTTAAGGAATGACAAATAATTCGTTGAATGATTATCCTAAACCAAAATATTAATTTTTCATAATAAACCATGTCCGCTTCAATAGAATTTGGTAGAGGGTTAACCAATTCTATTTTATTAAAATTCTTATGAAACTTCACCAATGAAATGTTAGATGACGTGATAATGGGGCATTTTTCATGAGTTGACTCAACCGTTCAGTTTCGGTGCAGTTTTTTGTGGCATCGCCTCCTGAGCCATAGACAAAATAGAATTGACATCTCACAGAGTAAACGAAGTGTCCCATTTTGAATTTTCACTGTAGAGAGCGACCAAATTATATTTGAATTTGGAGGCGCTGGCGGCGCTATATTCAATGTCAACCAAGTTTATTTTTTGAAAAGTAATTTGAGTAATTGTATAAAGTAATTAATTCGATAAGATTTAATTTATTTGTTGAAATAAACTCGAAATTAAATTCAAATAATATTTCATCATGACCGCCCTTTTTTTAAAAATTTTCGCCAGTGAAGTGGCGAGATTGGTCGATTTGTAGTTGACAATAACTTGTCTACACCTGTTTTATATCATTGATTTTTGCGTTTATGGTGTAAACGCTAATGAATGGCGCATAACGCATCATGTTTCTATGCTTAGCGACTCTGAATATTCTTGTTGAGTTTGTGATGTAATACAATATTTCCTTTATATTACAGGTGACTGCTACATTTATCAGAGCCATCGATGTCGACTCTTACTGCCAAACGGTAAGGTCGATAATGCCATATCGGAACGTGATCTCTATGCAAAATTCCTATGAACATAACAGTTGACGTATTTTCTACTTTATTATTATAACAATATACGTATCAAATATAGTTCCGAGGGTGAACGGAAGATGATGTTATATGCTTAATAATGTAAGTAATCGAGATAATGCTTGGTATAAACATGTTTTTCTCTTTGTTTTGTTGAACATGTAAAGACATTTAGATGTGAAAATGAAAGCTGCCAAGCGGGATTCATTACTGGTTAATTTTGGTATATTATTACCAATTTTTTCCATTAAAGACTTGGCTGATTGTGATGACTTATACATACGTTAAGGTTTGGTGAAAACTCGTCTATAAAAGCTACTTTGACTTTGGCGCAATCTGTTAGCCTAGTACAGGCGTTTTCAACCTTTTCATATCACTGGCACACTTGTCTTTTTATAAAAGTTTCACGACACAGCAGTACAAAAATAGCAAAGTTCGAGTCGGACTTGCGCGTGGAGGGTTATCATCATATTACTCGTGGTTTTAACGCCGACCGCATGTTATACGAATTTTTTTTAAGTAATTCGATTTCGATATAGTTTGAGGGGTCTAGAACAAAATGTAGGAGACATTTTGTTCTAGACCCCGCAAATTATATCGAAATTTTTGTTAGAAAATTTCGTATCATAAGCTGCCAGCTTTATGCTGCTTAAGGCCGTATTACATTACGCAATATACAGCTTGCGATCTCGACACTGTCCAAGAGTCTAACTAGATAGTGTATTATAAAAATGACACAATATCTTACATATTATATACACTACACTGAGTCTGATTATCGCGAGTAATGTAATATTCACCATAGTCTAATACGGCCTTCAAAATTCGCGGCACACCTGAAAACTTAAGCGGCACACAAGTGTGCCGCGGCACACCGGTTGAAAATCACTGGCCTAGTAAATCGAATCAAGACATTGTAATCGAATAACTATGCGATACTGTTTAATTTTGTTACACAGTTAACCACCCCATTTAACGGATAAGGGAGAACTCAGAAATAGTTCTTATTAAATGTTTTCTCGATTTAAAAGCACTAGCGTACTGGTAGCAACGAGTGCGGTTGGTATGATCTGTGCCCACGTTTATTTATTTATCATTATTCAGACAATTTTTACAGACTCAGACCTAATGCGACTGTATGTTTTACGAGTAGATTAAGTAGTTTAAATTATGAGTGTGTTGATCATGACGATTGATCCTTTTAAAGGAAGGGCTGTGCCCTTCCATTAAGTGCTTCAATAAGCAGACGTCTGTAGAAGTACTTCCACCTTATACAGCGCAGTCAAATGATATGTCGCGTTTCTGCGCTCTAGTGAGCAAAACTGTCAAGAGTCTTGGGTCGGCAATGCGCATCAGTCCGTTGCAAGAGACCGGACTAGCTGCGGTATAATACGCGATCATTTCACACATTTCACGTTCATACTGCCGAAAATGATATACTAGGCGTGTTCGGGTAGCCTGTGGTGGCGTTTTTAGCATTATCAAAATTGGCGTTGATGTAAAGCGTTCGGTTAGAAGGTTATGAAATTTTTGCCATTTTTGCTCCACACCCTAACCGAACGCTACATTATCAATATGTCAAAGTCATAAGCTATTATAACCTAAATTTATTTTCAGTTTCCAGATTCTGGATGTATTATGATGTAATAAGCTCGCATCATGATTAACGATCATTAATTTCAATAAATAATGAAAATAAAATTTATTTCGTTAAAACTTATTCAATCGTGTCAAAAATTTTACGTTTAGTAAACGTCAAAAATCTTAAATGTCAAAAACTGCCACTTTTGACCCTCTTCGATAGCTGGGGCGAAATTGGCAGTTCACAATGCCATTTTTGTCATTTTTTCAGCTATCCGAACGGTTGACGTAAACAGATAAAAATGCAACTTTTGTTCACATTTCTTCTAACCGAACGCTCCTTGTGTCAATTTTGTCATTTTTAACAGTTATTTTTGCCACCTCGATGCTATCCGAACGCGCCTACTGACGTCGATGTAACGCAACGTAGGCTTGGTACGCTAAAATGATACAAGTCTGGACATGTGCCCCGTTTATCAAAACTTACAAGTCAGCAGGCGTAGCACGGGCTGCCAAGAAATTTGTGATAAGACTCAATGACACGTATCCCTTGAGGAGCGTCAAGAAATTTTTATCACGTCAGTCACTAAGGCTGCGTTCCGAAAATCAATAAGAGTCACTATTAGCGCGCTCAAACGCGTCCCGAAATGTTGTACGCGCTTATGTTAGCCGGCATGAAGAGCCACATGACGCCATCGTTAACGTCATGCGCCATCGTGAACTTACGGCGCTAATTTTTAGTGTTCTTTTTAATTTAAACCAGGAGATTATAATCGTTAGCACTGTGAGTGCTGTTATCGGACCGCAGCATAAATACGCACCGCCGTGCTACACTTTAAGACATAGAGATTATGTCACTGAAATTGTGAGATAACGCGTGACTCAAGTCCCGTTTTGGCAGCCCGTGCTACGCCTGCTGGTCGTTCACATGACGTTCACATGTTACACGGTAGTAGGAAGTTTTAACAGTATTGAACTCCGGTTCCCAACCAATGCAGAGCAATATTTTTATATATTATTATTTTTATATATTCATTTGGCATTGACAGGGCGTTGTTTCTGTTCGTATTTTTTTTCAAATATTTCCTTCATCGCTTGATTCACTAGACCACATTTTAAGAAGAAATTGCATTCTACATATTAATTTTGATAAAAAAAAATACAAATGCACGTGTAACAATATACCTGTAAAATAATTAACGACACTTGTGTCGTGTAGTTCTGATAAACACATATTTGTAATAACGAAAAATTTACAAAAAATATGCTTTTTTGATATAAAGTTTGTATGTTATGATAAACAGGGTCCACTTGATTTGATAAGCAATGTACGCACGCAGCCCCGCGTGCGTACATTGTTTGTTTGCGCCTGATCTTATGAAAAATTAAATTCCGTAAATCGGACTACAAATAACACGCGTATGTACGAATTAGTCCAGGACGCACTAAAAAATGAATAGTTACATTAACTTTTCATTTTTGATGTGATCAGTTAAATCTTTATGCTTTTTAAATTTAAAAACTTGTGATCTATAAATTTATGGACTACTACAACTGTAAAAACGATATAATTGTTTGACTTATTCTTTCTACAACCTAAATTTGGAATATGATGAAAATAATGAAATATATCACGAACAGTTAATCTACAAAATATATTGCATTCTCGAAACTACACTACGAAAAACTACATTAAAAATATCCGTCACTATTCATAGTGTAAAGCACTGAAATGAGTTGAAAGAATTTATAAAAATTCTCGTAACAAATAAAAAAAAACACATGAAGAAAGAATTTATATGCCGATTTTAATGATAATTACTTTAAATTAAATAATACTAAACCAAGTACCGATATATGTATATTAAGATATGTATAGAAATACAACTAGGTACCTATTATTGTCTCATGGTTGAACATTCGTGAGAGGCAAACATTTTATTATTTTTTAATTTGTGATAAAATTAAGTAACTCATCACGAGTGTTTGGTAAAAGACGTAAATATTTATATTTTTAGTAAGAAATACTTGTACGAGAAAAATATTTGATAATGCACTTATGAACAGAAACATTTCAGAATCTTGTTATATGTATAGTGATATTGTTTTTATCAATAGGTAAGTATGAGATACAGTTAAGATTGCCTGCAGTTGATTTAGTTGTAATCGCCATTAACAGATTGTGAGGCTTGATTTTAGATAAATAAAAAATACGAAATAAACAAATCCAAAAATGTTTCCATTTAAAATGGAAGAATACATGCCCACCTGACACGAGTAATGTTTTTTCTACTGTGTATCTAATACAATCATAAACAATAGTATTATTTAAGTTGTGCAATAGAGTATTTTTAATTTTTATACAATGAGTTTTAAATACGAGAGTTTAATTTGATTGTCGAGGATATGTATATGAAAAATGTTCGCTAGTAAAAATAATTTTCTGTTAAACATCTAAAGCTCTTGTGATAAAATTATATGTGGTGGAACAATCGAATTCAAAATCTAAAATTTTCCAAGCATCGATCGTTTCGTTTCTATATTTATTTACATTGATAAGTAAGGCCCCGACGATATTAATTGACCGTTTTAGTTAATATTTACAGGCTGATTTACATTGGGTTATTGGTTGGTGCCAGTAGTAATTGGTAGAGAGTCAGTCAAGTCGGTACAGTCAGTGCTGTCGCTTCCTCTGTGTAAACCGTATATGGGCGGTTACAAGTTAATTCAAATCTCCCTTGACATGACAAATAATAATCAGTATATACAGCCAGCATTATAAGTAGTTCTTAACTTATCTAGAATAACCTCGATAGATCAACCATTAAAGTGACCATTATTATATTAATTAAAGGCAAGCTTCCTATTTGACAAGAACGAGAGACCAACTAACTGAGCATACAAATTGTAGGGTTCATTGCAGCACAGTGGCATTTTTTAACATTGCTTACTTTTTTTCCAATTAAGAGCTCAGATGATTTCGATCACTTTCTCGCACAGGAAGTTGACTTCAATTGGAATACTGATTGTGATAGATATGGATTGTTTGAAGGTTTGGATTGTTGAAAGTGTGATAGATATGGATTGTTGAAAGTGCTGCTTTGTAATGAAAATGAGGCGATCGATCAAGCTGGGAAATACCATCACACAAGTGAGATCTGATTCGGTAAAATGATACAAGTACGCGGGCTTAAATATACTGTGTCTCTCTGTAATAATATTAAAAATAATGGTAAATGTTACAAGTTGACACAGGCAAGCGTAGCGTTAGTGATTCACGACATCAATTTTAAATAAATTATTAAATTTATATTATCCAATATAAGAAAGCAAATAATTATATCGTTCCTCATAAGAAAATATATATTCATAAATATTACCTATGTGAAGAACGATATTATCATTTGCTTTCCGATATTGCATAATAAAAATTTAATAATTCACAGATATTAAAAGATGTTAATATTTCGTTATATTCGTATCGCATCAAAATTGATTGCTTGGTTATCAATCAGATAATGGTATATTTATATACCTGATGTTAATAAGTACTGTACGGAAACAATGATGAAGTTAATATGTTGAGAAATATGTATATATCTAGTTTATATACATACACCGCATATTAGAAATAAATTATATAATTGGCATAGGTAACTAAAAAAAGTATAGTTCACATGAACAGACAGAAAATAATAATTATCTCAAGTCTGGATTCGAGATTGAACTAGTTATAAAGATGTATATATTTTTGCTTGCGACTGTATATTGTAGGAATGTAGAATTATGTATTAATACTTAGTGTATTCTTCAGTAGTATTCTTACAAGGTTTCACGGTTTATTTTTGTAAAAAGACGAATACACTGGTCGATTTTTATATAAGTACTTTGAACAAATGCTCTCTCATAGATTATGCTATGTTAGTTAACAGTCTTTTAATTTTTCTTATTATTATAGAATATTATAATAATATTATTTACTTACTACAATTAAAATGAGATATCACCTTTCAGTATTTTTCAAACTATATAGTATTTTTTAAATATTTTACAAAGTTTGAATGAGGTATTTTTTTTATACTCGCATCTTGTACAAGAAATATTAGATTTTTTATGATGTATGTTTTGTATGTAGTACACGGTTGAGTGATTAAAGACGCCACTGTATTTTGATAGATCATAAATTTGATCATTGTGTTGAAGCCGGTGAAGATCTTGCAATCTAGAATTTGATGTTAGTTTATATAGTGTTTTTATAGTCTGAACACCGTAATATCCCTCTTCGTTTTCCAGAGCTTAACATGCACGACGATCACTTTAATTTTGCAGGCGTTACGACAGCAATATATGTTTCTGACGATTGTTTCCATAACAGTTTTGGATGTACACTTGTGTACAAAATGTTTGATACGGTCAAAGTTACAAAAATGTATACATTGATTGATAGACTTTATTGACTTATCATTAAGGTAGGTAGATATTTTTATAATTTTGATCTTTTTGAACTCGAGTGTACACTAACTATGAAATTGAAAGTGATTGTGATAGACTTTGACACAGTCATGATATATCTTGTTACATAAGTAGACGTTTAATTTTTTTGACGTCAGCATTGTGCATGTTTACTTAATTTCTTTGAATTATATATTAGTAGGCAGTCTTCAGTAACCCTTCAAGCGAGGACACAGTTTTTAGATTTGTATTTTTTTTATGTTGAACCTACTTCTAAAAAAGACAATGGAATGCAAGAAAATAATAATAAAATATGTATGATAATAATAATTATTTAACTGACGCTTTAAAAATTTAACCTCGGTGTGATATTGCTATGAGTAACATTAATTTTTATTACTTATTGAAAATCTAAAAGACATTGGCGGGTATTTTTTGTTATTGTACTATTGATTATGTTTTAGTGGATTTGTTCGTTAATGGTTATTTGGAATTTTATACAAATTTGTGAACATACAGCGTGCTTTTCAATAATATTACTAACTTTGATTTTATTCTAACTTTGATTTATATAATAACCACTTCATTGAACATACTTTCTGATGTTCATATTATCAACAGAACTCTCGTGGAACTCTCGTTCAAATTTCAATAATAATCAAACACAATACGTACCATTTTGGCCGTCGTTATAAGATGAATTATTGAAATGGCAAAAGAAATAAATACCGTATAATGACTTTGGAATTTTGACAAATAAAATTAGACAGAATGCTGCAAATCTAAGAACAAGTAACATTGCATAGAAGTTACCTTGAGGCGTGACCTAACAGATGGCAGCAACACGCGGCATTGATAGGACACAGTATCTGCCGCACTTTATTTTGACGTATATACAAGGTTATTTTTAGTTACTAAAATAATCAGCTGTTCCATACATCTAGGTTCAGTGAATGTTGAGCATTTGTATGGAACAGCTGATTTTTTTGCGATTTCAAAGTTGGTCCCATAGTGAAAGTTGTTCAGTTTACTTGTCTGAACAAGCACACACAATTTTTTTAGTAACTAAAAAATAAACTTGTATAGAGAAAAGTACGCGCGGTAGCACTGCACGGTACAACGAACAACAAGTCTTCTCTATATATCAAGATAAAACGTGGCGGAAATTGTACCTACGATTGCCGCGTGTTGCTGTCGCGCCATTGATTTACTACCAAAGGTAGATAACGCATTCACGATCGAGAAGTGGGCCGGTGAAGAACTGCTCAATCGCGACTCGTGCAGTTCCTTTCCATAGTGAGTGATTAGCTGTCGGCACGTAAACATGCCGAAGTGCGCATTCAAAAGTTGTGGTAACAATAGCCAAAAACGGCAGAAAAAAGACGGGCTATAATATTTTGCGTGAGTAAACTCATTACACATCTTATCATGTATTCAAATATTCGATTTATACGTAAAAAACAATCAAAAACAATTATTTTAATCATAAACATGTCGCTTCGCGTCAGTGTCAGTACATCACAATCGTCTCGCTCGCACGGGCGTCGTATCACGATGTGTTATCTCATTCATGCGTTGGAGCGATAACGGGATAAGCAATTTCAAGAATTATGTTTGAGAGTATAAAGTTGATATTTTCTTGTAGCAATGACTAAAGCGTCGTTTGATCTGTGGCCAGGTATGAAATGATGTAACTTCCCACGGTTGTACTTAAAATAGTTGCCGTAATAATGCAGAATAAGGTTGAATTCGATAAATACGGTACTTTCTTTATGGTAATTTTCATTCGGGCGTGCATATTCAAGTATATATCAGCGAGTACAAATGTATAGTCGATTAGGTGACAGATTTCAATCGCGTTTTTGTATGAAGCGCTCTATCTACGTTTGGTAGTAAATCAATGTGTCGCGCATCTGTTTGGTCACGCCTTTATGAAGTTTGATCGTACACACTTTTAGACCATCGATAGATTATGATAGTATTTACGTAAAATGCCGAGAACTCGTGACAAACACTGACAAAAGTATTACGCAACCAAAGTGGGTAGCCTTGTTGACAAGTTGTAACATTAGAAATTTAACGCTTTTTGATTCGGCATCGTAAAGGAGAAGGAGAAGGGAAAAGTCTCTTTGGTTAGCTCAAAGGATATATAAATACATAAATAAATAGCATAAATATATGAATATGATTTGGTGTCCTTTTATACCTTTAGTTATTGTTCTGAGGTGCAAATGTAACGCCGCTTATTAACATAACAGCCTTGGAATACTCTTACACCAGCCATTTGAAAAATCTCTCCTTTGTTATACTGTCAAGTTTCACTTCGAATTTATATTGAGTTGAACAGCGCGCTGTATTTTAATTTATTTCTTAGATAAATAATTATAATACTCATTGTTATCGCCCTAGTGAATAAATAGTACGTTCTAGTTTTATAACGAACATTGTCAACTGTTCTTGCCATTATTTTGTTGCTTTACAACGATTTTTAAATTAATTTATTGTATTAATATTATATTAATTATTATTGCTATTATTAAATAGTTGATTAAGCATATGTGGCCTATTGAGCGAGTGCAATATTTCATTAGGTTTTATTTTCCTTCATGCACAATGTCGCACAATTTATTATTATAAAATTTTTACATTTAAGCAATTATTGTAGTTGTGATAGGTTTTAGTGAACTATGTTTGGCACGCCGGCGAAGCTGAACTAGTTTATTTTATTACAAAATTTTCATTGTAAATATTTGGAGACTCTTTACTTGCCGCTGTTAAAAAACACTGAAGATTAAAGTATCAAATCAACACTTAACATCCCAGTGTTAAAGGTTTTGTAATGACTAAGTGCGGCTTGCATAAGATTTGCCAAATCTTTTGTTTCAAATTGAGATACACATAATTGTTTTAAACCTCACACGAGATGAAATAGGAATGTACAGAAATTTGAAATCACGCGAAAGTACTGAAACACGCTTGTATAAAATGAAATGAAAGCAATTTTCACTGTGGCGGTCCTTTACAGGAATGTTCCTGTATAGACAAGAATAATCAAAGTGTTTGTAAACATTTAATAGGTAGGTAGGAAATTAGTTTGCGAAGCTGGCGTTAAACGAAGAAAATAGACGTATACGCGGCGTTCATAAATCTGTTTACCAGCCATAGGCATTGTTCTAATAGAACGCAAAAATACGCGACGATCGTGGGCTAGCGCGAATTTTACTCGCACGAATCCTCGATCAAACATGCATAATTATCCCAAATAGGTATCACAAATAGCATTCTCGTGATACAGTCGCGACTAAAATATTTGATAATCTATTCACGACAGTCAAGTTCTCTCTCGCGAATGCGCAATCGAACATAAATATTGAATATGCGTCTTTGTCTGATATTCGCGCTAGCGGAGATTGCGCTCCATAGGACCATAGTTGTTATCGCTTGGCTTACTATTAAGACTCCCAGTTGTTGTTATTGCGCAGTCGCGAGAAAGTTGCTACGTCTATTCTCGCGATAATCGCGTATTTCGGTTCTATTTGGACGGCGGCGGCGTTCTCATTCCATTACGTATATATTTTTTTTTGTAATAAAGCTGTTGTACTATCACATTTAATCCTCGAAAGGCAAATGATTGTTTTATGTTGCGTTTAGACAATACTATAGTAATAACCACTGTAATTGTGAGTGACAAAAGTCATGATTTATACCATTATTTTTTCGTTACATAAAATAAATTTACAAAATTATCCCAGGGATGTTTGGTCTGCAGTTCGCGATAATTTTACGCCGCATAAGGTGTGCTGAACTGTTTCTCATTCGGCGTTCGCGTACTAGATTCTAAGTGTTGTTATTCCAAACTAGTAGCGTTTCTGGCAAGGTACGTATATGTAGCACTGGGTCCCATAGTTTAAAAGCGGTCAATAAACCGACTAATGTATAGTATTGAGGTGTAAATGTGTTATGTCGCACTGAAAACTTAGTTTTACGCCTTCACTCGACATGACACTTGTTTCGAAGACATAGAGACTAATTAGAAATATCACGTATCCTTACGATATATCGCTAACTTGTACACTATAGCGTAAGCTTTTGTAAGGTGTAATGTTAGAAGTTTTTGGGGCAATTTTTTCTTGAATATAAATAGTTAAGGATTTTGTCTCGCTCTATATTGTGCCATACGTTGGTCGGTTTTAATAATATATATTTTTTAGTTTGTCAACAAGTTTAATTGAGACATCTAATGATTTTCAGCTGCAACTTTTTTATGGGGACTGTCTCTATTTTGAGCGCGTTGAGAAACTTGATGTAGGTAAAATGTAAAAATAAAAAGGGGCTCTTCAACTAAGTATTGTTTCTTAGAATGAGCTAAATTGATTAATAATTAAGGCTGTAGTATAACAGTTTGTTGTTGATCTGTAGGCAAAGACGTCAACAGAAATGCTATTTTTAATTGTTATAGAAACACTGATCTTGTTAACTTCTCTGATGTATAATTTTGTCTTTAAACTGTACCTTAACTTATTTAGAAACGCAATGTTTATCCGCGTTCGACCGAAAGAGTTGTAAGTGAAAACTGCTTTGCAAACCAGATAAAAATTTTCATGTTTATTTGAGTAGGTAGCCTTTGAATATTTTGTTATATTTTGTCTGAAGACTCACAGAAAGTTTTGATAACGCTGATATTATTAATTATTAATATTGTGTTTTAGCAAAAAGACGCTTATTTTTCGTGTTGACGTGATGCATCTTGTAAGTATTTATGATATGAAAATAAAATTATTTAATTTGGCCTGGTTTTGATCCATTTCTACTCCCCCATCTCCAACCTACATACCTAACTAGTACTAACTACATATAAAAAAGGAATCCCATGTACTTACTTAATTTCTTTTTTATACAATACACATAAGTAATGCCGTTTTCGTAATTGTGAGATATAATGAAAAGCCTTTGATGAATTTTGATATTTTAAATAATTATTAAACACCATACCCATTGGTGTGTGGGACAAATGAGAGGACCATGACTCTGTGGTTTATAAAATAAATAATAAAAAAATGTAATGAAGATTGGAAACAGAAAATTAAAATGCCCGATGTCTCATTTGCACCATTGGCCTGCACCATTAATGGTGCAAACGTAACTACTTTGTCTCGTTTCCACCATTGATGATAATACAACTTATTTATCCTTCTTTGCTCATTTTATTTTGAAATTTTTATTATACACTTTAATACGTACGTACTTTAATACACTGAAAGATAGGTATAAATTTCACAATGACGATTGTACGAAATAGGTACTTGTCTAAGAAAAAATCTATCACGGTCGCTTATAATTTAACAGCCATTGCGCCATGAACACAAGACTGCGCCGACTTCCTTTTATAAAGGAGCGATGGATGGACTGCGACTGTCAGATTGTAAGCGATCGCGATAGATTTTTTCTTAGACAATAACCCACCAGAATAAAAGTGGAAGTGGGATACGACAATATTACTGTACACAGTATCAATAAATTCTCTCAATAAATTCTCATAACCTGCCAAATTCTCATAAAAACATTCAATTTTTTTTAATCTCTTATAAATCGGATCGGATCGGATTTAAAATTTCTCAAATAAGTAAATAAATAGGTTTGAAATCTTATAGATTTGTGTCACAAACAAACTGAGACCACTATTTTCTTATATTTTGGCCTAGTTGCAATGAATTTTTAGCCGTATAATAATATAAATAATAACCGGTATATGCCGAAAACGGCTACATTCTGCGTGGACCTCCGAACCCTTACGTATGTGTGTACTTTATCTATGTTGGCAGCTCTGCGTTCGACTTTCAAAAATAGGATGTTTAGGAATTCGTGACCTCAAAGTCATCGCTGCTGATTATTTAGTCAGCAGTGATTTCCAAATCGCGTAACGTAATTCAAAAATAGGTCTCCTGGTCAGCATTAGGATCATCCTCGCGGACCCGTTCTGCGGCCTCTTTCTGTGCAAGGACTTCTCACAGAAAAAGTCAGGGTGCTGAAGCATCAGCACCCTGACAGGATCTGCATCAGTTCGAAGGCCAGCACACCGTGATGCCTCTACGTCTAGCCTATCCATATCTAAGGTTAGGCCGGATTGCTTACACGGTTCTGTGACCGGAGATCGAATCTACCAAGCGCCCACGCCCACGCCATCGTCGGCGAATACGACATTGCGCAGACTTATTACGATTTCGGGCGATTACAGCCTTCCGACTGACGGAAGGCCGTACTCTGTTAGTACACCTGGAATAAAACCGAGACGTCCAGGTCCCAAGGCAAGCAAGGATGATTATTCTTCGTCTATGTCACAAGTCACCTCTTGCGTGCGGAAACCGGGCGGTGCCCTCCAATAATCCTGACGGCCGTGACCCGCCGCGGACGTCTTAGCAGGGACTTGAATGTAGCGGACAGAGAGATGCATTAGGCCTACTACATAAAATCTTATAGTATGATAAAGAAATTTTAGTTGTGATTTTTATATGATAATGTTTATTTTTGTTCTTCATATAAATTTTTAAAAGGAATCAGTGTTAAGATTTTTATTTATGCCAATACGAATTTTGATTTTAAACTGTCCTTATAGATTCTGGTAGTACCTACTTACTTGTAGTCGTAACTACCTAATAGATGTACGTACCTATATAAGTACAAGAAGGTGGTGTTGTTCTACCTATACCAGACAAACAGATGATATTTATTTCATGCACTTGCAAATATGTACCTACAAGTACTTTCACAAATTCTCTCGGCTGGCACACGATGTCACGTTTGCAGAATGTCACGTCTGCAAAATGTCACTTTCGCAAACTGACACTTTCGACAATCACTTCCGCTTTCGCAGAATGTCACGTTCGTCAAATTACACTGAATGCTAAAGGCTAACGCAGGCGATGGGAATTTAGTCTACGTTGACCTCAACTCATACGAAAATGAGTAAAATAAAAAAAATATTAAGTGGCATATTATTCAATTTAAGCGTAACAAAACACTGTAACACAATGGTCTACAGGTAATTGAAATTACCCTTTCACCCGTTAATGGGTCAATGCTCAATGCATCGGGACTGCGGGTAATAGGTGAAACTCAAATGATAGATATACCTAACTGATGCTCAGAAAAATGATATAGATTTCTTTATTGACATTTAAACATAGAATAACATCTACATTTATATAAAAAAAACTAGAAAATATAACTTCATGACATGATCATAAAAAGCATAAGTAAGTACCTACTTATAGGCATGCTTAAAACTAGCACGGTTAGGAAATATTGGAAAAAAGTATGCTCATACTAGCAATATCTTGAGAAGTTGACATCGTGCTGCTACTATGTAGCAATAGTTCAATATTGGCGAGTCTGTGGAATACTCGGTCGCCTCTTTATAAAAATAAATTTCGAAACTATAATTTTTTAGGATTATCCCACTTTTTAATAGAGTTATACAGAGAACAAATACTACTTTTAATGACTAGCAATACATCGGCATTATAAATAAAATCAGATTGAAGTTGCCGGTAGATTATATTATCGAACATTTGGAAAGAGAACTTTATTGAGAAATATGAGTAAAGGCACAGATAATATAATACTACAGTAAAGGTAAAACATGACAACTGCCACAGCTTCCTTTGGGTGTAGCGGTATAAGAGCGTTTTATTGATCAGAAGGTTGTGGGTTCGAATCCCACAGACACTTAATTACTTTGTGAGATAATTATTTTTGTAAAAAAAATAGTTTTTGGGTGCTGAAACGCCTACACAAAACGTACTAGAAAATCTGACCGATTAAGGAACACATTCTTATAAAAACGTGACATTTTACGAACGTGACATTCTTCAAAAGTGACATTCTGTGAACGTGACATGCTACGCCGAGACGTCACAAATGTTATTGAAACACTATTCAGTATGGTATCCTCTTTTTTTCCTAAAATTGTTTGTCCGAATGTCACTACCCACATCTACATATACAGGGTGTAACTGAACACCCCAATAACATTCAAGGGTATGTATCCATCAGAAGTAGAGATTGTGTAGGAAAAATATTAGGGCTAACAAACTTACTTTTTTTTCCATACACACTAAATAAATTATTTTTTGGTTTTAAGTGCCGACAACCCTACGTAAGCGTACGACGAATACTACGCTCCCGTCATACAAACTAAATAAATTATTTTTTGGTATAAAGTGCTGACAACCCTACGTAAATGTACGAGGAATACTACGCTCACGTCTGTCACGTGTCATTTTGTGTTTAAATTTCTTTTGTGTTAAGAGCTGATTATGGTTGTCACTTAAAAGTTTTTGCTTTCAGTTTAAAATCAAATAAATCTGAAAGTATTGGGGTTCCAGGTCTCAGATAAGCACCGAAGGTCCATTTAGTATCTAACTTATATGCCCCTTAAATGTTATTGGGGTGCTCAGTTACACCCGGTATATTTAACAGAAAGTCGTGTTAGTTACACTATTTATAACTCAAGAACGGCTAAATCAATTTGGTTTAAATTTGGTGGAGAGGTAGCTTAGAACCAGAAGACGGACAAAGGATAGCTTTTATCGCAGAAATCACCCCTTAAGGGAGAGAAAAGGGGGTGGAAGTTTTATGGGGAAACAATAACAGCTGACTGACCTGATTTAGATGAAATTTGGTATGGGGATAGTTTGAGCGGTGAGGAAGGATAAAGGGTGTAAAAAGGGATTTCGACGAAGTCGCGGGCAAAAGCTAGTTTGCTATAAACATCAGTACCAACTATAATATTCGAATACTCAAAAATTTGTTTTGCTAATCATCTTTGGTCCTAAAACTTTTTTTCATAATTAAGAGTGCAATAAGTAATAATTGGATCTCCTAATGTTTCATGTTATAAAGTCATATATGTCCTAAGTGTTGTATTATATAATGTGTGTTATTCCGAATGCAATTTTTATAATAAAATTGTTAGTCCTTAAAACATTTGATAAAAATTAGGTACCAGTGACAAAAATAAATTTCCTTAAATTCGACTTCCACGTAGTCCTGTCTGCCCTACCCTTGGAGTGTAATTCAAACCCGCGTATGCGCGTAGGGGCGAGGCGGCCCACGGGTTTAGGAGCAGGTGGCTGTGAGCGAGCCGCCCTAAGCACCTATTGCGTATCGAGTTAGTGTCGTGCTTTTTCTTGCTAAATTGTAGAAATATAGGGAAATCTTAAAGTTGAAAGAAAAAAAACAAACTTATTCCTTTAGTCCGATACAAAATGAAAAGTTTTATTGTTGTAGGTACATGGTTGTAATTCACTTATGCATAATGTTACTGAAGTTAACAAAATCCCTCAATGCAAAGCACTTAACTAAATTTTTAATTAATACAAGCCAAGGGCAGGATGGTTCAGGTTTGTTTGATCAATCTCGGCAGGTAAAAATCAGGTACAAATTGGGTACAAAACTACAAAATGAGGGGCAATAAAATACACGAACAAATAGTTATAGGTTTCCTTTTTTTTTTTTAAATTAGTAGCCTTCCCCGGAGCGGTTGTTAGTGGATCATACCTTCTATGCTAAGTCTTGCAATCACGGGTCAGAGATATAATATTCCTGTTTTATATTAATATATTTAGCTCCACAGAATTCCTCCTTGATAATAGGTTAGTTCATCTGGCTCTAAAGTCAAGCAGCGGAGCCCTACGGCCTCCGGGAACTGCCCTGGAGATTCATAGCACAGTGTTAGGTTAAAAATATAATTAAATATGCCTATGATCTTGAGGTCAGTGGGTCTAACACTGAGTTCTGAAGGAATCCCAGTCAATACATCTGAATTTCAGGTAATAAACATTGCAAGTTAATTCCAAACATAATTTTCAATGAATTGTCAAAGTTTCTTATTGGTTAGTTAATAAAAAAGACATATGGAGGGGAGAGCACCTATTTTGTGTATAATTACTGCTATTAATAAAAAGAAAACAGCTTAATTTGTGAGTTATTTGCCAAAGTATGATGTAAAACTCAATATAGTGAAAATCTAGAATTTAACATGAAATTCACCAGTGTTACTCAATATATGCATTAATCCCACTAAAATGCCGCTTACTATCAGGTTTTTTTAATGAAATAGGGGATGAAAAAGGCGAATTTTGGAAATGTGATATGTTTGATTTAATAATCAATATACCCACTAATAAAAATAAAATTAACAAAATCTGTTTTAAATCATGAAATATAATAAGCTAATTAGATACCTTAGTGTGGGCGGAGTATTATCTATTGATAAAATTTATTTCTTTCTATTAATTTAATGAATCGCGCGCCGGCGATTAAAAATATGATTGAGCTTTTACTCTTCAAGCTGAAAACAAAAATAACTGACTTGACTTACGAAGTCTTAATGTACTTTTCAAATTAAATTCACACGGAAAACGAGAGAAATACCCATGGATTTTCTTCGCAGAACTAAATATATAAAAACTTTATGATCTTCAAATCAATAACAAATTACTTCCATCGATGTCTCACAGACTAATCATAACCTAGACGATAGACTAAACCAACGCTCCACTTGCGCGCAGATTTGCGTTTATGTGGAAGCGACGGAGCCGAGGTCCGTTTGCTGAATGCTAAGCGCCGTATTGGCGACGGAACCTCTCCTAAAACCAAATTCATAACATAACACTCGTAAGACTCTTAACTTGCTTCAAGATGTGTCAAGTCAACATACGGATCTTTCGAAATTCTACAATATGCAACAAGTATTTCCAGCCAAAGTTATAAGTTTGGTTGAAAAACAAAACGTAATGAAAAATTAATCATAAACAAATTGTGAATGCTTTCCAAATTCTATTCGACGAAACTATAATTATATGATCTATAAGTTTAAGTGTATTTTATTAAAATATGTCTATAGAAATGATCAAAACAAACGGTCTAAATGTCAAATTCCGAATTTTGAGAAAATCAACCCACCTAAATGGAAGCACGGGATTTTGGGCGAAAAAAAAACTATCTTTGTAAATAAGGCCAGGATAAACGCGAGATTTATTTTGTTTATGCAAAAAGTGAACAATGACCAAAGACAATTGCAAATGTCACTGACGTGACGTGAAACGACGTTGACGTTGACACTTGACATTGATATTGTGAAATTAATTGACAAAGTTATTGTAATTGTGATTTTAGTTGTGAAATTTGTGTTAAAACTACAGTGAAACCAAAGTGTTTTTGCAAAATTAGTGTTTTATGAAACTTTAAGAAAAAACGGTGTTACATTAGTGCAGGCAAGTTAAAATGTAAAGCCATGGCTTCTGTCACGGCTCCGACGGTGCGGGGCTCCGACGGACCCACGCGTGCCAATCGTCGCAGTTGGCTTTCACTCACTACCGCAGCTTCGGCTTGTTGGCCGGCGAATCGAAGTCGGCCAACAAAGGTGGCCGAGCTGCGACGGACGGTTCGCTAACAGCCACCTACTCCTCAACCCGCGGGCCGCCTTGCCCCTATGCGCCTACGCGGGCTTGTATTACTCTCTAGGGGTAGGGCAGACAGTACTACCCCAGATAGCATGCAAACTTGCCAAACTTAAGGCAAGATTGAATCAAACTTTCTAGTTTCCCAACAACAAGCTTGCATCATGTTTGTTTTAAGCTTGCATTATGTTTGTTTTTTCAATAACGCAATCATCATCAACAGCTCATATACGTCCCCACCGAGGGGCTCGAGCCTACCCTAAACTAGGGCGATTAGGCCTTAGTCAACCACGCTGGCCCAGTGCGGGTTGGTCGACTTCACACACAACCTCTAAAGAAATTTTTTCTTCACAGGTGTGTGCAGGTTTCCTCACGATGTTTTCCTTCACCGTAAAAGCGTCGAATAAACGTACATATGAATTCAAAATTTGAAAACACATTGGTACGTGGCGGGGTTCGAACCGCTACCTCCCGATTGGAAGGCGACAGCCTTACGCACTACGCCATCGACGCTTTTTTAATGACGCAATAACGCAATGTACATACAATATTGTACAATATTGTAAAGTTTGTTGGGGCAATATTGTATATTGTACATTGCTACATTGCAACATTGTATACTGCCAAGAAAACAAAAATTACGCAAGTTTGTCAATGGGAACTAGAAAGTTTGATTCAAACTTGCACGACAAGCCATTGATACGCGGAAGTCGGTTTTAAGAAAATTCGTTTCTGTCACTGAAACCATAGCAAATGTTTTAAGGACTAACAATTTGATTATAAATTAGCATTGGGAATAACACACATTAGGTATACATATAATGCAACACTTAGGACATATGATTTTAAGAATGAGATTTTTTGTCTTTTTTAAAAAACGTCGTGAGTGAAGTTACAAACATGAAAAATCACATGCACATATACGCCCAGACCTGAACAAATAATTTCGCCCATACAAAATATTTGTCCCGTACGGGAATCAAACTCGCGACCCGTTGCGCAGTAGGTGATCACTTTACCTCTGTGCTAACCTTCTGTCAATTAAATACCAAACTATTTTTCCTTTTCAACACATGTTTCGGATCTGTCAGTTTGTCTAAAAGCATAATTTGTTTATATCATCGAAAAAAAAAAGATTTGTCTTTGGTGTCAAAATAGGCCGTAATTGCTGACTTCACTTCTTTACAGTTGTCAATTTATTTCCACGCAACTCTCTCTTCATTTTTAGAGAAAGTAATAGTCACTGGGGGCCAAGTCTGGACTGTAAGGTTTATGGTCGTAGCACACATATCAACTCGTAAACGGAACGTAAACGTATCAACTCTAGCCGTTCAGTATTGTTTGTATGAAACTTCCTACTGCAACGCACACTAATCGGAATCGTAACGTAATCGCCTCGCCTCGGGACAAGCTCACGAACCACAAGTACGGTGAGTGGTCGACTTGCTGTACCCGCGCTTACGTTTCACCGTACGCTGTCTTACGACTCTCCGTACCCTAGCTTACGTTTCTTCGTCCACGCTCCGCTCCGCGGCCTGGGGCTCTATTAAGTATTATATCCCGCCTAGCCGTCAACCAGCGGCCGGCGAGCCGTAAGCGCGGCGTCGCCTTGCCATAGCCGAGTCGACTTGGAGCTGCTGATCGATCGGTAACGCACTTACGTTAGGTTGACGAGGCGATACGGTGACGATCCCTTTCCGGGTTGATATGTGTGCTACGACCTTTATTTGTTCGAAACCGCATCGATGAATGACATTAGCCGTCGCAACATGGCACGTGTGCGTTGTCGTGCAAAAGGAGTTTTTTCAATCTCTCTAGTAAAGAACCGTAGTATTGTCCCGTTATAGTAACACCGCGTTCTTTATAATCGATCAGTAAAATACCTTCTGTACCTATCCCAAAAGACAGTCTCCATGATCGTTCTGGCCGATTGTGACACTTTGAATTACTTTAAAGCAGTATAGAGGAGGTGTGTCTCTTTTATGCCACTGTATCGAAGCTTTCTTTGACTCAAATTCATATTTAATATCCAGTAACGATCCGGGTCATAATTTCTTTCTTCCTCTCTTAACAGATCTCCAAAACTGGCGAGAACACTTGACACGCTGGCGTTTTTGAAGTAGAGTGAGCATTCTCGGTGCCCATCTTGCACTGACCTAGTCATCCCATGATGATGATGTAGGATATTTAAAATACTTGATTCGGATACTCCAACCATACCTCCAAGCTGCTTCTTCTTCAGCTAGGCATCTTCCAATACAAGTTTTAAATTTTTTTCGATGATTTCCGGTGTGGTGGTCTTAATTGGCGGTTCAGAGCGGGGGGTCGTCTCCAATAGACTCTCTTCCTTGTTTGAAATGACCATGCTACTTGTAAACCATGGTTTTACCGAGTGCGTTCAGCTTTTGTAGAACAGTCTTAGCAGATTTTCCTTGCTTAACCCGTCGTATAACATGAAACATTAGGAAATCCAAATAATATTGCACTCTATATTTTGACAAAATAGTTTTATGACTAGATAAAACAAAATTTCGAATATTCGAACATTATGATTACTGATGTTTATAGCAAATGTGTTATGGATAGTGACATTCAGACAAACAATTTTAGAAAATACGAAAATAAAGAGGATAACTTTCTTGTTATGCTATTTATGTTTTTTATGTTATTCTATTGCTGAGAATGTAAAATTGCAAAGAATTACCTATGCAGCGCGTCTGAGTCGGGCAGGAAGTGAGGCAAGATGGCGGTGCCATTAACGGGCCATTTCCGGGCTTGCTCCTGCTACCTGCAAGTCCTTGGATGACTAGAATATGCTGTTACTGGAACTGACAAAATGGGAAGGTGTAATGTGGTACAAAATAAAATATATACTATAATAATTTAATGATCAATTAAATAGATACTTACAAGTACATACATATATTACGTATTACTGGGTAAAAAGTTACATGACATTTTAAATCAATACCTATCTGTGCCTTAGAAATTTTGCCATTATCGTGTTCCGGCACGGATTCTAGCTGGAAACGCCGAAGATCTGACTAAGTGGTGCGCCTTTATAAAGCTCAAAAATCTGCTATGGGCTTGGGCGTATGAGTTTTATTTATAAAAAAATCGGTCAAGTGCGAGTCGGACTCGCGCACCGAGGGTTCCGTACAAACCTGTAGGTATATAAGTAAATGTTCACCCATATATTTTTATTATATGATGTTACTAAAAATTTACAGTTTTCGCAATTTTCTCTTTATCTGTGCTATAAGAAGTCACTTCGTACCAAATTCAAGATTCTCAGTTCCCGGGAAGTACCCTGTAGGTTTTGATTCCCTTGCGAGTGTCGAAAATTTGCGGAAATTTGCGGCATAAACGGCTTATCTTTTGATTGTGTTGATTTAGAAGTTTGATTTTTTCACAGCTGCAAGGGACAGTAGACCTGAGTATTTGGTATAAATTTCAGCTTGATACCTCCACGCGTTCCTGAGAAAAAGGGTCTTGACAGACAGGCGGACGGACGGACGGACAACAAAGTGATCCTATAAGGATTCCGTTTTTTTCTTTCGAGGTACGGAACCCTAAAAAACGAAAAATATTCCATTCCATTACCCAAAGTTTTAACCGCCGCACTTAGGCGTTATTAACTTTAATGAATTGTTAAGTGACGTGTTGTCATAGACCACAATAAAGAAATAGAATTAGATATTTTAAATCTCTGTCAGTGCCCGTACCTCGCTACCTATAGGCGCTACCTTGGCGTTACTCATGCTGCGCGCAGTAATTTCCTTTTATATGATCATTTCTTTCTTTCATTTAGGTATAAAAAAAAATTGTAAGAAATTTATGAAAATGCCTATCTTGAAGTTAAGTATATCTAGAAAATTTAATTCGACGTTCGCTCAACATTACCAAAGGAATTTCATCTCGTAAGGGAAATTGTACTGTTTCATTGACATTTTCTATATTCTTAAATTCGAGACTTCTTTATCTAGAGTAGGTTTTGACTTCTTCAAAGGGATAAAAAATGGGAACCGAGGTATTAGTTTATTTTATTCATAATATTTATGTACGAGTATTAGTATTTTATTTATATACCCAATCATCATCCTACCAGCTCATAACGTTCCAACCGATGGGCTCGAGCCTACACTGTCAGGGTGTTTAGGTCTTAACCAACCACGCTGGCCCAGTGCAGATTGTTCGACTTCATATATACCTTTGAATTTCTTCGCAGATGTAATACAGGTGGCCTCACGATGTCATCCTTCACCGTAGGAGCGTCAGACAAATGTACATTGGTTCATGGCCGATCTCGAACCCCGGACCTCGCTATTGGAAGGCAAATGTAGAGTCCACAGCATTACCGACGCTCAATATACTCGATATCCAGTTTTATTTTTCTATTATTTAGTACAACAGTACTACACACACATTTACTCAGATTGCGCTACACTCCATGATAATTTTGCGTTTGATCGTGGTGATAACTGTATGGTGCTCAGGACGTCCGCCGTGGTTAAGCTTATGATAGGTGACCAAAAATTATATATTAGTATTTTGTGCCGCCGTATCGGTTAACTATCCTACCGGATTTTGTTAATAAAGGACCAGCCCCCTAGACAAAAGCCATACGCTGTAAGGAAATGTATGAAAATGACACTAGCATGTCATTTTCATACAAATGACTGCGAAAAAAAGGGTAGCTCCTAATCAAGTAAAGTGGGAGTAATTTTTTTTCTCAACTAACCCATCGTGTGTGGTATTGTTGAATAGGTCTTTAAAAAATAATGTAAGGTTCAGAACACTATTTTTCGATCTAAGGATCCATTTCTGAAATATTTTTGTTAGAGGTAAGTGTCCCCCCTCTCTATCTGGTAAACGGTTATACAGGGTGTAACTGAACACCCCAATAACATTTCAGGTTATGTATCCATCAGAAGTAGAGATTCTGTAGGAAAAATATTAGGACTAACAAACCTACTTTTTTTCCCATACAAACTAAATAAATAATTTTTTGGTATTAAGGGCCGACAGCCCTACGTAGGCGTACGAGGAATACTACGCTCACGTCATACAAACTAAATAAATTATTTTTTGGTATTAAGTGCCGAAAGCCAAATGTAAGCGTACGAGGAATACTATGCTCACGTCTGTCACGTGTCATTTTGTGTTTAAATTTCTTTTGTGTTAAGAGCTGATTATGGTTGTCACTTGAAAGTTTTTATTTTCAGTTTAAAATCAAATAACTCTGAAAGTATTGGGGTTCTAGGTCTCAGACAAGCATCGAAGGTCCATTTAGTATCTAACTTATATGCCCCTTAAATGTTATTGGGGTGTTCAGTTACACCCGGTATATGGACACGTGAAAAAATTACAACACTCATTTGCAAAAAAAGGGCGGTTTTGATTTTCATTCATCTTTAAAAAGATACAATACAAAAAAGGTTTCAATCGTTTGTACACGTTACTGGCCGGTTTTAAAAATGCCGTGGTATTTAAAAAAGTACCTACGTTCTAAATTCAAATTTTCATTTGATGCTCATTTTTATAGAAAACCCCTTTTTATCCTACATTTTTGGCGCGAAGTTCCAGAAGTTAACATCGACTTTCATAACTTTTATTCAATTTTCATCGATTAATTTCATATCCTTGACTGTCAAAGCTTTATTTATTGCTGTTTGGCTGTATCAAAAATGGTAGATAAAGTGGTAAAAGCTACCAAAATTATCGCGCTGCTTGAAGAGGGTTGCAGCCAATGCTTCGTGGCTAGGAGGCTAAATGTTAGTCGCTCGACAGTCCAAAGGACCTGGCAGCGATATCAGGAGACTGGTTCCGTCGAGAGAAGGCCTGGTTCTGGAAGAAAACCATGTACCCAACCACGGGATGTGATGTGATCGTTTTCTTGTGAGTCGCGCATTAAGAAATCGTAAATCTTCGTATGTGGATCTCAAGAACAACCTCCAAGAAGTAAGAAATGTGCATATTAGTCTATGGACGGTCAGGAGAAGGCTTCTCGCTGCCAATATACGCAGTCACCGCCCGGTCCGCGGCCCCAAATTACTCCGTGAGCACCGAGTTCACAGGCTGAGGTTCGCTAGAAATTGTGAATCATGGACTCAAGAAGATTGGAATAGGGTTTTGTTCTCTGATGAAGCCAGGATATCTCTGTTCGGTGAAGATCGACGTCGGCGAGTGCTAAGAAGACAAGGAGAACGCTTTGCAGAGGCATGTTTCGAAGAAATCACACCTTATGGTGTTATGTTTTGGGCAGGAATAAATTCAATGAATCGTACAGAGTTAGTCTTCATTGAAAATGGCTCACTGACTGGGCATCGATACATAACGGAAGTTCTAATTCCTCATGCACAACCCGCATTGGCCGCTCTAGGTGAAGACTCGATTTTTATGGACGACAATGCTCGCGCCCACCGATCTCGCGATGTTAAAGCGTATGTGCAAGAGGTCGGCATTCGTCGTTTGGATTGGCCAGCTCGAAGTCCCGACCTCAATCCCATAGAGCATGTCTGGGACGTTCTAAAACGGCGTGTGAGATCACTACAACCAGCTCCGCAGACCATCAGAGAGCTGAAGAATGTGATTACTGCGGAGTGGGAACGTATTCCGCAAGCAAGTATCCGGGATATACTCGCTAGCATGCCCAGACGAATTTAAGCTATGATTTTAGCTAGAGGGGGTCACACTCGATACTAAACATTTATCTGCTTTTACTTTATTAAAGAAAAACAAACAAAAACTTTTTTATTTTTACTTCATGAGCATATGCACTACTAGTGAACATACACTATTAGTGTGGTTAAGCATTATTTCCCATAAATTGTATCAACATTTTATGAAATACTGATAAAAACGATTATTTTCTTATTAATTTACCAAATTGTGAGGATAAAACTACCTATAATTATCAAACAAAAATGGTTCATTGCTTAGGTGCCCGTTTTTTTTTTGCAAATGAGTTTATAACGGAGTTTAAAGGAAAACTATCAGAGTTGAGTACTAAGTACAAACTAAAAAGTTATAGACGACTAACTTATAAAATGTACTCGGAAAAGTAAAATTTCATTGAAAATTAGTACTGAATATAAATTTACGAACCACGTGAAGTTAAGGAAATATAAAATCATCGCAGCTTTATTAATAATAATAATGCCTAATTTTATAGCAACGTATTTAGTAATCTGTGGCAACGTGTTGTGAGGTGTGAGTGTGAACTCAAAGTTGGCATTTGCAACTACGGAACCCTACACTGCGCGTGGCCCGACACGCACTTGGCCGATTTTTATCTAAAGGGTCAGAGCGCAATATTTTGTGCAGTACGTTTGCGCAGACGTTTGTGCACTATAATTTTCCGCGCACAGAGCTTGTCTCTTGAGATTTGCCGCTGTAACTGAATCGGCTAGAGGACTACTACGCTTTCGCGTTAATACGTATTCGGTTCGTATTCGATTTGTGTTCGGTTTTGATCCGGTTTGTTTACTCAATCTGCAGTGGAAAAAATTGTCAACGTATTATAACAAAGACCTAAAGACGTCAGCAGTCTAGAGTTATCCGAGTGGCGAAGGTTAAATTTAGTCAAATTCAACCTACTCGTAACCATTAAGATAAAAAAATTGAAAACTACACACGATGTGATTGTAAAACGTAAATAAAATAAAGTAATTTTAGTTTTGCGTTTCTCTATGTAAGCATCCGCATGTAGATCACGTTTCGCTTAGAAGACTGAGATGAACACCCTGTGGACACACTGTGTGCGGATCTGCACTCCAGCTAGTACGCGCGTAGCTGTATCGACACGCATGATGCAGCGTGGTGCGTGGCAGTGTGTTAAACGCCTCTATAAATAGGGATTTAGTGTGTGTTGTACTTTGTTTTTCGGGAATATTTGTGTTCTTAATTACATTTAATTATATAAAAGAAGAATGAGGCTTAACAATTAATTCGTTGTTTACCGAAAACTACTATCCCCAAATATTTGTAACATATAAAAAATAAATTAGCGTACATTCATGGTTTCCACAAAACCAGGCAGACGAACTTTTGCTTTTTATGATAGGACCACTGCGTCCACTGCTTGTATACCAACCATTTGCAGACTTTTTTATACCTACTGTAACGTTAAAGTTATTCTCATTAACATTTTATCTTTTCTCTGCTACTCAAAACGTTAAAATATACATTTGATTATTATAATCAAATAAACATATATACAAAAATATAAAATAAAACTAAATAAAATTTATTCTTAATGTACAAACAACATTAACCTAACTTTTATTAGTAGACATCAAAACGGCACCTCACATTCATTAAAGCGGTCTTATGCGACCGGTCGGGAGCTCGGGAGTTGAAGGAACTGCACCGGGCTATTTTCGTGGCTTCATATTTGTTCTTAGATTCGTATTTGCTACCTGAACGTGGTACGTTAGAAGAACATTTATTTTGGATAATTCTGCTAGACTGTATGGATTGTTGGAGTACCGAAGATATAGTGGACTATCACCTTGAAGAGAGAGAAATAGTACAGGGGAGTAGTTTTTTAATACTGTGAAGACCTTATACCTACCCCCGGCCCTGAAAACATAGGTTAATAATTTTATAATTTTGATTTGTTCCGTTTTTTTGATATACATTACCCTATAATTAAGAAAAACGTGACAATCGAATAATAAAAACAATAAAGAAATGATTTAAAGAGTTTTTAATTTACAAACATAATTGTATACTTAAATAAAATAATTTAATAAAAAAATACAAAAAAGTCACCACCAAAATATGACGGCAGGGATTTTGGTAAATATTGTATTTTCAAATTTAACTTTAGATAAGTGTGTCGTCGATTTTTATGTCTTCGTTCCAGCCACACTTAGATCTCCATTTCTTAATATTTACAACGTAATGCTTGGTGATGTCTCGGAACTGCTCGTAGTCGCATAGTGGCCCGCAGTCCATGATTTCCAGCTGTTTCAGGTCTGCGCCAGGTTCTGGGAGGTACACCGGCTGTCAAAAACGAATATATTTTATTGTTGAGGATATTTCGTTGTAAATGGCAACATTAAGAGGCTGAGTAACACCCTGAGTAACATTTAACACCCAACGACCTTGAGACAAGAGTTTCTGCTGGATTATGGGCGCGGTGCGTTTCTGAAATTGAGCGAATAAATCAAAATATATATTTTTTTAAAGAAACTAGTAAATTATTTGAAGATATCAAACATCAATATTATCAAATTAAGTGTAATGAGTTAATTCTCTGAAAAATCACTAAATGAGCTTTGTTAAATAACTCGGATTTTCTTCTGGAAACTGTTTTTGATGGGTGTCTTTGGCATTTTTTACGAGAAATTTTGATTAATTTTTTTTGGGGACGTAGATATTCTAAGAAATATTTTCAAGAGTAACATATATTTTATTTACTACGGTATATTAAATAAGTTTTGTTAAAAAAGTTTTAAGTGGGGCTCGATGAGCTCAGCTCACTGAATATAAATATCAAAATAGTATTTATTCAAAAATATGAATAGAAAGCTCTGTTGAATCGTCCAATTATTCTACACCTACCACCCATCTAGAATGTCTTTTAGCTGATAAGAAAAATGGACGTAAAAAACTTATCAGCTTTATCAAAAGTATCGAAAATTTCAAATTATCTCATTACCATACCTACATTACAAGCGTTTGTTTACATAAATAATGATACCTACACATTATTGGCATTTCTTTACAGACATGAGTTGCCAACAAGCATGGATAAAAATGAATCTCTAAATGTCGAGGAGCGCAAAATTCGGGAACTTCTAAACCAATTCGACTACTTAATACTTTTTTCAAAAGTTTGCTGGGACTTCGAAGAAGATTCGTATGAAGTGATAAATTGGTAAATTTGCCTTAAAAACGTATAAAATGCACACCATTTCAAATTGAGAACAAAATTCGTTAAGAATTTGACAGAACGACGCCTGGCCGAACATATCTTCTTCTTATATATAAAAATTAAACGCTGCATGTTAGTCTCGCAAAAACTCTGCAATGGCTTGACCGATTATTACGAAATTTTCTGTGCGTGTTTGAATAGGTTCAGGGAAGGTTTAAATGTACAGTTGGACCCGGTAGGTGGTGCAGGACAACGTCTGCCGGGCCCACTAGTATAAAATATATTGCAATCTGAATATTTTTTTAATATCTCATTTCTATTGCTTCCTCGTCGCTTCGACCTAGCTTTGGCACATACAGCGGTGGAGAGGCAGCTATAGTGCTACAAATAAATATGCGGAATCCATTGTCAATCAGTATAGAAAAAATATATTGTAAGTATCAGCACTCACTATTACAACGTATTCTCCAGTGCTGCGGACTTTTCTCAACTCTAGTGCGTACAGGGAGCTATATTTTGGAACTCCTTGCCTCTCCGTGACCCGGGTGACGGCTTCAAGAGAGTAAACGTTGATGTCGTGAGCGGAGTATATCCTCAAGCGTGGAGTGTTCTCGCCTTTAACGATTTTGTCTGCGTATTTAAAGAACTCTCCTAGAAAAGTGCCTGGAATTTGAAAGAGAAATGCTTTTTTTAACGCCATTCAGACATTTTATGTGAATTAGTTACTTTTGTACATTGACGTATAAGTCATCATAACAGCTCCTATACATCCCCACGGAGGGGCTCGAGCCTACACTAAGTTAGTGTGTTTAGGCCTTAGTCAACCACGCTGGCCCAGTGCGGATTGGTTGACTTCACATACACCTTTGAATTTCTTCGCAGATGTATGCAGGTTGCCTCACGGTGTTTTCCTTAACGAAATACATAATGGTACATCGTACATGGCGGTCTCGAAACTCGGATCTTCCGATTGGAAGGCAAGTGCTGAGTCCACAGCGCCACCGACGCTCGTGACGTATATGCTTTGATTATATACACGCCGTCGTCGTATATATAATCAAAGCGTATATGTAACCCAATACTTTTGTATACAAGCAAACACAATTCTCGTCGTTCCTATTTGTGAAAATAAATGTAGGGACATACCTGCTTGAAGATGAATGTACTTATCATTCCCGAAGATATGGTCTATAGCTACTCCTGCGGCCTCCTCAATTTGTGGGAAAAGGTCAAGAATATCCGGGTTAAACGTAATTCCAAGACTAAGCTGAAAGTTGATTTTTACGATTAAAATTCTAAAGACTCCTACATAAGCCCATACAGGGTGCAAACGATTAAGTGATCTCACCCGATTATTTCTAAACCATTTGAGATAGCAAAAAATTGGTCGCCTTTCCTGAAAGTGCTTTACGAGCTCTATCAAATGGTAACATATATCGATTTTAGACAACAACAAGAGTGCATATTATGTACAGTTAACAACACTTCAAGTTTTGCATTTGTACACGAAACCGCTGCTATTACGAACTGGGTTACCAGGTCTAAAAAGGGAATTTTCGGGACATACGCTTGTAAAAATCGGGCTTATCACTTTCAAGTCGGGACTGCAAAAAACTAGAGTTTAACTTAAGAAAATGGATTTTAACATTGATTCACAAATTGATCAATACTGCGTATGTTAGATTGAAAGAAACTCTTTATTTTGCTTAAATAAAAAATAACACAAACAATGACAATTTATACACACAAAGCAAAAAAGGCGGCCTTATCACCATAGGCAATCTCTACCAGACAACCTTTTAGTTAATTTTCTTTATCGTTTCCTTCTTCCGTGTGGAAAGATTAAGTCAAGATTCATTGCAAATATTTTAGGGACAAATATGCCAATATAAATTCAGTCACTGCTTTGTTATGCAAAATTGACACATTTTTTTTGATCTGGTCGAAAATCGAGACTTGCGATCCGATCATGGTGTAATTGGGACGTGTCCACTGTTCATATACCCCACAAAATAAGGACACCCGGACACACTCTCCCTGGGGGTCATGCCCATTAAACCAACCTCGATGTCCATCTTGTCCGTAGTTAGGGAGATCCAAGGTCTGGGCAACCCCAACTCTCCGGACCGCCCCGTTACAGTCCGGCCAGCTACGGGCCGGGTGTATCGCCAGTGGGGTATTACCCTGAACCTTGAGGTAGTAATCAGACGGGGACCTATGATCGCGCGCATCAGGAGCCACCGTAGTTCGCAGGTCGTGGAAGGTGGGCTACAAAGGCCCGCCTTTTACAAAATCGGTCTTGGTCTGACAGTGTTGCGAGACTCTTGCTGCAAGACTGACACCTATAGACCAACACCTTTTTTTTTCTCGGGGGTAATCGCACGGCGGCGGCGTCGTTGGTTAGACGGCGAGCGTACGTGAGGCTCTCCCGGCAGAGTGCCAGGCCTACCCACTAAACCCCTCGGTTTTCTCCCTGCCCTTATGGGCGCGCTAGGTAAGGTCCACACTGCGACTCCACTACCCACGCACCCGGGCAAGCCCAACCAACTGGTCGGGCTATCGCCAAAGGGGGATTGCCCGAGAACACACGGGCAATCCCCAGACGGAGGACCTTACGGCGGCGTGCACAGGGTCAACCGTGCACGTAGGCCTCCACGGCAGGGTCATTAGACGGGCATTGCTTGCGCGAATGCCCGTCTTCGCTTGCCAACCTAGACTAAGATAATTTATGACTTCTTTTTACATTTTGAGTTTGATAAACTACTTCGTAAAATCGAAACACTTTCTTTTGTAAAAAAGAATACATACCAGGCTCTTGTATAAGTCGTAGACACCGTATATTTGGGCGGGCTGAGCGACCAGGTCGAAATTTATTAATGGAGAGAGCGTTGTCAACAAATATTTGTATTGATCCATAGAGGGCACGCTGGTCGTGAATAGGTGGTAATATATTTTCTTAAACTCCGGGCAGTTCACTATTGCAAGATTCTAGAGAAAACAAAAAAAGGTTTTAAGTTGCAATTTTAAAATTTAAGCGTAAGTTGAAAAGTATTCGTGAGGCAACCTGCATTCACCTGCGAAGAAATTCAACTTAGTTTAGGCTCGATCCCCTCGGTGGGGACTTATATGAACTGTGATGATGATGATGATAATGATTTAACTATGTTTTTCTTTATTGCTACTAAGTTGGCAAACAAGCAAACTGCCCACCTGATGGTAAGTGGTAACAGTCACTGTTGGCGACAGGTCTGACCTCAGACGTAAGATAAAGACTTTTTGATATTGTTTATGTTTTGATATCTTTTTACTTTTGATTTGGTTTTTTAAGAAGAAATGTTTTTTGAGTATGTCATTCTTGTTATTAGTTGTCAATAAATAAACGTAAGACTATTTCACCCAGTTTTGTTATTTTCGAGACTTACATTTTGTGGTGTCAGAAGTAAACAAAATAATGATAACTCGTGCTATGACCGCTAAGGAGCAGGCTATATTTGCTATGGAGAAGAGGGTAGAGACTGATCCGTCACCGCCTACTGCACTATCGGAGCAGCGGGCGCACGTAAGTATTCACTCACGTTTATCGACTGGATCTAACACTTCTTCTATTACTGTGCAGAGACGATTAATAGAGGCGCAACACGCGCGCCGTCTTGCTGACCTCGCCGCTGCTGAGCAGCGCGAGCAACAGCGCGCGCTTGATGCGGAGCGCTTCGCCGCTGAGGCGGAGTTGCAGGCTCAGCTCGCGGAACTTGACGCGCAAGCAAGTGCGTGCGGTAGCCGCGCCCCTAGCCGTGGCTCTAGCCGCGGCACTGCTGTCGTTGAAGCCTGGCTAGAGGCTACTTCCGCCGAGGGTGTAGCCGTGAAGGCTGCAACCGCGGAGCCTCTGCCCGCGTTTGTAGCGCCTGAGGTGGGCCATGGCGCTCAGCAGGCACCAGCAGATGTGTACGGCGCGGCTCCGGTTGCGTCGCTATCGCGGGATCTACGGCCTGGCCCTCGGATTCGCCAGATGGTTGCTGTAGAAGACCCACACACACGCATGCGCAATAGGCTAGGTACACAACACGATTTAGAATGTAACAAAAATAAAATTAGCTCGGAAGTTCAACAACTCACACAGGTATTGCGCGAGGCCCTGGTTCCGAAGAGAAGACTCGGTGAGTTACCTCTGCCTATTTTTACAGGAACGCCGACAGACTGGTCCAAATTTCATAAAATGTATCAAAGCACTAAAGATCAATTTAGCAACATTGAAAATATGACCAGACTATCGGTGGGCCTTAAAGGATTTGCTCTTGAAGCGGCGGCCTCCCTGCTTGCCACCGCCGATGACCCAGACCTTGTTATTGCTGCATTAGAGCAACAGTTTGGGGTACCGGAGGTGGTAGTCATGAAGGTTATCGCTGAGATGAGGGCTCTCCCAAGGTTGAGTGGCTATGATTCCCAAGAGTTAAATGTTTTTGCCTGTAAGGTGCGAAACTGTATAAGCACCGTTCAGCTCCTGCAGCACCATGGCCACTTGACTAACCCTGAGTTATGTAACTCCATCTTGGGAAAGCTTTCTCCTCTTTTAAGGGAGAAGTGGCTGGAGTTTGCGTTTGCGAAAGAGCATGAGAACAAGTTTCGAATTGAAAAGTTGGCGGATTTTTTGTCTCACGAGGCTAGACTTCACCTCAGATACGGCCTTCTTCCCGATTTTAAACCTAAATTTGACAAGTCTCATGCTCTCTCTGTAGATCAAGCTAACTCCACTTCTACCCCCTGCGGCTCGAGAACGAGCAAAGAGTCTTCCTCGACATTATGTCACGCAGTTGCGTCGGAAAGATCTCGCCTGACCTCTGAACTCCCTACGCCGAAAGTATTGGCTGCGTCTAAAGGGGGTTCCAGTCAACCCAAAAGGTGGTCTAGTCAAACTAAAGGGGAACCTACAACGGAACTTAGTGTAGACCATCCCTGCCGCTTCTGTAATGACCCTTTGCATGATCTCAAAAAGTGTCAGAAGTTCCTTGATCTTTCCGTAGACCAAAGATTTAGTTGGGTGAAAGACAATGGCATCTGTTTTAAGTGTTTGAGAAGGGGTGGCCACAAGTACAGAGATTGCAGAAAAAGCTGTAAGGTGGATGGCTGTCAACACAAGCGCCGTCACCATACACTCTTACATGATGCGGCTGCTAATGTTAACTTTGCAGTAGAGGCTGATGTGTCCGCTGAACCAAATGCTGAGGGTGATGCGCCGCATAATACAAGTGAGGCTGATGCCCTAGCTCATATTTTCTCGTTAGGTCAAAATGAACCTAAGCATGATTCTATCGAGCGGTCGCAGAAAGACTTTAGACCACTACTTAAGATTGTTCCCATTACAGTCAGTGGTCCGCGTGGCAGTATGAACACCTTCGCCCTTCTGGACGATGGTTCCACTGCCACTTTCATTGACTCTAAAGTCACGGCGGTAATTGGGGCAGTGGGGCTAAGAAAAAGTGTAGTTATCTCATGCGTTAGAAACATAGTCAAGCACGTAGACGTAGAATATGTCGACTTCACAGTCAAGGGTCACGGACAGGAGTGTCGACCGTATGAGATCAAACAGGCACGCTCCATCCATGATCTTGGACTCTCTCGACAATCTTTATCGAGATGTGACATTAATTACAAGCACTTAGAGGGTCTTGAGCTTTGTACATATAGTAATGTAGAGCCGTTGGTCTTGATTGGTGTTGATAATTGGCATCTTTTAATATCCTTGTAGGTCAGACAAGCTTCTCGGTCTCAGCCTGTGGCATGTCGCACACCGTTAGGATGGGTCGTTTATGGATTTTCTACAAGTAGGACTAGGTTGGTTAAAAATTCTGAACACGTTAATCATGTAAATACAGATAGTTTAGAAAGTCTTATTAAAGAAAATTATAAATTGGAGTCTATAGGTATTGATAAAAGAGAGCGTTATGACAAAGACGACCAGTTCGCAATAGAAACACTTCAGGCAACTACTCGTAGGCTCCCTTCGGGTCGCTTCGAAACAGGTTTATTGTGGCGGTCAGATGTTAATTTCAGTCAACTTCCTAATAGCTATGCATTAGCTCGTCGTAGGTTTATGTCTTTAGAACAAAAAATGGCTAAAGATTCTAAATATGCAGTTGTCTAGCGCAGTAATATCCAATCTATGATTGATAAGGGCTACGCTGAGAGTTGCGACATGTCACACGCTGAGACTTCAGTAAAGTGGTACCTACCACATTTTGGAGTGATCCATCCCCAAAAAAAGAAACTCCGAGTTGTGCACGACTGTGCAGCTCAAGTTAAAGGAGTCAGCTTAAATTCTCTGTTGTTATCAGGCCCTGACCTCCTTCAACCCTTACTTGAAGTTCTTATGCGTTTTCGGGAGGGATTGGTAGCGTTGAATGCAGATATCAGGGAAATGTACCCTCAGATCAAAATTCGCGCTCAAGATCGTGATGCTCAGCGGTTTCTATGGCGTGCTCAGCCGTCTCAGCCGTTGGGTCACTACAGAATGTCGTCTATGACTTTTGGTGCCACATCAAGTCCGTTTACCGCAATGTATCTGAAAAATTTGAATGCTGAAGAGCACAAGACATCATTTCCTAAAGCCGCAAATGCTATTAGAAACGATCACTACATGGACGACCTGCTGTTGTCGATAGATGGCGTCGCTGAGGCTGCTGAGCTGGCTAAGGAGATCGTAGACGTCCATTCTCGCGCGGGTTTTGAGATGAGGTCTTGGGTATCTAATGTCGACGGGGCCTTGGCATTGATTCCTAATGATTTACGTGCTTCTCGGACTAGTGATAGTGTAAAGGTCTTGGGGGTCTCTTGGAACACAAAGCTAGATACTATTCAACCGCAGCGAAATTTAAACATGGAAAAGTCAGGCAAATTAACAAAAAGATATGTCCTGTCGAGGTTGATGAGTGTCTATGATCCTCTAGGACTACTATGTCCCGTTACGGTCAAAGGTAAGATCTTGTTCCAAAAGACCTGGAAGACAGTAGTAGATTGGGATGCCGAACTACCGCAAGATCTCGCGGCTCAATGGGGCGGTTGGTTTGTAGATCTTGCCGAGTTAGCCCAAATTAGCATACCGCGGTGCTATTTCACTGACGCATCTTTTCTAAAGGTGGAGCTCCACGTTTTCGCGGATGCGAGTGAGCTTGCCTATTCTTGCGTGGCATATTGGCGGTTCATATATCCAGATGGTACTCGAAAAGTTTCTTTAATATCAGGCAAGACTCGCTCAACACCGCTAAAAATAACATCAATCCCGCGGTTAGAATTACAGGCCGCTTTAATTGCTGCGCGTCTCGGGACGTATATTACCAATTGTCACCGAAGGAAACCATCAAAATTATTCTTTTGGACGGATAGTTTGACAGTTTTAAGATGGATTCGTAGCGACGTTCGCGCTCTGAAGGCGTTTGTTGCTCACAGAGTAGGGGAGATTACCGAAATCACTAATATCACAGATTGGCATTATATAACATCAGCTCAAAATGTCGCGGACGACGCTACTAGACCTGACAACAAATTTAAAATTTCCCGCTGGTTCTCCGGGCCAGCGTTTCTGACTTCTGACTCCGCTTGGCCTGAAGAGCCCCAAGTGTCTTTCCCTCTGCCAGAAACAGCTCATTGCATGACTGATTCACCTCGCGAAGTTACGCCACATTTGCCAGTCGTCGCTGATTACAAAAGGTTCAGTATATGGCTACGTCTTGTTCGTGCCACTGCACGTATTTATTTTTGTGTAAAAATGTTTCTGAAGCGTCCTGTTCAAATACCTGGTCAGCTTTCAGCCCACGAAATTAATGTACGTGTGGTGTGAGAGCTCTTTTTTTAAAAGTTATAATATTTTTACGAAATCAAGGAAGAATTTAGGAAATAATTGTGAGAACAACATGGTGAAGATAAAAAAATTGAAGCCGAACGTCAGCTATTGTTAAAATCGCAGATTGACTGTTTCGCAGAGGAAAGGACATGTGTCGAACGTTCTACGCCACTTCCAAATCACAGTAGGCTTAAAAATGTATCGCTTATCATCAAAACGGATCGTCTTCTCCGGCTCTCTAGCAGGATTTCAGCTTTAGAAAATTTACCACCAGGGAATGAGCAAGAGTCGATAGTTTTGGACGGCCGGAACGAAATAGTGCGCTTGTTAATTGGAGACTACCACAGAAAAGAGGCACATGGCGGAGTAGAGAGTACTGTCAACGCGTTACGGGCTCGATTTTACATACTGCACCTGCGACCTTCGGTCAAGTTTGTTTTGCACAGATGCAACCTTTGTCAGATCAGAAAAGCTCGAGCGGCTATCCCACCTTTCGGAAATTTACCACCAGCTCGCCTAGCTTGTAATTCACGGCCGTTTTCTCACGTGGGCGTTGACTATTTCGGTCCATTGACGATTACTCAAGGAAGACGCCATTTAAAACGCTATGTCGCATTGTTTACTTGCCTGACAGTGAGAGCGATCCAGCTGGAAGTGGTCGAGACCCTGTCGTCTGATTCCGCAATTATGGCTCTCCGTAGACTTATATCTCGCCGAGGATGCCCGAAATCAATATACTCGGACAATGGGACAGCTTTTGTTGGTGCCGCGAGACTTCTGCCAGCAATGTACGAGTTCACCGCGAACAGAAAAATCGAGTGGCACTTTATTCCGCCAGCAGCGCCCTTTATGGGAGGGTCCTGGGAACGCCTCGTCCGATCGGTTAAGACCTCCCTATCGATTGTATTAAAAGAGCGCGCTCCCAAGGAAGAGGTCCTAAACACGCTTCTCCATGAAGTGGAAGCCGTTGTAAACAGCCGGCCATTAACACACGTCTCCGTGGAGCCAGGAGAGCCGGAAGCCCTCACACCATTTCACTTCATTCTTGGTGGTGGTGGTTTAATGACTTGCCGCTATCCGCGGTTACCGACTCTGAATTGTCTGGTCGACTCGCGTACAAGAAGGGTCTCCGCCTCGCTGACCACTTTTGGCAGAGGTGGACAAAAGAGTACCTACCGACACTAATTCCGCGGAAACCTGGTGAGATCAGACACTTCAAGGTCGGTGATTTAGTTCTTATTATAGATGGAACCTTGCCACGTGGTTCTTGGCCTCGTGGTCGTATCACGAAGCTTTACCCAGGGCGTGATGGCGTAGTGCGTGTCGTAGACGTGGCTACAGAAGCAGGGTTGTTTAAGCGGGCAACCCGGCTTCTAGTGTCTTTGGCCAGTACCTGTACGCCACCCTAAAATCGTTAGGTCACTGGGGGGCAGCTCTGTTGGCGACAGGTCTGACCTCAGACGTAAGATAAAGACTTTTTGATATTGTTTATGTGTGAACGTCAGGATGGCATATGTAGTGCCTTAAATCTCGATGAAATATATTTTGAACAATGGTACCTAAACTGTACTAAATAGTACCTATACACAGATAAACTGTACCTTAATCCTTTGAATGTAAATTAAAAATTCTCCTACACCTGCCATTCTGACGTCAGGCTGGCCGATGCATTGTCATAACACGTTTATAGCTACAACTATTATTCTGGAACCTATGCCAATTAACTGTACCTAAATAGTACCTAGAGAAATATATACCACACATAATGCAATATCATTAGAATTCACAAAAAAATGAATACAGAATTTTGTTTCCTGGCCCTAAAAGGCAGTAATATTGTGTTATTGTGGCAACAAAAAGATTTCAGCAATAAGGATAGAAAAGATTAAATCTTCAAGAAGGACAACACTTTGTCAGGAAGAAGCAAGACCGAAGAAGATCTTTGAGGAGCCCAGGATTCGAAAATCGTTATAGCTAAGAAAGAAGAAGATAACATCAAAGCTGGCATTAATTGTTAGGGTAAAACTACATTATAAAAATAAAACTACGAAGTGGGTAATGGTACCTACAATATTGGAATTATAGTGACATCACTTTATTTTGCACGTTACTCTTAGCAAGACCTTTTATTTGATACCCATATTGTAGGGGTGCATTAAAAATAATTGGTCCGCCATCTTGTCTTTAAAATGACGTCACATAGTCAACCATGTATTGTCATCCAAACAAACAAGCATAAAGGACAAACATTGATTTTTATTTATAATGAGTTTTATTTCAGATTATGTATATTTTTTATTTATTTAGGAAAGTTATTGTATTTTGTACTTTTAAATTGCGTTAAGTCATAGTGTAATATGGCGTATTATGCGGGAAATCGTATTAAGCTGGTTTCACTGTATTTGGGTTTAAAATAATAAATGTTTCATATAAGGAACAGATTCCGTACGCTAACATTATTAACAATGAATTATTTGTCAGTGAAGTTGTTATCCCGGTGTTCTTAGAAGCAAACAGACGTATTACTTACCATTACTCATAGAAGCAAAATTTAAAAAATTATTTGCCTACGAATCCCAATGATATTTTTATTATGTGTTGTATATTTCACTAGGTACTATTTAGGTACAATTAATTGGCATAGGTTCCAGAATGATAGTTGTAGCTATAAACGTGTTATGACAATGCATCGGCCAGCCTGACGTCAGAATGGCAGGTGTAGGAGAATTTTTAATTTACATTCAAAGGATTAAGGTACAGTTTATCTGTGTATAGGTACTATTTAGTACAGTTTAGGTACCATTGTTCAAAATATATTTCATCGAGATTTAAGGCACTACATGTGCCATCCTGACGTTCTCGTTTATGTTTTGATATCTTTTTACTTTTGATTTGGTTTTTTAAGAAGAAATGTTTTTTGAGTATGTCATTCTTGTTATTAGTTGTCAATAAATAAACGTAAGACTATTTCACCCAGTTTTGTTATTTTCGAGTCTTACAGTCACCTATAATACATGTGGCTCCTGTGAGATTCGCAGCAAAACTGCAACCCCCACAAGCACCACAGTGTACGTTGCCAACTTGTGACTTAGTTTGTAAAGTCGGTACCCAGTAATTTCAGTGCCATATCTTACCCTTCAAACCGGAACACAGCAATGCAAGCACTGCTGCTTTGCGGCAGAAATAGGTAAGACGGAGGTACCCAAGCACACGACTCTGGTACAGAGTCTCCCTCCGGTGAATAGTTTCAAATAGTTACTATGTAATAGTTTCAAATCAATTGTATCGATGTGATAAAGTAGACTTCATTTACTTTTTATAACTATATCTACATTCTTACAGATATCGTGTTTAACACACGCAAAATAAAATTTCAATAATATATAAACACAATCAAAAGAAATGATAAATTTTACGTCGAACGGGATTCGAACTTGTGATTTCAAAACTTACTTTATTTATTTATCTATTCTCAAATAAAGCCTTTTAAGATAAAAAGAATAAATCGGCTTGAGAAAACTTACTTACTTTACTAAATAAAATTAACATTATTTAAATGACAAAATCAAGATTGATTTGATTATTTTGTTGATCAAGTTTAATCAGATTTTGAATAAGGATTGTGGCTCCATGCATGATAGTATGTTACATTTGTTTGACGCTCTTACGGTGATGGACAACATGGTGAGGCAACCTGCATACAATACTGCGAAGAAATTCAAAGGTGTATGTGAAGTCGACCAGTTTGCACTGGGCCAGCGTGATTTACTAAGGCCTAAACAAAACACCAAGGAGGTGCAAGGGGTTCCAAATACCACCTATCGGGACCCAAGCCAACCTCACCTGCACGCGGTGCACCCTGCTCTACAACAGACGAGGCTCTGGCGCTCCCCACCAACCCGCACTGGGCCAGCGTGGTGGGAGATGGCCCAAAACCCCCCATGAACCCAAACATTAAACAAAGGCCCCAAGTGCCCGGCGGTTCTGGAGGCCGTGCCGGCGGTTACGGACGTCGGCGCGGTACTGAGACCTGGGGTGCAAAGAATCCCCGGGCGGCGGAGATCCCCCGTCAGACGACCTTGGCCCTGGCCACATATAACGCGCGCATACTGCGGACCGAGGAGAAGCTGCTGGAGCTCGAGAGGTAGTTGAGCAGGATTCGCTGGAGTATAGTGGGACTGTCCGAAGTCCGATGAGAGGGTGAGGACACGATGGTTCTCAAATCCGGCAACCTGCTCTATTTCCGGGAGGGCGAAGACCTGTCCCAAGGTGGTGTCGGATTTATCGTCCACTAGTCTCTTGTGAACAACGTTATACATTAAATACGATTAAGATAATTAATACAGAATCGTATCTCTTCAACTCCATTGCACCCCATCAAGGGATGATGGTATTTTGTGTCCGCCATGTTGGATTTTGATATCGATGCTATTTTCGTAATCTACGACCCAAAAAACCATGAAAACGACAATAATGTCGATATTACATTTTACCACCCCATTTCACCCTATTAGGGGATGAATTTCAATAAAATACGAAACATGTTATCCATTGATTCTATTAACGAATGTTTATGCAAAATTTAAAGTAGATTGGACCAAGGAATCTAGTTGTCCCATACAAACTTTGCCCCCCTTTTTCACCCCCTTAGGGGTAGAATTTCGGAAAATCCTTTCTTAACGGACGCCTACGTCATACAAAGAACACACCCTCCCAAGTTTCAAGTCTCTACGATCAGCGGTTTAGGCTGTGCGTTGATCCGTCAGTCAGTCAGTCAGTCAGTCAGTCATTCAGGACAAAGAATTTTATAGGTATAGATAAGATGTTTAACCTTAAAATAAAGAGAAAAAAACTCAACGTAATAATAATATATCAATAACTGTTTGAGCTACATTTATAAAATTTGGATTTTATAAATGGATTTTGATTTTTATTCTTGACAAGCTTTAGTAAATGTCAAATTTCATATTATAGGTTAAATAGATTTTGAGTTTTGAAGAGGTCAAAAGTAACTCGAAATGGATGGTGTAACTTGGTTAACTTGGCTGGACAAGCTACGACTACTTTCACTTCAGATGATTTAGAAAGTAAATTATTGACATCCAGCTAGGTTATTGTGAGTGTATAAAGGAAAAATCAGAAAACAGTGAATTGAAAAATTTGACAAACATTCGATTTTATGTAACAAAAATATCGGTTTTGAATAATAATATTTATTTTGCAAAAAGTAACATTGACACGATAATATGGTAATGATATCCCTCTAAAACATTAATGTAAAAATGGGAGCTATTAATAAGAAGGAGGAATAAGAGAATCAACGAGGGAATCGAGATCTAAATCATTGATGCTCATTGATGACTAGGGTGTCCGGAACCGGGTTGGACTTTTCGCCCTCTAAATCATTGGTTGCTATGATATTGAAGGGAAAGATCAAGCAAACCCCTTTCATCAAATTCTATGATGCATCGATCAGAAACGTCACGGCTACTACTACTGTGTTCAGCGTAACCGTTGACTCCAGCCTGTCATTTGCAGTTTGCCCGGAACAATGAGGAAAAGGCTGCAAGATGTTTCGGTAGGGTGGCTCGGGTTCTGCTTCCTCTTGGAGGATCGGATACCCGGGCATACTCATACTATATCCGGAAACCTTCGTTGCCACTCTTATCTACGCTTCCACCGTCTGGTGCTTTCGGATTGGGTTATACTGCTGTTGTGTACTTAGGACACAGCGCCCCATTATGGTCCTTTCGACCAAGGCGTACAGATGGGCGAGCATGCCTACTTTGCCAGTGTTGGCTGGAGTCCAATTCGCTGATTTGGAGGTAAAGTGCACGCTTTACCAGATAGGTGCGTATAAAGAGTAACGTTGAAGCGCACCATTTGGAGACAGATAGTGGATGAGTGGCAAGAGAGATGGGACGCAGAGACGAAAGGGAGGGAGGTGTATCGATTCTTTCCGAATGTGTCGGTCAGACTCAGCTCACACTGGGTCGTGCTGGACTACGAAACGTTCCAGTTGCTCATAGGTCATGGAGGTCTTTTATAAATGGCTATCTGACAAGAAAATGGTTGAAAGGAGTATGTGTTTTTCCAGGAATGACGAGGAGGATGCTTTCCACGTTTTGTGTCCACTGTATGTGGATCTACATGCAAGAATAGGCACAAGAGGCGGAATACGTTGGCAAGGAGAAGAATCGGATGAGGTGAGGGACTCGTACAGTCAACAATTGCGCATTGCAGAGTATTGACGCAGGTTCCGCGCGCATCTCCCGTGTTTCAGCCATAATAACCGCGAGGGTGGAATGGGCATGGGTAGTGGCGGTACGGAGTCCTGAAGTGAAGTTTATTCGTATGAATAATTTACACCAAGCAAATAACTTATACTGTTTTGAACCTCAACATGTTATTATAAATTTATTGTGGTTTGACTCTTAAGTTTGAAATCTTATTGTTTAATTTATGAAAAGTTGTGTCAAAAATCATCACTCAAATACTCACAAAGTCATATAATGCAGGCAGAGTAGTGTACGGTACTGGATCCCAGTCGATCGTGGTGCTCCAGGAAGGTTTGGTCGGTGGGTATATAGCAGCGAGAGCTGCCAGGTTCGACAACTTTGCGCGCGTGGAGTCCGTGGATCTGATGTAAACCTGGGACTGGTTATAGTGCGGCGTGATGAGGGACTGGTATCGGCTAAGGATGAACTTGCCCAGTCTGTACGAGCGCATTTTTCCAAGCTGGGGGAGAAGAAAATCCATTATTAGATAAAATAATACACTTATAACCCACATCTCACTTTATACCGGGCTATTTTGGAGACAGTGAGATTTTTTTCTTCCATGTAATTTGTATCAATAATACAACATATTATTTCATTAGAGAAAAAAAACATATTTTTTAAAATTGCAACAATAACTTCAACTTCTTTTTAGCGTTGCCACCGCGCTTCGAGGAGCGAATGGGGGTCCGATGTAAGATTAATATCATTAAATACATGGAATTTAACATGTCATTTGCGAGTTGATGGATTTAATTTTTAGATTGCATACAAATGTCGCTGCTCTTTTCATCTGTTGTATGTCGTAAATGCCGATTAACAACAGAGTTCGCCGCAGTTTCAACTCTGAGAATAGATGAACTCGAAACGAAATCCTACAACAGTCCATCTGGCCAGCATTGTGTTGTGGCTAGAGTCTTCTCGTTTGTGTAGAGACATGTGCCCAGCACGCGTAGCACAAGGACCCCGAGGAGATAAATCATTAACTATCAGTTTCTCGACACCAAACAATAGCAATCTCATTCGCTACTGTCAAAAGTGACATTTCGGTGTAGAGAAATAGGCCGAGGAAATCTTCTCGCATTCCTTGTGCTACGCGTGCAGTAGTGAGTGAGATGGGCTAAATTGGTAAATGATGGTACTGGCGAGGGCACATCTTTATTGCTTTTGCCTATGCAAGGTTGCAGGCGTTACCCAAGCGCAAGAATGTCTTCTGCTAAATCTGTGGGTATTTATAATTTTTTTGTTATTTTTTTTAATTAGCTTTCCGCGAATTCACTAATGTTATTTTCATGGAAGTTCAATATTTGCTCGTAATAAAAACAATTCAAACGATAAATCCTTTAAAAAAGTCTCGTCAAAACACCAACAAATACCTATTATTTTAAGTGTCATATTCAAACAGAACACAAACTTTCAACCACTATTTCACACTTTTAAGGGTGGAATTTTCAAAAGCTCAAACACACGTTTACTCGTGTTATTTCAGTATAAGTCATAATTGAAAAAATTGTGTTTTTAGTTTCAAAGATAACGTTTCATATTAACCTTTAAACCCATTTTATCCTATTAGGGGTTGAAAGCTTATGCTATGGAGTATTCGAATCACCCCCATGTACGCAGTGTTTTCTTTTGCGGCACCGTCGCCTTATTATTAAAAAAGCATATTATAAAGTGTCTGATTACATGACGGATAAAAAAGCTTGGGTTTGAACTCTCTTGTTGACGTGAGACTCATTTTAAATTTTATTTATACCCTCAAAAAAGTGCGTGACTGGCGTACCACTAGGCGTTACTACAAGTATTATTTGCTAATCCCGAGGACGAAGTCAAGTATAATGTGAATTAACACATCTATTCTTGTAATGGAAGTTGAGCTTAAACTTTTGCTTTGAGGTCAGCTTCCAATTGAAGACTCTGTAACAAACCAAAATTGTAAATGGCGATTTAAAAGAGGAGATAAAAATTTTGACCTTTCGAGTTTCTTGCCTGTTCGTCTCGAGAAGGCTCTCCCAATTTCCGAACAGGTGTAGAGTCAACTTTTTTTTTCATACCTACTTGTATTTGCAGACATCTTGAATATATTCAGGATGTATGCATATACAAGGTTAATATGATTTCTTTAAATTAGATTGTTTTGCTTTGAAGATTTTTGAATTTGAATTTGTATGTTGAGCGATTTTTTGTAGTTTAGGAGCTGGAATTATTTTTAGTTTTTTCCGTAGTTTTCACCTGACATTGGTTTTCCTTTTTTATCTTCCGTTCCTGACGTTTTCAGATTTTTTGTGTAAGTAATTATCATGATGTTAAATAATACCTAAAATAAAGCGGTTTGGCTAGGCATTGCAGAACTTACGTAAAATTTTATCTGAAGTTCAAAATTATTGTTGGAGTTCAGTAGTCAAAAATGTGAAGGGCTTAAAAAAATAAGTGAGGGGTGCCAGAGGTTTCTAAGCGTTCTTAACAACTGCTTAGAACCTGTAACAACAAATATCATTCATAAAAACCAGACGTTAATAGGGGTTATTTATCTTAGTTAATTAGATTCTTGGTGAATTAGGTTTTAGTGTTTTGTTTGACGGCAGTAAGTGCTAGTAAAGTTCTAGATATTGCATAAAGATTTATGACTTTGAGTTAACCCTTCAGACCGCAACACCGCAATCAAATGGTGTACCAAGGGTAAAAAGCGATCGCTTGGCGGTATAAATAGGTAAGATAGAGAGGTACTCGAGCATTCGACTCAAGTGCTGAGTCTACCTCTGGTAATTTTTATTAAAGCAGACTTACATTTATTAGTTGACCCCATCCAATTGGCTGCACTTCCTTTGTGACCTCTTCTGCGTCGTCGCTGAATTTGAGTGCCACTTGCACTGGACTTCTGTCTCCGTGGCGATGAACCTGCATTGGCGAAGTCAAAGTTCTTCATTCGACATAGACACTTGTTATAGGCGATCACTCCTATCTATGTATTCCACAAAACTTAAACCAACGCAGTTAAATAGTTCTTAATGGTTTTTGTATGCATTTTACGTGATCGATAGGCGAAAAATTAATAAAACATTATCTTTATTGTGCTAACTGAAATTGCTTCTAACATAATATAGTAAGGCCGTTTTTAAGTACTAATTCAAAGTTAAATAATTTTTAAGATATATTTCAAGGTTTAATTCGATAAATTGCTCTCGGAAGGGCTGAGCCTAGTCCAGTCATTTCAATTACATTATTATTCTAAACTGTATTGAAAAATTCTTTTAAATCTCTCATGTTCGGTAAGTAGGTCCTTATTACCCCCAAATGGGGCTTGTAGGTGACCAATTAGCGCTCTAGGGTAATAATGTAGCAAGAAAAGCCCTAGGGCTGTAAGTAATTTATTGCCAGTATGATGGTTAGATGTACGTGAACTTTTTGAAATAGTGAAGTGTTTTTTTAATTACTTACCGCCCTAGGGCTTTCAAACTACATTATTACCCTAGAGCGCTTATTGGTCACCTACAAGCCCTATTTGGGGGTAATAAGGACCTACTTACCTCACAATCGAGATGTAAAGCAGAGTAGTTAGCTCAGGTGTAAGCACCAATTGCACCCTCAAAATATAGGCGCTCGAAATATAATTTTCTCGGGCTTAGAGATGTAAGGCCGGTATTATACCATTTGTACTTTTTGGTATAATACGAAAAATACCGTATTATACCGTATTATATCATATCCAACGGTATTTTTAGTATTATTCATTTTATGTGTTTTACATATTATGTAGTTATACAGGGTGTCCCAGAAGCCGACGTCAAGCCGAAAGCAGGTGATAGACTAACTCATATATGTTATCAGAAAAATATAACAAAAATCTAAGTCACCTACTTAAAAAAAATCTAGCATTAAAAAAATGGATAAAATTTACACCCTGTGACGATTTTTTCACTGTTGTTGCTACAATTCTTGACTTTTCTAAACATTTTCTTTTGTTTTGTAATCCTGAATAATGTTTCTGTATACTCTAATCTAAAATTTAAAGCCAGCTGCTCCAAATTAGAAGAATATGCCATTTTTATCTGAATTAAATATTCAAAATTAATTTTTTGCATAGACTTAACAAGCTGTACTGAAAAAAAAATGTACTATGCGAGTTTGGCAAGTAACTGCAAAAGTTGGCGCATTCAATAAGGATTCCAAAATAGATTCGCCCGCTTGATAGCCCGATCTTTTTTAAGAAGATGTCGAGCCTGCATTGGAGCTGAAGGAAGACAGTTTGAACACCTGTTGTAAATCTTGACATTTAAATAAATTATGTTAAACAATTTTTGTGTATTTAATTTATTTCACTATCTGTCTCTCTCACACTTCGTAAAATGACTCTCCAGGTCTCACTCAAACTAGAATGTTAAAGTTACGGCCTTAAAGTAAACCATGGGTACATTAGAATAAATTTTAAGTACGTAAGAAAAATTTGTTCAAAACTGCCTGATTTTGGAAAAAAAATATTGGCTGCAATCGTAGAAATTATCTACCAAGTATTATACCATTTTGAAATCCTTATTGAATGTGCCAACTTTTGCAGTTACTTGCCAAACTCGCATAGTACATTTTTTTTTCAGTACAGCTTGTTAAAGCTATGCGAAAAATTAATTTTGAATATTTAATTTAGATAAAAATTGTATATTCTTCTAATTTGGAGCAGCTTTCTTTAAATTTTAGATTAGAGAAACATTATTAAGGATTACAAAAAGAAAGAAAATGTTTAGAAAAGTCAAGATTTGTAGCAACAAGAGTGAAAAAACCGTCACAGGGTGTAAATTATATCGATTTTGTTAAATGTTAGATTTTTTTTAAAATAGGTGACTTAGATTTTTTTTTATATTTTTCTGATAACATATATGAGTTAGTCTACCGCCTGCTTTCGGCTTGACGTCGGCTTCTGGGACACCCTGTATAAAAGGCACATATTAAAGATTGTGAGTGGTTTTAAAGGGCAACATAAGAGTGAGAGTGAGATCGAAGTCAAACACCCACGTTGTAAACAATAATTGTGTCTACATTATAGTATGATTATTTTATTTTAGACAAAACTAGTACTAAGCAACAGTGCAAAATAGCACGACAGTGGTGATGAGCAACGTAAACCCGCGTCCATGCTGGGCTGAGCCTCGTGGTGTGTACGTAAATAAAAGAACACAAAAAGCTCGCGAGGCTGAGCCTCGAGGCTCCCGCAGTCGAGTTACTCGCTATGGGGACGCGCCTTAAGAAGTGTAAGAGGGGGGGGGGAGTAGATAGGTAGAGGACGCGCGCAGTAGATCGCACCTGCAACGTTACACTTCGTTATTGCCGAGTCTCTAGTGTAATGAAGATTAGTTGCAATAATATGATTTTACACATTTCTGCTAAATTTCTAAAGTGCAGTTTGGGAGTCATTTGGAGGACATAGCCAAATTGGCAAGCAAAAAGCTGGACGCCCTGAACAGAGCAAAACAGTACTTCACTCCAAGCCAGCGGCTAATAAAGCACAAGTTCGACCGCACACGGAGCTCCTAAATATCAGCTCGACCCTCTTGACTCCTTGCAAAGGCGTGCATTCCGCAACGTCGGTGATCCCAATATCACGGCCCCAATGGAGACGCTAGAGCAAAGGAGAGACTTTGGTTCTCAAGTTCATCCATATTACCTGGAACCGATCAGTCCGGTTTCAGCGTTCATTCCTTCCACGTACGTGTAGGCTCTGGAATGAACTCCCAGCTGCGGTGTGTCCTGAGCGCTACATTTGTCCTACTTCAAACGAGGCTTAAGAAGAGTACTTCTCTCCAGGTAAGCAGTGACTGAACTGTGACCCTGACATTGCAGATGTCCATGAGCGGTGGTCACCACTTAACATCAGGTGGGCCATTGGCTCGTCTGCCACCGTTAGCAATAAAAAAAATTAACAATTAAGTTAATTGTTACCAATGATATGTGAAAAACCGAATAAAATTGAATTTGTGAATTAAAAAATAAAATACAAAAAATACGAAAAATACCGTAAGTTATTGTATAATACCGATATAATACATGATTATTTGGTATTATACGGTATTTTTACATCTCTCGGGCTGCAATTGATGCCTTATAGCCCTTAGCTACTAATCTACTAAATGTGTTAGATAGTCCATTTATCGAGGAAGGCTTTAGGCTATAGAACATCACGCTACGATTAATAGGAGCTGAGCATCAATGAAAAATGGAGCAAAAACGGGAAAAATTGATTATGGCGAAACGTAGTTCGCGGGCATAGCTTGTAAATAATAAAGGAAAAAAGGGGGAGAAATATAAGAGTGCTTTCAAAAATATCTATGCATCAGTGTGTTTATTGTGACAGTTTTTAGGGTTCCGTAAGTCCGAATAAAAAAAACGGAACCCTTATAGGATCACTCGTGTGTCCGTCTGTCTGTCGGTCACAGTCAATTATCTCCGAATCTACTAGACCAATTAAGTTTAAATTTGGTACACATATCAATTTCTGTGATCCAAACGCAGAGGTGTGACGAGCGAGAATAGATAAAATCTGTATACGGGAGGTCATTTTTAGGGGGAAGGTGGAAAATTAAATAAAAATAAATTGAAAACTGCATCGTGTGACATATCAAATGAAAGGTGAAGTTGTCGTGAAGATCTTAAATGTATTTTTTTGTAATTTTAAAATAAATAGTATGCAAGTTATTCATGAAAATACTACTGAACCAAACGTAACATGGTAAATCACTCAATATAGGTAAAATCGTACGGAACCCTCTTCACGCGAGTTCAACTCGCATTTGGCCGGTTTTTAAAGGTTATATGTGCTCGCGACACGTTTTGTCATTTAGGTAACCCAACAACGTTACAATAAACATATTTTATAGAAATTAACATGAAATAAGGCCAAAACAGGATTACAGAAGTAAACATTAATAAAAAGGGTTATTAAACGGCACATAGGTATTTACAACGATATGTGTAATGTTATAACAGTCTGTATGAAAACGAACATTTTACTTCCCTCACTGTATGAAAGGTCAGCTATGAATAGCAAACTCTGCTACAACGGGATAAGGGGGGTGGAAGGTTAAAATTTGTAACAGCCAAAATCGTGTAACCCATGAAGTCGAAATTGTGCAGAAAGCAAGTTCATAATAAGTACTTACCAAAAACACAAATTCCAAATCTGTGTCGGTGTCGGATTGCGCCGCCACAGCAGCCAAACATATGCAAAGAAGACCCACCAGGCTCAACATCTTAGACGTGGTTGCTGCTCTGCTGTCTCTGTGAAATGCCACTTAAATACTGACGAACTGAATTTTAATGCACATAATAATCTAATAATAAGCACAGATTATCAATTGATAAATTTAGATATCTTACCAATCACTTACCCCGTGCACATGCAACAGCAAAGATAATATATAAATATAGATTAATAATTCTTTTGTTTTATCGTAAAGTAAAAATTAATCTTAGAAATTGTTTAACATATATTTGAAAATCAAACGAACTTACCAAGTGAAGTTCGATTCCAATTATGCGATAGCTTCATTCGAAGCGATTTATTCACATATTGCATTGATTTACTACCAACGTTTGGTAGTAAATCAATGACATATTGTAGTAGCATTTCCACGTCTCAGCCTTGCACGAAATTTTAAATAAAAATTTTCATTTAAAAAGTTGTTAAAATGAGTTAAGTTTTTCCTCCCGCCATTGTAGATGGCGTGGTGGTCATGAGTACAGATGACAGGTTAAGCAGTTGGTATCATCGTGCCTCATTTTGTTGAAAGACATTTTTTTTGTTTCATTTTATTTACAGGGTGGGGTAAAATAATTGAACTTTTTGTATAAGAGTAAGTATTTTGGGCGGGTTTGAATAAATCGCTTCGAATGAAGCTATCGCATAATTGGAATCGAACTTCACTTGGTAAGTTCGTTTGATTTTCAATTATGCTTCTAGCTTCATTCTTTGCGATTTATTCACATATTGTAGAATGTTTAAAGAATATCAATAGTCTAGTAGTGGAAGAAGTTTTAGTTATGAAATTCTTAAAGTTTCTAAATTTTTGATATTTTATGTAATACATATTTAAGAGTTATTTTGCAAAAAGTTAGAAAATTTTAATGGCTGCTTTAGGTAAAATTTAGGTATTTATATAATTCGTAAAAAAATCTGTGATTATAAAATTTAAGTTTAAGAAATATACAGGATCTAGTATGAAATAATGATATCATAATAGTATTAAGTTTTTAGAAATTTTATGTACCTGCTTCATACCGAAACTTAAAAATGCTTATAACTTTGTCAATATAAAATTTAAGTTTCTGATATTGGGAAAACAGTAATAAAACTTACTACCGAATTTCCTTATAAAAGATTAGAAATCTAGAATTTATGCATTCTTAGTAATTCAGTTTTATTGTCATATTTGGTCTAATATTGTATTTATGTTTTTAAAGATAATACCACTTCATCACAATAATGCTATTTATAACTACGCAAAAAATTAGAAGTGTAGCATCTTTGCAAAATAAATTATAACAGATATTAAGTTATACGAATAAAGTGACCTACCAAGCGGGCGCGGCACCGCGCGCAGGCACAAATAGCGCACGCACCGACGCACCGCTCCGCGCAACAAAAAACTATCGGATGTCCGCGTAAGCTACGTTTTAGCGTGCACAAATGCATAGGCTAGCCTCACATTGCATTGTCGGAGACGCATTTTTGAAATAATAGAATTTAAATTCGAAATCGTAATATTGGAATACAAATTCACTATATTTGAATATTCATTACGTACATTCTGTATCGCGTGGGTACTACTCACTCGTCACAGAATACACGGAATGTGGGAAACTTCGAAACTACTTAATCGATTTTGAATAAATTTGGCTGACTGCATGTAGGTAATTTGGTCCAACCTCTTATAGAAGATTACTTTTTATCTTGATTATTGACGTCAATTTTTATTATTGCGTTAAACCTTATTATGGCGAAACGTGGTTCGCGGGAATTTGTTTTTAATGACAACACTGAATGCGAGTGATTTAAAAATATTTTAAATTGGCAACAGTAGAAAATAATTCGCATATTCGTGTTTGAATTCCAGGTTCACTTCTGAATTATTATTCAAAAATGCGTCTCCAGAATTGGAAGCTTGATAGTAACTGTAACAAATAACATCGTCTAATGTAATCAATCATATTGATATCATTTAGATAAAAATTTACATCTGCATTGTATCTAGAGCATACAAAACCGGTCCCGGTTCCAGTTTTTTGAAAACAGAATACACCCCAGAACTGGCAGATATAATAATTATTTTCATTAGGTACTATTAATTTCAACCATACACAAATTGAAAGCATAAGATGTTACGACAAGGAACACAAATACAACTTTTAGGGCGCTTGCGCACTCATACGTATTCGGTTCGTATTCGATTCGTGTTCGGTTTTGATCCGGTTTGGCCGGTCCTAGTGATTGTATGGACGCTTGAACACTTATACGTATTCGGTTCGTGTTCGATCCGTAAGTTCTCACTTCGAGTAATCGTGTGGGGTATCTATGGAGAGGTCTTCAAAAATCATATTGAGGATTCTAATATTATTTTTTTTCTAAACTGAATAGTTTGCGCGAGAGACACGTCCAATGTGGTAAAATGTGTGCCCCCTAAAAAATAAGAGAATGATAAAACTAAAAAAAATATATCATGTACATTACCATTCAAACTTCCACCGAAAATTGGTTTGAACGAGATCTAGAAAGTAGTTTTTTTAATACGTCATAAATCCAACGGAACCCTTCATGGGCGAGTCCGACTCGCGCTTGGCCGGTTTTTTTTTTAAATATAAAATGGCAATTTATACTGGAAAGCATATGTTAGAAGTGGAATGTTAAAACACCTACAGCTTATTCAAATATCAATTAATTAAGCTGGAACTTTTGCTCGTAATTCCATTCCCATATTATAACAATCTTTCCTTAGTCTTAGTTCTTTACCCTTTCCCCTATTGAATATGCTGTCTCATTCTATCGGCCCAAGGTTGCCTGGAAGAAATTGCTTTTTAGCAATAAGACCTATTTGTACTGGTCTGTTTTTTTGTGAAATATTCCATACTGTTTTTGTTTCCTTTCCATTCATTTTTTGTGCCATCAGAATCTAAATATTAGATTTTAAAAGAAACTACTATTAATTTTGGAGGTAGGTATTAAATTGTGGTTTAATCTGTTACATTAAATTCTTAGTAACTTTAATGTTAGAGCATGATTCCACCATTTTGATAATGAAAGCCGGATTTTGTCTAAGCTAAGCAGGTACCTACCAAAATTATAATGTTTGGTATCAAATAGTACCAAATGAGTACTAAATTGCAGTGAGTTTTTTTAAAAACAGGAACTACAGGAAGTGATCCCGCCTTCTTGACGTTTATCGCACAACCGTCTCAAACACGAATCGAATACGAATAAATACGCAAACGTTAGGACGTAAATTTCCCGTTCGGTTTTTTCACGTATCAAACACGAACCGAATACGTATAAGTGCGCAAGCGCCCTTACTATGGGACTAATCTTGAAATCGTGAAAAATATCAGCTGTTCCATACAAATGTTCGACATCCACTGAACCTAGATGTACTATTTGACAGTTTCTGAATTTCTTTTTTAAGAACTTTCATCATTTCGTCGCGAATCGCAATGATTTCATCTGAATTAGTAATAATGTTACAGTATACAGTAGATAGATAATCTGCATTCCGAGGGAGGACTTGGCCGGCCGAAGAGCGACCCCCAGCGAGCCACAGCGATCTGTACAGATCCTCTTTTTTAAGGCCTATGGTCTCTTAATAGGCTCACAGCGGTAAAGTAATCAATAACCCTCTTTGGAGACAGAGCATTCGTATTGAAGGGTGGCAAACTAGGTCCACCCAGAGCTGCCAGCGCAGCGAACTCAACGCTGCGCTGGGAGGCGGAGACCTCTCCTTCTGCAAGATGACGTCCTCGCAGAAGGAGGCGACAGCCTCCCATTTCGCCTCGCCGCGGAGCATGGCCACCACCATGCTCGGTAGCGAGGCGGAATGGGGGGCTGTGAGGACGTCATCTCGCAGAAGGAGGCCGCGGAGAGGAAGCGGGAGGATGATCCTCAAGCCGCTCCGCCGATCCGCTTATTTATATAAATATATATAAATAAATAAAAAAAGCATGGTACTCACAAAGTATGTGAATTGGTGGCTCATCATCCTCGCCTCAGAATCTACAATTAGTCAAGCCCATTCTGTGCAGATGTTTGTTGAGTTTATAATGACCAGTTAAGGTTCTAGTGAGTGCCCTTAGTTGGCATCTGCTTAGTTGGAGGTTTTGCATTGCAATCCTATATAGGCACTGACCCCACTGGAGACAGGCCTGTGTTTGTACCCACTTCCTGAAGACCCTGTTTTTGATCCCCCTCGAAACGCCACAAGCTGGAATTGGACTTGAATTCTACAGCAGCAAGTGCCTTTAAAGCAGCCTCTCCAACAGAATGAGAATTTTTTACTCTCACTCGAACTGTTCGCGTGAACACAGTCAATGAGAGCATAAATTTCTACTTGAAATATGGTGACATGTGCGCCCAAGCTCATAGTTCTCCTGTATTTGGCAATAACTTCGAAAACACCTGCACCTATTCTGCCTTCTCTTCTGGAGCCGTCAGTGTACCATACCTAGTTAGTTTTCCTAAAGGGATCAGGGATTTCCTTATCTAATTCATCTCTGTTAGGAATCTAAATTTTGTAGTTCTTCTTGAACTCCAAAGCTTCAAGTATACTTAAGTTCTAAAGTATACCAAAGAACTCTGAAATCAGAACAGCTCTTAGTAAATGAAGAATGTTAAAGCTTCTGGCGAAGACGAAGTGGCCATCGAAGTGGTTAAGAAAGAAGGAAGGAAGGAAAAAATGAGATAGATTTCACCAGTATATTGCTGAACAAGTGTCTAGAAGAGTACCCGGTACCCTCAAGTCAGGAAGTGCACTTATCCTAGGAGACTTGCACTGCATTTGTTATAAATAAACGTTTCATCTGGCTTAATTAAAACCTAATATGGGGAAGAAACGCGTGGTTAGGGACCTTGTGAATACTTCATCATCATCATTTAAGCTAAGAGACGCTCTCTGTTGGACATACGATTGCCTCCCCGAAGATCTCCAAATCGAATCGGTACTGCGTTTCTCGTATCCAGCGGTTTCTCGCAAACTTTACCAGATGTTCAGTCCCACCTTGTGAAGTGCCCACCAACGCTGTCTCCTGGCACGCGGCCGCCACTAGAGGACCTTTCCACCCCAACGGCCACTGACCACTGCTACTTAAGTCATTTGGCTTTCATTTTCCTGCGGTTCCCATCATTCTGTTTTGACAAAGTAAAGAAAACCCGAGCACAGCTCACTCCATTCCTCTTTGAGTGACCATAAGTCTTCTTTTGAGGTCCTTTGTAAGAGACCACGTCTCAGGTCCGTACATCATCACTGGCAGATGGCAACACGCAAGTATTGAGAGGAACAATCTAGGTAGATTGTTCGAAAATATGCTGCGTAGCTGTAGCTTTTCGAACGCTGCCCAGCCAAATTGGATTCGTCGATTAATCTCTTTCTGGAAGTTTAACTTACCGAGCTAGACTATTGCTCCAGGTAAACATATTCGTCAACAACTTTCACAGTAGAACCTCCAATATTTACAGGAGTGGGAACTACGAGTACGTGGGAATTCGACATGATTCTAGTCTTGTCCAAGTTCACTTTAAGATCGACTTTTTGGGTAACTCTACAGAGGTCTTCAGGAATTGTGCCTAGAACTTCCATGGTCTCAGTTATAACTACAATACCATTAGTGAAACGAAGGTGAGTCATGTAGAAGCCGAGCCCTCTCTAGTACCTACAAAAGCTGAAATACATCCTCTAACGCAGCTGTGAACAGTTTCGGAGATATTACGTCGCCATGTCTCAAAACTCGCTGAAGTCGTATTGGTTTCCAGTTTTGGTCCTGAAGGCGAACTGCTATAGTAGTCTAAGCAATCTAAACGATTTTGGAACTTGAGTTAGAAGCGCTCGCTTGTGAATACCTGTGGGCCTTTACATCATAGAATGGAGAAAGAGATAGGGCCTTATTCGAGATATAAATATTGATGAATTGAACTGGCCTCTCCCTCCTGAGCTAATTGACTTTGGAGCAGCACTCTTTCCGCCCGGGTGGTTAGGGCATAATAAGTATCCACCGTTTCCCCTCTTAGGTACAAAGGGTATAGCGATACGGCTGGCCCGCGATGGCTCCATGCTACCACAATAGGAAGATGCATATTGAATTTTTAATTCTATTAAAAATAACTTAGTTCAGTTATTTTATAACATTAAAAGTAGAAAGTTATTAAGGTTTTAAATTACTGGTAGGACAGAGAGATCCGACATGCTGCGTGACGTCAAATGTGGAATTTTCATTTATATTTTATTGTTATAAGAAGTTTCTTCACAGTTTGTTTTGTTTTTGAATCTTGTATGATGACTTACTACATCATATAATTGTATTTTGTGCATATTGTCATTCTGTCTGGAATAGAGAATTTAATTTGCTCCTTCTTGAATATTCCGTTGGCTGTTTCATTACACGAAAAGCACAAGTTAGTTATAAGATTCGATAACTGACTTCTCATCACGGCGGCTAATCTCGGCAGGGTCAAGAAATAATTTATTACTAATATGGCTCCAGATTAAATTTTACGGTCTACAAGTTTTGGTGCAAATAAATTTTTAGTCTTTCATGCAAGAAATTCTTCGCCCTGTCATTTCTCTCACCTAACTGACTGGGGGATACCAAGCGCTCGAAATCGCACGCTTTTTTACTTACTTTTCCAAGATGAAGTCCATAAATAAGACATCTCTTTTTTACCCCATATAAAATTCGTATGCTTTATTACTGATTAAGACTAATATCAGTGCAGCGACTACAGCGCGTAGCTACTTTCCCGTTTTCGAACAATTTCGTTTTTGATTTGATTACCGCCACAAATATAAAACATAGAGTTCTGACATTCATATATATGACTAGCTTCCGCCCGCGACTTCGTCCGCGTGGAATAGTTACTTTGGGCTAACGCTAACTTTAACCCGCGACTTCGTTTATATAGGTGAGTGAGTAAGTACTGGGTCTTATAATCTTATATCATGTAGATTGTAGGCTATTCTCAAAAATACCGTCTAGCCAACGGCGGGTACGGTGCGGTTACCCATTTCCCCCCGAGAAAAAAAAAGGTTATTCTCAAAAAAAAAAACAAACTTATGTTATTTTAAAGTACTTCTGCGTACACTATATTTTTAGTTTTGTTTTCTTCCGGCAGAAGTAGATAGCTAACTGGGGCCTCCCTTCCCCCTCATGACTGTCCGCCGGCTTTGCATTGCACATTGTGCGCGCAGTACTCGATCATTATTTTGCTGTGATGTTATTTTAAAACTGCGATATCTCCTAAGATATTTATTTAAATCGAATGATGTAAAGGGCAATTTTGTTTTAAATTAAATACTTGTGATGAATAACGTATTTATTTGGATAAGGATTAATATCACGTTTATAAAAATACCTTCGCAAATAATACATTATTTTAGAACAAATTTGTTTAGCATAAAAAAGGTTATAGTGAGCTAACCTTAAAAGATAGACATATGCTGTCGCGGACTTTTTTTAGAACTTTTTAAGGGGAACAATTCTGTCATACATGATTTTTGCGAAACTTTAACTGTTTACGCAGCGCATGCAGCGGAAGCTCTCAATAGGAAAAAAATCCCCCGATTTTTAAACATTCTTTATTGGTGCTCCGCTCCTATTGGTATTAGCGTGATGATATATAGCCTATAGCCTTCCTCGATAAATGGGCTATCTAACACTGAAAGAATTTCTCAAATCAGACCAGTAGTTCCTGAGATTAGCGCGTTCAAGCAAACAAACATTAGTATAGAATGTTTTTGAACGTATTATCTAAGGAGTTGTCCATTAATCACGTGAGGCTTGAAAGGGGGGGGGAGGGGTTTGATAAAAATCACGAAAATAACACAAGGGGGGAGGGGGGGTGTAGTAAGATATTACGTGTATTTATTTTTTCGTCAAACGCGCGATTTATTATTAAAATCTCATTTGTTATTACTTTATCATTTACTCTTTCTTATCTAATATGATTAAGATCTTAATATCATTACCAGGTGGTGAAGTGTGATGACCGCGCTTGCTGTGGAGATGTGCGGAGTTCTCTTCGATCTATTTTTTCTGAACGCTTCGTTATACCTCCTTACCCAATTTTGCAGTCGTCTAGTGGTCTATGTATTCCGAAGCCTCAAGAGCATGATGGCAAGACGTTTGCTACATTTCTTCTGCGTCGGTCTCTTGGAATCACCCCAACACATGAGGGCTTTAACAAATTGCCTTATGACCTGTATTGCCCTAGTCTGCAGAAGGATCGTCGGCAACTTTTGGAAAGGACGTGCCAGTGGTGTGGTTTGTACTTCTGTACAAAGAAGAAAGTTAAGGAACATGTAAATTCATGTCACAAGCAACCTAATCCGAGCAGTAATAGTCTAGAGATGCACCATGTTCGTCCTTCACGCATCCTCACGCGATCGGCAGATCGAGAGAAATTCTCTACGTTGTGCGCGAAAATGATGACACCGAGTGGCTTGATGAAATCGACGTTGATCTTCAACAAAGCACAGTGCAAACAACTGACCTGCAAGATGCTTATCCAGGTGTTAGTGTTGAAGAATGTCTTGCTAATCCGTGGACCGAGGACAATATACATTAAATATGTTTATGTATTAGTACAATACAATACATGTTTTTCGTATGATTACACTCTTCGTTTATTATCATTTTTATGGCAATCAAAAAGAACTTGCAACCTAGTCTAGACATTTTTATCATGGTCCTTAATTTCAGAATAAAATAAAATTATAGTTTATACCTGTATTTAAAGGTAATATTTTGAAAATTTTAAAATTCTTTGTAGGTACTAAAAATATACGTGATGTTGGGAAGGGGGGGGGGGTAGTCTTAAACCTCACTACGTATCACAAAGGGGGAGGGGGGGCTTAAAAAATGCTAAAAAAAGATCACGTGATTAATGGACGGCCCCTAAACATTTTTAAAGACATAAACATGATTAATAATATTTCACTCGATACAAAAATCACTGTCCATTATTTTAAAACAGATGTGAATCAGAAAATATGTATATATACATAATAATATATGACTGAAAATGTAAAAACACATTTAATAATTTTGAAATCCAGTTTTCCAAAAATTGATAAAACGTATTAAAAAGTAACGTTTTCTTTCGATCACAGCGCGTAAGCGACATTAGAAGCTATGCAATTATCAACTGTACTACCCTAATAAAGTAACCGTCTCGTGCGTGAGTAGATTTTCTGCAAACCTGGAAGTAATCGAGAACGGACACACGAGTAGGTACGCGACGAGCGCGAGGCTCGCGCTGTGTTAACCTAGCCGCCTGTCCGCAATTATTAGAAAATTGCGCGCTTTTATAAATTCTTTGTTTTCTTCTAAAGCCTATAACAAAATTTTCTAATTTTTTGGATTAAAGCTTTACGCGTTGGCATAAAATAGTCAACTCATCTTTAATAACTTTAATACAGTATTAGGCTCACTGCGAAATAAAATGTAATTTACAAAGAAAGCTGAACCTTCATTTTTATAATATTTTTATTACAACATTTTTATATAGTCTTACAGCGTATTCAATGAATTTTAGAAACTTAAATTCAATATCGCTAAAATAAGTAACAATTTTTTACCTAACAGTATGTATAGCAAGTAATCTAAAATTTCTAAAAACTATAAAATATACAGCTGCTAACGTATAATGGCAGATGAAATCAAAATATTGCACTTAAATTTTATATTGCTGATTTTATTAAGAGATGTTGCAAATACCTAAATAATACCTAACGCCGATGTAGAAAAGTTCTAAAAAGTTGCAAAAGTGTCTATAAACATGTCCCTGACGATATATGTCAAAATAAACAACTTTAGAATTATCATAACTTTTGCGTTAAAACACCGTCCCACTACTGGACTACAAGTAAATAAAATGACTTGGTAAAATAAGGTAAGTAGGTATCAGCTAATAATAATAATGAAATAACTTTTACTGATCATTATATATTTATTTCAGCAACTAATCACACTGACAAAAAGAAAGTATAGTCTGCAAAATTATTATTATATGGTATTACATCCTTTTTATAATATCTGGCAAACGTTAGGGATGAATCAGACCGTACCCTGGCGCAGAGGGAGGCTCTGCGTCAGTGGGGTGTGGCACTCGCCTCCCCAGCTGCCGGCCACCGGACAATCGACGCGATCCGTCCGGTGTTGGAGGAGTGGGTTGGGCGCCGGCAGGGCAGCCTCACGTTCCGCATGGTGCAGGTACTGACCGGGCATGGCTGCTTCGGTCACTACCTGCACCGAGTCGCGCGTCGGGAGGAAACGCCGCGGTGTCACCACTGCGACGCTCCCGACGATACTGCCGAGCACACCTTGTTGGTGTGCCCGGCCTGGCGACCCCAGCGCCGCGAACTTAACGCTGCGCTGGGAGGCGGAGACCTCTCGCTGCCGAGCATGGTCGTGGCCATGCTCCGCGGCGAGGCGGAATGGAAGGCTGTGGCCTCCTTCTGCGAAGAAGTAATTTCGCAGAAGGAGGGTGCGGAGAGGGAGCGGGAGGAAGATCCCCAAGCCGCTCCCCTTCGCCGCAGACGGATAGGCAGGCGAAGGCGGGCATTCGCGCAAGCAATGCCCGTCTAATGACCCTGCCGTGGAGGCCTGCGTGCATGGTTGGCCCCGTGCACGCCGCCGTAAGGCCCTCCGTCTGGGGATTGCTCTGGTGTTCTCGGGCAATCCCCCCTCGGCGATAGCCCGACCTGTGGTCGGGCTTGCCCGGGCGCGCTGGTAGTGGTAGTCGCAGTGTGGACCTTACCATGCGCGCCCACAAGGGCAGGGAGAACACCGGGGGGTTTTAGTGGGTCGGCCTGGAACTTCGCCGGGCCAGCCCCACACACGCCTGCCGTCTAGCCAACGGCGGGTACGGTGCGCTTACGCATTTCCCCCCGACAAAAAAAAAAGGGATGAATCAGACCACCCAGCGGTCTTCCTTATAACATCTATGCTGACTCCAAGTCTGTTGGCCACTGAAGTGGCTGCATACCTTGTGCTGTGTGCAGAGAACACAGACCTATCGATGCCGCTTTGATCTAAAATATTACAAACCCAATGACTCATTCTTTGAGATGTTATCCTATTGTGTTGTTTCTTAAAGCTTATAAAAAGAAAATTGCCATAATTTTTACGTAAATTGTGGGTTTTGTTTAAGTATTCTTGCAGACATCTAGCAGAACAAATTCGTGGATTTTCATTATAGAAAGGCAGTTTTAAAAGTAGTTGCGATGAATTCACTCTAGAAGTTTTAATTAAACTGGGTATCTTAATAACTATTTCAGTGTTACTAATGTGGATATTATCAAGAGTAATTAAAGAAAATGTTTGCATGCTGTGTGCAGTGGTTAGGGCCAACAATGTTAGAGTTTTTTCCGTAAGAGTTTTTAGTCAAGGTCTTCATTTGGCCATTTTTGAGCTAAATAATTTAAAACAATCTGGGGATCCCACATCAAATCGTATTTCGATTTTGTCGGCCTTAACTTAAAAACCCCTTTCATAAATCTCTTGACCCTATCATCGTTCAAGCTATTCCCAAGTACAAGGGACAGTGCTGATTTATAAAAATTTATGGTGCCATATTTAGCACCAGAATCGAAAATTTCCGTTAAAAAATGGATGACAATAGGCACTGACACAGAACAATGATTGTAGCCATGTTTTTTTACAATAATATAGCCATTTTTAATAGCACCATCATATTGCTTATAGGTATTGGAAGATAAAGCAGAAAGCATTATTTCAACCGACCGGGTCGACAGCGAACGGCTTAGTAACGCTTGCCTGATATTTTCGCGGCAACCAATCGAAGACTCCGGTGCAGGTTGTGTGGGAAAGGAGAATTCAAAAGATTTATATCTGCTTCGAAATAAATAGTACTATTAGGTAAGCTTAATTTTTTAAAAAGTGGGTACCAGGCTTGGGTAGGCCAGTCTGGCACAACAATAACCTTCTGCTTTGTCGATAATAATTTTTTGCAATGTTTTCAGTACAGGTGAAAATGGTGGAAAAGTATAAAAAAGAAATTTATCGCTCCACAATACTGTAAATGCGTCTACGGCCCATGCCTCGGGGTCAGTTTTAAAAGATATGAAATGTGAACATTTTGTATTTCGACGAGTTGCAAACAGATCAATCTCAGGCAAGCCCAATCTACACTGTATTTCTTGAAAGGCGTAATCAGCTAATTCCCATTCAGTTTCTCGAAAAGTTTTTCTAGATAGTAAGTCGGCTTCGCAATTATCTTTACTATTAATATAAGAAGCAAATATTAAAATATTGCGATTCTCGCACCATTGCCAAACCTGTTTTGTAAAGTGTGGAAACTGCACGCTTCCCATTCTATTCAAATAAGAAATAGCAGTCATATTGTCGATTCTTAATAAAATCTCGCATTTTCTAACATTATTTGCAAAAGCTTTTAAAGCAAGGAAAGCCGCCCTTAATTCTCACTTATTGATGTGTTTCTTACACTCATCGTCTTTCCAGTAACCATACGATTTGTTTCCTTTACAGAAGGCGCCCCAACCAGTTCTCGACGCGTCTGAGAATATTTCTAAAGAAAATTTAAATGAACGAAAACGTGCGATATCGTTTTTTATATGATCTACCCACCAATTCAAATCATTTTTTATTGAGTTGGGTAGCCGTATGCGTTGTTCATAATTTAAATCTTTCAACAGATATAAGTACTTAACACGTTCAAATTCTTTTGTGTACATCCAGGAGTAATCGAGGGCTGGGCAAGCAGAATTTGCGTGTGGTTTTTAGGGTTCCGTAGTAAACAAGGAACCCTTATAGTTTCGCCATGTCTGTCTGTCTGTCCGCGCTTTTACTCAAAGACTATTAGTACTAGAAAGCTGTAATTTGGTATGGGTATGTATATTAATCATGCCAAAAAAGTGGTGGAAAAAAACATAAAAAAATTTTTTTTTAGGGTAGCTCCCATACAAGTAAAGTGGGAGTAATTTTGTTTTTTCTCAACTAACCTATCGTGTGTGGTATTGTTGAATAGGTCTTTAAAAAATAACGTAAGGTTCAGAACACCATTTATCGATTTAGGGACCCATTTCTGAAATATTTGGAAAAAAAATTGTTAGAGGTAAGTGTCCCCCTCCCTCTATCTGGTAAACGGTTATATATGGACACGTGAAAAAAATTACAACAGTAGTATATATAACGAAGTTTAAAGGAAAACTATCAGAGTTGAGTACTAATTACAAACTAAAAAGTTATAGACTAACTTATAAAATGTACTCGGAAAAGTAAAATTTCATTGAAAATTAGTACTGAATATAAATTTACGAACCACGTGAAGTTAAGGAAATATAAAATCAATGCAGCTTTAATAATAATAATAATGCCTAATTTAAAAGCAACGTATTTAGTAATCTGTGGCAACGTGTTGTGAGGTGTGAGTGTGAACTCAAAGTTGGCATTTGCAATTACGGAACCCTACAATGCGCGTGGCCCAACACGCACTTGGCCGGTTTTTACCTTTAGATAGAGCGCAATATTTTGTGCAGAACGTTTGAGCAGACGTTTGTGCACTATAATTTTCCGCACACATGGCTTGCCTCTTGAGAATTGCCGCCATAACTGAATCGGCTAGAGGACTGACTATAAGGGCGCTTTCGCGGTTCGTATTTGATTCGTGTTCGGTTTTGATCCGGTTTGGCCGTCCTAGTGATTGTATAGACGCGTGCGCACTTATACGTTATTCGGTTTGTATTCGGTTCGTGTTCGATTCGTAAATTCTCACTTCGAGTCGTTTTTAGATGTGCATCAGGATGGCGGGTGTAAGTCAACAATTTTTGATTATTGATGTAGAAGTTGTAAATTTATTGTACAGTCGTTGAATTTCTACAGATTTTTATCAATAGTTATAACGCCATAGTACCACGAAACTGAACGTTACAATTTAATATCTTGTTTAGGAATAACAATTTAAGTATATGTTGCTTTTTTAAAACCTCACCACTAAGGTAATTCAGGTTGAGTTACTTAACCCACAAGGCTCGGACGCTGCCTCCGACGCTAATTTTCACACTTATGTATGGACTAGCTATCAGTTGTTGGTATTCATTGATCTTTTACCTGAGCTCTGAAGCTATTATCCGATCCATGTGCACATTACCTAATCTGCAGTGGAAAAAATTGTCAACGTATTATACCGAAGACTCAGAGATGTCAGCAGTCTTTCTACAGTTATCTGAGTGGGGAAGATAAAATTGAGTCGAATTCAACCTACACATATCCTTTAAGGTATAAAAAAACTTGATATTACACACGATGTCGCCGGTAAAACGCAAATAAATAAAGTCATTTTAGTTTTGCGTTTCTCTATCTAACCTTCCGCATGTAGATCACGTTTCGCGTAGAAGAAGCTGAGAAGAACACCCTGTGGACACAGCTTAGTGGAATATAGAAACTCTATCAATACGTAACCAAACATATTGAAATCATCTGTAATATGAAAATTTGTTTCCATTGCCCACACTCGGAAATCACGATTAACTTGAACCGAGTAGGTAAAGAGTACTGTTATTGGTAAATCTATTTTTCATTACTTATACTCTGAAAGTAGGTCTGAAGATGCCTGAAGAGCGGGTTGAATGTAATACTTTTCAGCCCTAGGGAGAATCACTTTCAACTGACAGCTGCTGTCAAATTTTAAAAAGAAACTAGTTCTATTTTTATTGAACCTGTTCCGACTTTGTATATTGAAATAACATAATGTTAAATATTTAAATAATATATTTTTTAAATGACTTTATTATAATTTACTTTCAACAATTTTTTTAAATAACATAGATTTGAGCAAAATATTTTCGATTTTTTCAATTATGAAAATAAAAAATAATGGCCGACTAGCTGGCCGGCCACAAAAAAAAAATACAAAATAAGCGGGAAAGCGGCAATCCGATCTTCATTTGTTTTTTGGAGTTTTGTTTATTCTTCAGTATAGCAGAGATTTCATACATAAGAGAAGAGGCAAAAGCAGATGTTGTTGATTTATTGAAATAAGTATTTTATTGAAATAAAATTCACTCATATGTTCTTTAGCTGATTCATGTTTTTATTTTTACTTTCCTTGTATTCGTAATGAAAAGCACAGTGTTTACCTCGGGTTAAAGACTTATTTAGTCCCTCTCTACGCTCGGGCGCCAAACCCCGTCTCGTGACTAAATAAGTTACTTTCACCCCTAGGGTAACAAAGTACTATTTAATTTTATTTCTTTCTCAGATTCAAAGTGAATAGTAGAGTTTACATTATTTTTCATTACTCATACTCTGAAAGTAGGTCTGAAGTTGCCTGAGGAGCGGGTTGAAAGTATAATACAGCACATACAAGTAAGCATAAGCTCATACATACAAACACGCACTAACGCACGCACACACACTAACACGCACCCACACACACACACACACACACACACATACACACACGCACGCACGCACGCACATACACATATTCATTCTTGCATGCACATGTATAGTTTTTATTTGTTATAATGTTTTCATAATTAAATTTGTTTATAATATTTAGAGCAAAAAAAACTACCTAGTAATAATTTTTACAAATATTTTAAATAGTATAGGTACGAGACACTGAACCATAGTAAATAAGTAAGATCATTATAGTCCGAGGGTGAGGACCTGGCGATCCGTCACACAGGGATTACCCTAGTATGGACACCAGTCTCTCACAAGGGTATTGTAATTTAATCATCTTTTATCTACACTCATGTTCTAATTCTAATATTAAGAACTCAACACTAATATACCATTTTATTTAACACTGTATACAGAATATTCTCTAATTAAACACAGTAACGTTAGGCAATGCGCAAACAGCAAGGCTCTTTTTATTGCTCAATAAATTTCAAAATGAAATTAATTAGTGAGCTAAATATGCTTTAAACGAACGAAATGCAAAGATGAGAACGTGTCGATAAATAGTACAATATAATACACTTACTCTTATATACCTACTTCCAGCTAGGGCATCGAGAACCGGCCCTATTTTAGGAACCGGTTCTTTCGGTTCCAAACTCAAGCCGGAACCGGGTACCCGGTTTTTTCGGTTCTTTCGGTTTTTTGATACATTTTAGTTGATAAGCTATGCTATCGTTTATATAGATTTTCTACAATCAAAACGAATAAAGGAGAATGGATCTTAATAAAACACACTTTATTGGAAGTCACATTATTGATTATTTTTATAATTATACTTACTCACAACTACAAATTTGTTTTTAGTATTATTTAGCAAAAATCAGTTCTTTAAGTAGTCTTAGTCTTTTCGTAGTTGCATACAACTTAAATCACACACGATTATCATAATATTGGATGCTAAAAAAACACTTTAATGTGAGAAAAGAGAAATGAATAGGTATTATCAAGACACGCGGGCGCGTGTCCAGCCAAGTCTACTGTAAGTATTATTTATTCTTCTTCTATTCCGTCAAATACCTATGTTTGCCCCGCAAGAATGAACGCGTAATACTTAACTGATTGCAACAACAATAAATATTATTTTTATCAATAACGATTTATTGATAAAAATAATAATAGCAATATGCATTAATATTCAAAGTTACTCACTTATTAAATCGGCGTCAACAAAACAACACACCCACTCACTATGTTCGACGACAGCGCGTCTGCCAGTGTTGTTAACTAGAGAATGTTAACGTTGACGAATCCCTTGAAAAATTCGTTATTTTCTAACATTAAACGACATGGGATCAATGACACCATAATAAGATGAATAATTGTATGCTAGAGAGCAGAGTTATATCTGCAAGCATATTAGGCGATACCAACATCATGACAACCAAAGGTTGGCCACAAGCAGGAGTTCTTTCTCCGATACTGTGCTTAGTGATTGACCCATTGTCGAAAAACTGAACGAAGGTCCACTGAACACGGTGGTTTATGCTGATGACAGTCATGATGGTTAAAGGCAAGGTGTCACGTATGGTAGTCGAACACCGGTGCAAGAAGACACGCCTTAGCATTAATCCGAAAAAGACAATGATCATATCATTCACAAGAAAGAGGAAAATCAATAACATGAGACATTTAAAACTCTACGGCAATGAGATATTATGGTCCACAAAGGTCAAATATCGAGGAGTCACCCTAGATACAGAACAACACGGAAAGAACATGGAGACCTCACTATCGAAAAATCCATAAGGCCTTTCAACATGTGTCGATCTACTTTCGGTAAAACCTGGGGTCTCAAACCCAACATACTCTACTGGATTTACAATATAATAATACTGCCGGTCATAACTTATGGCAGTATTGTCAGGTGGCCAAGAACAAATCTGGTCACATGCAGGGAGGTACTAAATAGCCTCCAAAGACTCCAAAGAATACGAAGAGAGGCTATGAGAACACTTTACACGCTCAGAACTTTGGGTCTGTGGAGTGTAAACAGGCCTCTCTCAAGACATACGGCATTTAAGGCCGAGGCAGAGTATCTGTTGATATGACCAGCGGCAGAATGATAGCTAAATACGTATTTAGACGACTCTTTCAAGTACACATTCCAACAAGGGAGGAATGGGATAAGGGGCTGGCCGGGAAACAGCATGATTTGGTACACGGATGGATCAAAAATTAAATCCGGTACAGGAGCAGCAATATACTGCAATAAAATTGAGATCTCGATTGGTATGGGTAAGTAGGCTACTGTGTCTCAAGCTGAAACATATGTCATCCTTGCCTGTGCACAAGATAATCTAGACAAAGGTTGCAATGGCCTTAACATCTACATTCTCAGTGACAGAAAAGCGACTCTCAAAGCGCTGCTGTCATTCAAGGTGGTATCCAAACTAGTAACGAGTTCACAATTTAAGCACTAAACAAACTACGTAATTCGATAGTAACGAAAAGGCTGACTCTCTGGCAAGAAAGGGATCGGAAAATGGGAAAGTGGGACCGGAACCGTTTGTCGGAATCACCGCAAAAACAGTTAGTACAGGCCTAAGAGCTTAATCACAAAGGAGGCACCAGTAAGAATGGGCCAAACAGAATAGAATGAAGCACGCCAAGCTCTTTATGGGCATGGATAATGGACTCAAATTTACAGTGAGCTCTAGCAGATCCCAAACTCGCCTAATGCTCGGTGCTCTCACCGGACATTTTGGCACTAGGATCATCCTAACCAAGATGGGACTTGCCAGTTCCAAAATCTGTAGGGCCTGCAAGGATAAAGAGGAAAGCATGGAACATTTGCTGTACCATTGCGATGCTCTAGCCTGCAGGAGGCTAATGCTGACGGGGATTGGTTATCCAAAACCAGAAGATTACAGGGCCATGACACCAAAGGACATGGACACGGTGAACTGGGCCGTAGTTGGTGATGGCTTTAGGGTTTAACACCTGGGGAAGAACAATAGACCCAAAGTGGGTCGAAGTGCGAAGGCTCACTACTTGGGCCACCCCACTTCTAAGATAAAATAACATTAAAAAAATTACGTTATTTTTTAACTTAACAGTGAAATAAGGGTAATTTTGATGTCTTTCGTAGAGCCAAAGATTCGATTGGTAAATTGCGACGTTGAAACTGATTCCACAAATGTGGCTGGATCCACACTTATGGAATCAGTTTTATGTCATTATGTGGAAGAGGCAAGTGAAAACAATATTATGATATCATAATAACTTGATATTTAGCACGAGGAGATGTATTTCAAAATTTATTTTAAGAAAGAACCGTAAGAACCGAAAAGACCGGTTCTCCGATTTACAGAACCGGTTCTTTCAGGGACCCTCAGAACCGGGAATTCCCGGTTCTTTTGGAACCGGGAAAAACCGGTTCCGATGCCCTACTTCCAGCACCATCAAAATGCTTGCAGCGGCGGCGGCGGTGACGTAAACGTTTCTCTAGTTTACGAATCTTTTCCTTAATATATTGCTTAGAATACTTACGTTTTCATTTACCCATATTGATATCTATAACAACTACATAACACACTAAAAATAAAGTTATAAAATATAGAATAAAACTTTGATCTTTAATATTTCGATGCTGTGATGCCCGCACAAAGAAAGCGAATGAGTCAAACGGCGTAACGTCGCGCAAGCGGGTGAATAATACTAAAACTACCTACCTATCTTTTTATTTTTATGTCTCCGCTCTAAAATTGTGCTTGGTGCCCGGTTCATTGGAAAGTGGACTACCTGGTTATATAAAACTCGAGGATGCAACGTCGTAGTATAATATAGGTTCGCCATACAAAACCAGTAAGTACTTTAATGTAACTCGAATTCCAATAAAATACAGTTCGATTGACGAAGCCCGACCAAGGAGGTTTTGTCACAATTTTCTTTTGTGCCAGTACATTGTCTATGGCGGCGCGTGCAACAGCGCATGCGCGGTAGAATGTTGGTGTTGGCGCCATTTCTCTGAATTTTTCATTCATTATTTTGCTGTTATTGGTTAAAGAAAAGTTTAATAATATAAATGTATGTAGTTTTAGATTTCTGTATTAGTTTCACAATTGCACTGTTCAAAATGCAAATAATTATTAGAATAAATGAGTTTGATTTTGTTTTAATTTTGTGTCTTTTATTTAATTTAGGTAACCACTGATTGCATGAGTGTAGATAAAGTAGTGTATGAAATTGCACATAATTAGGTCTTAAAACACTCGTGTGGTACTATTAAAATTCTCGGCAAGCCTCGAATTTTAAACACACACTAGTGTTTTAAGACCCCCTATTATGTGACTATTTCATAAACTACTATTATAATGTACCTTATTATTTTGTACTTACCTTTGTGATGAGAAAATAATAAAACAGTATTATATTATTATTATTATTAATACTTTTCAGCCCTAGGGAGAATCGCTTTCAACTGACAGCTGCTGTCAAATGTGAAAAAAGAAACTAGTTCTTTTTTCACATTTTTATTGATCCATGTTGCGACTTTCTATACAGCCACTCAATTACAGCGCGGCGCAAAATTTAAATAACATAATGTTAAGTATTTAAAGAATATGTTTTATAAATGACTTTATTATTATGTATTTTCAACTATTTCTTTAAAATAACACAGATTTGGTAAAATATTTACCATTCTTTAAATTATGAAAATGAAAAATAATAGCTGAATAGCTGGCCGGCCACAGAAAAAAAAACAAAAATAAACGGGAAAGCGGCAATGCGATCTTCATTTGTTTTTCCATTGTAACATAAATTTCCTTCGTTTCATTTGTTAAATTTCATTTGTTTTTCCATTGTAACATAAGGTTCCTACTGCCATCTAGTGACATTTCCATGTATTAGTCACCTTTTTTTATCTAAATTCAGAAAACATTGAACGCGCCTTGGGTTATAATAGTTTTATGTATATCGTGTCTTTGATTATTTTCAAATTTAGTTCAGGAACTTTTAATTCAATAAATATCGATAGTTTACTTGGTTTTTTTATCTATGTTTATTAGTCTATGTTATCTCGGAATAGTTAGTCGGTGGAGTGTGGACTGGCTGAGCCGAGACAGCCATATTTTCTGTTTTGACGTTGACTAGATATTTTCTGTTTTGACGTTGACGGTCGAACGCTTGTGTCTGTTGGCTAGATAGCCTAAATTATTTTATTAAAACAAATCTCAAGCATCGATAAGCGAACACCTAATCTTCCACACAGTTGGATTTACTCAATTTCATATAAGGGCCTCTAACCCATTTTACCCGTTCGTTCATATGATTTTGGAGCACGTACGACATAGTGTAGCGTCATTAAAATAGACACCAGCCAGCAATCTACCAGCACAGCCAGGCAGACCCACTTTCCTCCGACAGGAGGAATTCCCTTACCCCGTGATTATTGAATACCCCGGAGTCAGACTCAACTACTGAACCCGGTTGCCCCGACTTCTCTTCTACCACCAGTGTCCGGTGGCCCGGAGCCTGTGGTGTCTCCGGAGCGGGATCTCCCCGAATATTACAGCTGAATCCACTCCATACAAATAAGTGAATTATAAAACATTATTCTACCGTCCTTAGGTAAAGGCTTTTAGCGAGTAAATTACCGAGTGCGTTATCGATCAAATCGTGCAAAGAACCTGTACCATTTACTAGTTTAATAATATTAGTGATACAAATCCTCACCACTGATTGGCAGCCTTAGGCTGCAATCAGTGCGCCCACTGATATTGTGTTCCCTTGGATAAGAAAGAAATCCTTTTGTCGGCTTTGCCGGATTAAACCACATATTTTGACATTTCACTCGTTTTATTAATCACTTTATATTAATCAACCTGAATTAAAGCTTACTCAAAAAATTAAGAGGATTGTGAAGTAATCGTGCGCGGCGCGAGTAGGTATTTTCTAAAATGCTATCTGTTTCACATCGCTCGGCCTCCGGTCTGGCGTTTACACCACAAATACAACATGCGCAAATTTTCACGCACACTACGACACATCAGCGCGCGACTCGGCCACGATACTCGGCGGCTGCGGCCGGCGCGAGAGCTCGAAATTATTATTCTATCGTTCGTAATGTTTTGCGTTGCTTATATTTCTGACTCCCTTTCCGCTCGCAACTTCGCCATCGTTACTTTCATTTTTCGTGTGGGAATTTTATGTTTTCACACAGAAAAATAATTTTATAGCCTATATTACTCAGTGATAATGTAGCATTCTATTAGCCAAAGAATTTTTAAAATCAGTCTGGTAGTGTTTGAGTTTATTCATTACAAACAAAAATACAAACGTACTTAATCTTCTTTCTTCATAATATTTTAGTAGATGAGGTTCGGAATACAGAATTTATTTACATTTCGTAAATTATTTCTGTATTGAAATTTATTGTGAAGGCACTTATTTGGTATCCCTATAGGTAACTTATAGGATTGAGGGTGAGGACTTTTTGTTAGGAAAGTATGTATCCTATATTTACCTGTCTAAGGAAAATGCCATTTTTTAAGATGAGTGTTATACTGAATTATTAATTAATTAAAATAACTTGCATTTGAGATGTGAATCTTTTCTGAAAATAAAACATTAAACATATAATAATACTTTTACATACAAACTAAATAGGAACAGGGATACAAAAATAAAAAGTAATAATAAATAATAATAATATTTTTTTGATTGGGCTGGGCAGCTTTTGCAGAACTTGGCTTGCTTTTAATATGAGCATTAGCATAAAACAGAAAGCGCGGATCTTCAACTAGTGTGTCCTACCAGTGCTTACTTATGGAGCTGAGATATGGATAACAACTAAGGCCATCGTCCACAAACTAGAGGTGGCACAAAGAGCAATGGTAAGAAAATTGGTAGGAGTAACACTCCGGGACACAAAAACGAATAGTTGGTTCCGAAAACGGCATCAGGTCTCGGACATTACACACCACGTAGCAAAGCTCAAGTGGCAATGGGCTGGACATATAGCCAGAAAGCCGGACTCGTGGTGCAGAACTATCTTAGAGTGGAGGCCATGGAACCGTAAAAGACCCAACGGGAGACCACAGATGCGGTAGAAGGACGACATCGTCAAGATGGTGGGCACGAACTGGATTAGAGTAGCCCAAAATAGAACGGAATGGAGAAAGTTGAAGGAGGCCTTTACCGCCATGGTAGAAGAAAAGGCTTAGATGATGAATAATATTTTTTAATAATTATATGATTATTTTTGTTGGTGATGTTCACCTCAATTTCTTTATTAATAAGCCAAACGTAACATCATCTGCAACTAGCTCCATCTCCATCCATCTTTGAAATTAGTCAGCAGCAAAACAAAAATAATGTGCGTCGGTGGAATCAGGGTTAACAACAGGGCTCTGTGACTGATCCCTCTATGAGTTTCCATAATTGATCCTCAAACCCAAGATTCCTCGAAAAGCCCGGAATACCAAAGGAAAAGGTGGCTAGATGACATTAAAAAAGTAGACTGGACTGACATCCACAATTAAAAAACGCAGGCGTTTTATTAAGTAAATAACTAGTTATACTAATAGTTTTAGAATTTATTTTTTTCCACCTCCGTGGTCTAGTGGTTGAGCCCACCGGGTATTGATCGGGAGGTCCGGGTTCGATTCCCATTGGGGACAGAAGCTTTTCTGATCGGTTTGGTTGGTGGTAGGGCTTCTAAGCCCACCTGGCTAGCTACCACCGTCTTACCTAAGTTTGTCGCCATAATAACATGTTAATAGCATTGCTGTGTTCCGATATAAGGCCAAGAGCTTCCCTGTCGTATGAAAAAAAAACCTATTAGTAGGATTATATGTAATCAGGTGCTTTAAATTATATTGTTAAAATGAAAAAAAAACGTCAAAACCGTACGAAGGGTGCCTTCTCCAAATATATGCCTACCCTGCCTAACCTACATATATTATTTACTTTGTCGTTTGTATTTGTTATACATTCGTAGATTGCATAACGCGAGTACAAATAAAATAATATTGAAAATAACGCTACTTGCATATAGTTTGTTACACGTTTTTTAGCTGCTCCAACTTGGTTATACGAAAAATAGTTTGTGAGCAACTTAGAATACGATAACGAACATACAATGCATAACAAATACCTATCACAAGAAACAAAAAACGAATTTCTTTTGACTGTGTGTCTTTGTGGCACATATCTATTATAAAAAATAAAAACCGACTTCAAAAACACTGAAAAGTTAAAAATAATTATAAGAATAGATACAGACAACATCACACTTTTATATTGAAGTCGGTGCCGGTAACTTTTCAGTGTTTTTGAAGTCGGTTTTTATTTTTTGGAAAATATTTTTTATTTTTAACTTTTTAGTGAATGAAGTCTTTTTAGTGAAAGAAACCCTAATATAATACCTTAGTATTAAATTAGGGTTTCCCTCGATTTTCATGGGATCCCATCATCACCATACTCTATCGAATACAAAAATAATTTTGAAAATCGGTCAACAATTGGCGGAGTAATCGCGTAACATATACACAAAACACGTTGGACACACGTAAATATTTAATGGTTTTTCTCGATTTTTATGGGATCCCATTATCAGATCCTAAATTTGATGACCATGGGACCAGCCTTGGAGTATCCTATCGAATACAAAAAGAATCATCAAAATCGGTTCATAAACGACGAAGGTATCCGCGAACAAACATCAAAAAAGCATATAGGTATACGGTCGAATTGAGTAACCTCCTTTTTTCGAAGTCGGTTATCAAACAACTACTACTTACTTACAATTTATTTTCTTATTTGATTTTGGGAATTTACAGTTAGTTAACAGGCTACAGGCTGCTTACCCTTAAATAAGGTTTGTATTGAAATAAGATCCTTATAATAAAACACTAAAATCAATAAACGTATTCGAAAAGACATTTACTTTTTGATGTAGAAGGTATTTGTGTAGACTTGAGTAATACCTTTCAGTATTGATCGATATATCGATATTACTTTCTCCTCCCTAGTCGACAATAACTACGATAACATTATGTCACATCACTAGTAGATTATGCCCCATTATACCCCTGCCCCCGACCCGTATCGTGCGATAGAGAGAGTTGCAAGAACTGGTCGAAATTGCCTACAATTCCTGTTTGAAATATTGTTTCGGGCGATAACTGTTTTACCCCCCTAAACCTTTACGAAATTAGACACTTTTGGTCTCATTCTATTTAGTATACCTTAAACGATGTTTGTACGTTTTGCTTTTTTCGTAATTCAGTAAAATTTAGTCAAAAAAAGATAAAAATGCTCAAGGTAGTTTTTAAGTCTAAAATATAGATATTTAGATGCTAATAATTTATATTCTGAGCAATATTTCTTCAAAATCAAAACGTACAAACCTAGATCTTCATTATATCTACAACATTTCCAAAAATTATGAAAATTGGACTATGTTTAGTGGGAGAAAAGCGTTATCGCTTTTTGTATGAAAATTTACAGCCTCACAATCCTCTTAAGTATTACATGTTTTTATTTTTATGATAGGACCACTGCGAACTTTTGGTTTTTATGATAGGACCACTGCGTCCACTGCCTGTATACCAACCATTTGCTGACTTTTTTATACCTACTGTAACGTTAAAGTTATTCTCATTAACATTTTCTCTTTTCTCTGCTACTCAAAACGTTAAAATATACATTTGATTATTATAAGTATTCAAATAAACATATACAAAAATATAAAATAAAAATAATTAAAATTTATTCTTAATGTACAAACAACATTAACCTAACTTTTATTAGTAGACATCAAAACGGCACCTCACATTCATTAAAGCGGTCTCATGCGACCGGTCGGGAATAAGAACTGCCACCGGGCTATTTATTTTCGTGGCTTCGTATTTGCTACCTTTGCTACCTTAGAACAACATTTATTTTGGATAATTCTGGTGGACTGTATTGATTGTTGGTGTACCGAAGATATAGTGGACTATCACCTTGAAGAGAGAGAAATAGTACAGGGGAGTAGTTTTTTAATTACTGTGAAGACCTTATACCTACTCTCGGCCCTGAAAACATAGGTTAATAAATTTATAATTCTGATTTGTTCAGAAAGCTGTAATTTGGTATGGGTATGTATATTAATCATGCCAAAAAAGTTATGGAAAAAAACATTTAAAAAAATTTTTTTAGGGTAGCTCCCATACAGGTAGATAAAGTGGGAGTAAATTTTTTTTTCTCAACTAACCCAACTGTGGGGTATTGATGAATACGTCTTTAAAAAATAATGTAAGGTTCAGAACACCATCTTTCGATTTAGGGATCCGTTTCTGAAATATTTGGTTTTAAAGTGCAAATTTTTGTTAGAGGTAAGTGTCCCCCCCTCTATCTAGTAAACGGTTATATATGGACACGTGAAAAAAATTACAACAGTAGTATATATAACGAAGTTTAAAGGAAAACTATCAGAGTTGAGTACTAAGTACAAACTAAAGAGTTATAGACGACTATCTTATAAAATGTACTCGGAAAAGTAACATTTCATTGAAAATTAGTACTGAATATAAATTTACGAACCACGTGAAGTTAAGGAAATATAAAATCATTGCAGCTCTAATTATAATAATAATGCCTAATTTAATAGCAATGTATTTAGTAATCTGTGGCAACGTGTTGTGAGGTGTGAGTGTGAACTCAAAGTTGGCATTTGCAACTACGGATCCCTACACTGCGCGTGGCCGGTTTGTTTTAATATACTCGTACATTAATACCCTATGTTAGCGACGTGCTTACATTTGAAATATATTTTTTGGTTAATTGTTTTGTACCTACTGATTGTTGTGAGATTTTTTGTTTTGTGCATACCTTTCTTTATTATTTTACTTTTAATTGGTGTGTGGGTAAATTTGTTATAAAAATAAGATTATAGAACATTTTAGGGTAATTTCTTAATTAATTGTACTTTATTTGGAGGTAGGTTACGTGTGTGTCGCACTAACCACATAAATAGGGCCCTAACATTGTATAGAATCAGTCGTTTTCGTACTATCCGCGCGACACATACGTACTTCTGCCTCCCCTAATTTTGCTCGTTTAGAACGTATGTGTTTTGTATTTTACGCGATATTTAGTAGTCAGTAAAGTTCTCAGTTCCTACATTTTGTTTTTATTGCACAACGCTTCGGGACACCTACAAAGTTGTCCTTCGAGCCGGATCTAATGTATCGGATGCCGACGAAAATGGTCAACACCCGCAGTACCGTGCAGAAGGAGCGAGAAGCCCAGGAAAATATGGATAAACTGCAACAGCAAGTTTCTCTTCAGCCAACAAATGTAATTGCGCATGACGATGAGCAATTACAGCCGCACAACGATCGGACATTTAAAATAACGGTCAACAGCGTGAAATCGGAGTACCGACCGTTACCTGCTCCGGCGTCACGTACCGGAGCAAACTTCAAGTTGTCCAGAGGGACATCGTCATCGCTGACCAGGAGAAAGCAGCTGGAATACGAAGCGGCTCGACAAAAGGCGATGATTCAAATGGAGCTTATTGATAAAAAGCTCGAGGCTGATTTGGCCAAACTAACGGATGAGAAAGAAGATGAACAATACAGTCTACACCATGTAGCGCACTCTAGTAAAGGAGGTGAGGAAGAAAAATGTCTGGAACAAAGTCAGCGCGAAATTGAACTAGCACAGCAAGCCCCCGAACCTGGTACCCTGTCGGGCTTGCGGTGCACGCCGGCGGCAGCAGACCCCGGCAACTCCAATGGGACAGTTCAAATGCTAGCGACTGCACTACAAAATCTGACCGCCAGCTCCACTCCACAAAGAGGTGATAACAACCTGCTCAGCCACTTATGTACCCCCAGAGACCTCCGAAGCATTTCTGGGGACCCGCTATGGCTCCAATTCAAGCAGGCTCACGAGCAGTCAACAGAAGTGTACGGCTTCAGCCCGAAGGAAAATATGGGAAGACTGCGGAAATGTCTTCATAGCCTTGCTAAAAAGGCGGTGTCAGTTTTAATGATCAGCGCCACATCACCTAATATTGTCCTAGGAACATTGGAGCTACAGTTTGAAAATGCCGACAGTATCATCAACAAAATAATACAAGGGATACGGAAGCTGCTCCCTATGTCGACGGAATACAACAAAGATATTGTGCCATTCTCCGTGAAAGTACAGAACTTCATTGAGGCAGTAAAAATTACGACCACGGCAAATATACACGTCATGGATTCTCACAGCATCGGCCTTAAGCTTTGTTTTAGAGGTAGAAGTGAGAACAGAAATTACAACCGCCCACAGACAGTGTTAGTACAATCGACGCACAGTAGCAGTAAATGTTGTTATTGTCATAGAAGTAGACACAAGCTTAAAGAGTGCAAGATATTCAAGAAAGCACTACGTAAGGTCCGGTGCGTTCACGTGAAGAACCTGGAAGTTTGTTTCGAGTGTCTGGTGGCACGCTACGACCGTGAAACATGCCCGGCGCCAGTTTGTGACGAGGGCGGTTGGGCGCATCATCGGCTGCTACACTATGTGCCTGGGCTCGACCGTGGAAGACCAACTCCGGTATTTTTAAAAGGCCAGCAGCGCGCGTCGCTAGAATCCCATTGGGCGATGAGTGCTGAGCCAGCACTGGGGTGGGGCGTGTTAGCGACGTGCTTATATTTGAAATATATTTTTTGCTTAATTGTTTTGTACCTACTGATTGTTGTGATATTTTTTGTTTTGTGCATACCTTTCTTTATTAATTTTACTTTTAATTGGTGTGTGGGTAAATTTGTTATAAAAATAAGATTATAGAACATTTTAGGGTAATTTCTTAATTAATTGTACTTTATTTGGAGGTAGGTTACGTGTGTGTCGCACTAACCACATAAATAGGGCCCTAACATTGTATAGAATCAGTCGTTTCGTACTATCCGCGCGACACATACGTACTTCTGCCTCCCCTAATTTTGCTCGTTTTTTAGAACGTATGTGTTTTGTATTTTCCGCGATATTTAGTAGTCAGTAAAGTTCTCAGTTCCTACATTTTGTTTTTATTGCACAACGCTTCGGGACGCCTACACCCTAATTACCCTGTAATAAAGAAAAACGTGACAATATAATAATAAAAATAATAAAGAAATGGTTTAAAGAGTTTTTAATTTAGAAACATAATTGTATACTTAAATAAAATAATTTAATAAAAAAATACAAAAAGTCACCACCAAAATATGACGGCAGGGATTTTGGTAAATAATATTTTCAAATTTAACTTTAGATAAGTGTGTCATCGATTTTTATGTCTTCGCTCCACCCACACTCAGATCTCCATTTCTTAATATTTACAACGTAATCCTTGGTGATGTTTCGGAACTGCTCGTAGTCGCATAGTGGCCCGCAGTCCATGATTTCCAGCTGTTTCAGGTCTGCGCCAGGTTCTGGGAGGTACACCGGCTGTCGAAAAACGAATATATTTTATTGTTAAGGATATTTCGTTGTAAATGGCAACATTAAGAGGCTGAGTAATACCCTGAGTAACATGTAACACCCAACGACCTTGAGACAAGAGTTTCTGCTGGATTATGGGCGCGGTGCGTTTTTAAAATTGAGCGAAAAAATGAAAAAAAATCTTTTTAAAAGAAACTAGTAACTTATTTGAAGATATCAAACATCAATATTATCATTAAATGTAATGAGTTCATTCCCTGAAATATCATTAAATAACCTTTGTTAAACAACTCGGATTTTCTTCTGGAACCTGTTTTTGATGGGTGTCTTTGGCATACGAGTATTATTACGAGAAAATTCAGAATGTCTTTTAGCTGATAAGAAAAATGGACGTAAGAAACTTATCAGCTTTATCAAAAGTATCGATAATTTCAATAAATTATCTCATTACCATACCTACATTACAAGCGTTTGTTTACATAAATAATGATACCTACACATTATTAGCATTTCTTTACAGATATGAGTTGCCAACAAGCATGGCTAAAAATAGATCTCTAAATATCGAGGAGCGCAAAATTCGGGAACTTCTAAACCGATTCGACTACTTAATTCTTTTTTTCAAAAGTTTGTTGGACTTCGAAGTAGATTCTTATGAAGTGATAAATTGGCAAATTTGCCTTAAAAACGTATAAAATGCACATCATTTCAAATTGTTTCAGTGCCAGTTAGAACTAAATTCTTTAAATAAGAATTTGACAGAACGACGACGTCTGGCCGAACATATATAAAATAATAAAATATATTGCAATCTGAATATTTTTTTAATGTCTCATTTCCATTGCTTCCTCGTCGGAGCGGCGGAGAGGCAGCTATAGTGCTACAAATAAATATGCGGAATCCATTGTCAATCAGTATAGAAAATTTATTGTAAGTATCAGCACTCACTATTACAACGTATTCTCCAGTGCTGCGGACTTTTCTCAACTCTAGTGCGTACAGGGAGCTATATTTCGGAGCTCCTTGCCTCTCCGTGACCCGGGTAACGGCTTCAAGAGAGTAAACGTTGAAGTCATGAGCGGAGTATATCCTCAAGCGTGGAGTGTTCTCGCCTTTAACGATTTCGTCTGCGTATTTAAAGAACTCTCCTAGAAAAGTGCCTGGAATTTGAAAGAGAAATGCTTTTTTTTAACGCCATTCATACATATTATGTGAATTAGTTACTTTTGTACATTGACGTATAAGTCATCATAACAGCTCCTATACGTCCCCACGAAGGGGCTCGAGCCTACCCCAAGTTAGTGTGTTTAGGTCTTAGTCAACCACGCTGGCCCAGTGCGGATTGGTTGACTTCACATACACCTTTGAATTTCTTCGCAGATGTATGCAGGTTGCCTCACGGTGTTTTCCTTCACCGTAAGAGCGTCAGACAAATGTACATATGAAATTCGAAAACGAAAAACATAATGGTACATGGCGGTCTCGAAACCCGGATCTTCCGATTGGAAGGTGCCGAGTCCACAGCGCCACCCACGCTCGTGACGTATATATGCTTTGATTATATACACGCTGTCGTCGTGTATATAATCAAAGCGTATATGTAACCCAATACTTATGTATACAAGCAACCACAATTCTTGTCGTTCTTATTTGTGATAGTAAAAATAAATGTAGGGACATACCTGCTTGAAGATGAATGTACTTATCGTTCCCGAAGATATGGTCTATAGCTACTCCTGCGGCCTCCTCAATTTGTGGGAAAAGGTCAAGAATATCCGGGTTAAACGTTATTCCAAGACTAAGCTGAAAGTTGATTTTTACGATTAAAATTCTAAAGACTACATAAGCCCATACAGAGTGCAAACGATTAAGTGATCTCACCCGATTTTTTCTCAACCATTTAAGATAGTAGAAAATTGGTTACCTTTCCTGAAAGTGCTTTACGAGCGCTATCAAATGTTAATAATTATATATCGATTTTATCCAACAGCAAGAGTGCATATTATGTACAGTTAACAACACTTCAAATTTTGCATTTGTACACGAAACCGCTGCTGTTACGAACTGGGTTGCCAGGTCTAAAAAGGGAATTTTTGGGGCATAAGCTTGTAAAAATCGGGCTTATCACTTTCAAGTCGGGACTGCAATAAACTAGAGTTTAACTTAAGAAAATGGATTTTAACATTGATTCCCAAATTGATCAACACTGCGTACGTTAGATAGATACATTGATTTACTAATGGATAGATAGAAAGAAACTCTTTATTTTGCTTAAATAAAACAACACAAACAATGACAATACATACACAAAATTCAAAAAAGGCGGCCTTATCGCCATAGGCGATCTTTACCAGACAATCTTTAAGTTCAGTTTCTTTATCGTTTCCTTCTTCCGTGTGGAAAGATTTAGTCAAGATTCATTGCAAATATTTAAGGGATAAATATGCCAATATAAATTCAGTCACTGCTTTGTTTTGCAAAATTGTCACATTTTTTTGATCTGGTCAAAAATCGAGACTTTTGCGATCCGATCATGGTGTAATTGGGACGTGCCCGCTGTTGATATACCCCACAAAATAAGGACACCCGGACACACTCTCCCCGGGGGTCATGCCCACTAAACCAACCTCGATTTCCATCTTGTCCGTAGTTAGGGAGATCCAAGGTCTGGGCAACCCTAACTCTCCTGACCGCCCCGGAAAAGTCCGGCCAGCTACGGGCCAGTCTAACGCCAGTGGGGTATTACTCTGAACATTGGCTAAACCACCCCCCGAAACCTATTCACCCCCGTACGTTTGAAATCGGGAAGGCCATTTCACGGAACATAAATCAGTTGTCATTTGGAAATTCGAAATTTTCTGAGCAATCATTTAAAACAGTTCACTAGATTTTGGAGTACAAGATTAGAATGAACAAAGAGAAGAGAACAGTAGAGAAGAGAAGACAGATAATTTATGACTTCTTTTTACATTTTGAGTTTGATAAACTACTTTGTAAAATCGAAACAACTTCTTTTGTCAAAAAGAATACATACCAGGCTCTCGTATAACTCGTAGACACCGTATATTTGGGCGGGCTGAGCGACCAGGTCGAAATTTATTAATGGAGAGAGCGTTGTCAACATATATTTGTATTGATCCATAGAGGGCACGCTGGTCGTCAATAGGCGGTGATATATTTTCTTAAACACCGGGCAGTTCACTACTGCAAGGTTCTAGAGAGAAAACAAAAAAAAAGTTTTAAGTTGCAATTTTTTAAGCGTAAGTTGAAAAGAATAGTCGTGAGGCAACCTGCATACATCTTCGAAGTAATTCAACTTACGTTAGGCTCGAACCACTCGGTGGGGACTTATATGAACTGTGATGATGATGATGGTATATATATCATCATCATCATCACAGTGTGTACAATTGTACACAGTGTATCAATTAAAACAAAAACAAGATAGTTACAATCAAATGATGTAAAAAGGCGATGATAATGGTTTAACTATGTAATAGTTTCAAATCAATTGTATCGATCTGATAAAGTAGACGCAAATTGAATTGTTTATTTATCGAAGTAATGAGGTGTTTTTTGGGGTCTGATTAGAGCCCCTGTTATTTGTCAACTCTACTGCGTGGTGCGCGTGTGAAGTGTTCGTAGAAAATGTTCAAAGCCCAGGGCTGGGCTTTCACCAAGGAGGGGCGGGGCGCCCCTCTCTCCAATGCTGTTTGGGTGATTTTCTGGGACATTACCTAGAGTTATTCGTTATTGTCAGTTTGTTCAGATATAGATTGTACTTATAAGGGTAAATGAAACTGGTGACTCAAGCTCCGTGTATCATGGACGAAAGTACACCCCGGATTTTGGTTATGGTTAAGGGAAAAGGGTTTTCCGCCACCCAAACGATCCGGCCGTGTACAAAACACTTACAGATATCGTGTATTAAAACACGCATCACACGCAAAATAAAATTTCAATAATAAAAAACATCACAATCAAAAGAAATGATAAATTAAACGTCGAGCGGGATTCGAACTTGTGATTTCAAAACTTACTTTATTTATTTATTTATTACTAGCTGTGCCCGCGAACTACGTTTCGCCATATATTTTTTTCCCGTTATTACAAAATTTTTCATTGATGCTCAGCTCCTATTAGTCATAGCGCGATGTTGTTGATGCCTTCCTCGATAAAAGGGCTATCCAACACAAAAATAATTTTTCAATTTGAATCAGTAGTTCTTGAGATTAGCGCATTCAACTAAACAAACAAACTCTTCAGTTTTATAATATTAGTAAGTATAGATTTAAAAGTTATTACTACATTTGAAAATTGAACGCTTTAGCTGAAGAATACAATTTGCTTCATTTGACTGTCAATTGTTTTCACATTGTGGCGTCATTTTAAAAATTGCGTGATTACAATAAAATGGATTATCTCGGGAGATTGGCATGATTTTTTACGATTTTATGTGTAATTTGACAGCTCAGCAGAGCCTCGTTCGGCTTCAATCTGCTTTAGCAACAACATGCAAGACGACTTTTAATAGCTGTTTGCAGAATTCAAACGCGTTCGGACTGGACTGGACTTCAAACTGGACACGTGACTACTGTTGCTTTAAAAAATTGTCGTACCGTGACTGGTACACGACCATTTGTTTACCAGAAATTATTTATAAGCTCCGTGAAAATAACGCTCAACGCCGTATCATCTCGCACCACGATAATGCAAGTTCCCACACGGCCAGACAGACAAATGAGTTTTTGAAGGCGAAAAACGTACAACTTATGATGAGTCATCCTGCATACGTTCCTGGGGGCCAATCGCGCTACAGTTCTAACGGACCGCTGAGGTTCAACTCCAATCCAGTTCTAATTACAATTCAACTTTGGACAAAATTGGTAACGCGCTAATTTCTACATGAGAGTTGAACCGCAAGCGAAGCTGGATCTAATTTGGAGCTCTAGAGATAACAGAGAGAAAGAGAACAGAAAAACACTCAACATTGATAAAAGCCAAACTTCAATCCAAAAAAAGGAGCGCCGCATGAACTTTGTATTTTGACAGCTGTTTCGTACCAATATCAATCGGGTTGCGTTTCAATCTCCTGTCAAAACAGTACCGCGATATGAACGATCATAAAAGTTGTAGTTTAGTTGTAGTTAAATTCCAATTCAACTACATTTATTTATAGCTATTAGTCTCCTGACCTGGCACCATGTGACTTTTTTCTGTTCCCAAAAATCAAGAACCAATTACGCGATCAACGATTTTCATCACCAGAAGAGGCTGTTAAAAAAAAAACATGTTTGACCATTAGTAGTATTTTTTATTACTGATTCCGGAAACTTTTAGTGCGCCCCACGTATTATTGCATTGCATAGTCCCAAAAAATGTAACACAGACGTACACCCTACTATTGATATTTAGATGCGAGGTAACGGCGGGTGGCGCGGCGCGAACACTAGGCCACGCCCGTACGCTCAAGGCCATTGGCGGCTATAGGGGCCTTAAAATGTATTGAGACTTCCGTTTTTGTAACGTGTACGTGCGATATAGTGGTGCTGGCATAGTTCGGTTAGCAAACTCGCCGTGATGACTAACATCCAACACACAAACTTGGAGTTATCGTTAGTTAGTTCACGATCGTTGCATTATCACGGTCTCGAAGGACACTAAACACAGGTAACATCTAACATCGAACATCCAATAGGCCCCGAAGCGGTTCTCAAACTTTTTTGGTGACGGAACCCTTTTGGAAAGCGAAGTACTTGACGGAACCCTAAAATAAAACAATAGTTTTTAAAAGTGTATGCTTTATTAATAAGCATAATAAAAGTACGACCAGAGAGGGTGTTTTGATTTTTTCTAAATTATTGCAGAACCCCTATAGGGGTATTGTGGAGCCCTAGGGTTCCGCGGAACACACTTAGAGCATGGCTGCTCTAGGTACTCTTCAGGGCCTACTTTCGCTTAATACTGTAACACCGTTTTTTCTTAAAATTTCATAAAACACTAATTTTGCAAAAACACTTTGGTTTCACTGTAGTTTTAACACAAATTTCACAACTAAAATCATAATTACAATAACTTTGTCAATTAATTTCACAATGTCAAGTGTCAACGTCAACGTCGTTTCACGTCACGTCAGTGACATTTGCAATTATCTTTGGTCATTATTCACTTTTTGCATAAACAAAATAAAGCTCGCGTTTATCCTGGCGTTATTTACAAAGATAGTTTTTTTTCGCCCAAAATCCCGTGCTCCCCTTTAGGTGGGTTGATTTTCTCAAAATTCGGAATTTGACATTTAGACTGTTTGTTTTGATCATTTTTTAGAGAAATATCATAATAAAATACACTTAAAGCTACAGATCATATAATTATGGTTTCGTCGAATAGAATTTGGAGAGCATTCACAGTTTGTTTATGGTTAAAACAAAACGTAATGTAAATACGTTTTGTTTTCCAACCAAACATAACTTTGGCTGGAAATACTTATTGCATATTGTAGAATTTCGAAACATCCGTATGTTGACTTGACACATCATGACACACATGTTGTGAAATGAATTTGGTTTTAGGGAAGGTTCCGTCGCCAATACGACGCTTAACATTCGGTGAACGGACCTCGATTCTAGTAGGTGCGTAAATGGAACGCGCCCTATCTCATCGTAGTCTGTGAACGCGTCTATGCTATGATCTCGGAACTAGTCTGTGAGACATCGACCGAAGTAATTTGTTATTGATTTGCCAACAGTATTTCAAATCTTAATTTCTGCGAAGAAAATCCATAGGTATTTCTCCCGTTTCCGTGTGCATTTCATTTTAAAAGCTACAGTGAGATTTCAAAAGTCAGTTACTTTCGTTTTCAGTTTGGCGAGCAAAAGCTCAGGAAAATCATATTTTTAATCGCCGGCGCGCGATTCATTGAATTAGTTGAATAAATAAATTATATCAATAGATAATACTCCGCCCACAATAAGGTATCTAATTAACTTATTATATTTCATGATTTAAAACAGATTTTGTTAATTTTATTTTTATTTGTGGGTAAATTGATTATTAAATCAAACATATTACATTTCCAAAATTCGCCTTTTTCATCCCCTATTTCATTAAAAAAACCTGATAGTAAGCGGCATCTTAGTGGGATTAAGGCATATATTGAGTAACACTTGCGAATTTCATGTTAAATTCTAAATTTTCACAATATTAAGTTTCACATCCTTCTTTGGCAAATAACTCACAAATTAAGCTGTTTTCTTTTTATTAATAGCAGTAATTATACACAAAATAGGTGCTCTCCCCTCCATATGTCCTTTTTATTAACTAACCAATAAGAAACTTTGACAATTCATTGAAAATTATGTTTGGAATTAACTTGCAATGTTTATTACATGAAATTCAAATGTATTGACTGGGATTCCTTCAGAACTCAGTGTTAGATTATAGGCATATTTAATTATATTTTTAACATAACACTGTGCTATGAATCTCCAGGGCAGTTCCCGGAGGCCGTAGGGCTCCGCTGCAACTAACCTACCTAATAACCTAATATCAAGGAGGAATTCTGTGGAATTACACAAGTAATAAATACATATATAGAGAGAATAATCTAAGGAACTGGAATATTATATCTCTGACCCGTGATCGCAGAGACTTAGCATAGAAGGTACGATCTACTAACAACCGCTCCGGGGAAAGCTACTAATTTAAAAAAAAAGAAACCTATAACTATTTGTTGGTGTACTTTATTGCCCCTCAATTTTGTAGTTTTGTACCCAATTTGTACCTCATTTTTACCTGCCGAGATTGATCAAACAAACCTGAATCATCCTGCCCTTGGCTTGTATTAATTAAAGATTTAGTTAAGTGCTTTGCATTGAGGGATTTTGTTTACTTCAGTTACATTTCAGTTTTGTTTACATTATGCATAAGTGAATTACAACCATGTACCTACCAGAATAAAGCTTTTCATTTTGTATCAGACTGAAGGAATAAGTTTTTTTTTCCTTCAACTTTAAGATTTCCCTATATTTCTACAATTCAGCAAGAAAAAGCACTACAATACCCCTATTGCTGGGTTTGAAAAGCAACTGTTATCTGTCTTTTTTGAGCGGCGGCCATGCTGAATTTACGCCAATGTTGCTACGTTCATAATGCTTTACTGATCAAGGCCTTTCATTTGATACCCATATTGCTGGGTTTAGAAACGAACTTTTATCCGTTTTTTTGAGCAGCGGCCATATTAAATTTTATGCTATTTTCCTAGGTTCATAGTGCTCTACTCTTCAAGGCCTTACATTTGATACCTATATTGCTAGGTTTGGAAACGAACTTTAATCCACCTTTTTTGCGCGATGGCCATGTCGAATTTACGTCAATATTGCTAGGTCCATAGTGCTCTACTCTTGAAGACCTTTCATTTGATACCCATATTGCTGGGTTTGGAAACGAACTTTTATCCGTTTTATTTCAGCGGCGGCCATGTTGAATTTAGGGCGATTTTCCTAAGTTCATAGTGCTCTACTCATCAAGGCCTTTCATTTGATATGCATATCGCTGGGTTTGGAATCGAACTTTATCGGCAGTCATGTCAAATTAAGTCAACGTGGCTAGGTTCAATGTGTTCTACTCTTTAGGTTCTTCGTTCGATATCCATGTTCCTTGGGTGGATCCAAAAAAATGTGATCCGTCATTTTAGACATTAGGATCAAGAGTCCCGTCCCGTCCCTCTATGCGTTGCCCAGAACATTGCAGTCAGATTTTTTTTTAATTATCAATATTAATCTATTACTTTTAATAGTTTTAAATGGATGAAAGAGTTTGATTCCTTAGTCATAATGTAAAAACATAAAACACCTTTCAAAATACCTTGAAAGGGGTATCTTTACTTTTCAACATTTCAAATATTTAAAAAATTGTACCGATTTTGTGAAAATTAGTCAAGAATTAAACCAATCTACAAATTTTATTGCGACTCGATATTATCATAAAAAATGCTTTATACATACATTGGTTGTATGGCTTGATCCTTTTGCCTTACCACCACGGTACGACATAAGAAAAAGACAATTTGGTTGGAGAAATCCAGTTGGGCACAGCCATTAACAGAAAATATTAAATTTTATTTGTACTATGTGAAACACTTCATTCCTGCCTTTCAACTTTCGAAATCCAATTACTTAAGATCAGGCTGTATGGCGTAGTTCCATTGCCTTTCCTTCGTGGAAGAAAATACCTTCTCTCTGTACTATGTGACAGACTTGTCAAAATAATTTCACGTGCGCCATGTTGTTTTTCTACCTAAAGCATTGTTCAAAAATTTTAAATGGTATTGTTGCGCCGATGGTATAAGAAACTTCCGGCGTGGTTTTCTTGGCCTTAGACGCAGTTAGACTTTTAACACTTAGCGCCATTCGAAATTATAAGAGCAAAAATATCTTATTTGCTGAAGAATAAGTTCCACGAAGAAAGTATGTTTTTATCGTTTTTTTACAAATAAGTAGATACAGAATTATTAAGGTTTTGAATAATAATATTTATTTTGCAAAAAAAAAATTGACACGATAATATAGTAATGATATCCCCCTAAAATATTAATGTGAAAATGGGAGCTTTTAATAAGAAGGAATAAGAAGGAGGAATAAGAGAATCAACGAAAGAATCGAGATCCAAATGGGTGCCAAGTTTTTAGTCAGTCCTGAAGTAAGCTCATTGATGACTGGGGTGTCCGGAACCGGCTTGAATTTTCGCCCTCTAAATTAAATCATCGGTTGCTATGATATTGAAAGGGAAGATCAAGCAAACCTCTTTCATCTAATATGATGCATCGATCAGAAACATCACGGCTACTATAGTGTTCAGCGCAACCATTGACTCCAGCTTGTCATTTGCAGTTTGCCCGGAACAAGGCTCGTTGGTCGTTTCGGCCTAGCCTACGCGATGTTCGGCCCGCGGGACGAAACGACAGTTCGATTATTTTTTTTATTTTCTATTGGTCGTTTCGGCCCGTTCAACAAATGAATAGAAAATTTCGTGTTTAAGTACAGTCGAGTAAAAAAGTCATAGAGCTAAAAAATTATACACCATTATTAGATGACAAAAACATTTGACGATTCTAAGAAAGACAAATATAAAAAAAATATATTTAGAAAGCTTATTAAGGGAACTCTTGTAAGAATTAAAAAATACGGAATTTACTTAATTTGTGCAAAATATGGGCAAAAAATTTAAAACTTTCTTTAATCGTATGTTGATTTTTTTTTATATTCTAGTATAAAATTATTGTGATATAATTTTAGTGTTTGATATACTTAATTTATTGGCGAAACTTCAAGGGATGGTCTGATGGTCAGGATGAGTACCAAAAATTAATAATAAAACTTGTTATTGTACAAAAAATACATTACTGAGGAGACAATTATGAAACAAATACTAGAGTACAAAAAGCGGATTTAATGCTGACAAGCAATTTCTTCCAAACAACCTTTGAAAAATAGGGAGCTAAAACATAAACGTTTTAAATGACATGCATAAAACTTCAAATTAAAGTGACTTTCAATTACATTACCTTTTTTAAAATTAAATTAGTTTGATTGAAAATTATAATTCAGGTAGGTATAAAATATAACGTTACATAATTAAAAAAAACTGCTATAAATTATGACGAAAATAAATTGATTACATATTATTAGATTAATTTACATTTATATAAACTTACCCGATGCACTTTTCAGCCACACACAACCACTTTTTTTCGTACAATTTACCGCAAAATAGATTACAATTCACAATTTCATGTTTTATCACGTAGGTTAACAAATAACTAGGTAATAAAGAAACAAAGGAATGCATCCATCCCTTCCTGTTATGGTACGGGTTTTTATCAGTCCAAGGTCAACTATAGTTCTTTTGTGCGATTACGAATATTTGAAATTATCAGCCAATGACAGTTAAAAAGTTCTTAACGTAAAAATTAGCCAATGATACGTAAGGATCTCTTAAACGTCATTGGCTAACATCAATTATTCCTATATCGCACACAAGGACCTGTTGACCTTGGACTAAACTGCATTCAAATACAATGCATTTGGGCGCCAACACATTTTAACTTTAGCCTAAATCACAAAATGTTAATTTCTAATAATATATCACCAAAATTTGAGAAAATGCTAGAAAGTGAAAACTAAATTATACGAACTTATAAGGCTAATAAAGCTATAAAAAATATATATTGCTCAAATCGATAATTTAATTAAACTAGACTTATGTATCAACTAAAACACATCCTGAAAGTAAAATGTAAAAAAAAGTTGGATGATTCAAAGAACCATTTTATCATACAAAGAATATTCGTTTGTCGATTTACTAAGCCTTCACGGCATATTAGTTGCCTCTTTAGCTCGCTCGCTCGGAAAGCTTCAAGCAAAAGTTTTAACATAAATAAAAAAAAACAAAAATAATATGTAATACTAGCTTTCTGCTCGCGACTTCGCCCGCTTTATTTTTGTTTTCCCGTAGGATTATTTTTTCCGTAGCAAAATTACCCTATGCCCTTCCCCTGGTCTCGAACTATCCCTATACCAACTTTCATCAAAATCGGTTCAGTAGTTTCGAAGCCTATTCAATACAAACAAACAAACAATCAAATCTTTCCTCTTTATAATATTAGTTTAGATAAAAAATACTGTAATATCAATTAATTAATTAATAATGCCATCCTCCCTTTTAAATTGCTGTGGAAATTTTAATTATTGTGTATGTTATATTGTAAACTTTTAGAATTATCTCGACATAATATATTTTTGTTTATTAGCTATGCAGTGCCCTTGTAGGGTGCATCTACTGATACAAAGTAAATAAAATTGTAAACACCTATAAATACCTACATGTAAGCAAGCAAATAAATATATAATTAATAAAACACTAATGATCATATTTAATTCAAGTAAGTTTTCTTAAGCTTTCTCGACCGCTTTGCTACTGTATACCATATGATGAGTGAATATTGACTTAAGGTGCTATAACGAAACAAAATCATAGCAGAATGGGCGTGGCTTAGCTCGACTCGCGGAGAGCGGCGAATGGGTCGCGCGCGGTGCGTAGCGTCGGTGCCCGAGCGCCGAAATCGGCTGTATTCGGGAGCATCAAAATTTTAGCACATGAAACGAATGGAGTAGAGTATGATAAAAAAATATCATTAAATAAAAATTCCCTAATTAAATATTTTAGTATTGATATATATTTGATAGGTAAAAAATGTGCATTAAATAGATTCGTACTGAATAATTTGCGGTTACCATCATATGAATGTATTGTTAGTAGTAACTAATTGACTATAGAACTAAATTATTGTTAGGAGCAGGGGGTTCGTAGAAATAAAATCAGGATGCTGCATTAATATAATGTAATAAATAAGAAAAAGGTAGACACATGAAAATACTTTTTACAATGTAGGTCATATAGATAACACATAATTATATTAAACTAAGAATTGCATAAACCAGACACATAAAAAACTTTTGCAACACACTTTACTTTTTCGAGAATAAGATTATTAAAACTTAAAGTTTGTGAGTTTTGGATGTTCAGGATAATATTACTACGGGAAAATATCTCTTTCCTATGGGAAAGTCTGGTATAAAGCGGGCGAAGCCGCGGGCGGAAAGTTTGTTGTCTTTATATTTAATAAAGTCTTATTCAACGTTATTGTTTGCGCTCATCGTTGGGGGGAGGGGTAAAATCAGTGATCCTAGTTAGGACATAAGGGTAACGGACCTGAATAGCTTAAGAACCACTGGTCTAACTCAACCATATAGAAAAGAATCAAGGACATTCCCATTTCATTAAAAAGAGCTAAAATCTATTTGCCTTTCGCAGATTTCTTCAGTAGAGTGGTTCGGACTTTCAATATTTTCTTTTTCTTTTATTGCCTTTTTTGGTAGTACATAGTCAGGATCTCGAATTTGACGGTTTCTTGTATAGCGCGGGTCGACAAGTTCAGGCAAAAGGCAGTCAAAATAAAATGATATTAATTTAGGTTCCATTTTTATTCTCCAATAATTATCATCCTTTACAACTAATTCCGTCTTTATTTTGTTGTCCCCATACCAAACTGCTAATAAACATTTGTCTACTTTACAAATGTGCATTTGGCCTTGAACTTGTATGAACCAATCAGACGTTTGATTCACGGTAATTTCTTTAGTTTTTTTATTATAACGCCAAAAGTGCATCTTGCCCTCGCGAATCGCGGCGTCGATTCCCATTTTGTAAGGCGCGATAGGACATTTAACTTCAATAAGCATGTCATCAGCCATGCCATCAGGCGTTGCTCCTAAAAACGGATATTTTTCATCAATAAAAAGTCCACATTGTCGGATATTTATATTTTCTAAGTTAGCCAACTGATCTATAGCAGTCTTTTCATATTTCTTCCCGTGGCTTATAGATGTTACATGGTCAATATTTGTCCTATATAACATGTTTTTCACCATGTTAGTGCAAGAATTTGTTCTTATTCTTTTTACCACCTTCCCGAAGTTGGACGCGGTTAAAAGGTTTCTACGAAGTTCAAGCCATTCTCCACTCTCACTTTGTAAAATTGTCCTCTCTTGTATCGCCTTGCGTTCTTCTTCAGTTTTTTCTAAATTTTTCAAAAACATTAATTTTGTTAAATTAAACGTCTCTGGATCCATATCGGGTTTGTCAGCATTTTCGCCATAGTTGTAGTCAATTTTCTTCGGCACTATCATACGATTTTTTTTTCTTTTCAAAGTTTGGTTATATTTTCTATTTTTTTCAACTAGTTCTTCATATTTTTTTATTTTTGATAAGGGACTCATATTCTGTATTGTTTTGTGGACCGTCGTCAATATTTTCCCGGAGTTGTAGGAAACTACTGCTCCTGCGCATCTTGCCTGATAAGACCTTTTAAGACTGTAGTTGATTCTTTTGCCACCGACAAATTTAGCAATTACTCCATTAAAATTTTCCACAATGTTGCTGTCTACATTTTCGATTAAGCTTCTAGAGTTTGATGCTACGTTACCAATCAAACATTTTATTTGGTGCCAAAGACGAGTGTTACAGATATCTAATTTTTCTGTTGATTTTTCATTACATATATTTTTGTTACACAAGTCGTGGCATTCAAATGCATGATAAATAGCATTTGTAATATCTTTGTGCAGGTTTTTTATTTTATCTGATTGATCAAGATTTTGAGAGCCGTGATGTTTTATGGCATTACATATGTATTTTCGAATTTTTAATATTTTGGTTGTGGTTATCACATTCCTTTCTTTAAGACAGTACTTAGTATTAGTTTTTAACATTTGCATTTTATTACAAAAATTTCTAAGAATGTGATTTTTGCAACCGATTTTTTCAACCGTAATCGAAGGATATGGCCGTGTATCAATTATTTTGGCGTATGTGCTACTATCTCCATCAGCTATGTATCTTCCATAAATAACGCCGTGCATTTCTATGGACTGTCGGAAACCTTCAGCAATAATAGTAGATTCCATGGCGGTTGAAGATCCACTATAATTTTTGAAGCACTCATGTTGCTTAACTATTACGTTTCGTTTTTCCGCTCTGGCACAAATACAGCAGTATTTATTTTTGACTGCCATAAAAAGAACCTGACGAAACCGTCTGCCTATAATTGTTGCAGCGCCAGATAGTGCTGCATAGTTTGTTTTGTATGAACGTTTAGACCAACAACCATCCAATATTACATCAATTATTGGTATGCCATCTTTGCTTACCCTTCCTTCTTCTATTGCTGCTTTTTTCTCCCGCTCTCCTGCTTTCTTCATCTCTTCCCATGCCGTTACTTCCCATTCATCACATACTTCATCTTGAGCTATTTTGTACCTGTATGCCGACATAGATGGTAAATCAAGTGCTGCCAAAAACTGTTTTAGTTGAGCACTACCACAACCAGCTACCATCATTCCTGCCACCGCCATTTTATTTAAATTTTGTGCTGAGTTCTGTACTTCGAACTTTGCTCCACATAATGAACAACAAAATGTAAACTCTGATGAAAGACCGCAAACTTTTTCAGATTCCAATTTTATAGTAGCAAGGCCGCACCGGAACAATGATTCGTGACTTGATATTTTAACTAATTCATTAATAAAGTGATTTACATCAACAACTCTGTGGCCACTAACGTCAGCAGTGTTGAATCTCTCCTGAAAGAAAAAAATAGACATAAGCATGAAAAATTACAATCAAGTTAGACTAGGCTTTATACTGAACATTTCAAACATCATTGAATAAAAAAGAAATCAACTTTATTAACCTGTCCTTCAAGATCTATTTCATATGGTAGTGGTTCTTCTTCCATAATTGCTACATTCGGCGAAGCTTCGCTCACTTGTCGCTTCCTTTTCATTCTGCAAAAAATCACCATTTCATCAATATTCAAGATTGCGAAATTTAAAGGACGCAGATTTTTATTGCCATAGGTTCCCACTACTTCATTACCTATTACTATAATAATAAACTTTATTATCAGAGAAATACACAATTATTAGGCTTTTTCGCAAAACGTCTAATTCGCAAAATGTCTACCAGTCGTAATATGTCGCTTACTATTATAAATCTATAATATATAAGTATTAACTATACAGTTACTAGTTAGTAAGTAATTCGTATTATATTTATAAAATCTGAAAAAAAAAAACAACTTTTCCCGCAAACTAAATTCGACTCCATTACTGTCTGTGTTGTTAGTCCACCGTCGTAGTCGCAATGTTGATTTTGAAAACTAAAAACGACGATAAATGTTATATTATATATAATCTTCTTTTATTATAGGTATATCAATAATTATTATTATACATAATATATTATGTATAGCTACCGACTAAAATACTTTTGTAGACAATTGAAAATAAATAATATTTACCCAATACTACTTGGAGACGCAGATACACACTGTTGCTGGTTGTCTAAATTTATAAGAGACTCTGACTTAGAGTTGTCATCGACTATGGATTTCCTGTAAAATATACTCCTTCTATATAACTGATAAAAATATCGATTGGTAACTAAGTTGATAGGTAAGGTACTTAGGTAGATTTAAAATTATAATTACGGTCTATATACCTAGGTTAGCGTGTCTACCTATAGATAAAAATTATATTACCAAAATAATAATATAACATTATAAGGAGGGATAATGTTCTAAGACCTTTTTAGATAAGTACTTACCTTTTTATATAGGTAAATAGGTATAAACTTGTTACTCACTTTTTATTCTCTCTCATTTTCTGAGCTTTAGCCTTCATGAGGTCCAAACGTAGTGTTTTATTTAGTTTTGGCTTTTTATGTTTTCCCATTTTTACAAAATTTTATACTATGAATTATTATTAAAGGAATATTATAATAATATGTTAATCTAGAGTTTATAACACTATTCTATATATACAAACTATATTTCAAATTAACTTCAACTTCTCACTCTTACTATTTTATTACTTCTAAATTACGTAAATACGATAGTCGCGATCTGCAAAAAACAGGCACAGATTCGTCGTCGATGAAGCTCACCGGACGACTGATTTATCTATTGAGTTTGAGCGAGCGAGAGTGATGTAACGTGACTTTAGCTGCAAAAAAAGAGATGGCTATAGCTTGCGTGCTCTCGGAAGTAAATAACGTATGTGCCAAAAATAATATATTGAATAACTTTATAATACATTGGTAAAATAAAAAACGGCTTTACAGAAACTTAGATACATTCATTCTACATGTTTTAAAGAAAATTAAAATGAATAACTCATAAGCGTGACGCCTTGGGATCGAAAAAAGTAAAAATATTGACATAACTTTGCGATTTTTTTGTATCGTAAAAATGTTATTGAAACGTGTTTTTGTTATTACAGGACTCTAGACAATATAATAAAAAAACATATACCTAAGGTTCATATTCCTAGACCACGTGCTTAATAAGGTACACGAATTAGAAAAACCATATTTTTTTCAACATATCACCTTAAATTTCCAAAAACACTTTTCACAGCGACTGTACAAATTGCAAAATCATCTCAGTGGGACGAATCGACCGATTTAAAACATGCATGAGGGCGATTCGGCCCGCGGGCCGAACATCGTGGGCCGAAACGACCAACGAGCCGGAATAATGAGAAAAATGCTGCGAGATGTTTCGGTAGGGTGGCTCGGGTTCTGCTTCCTCTTGAAGGATCGGATACCCGGGGACCTTCGTTGCCACTCATACCTACGCTGACACCGTCTGGTGCTATCGGATTGGGCTATACTGCTGTTGTGTACTTAGGACACAGCGCCCCATTATGGTCCTTTTGACCAAGGCGTACAGATCGGCGAGCACGCCTACTTTGCCAGTGTTGGCTGGAGACCTATTCGCTGATTTGGAGGTAAAGCGCACGCTTTACTAGATAGGTCTGTATGAAGAGTAAAGATGAAGCGCACTATTTGGAGACAGATAGTGCATGAGTGGCAAGAGAGATGGGATGCAGAGACGAAAGGGAGGGAAATGTATCGATTCTTTCCGAATGTGTCGGTCAGTCTCAGCTCACACTGGGTCGTGCTGGACTACGAAACGTTCCAGTTGCTCATAGGTCATGGATGCTCTTATAAATGGCTATCTGACAAGAAAATGGTTATTTTATTTTTTTATTTTATTTATTTCACAAAAAGCAATACATTTTAACATTTTGTTTACAGCGTCCTATAAAACAAATTTGGTTTTTCTGGACGCTGCATTCATTCAGTTCTCACACTCGCCGCTTAGTACCCATCTCACTCACTTACAATAATAATTTGTGAGTACTTACAACACTTAAATCACACGTAACAGTTAGAGCGCGAGATGACGAATGAGTACTCAACTCTGGTTGAAAGGAGTATGTGTTTTTGCGGGAATGACGAGGGGGATGCATTCCACGTTTTGTAGGAGTGTCCACTGTATGTGGATCTACATGCAAGAATGATGGATGGAATACGCCGCGAAGAGGAGGGACCTATTCATTGTGCTGAACTGGTAAGCTTGGAGGTGAACTTCGCACGGCTGCGGGAGTTCGGCGCACCAATGGCACAAGAGGCGGAATAGGTTGGCAAGAAGAAGCATCGGATGAGGTGAGGGACTCGTGCCGGAGCTGTTAGTGTAGGCGTTGCCCTTATTTAGGGGAGAGAACGCATCCAAGGCAGGCAAGAGAGAAAAGAATTTGAAGGGTGTCAAGAATTGCGCGTTGCAGAGTACTGATGCAGGTTCCGCGCGCATCTCCCGTGTTTTAGACATAATAATCGCGAGGGTGAAATGGGCATAAGTAGTGGCGGTACGGAGTCCTGAAGTGAAGTTTATTCTTTTTTTTTTTTTTTTTTATGGATGGCCCGGCAGATGACCTCCTCCCGCCTGATGTTAAGCGGTGATAGAGGCCCAAATGAGTTGATAGATAAGAGTAGGGACGACATCCACTCTCCTACCTGCCCGCCCCTTGCCGGCCCAAAAGATGCTTTTTCACGCCTCTTTTGAAGGAACCCATGTTGTAGGGTGGAGGAAACACGTGCGCAGGTAGAGAATTCCAAGTGTGGGATGAACGACAGAAGAAGGAATCTTGGAATTTCTTGGTACGGTGTGAAAAGGAGGACACAGTGTACGGATGACTCCGAAGGCCGTTACGCGTGTTTCTGTTAAGGAATGGAGAGGGAGGGATAAGGTTAAAGAGCTCCTCAGAGCATTCCCCATGGAACATTCGGTAAAAGGCGCTAAGAGAGGCGATGTCACGACGAAGTTGTAGAGGCTCGAGGGTGTTAGTTGCCTCTACATCGCCAATTATGCGAATAGCGCGACGCTGCAATCTGTCCAGAGCATCGAGGAGGTACTGAGCGGAGCCGTCCCAAAGGTGCGAGCAATATTCCACGCAAGACCTAACCTGAGTTTTATACAACAAGCATAGTTTTTTTTTTTTTTTTTAATCTTTATTAAAGCCATAAACCTTAAGATTAAGCCGGCTTATAAATACTAAAGAACAATAATAAATATCATTACAGGTTTTCTACATCTACATTAAGACACGAGATTACATTTTTCCTTAAATATAAAGAATAAATAAAAAAACTAATTATTCTACTGCCATATTTACACTTAAAATTTGAACCAAATGTTGAATGAAACATGAAAAATAGATTGTTTCGATGACATTGCGTATCATTTAAAAGTTCTTGTCGTAGAGATTCGTTTATTTTACATTCAATCAACAAATGAAACAGATCTTCTTCTTTTGAGCAAACTATACAGTTAGGATTTTCAATTTTACGCATTAAGTAACCAAACTTGTTCAATGGAACGTGGCCAGATCGTAATCTAAAACAAATAACTATTTCTCTTCGATTTAGTCTAATTGAGGCAAACCAGGGCACCTTTGGAGGTTCATCAACCAAAGTCCTATACCAGATTCCTTTGTTTGTCGATTGAGAGTCAAACTCCGATTTCCATAAATTAAAACTAACTTTTTTAATTAATGCTACGTAATCAGTGGACTGAGGTTTGACATCGAGAGGAATTCCGTCAGCTTGAGCAACTCTGGCGAGATCATCAGCGACTTCGTTCCCAGCAACCCCTACATGGGACGGGACCCATTGAAGGTGGACTTCGATCCCATTACGTATCAAACGTTCGATACATTTAATAATGAGGTAAGCCTCACTTCTTCCTAGTTTTCCTCGAGTACAAGCAATAAGGTGTAGTAAACTGCTTTTTGAGTCAGTAACAATAACAATCCTTTTATATTCAGTTGATTCGACATAGAAAAGAGCCTCCGATATAGCCAAAAGCTCAAGACCCATAACGGGAATATGAGAATCGTTTACACAGAACCTGGCCTTTACACCAGCTTCACTATCATAAAAAGAACAGCCATTGTACTCTTTTGTTTTGGATCCATCGGTGAATATCAAGATACAGTCTGAGTACTGCTTCCGTAACATTTCATCAGTGCGATATTTAAGTTCAGATACAGACAACATTAATTTGGGTTTATTAATTCCTTCAATTTCAGTCGATATTACGGAAAGCAAGTTAATGGAAGAGATTAGAAAAGGAAGTTGAAAAGTAGGCCACATATCAAACTTGGTAATTCTAAGATCTTTATAGTCATTATAACTCTCATAAAGAAGAGGAAATCTGTGGCCGCGCCAATACGACATTCCAGAAGAGATCGAATTATGGAATTCTGATAAGCAATTAAAACAATAATCATTTGATCTTGAGGATATTTTTAGAAAGTATTTGTTACTTAAATATTTTCTTCGCGAAAAAAGAGGAGGAATACATAACTCACTCTGCATAACGTAGGCTGGAGTGGTGCGAATGAAGCCGCCGACTATGCGAAGGCACTGATTTTGGACTACGTCTAGCCTTTGTAGTAATTTAGCACTCGCGTTTCCAAATAAGAAGCATGTATAGTCTAGTCTACTCCTAACTATACTTATATACAATTGGCGCAAATGAATAGGATGTACGCTATAGTTCGATCTACCTACACAGCTGAGTATGTTGATATATGGGATACATTTTTGAGCAATTTCGTTAATGTGCCTAGTCCAATTAAATCTACTGTCAATCCAAACACCCAAAAACTTCATACTGTAAACAACCTCAAGCTCGTAATTGTCTAATTTGATCGTGAAAGGTGGGATCCTATATTTTCTGGTGATAATGCATACTTTAGTTTTAGAAAGCGATACTTCTAAACCTATTTGAGTTAAAAGATAAGAGAATTTGTCCAAAGTGTCTTGTATCGCTCTAGCACATATATTGATATCTTTGTTAATGGAATAAAAAGAGAAATCGTCTGCATATTGAGAAATTTTTATATTGAAATTGAGATTATTGCAAATTTTAATTGTTACAATGTTAAAAAGAATTGGGGACATGGGGTCTCCTTGAGCTAAGCCCTGACGACATACTCTTATCAAATCACTACCGTTGCTAAGCTTATAAATTAAATAACGTTCTTTCAAAAAATCTGCAATATATCTAGAAACATAAGGATCCACGTTAAACTGAACTAGAGCTTGAATCACAGCATCAATTAAGACATTATTATAAGCATCACTGACATCAGCAAAACCGCACATTGTGTATTCCTTTTTAGATAGAGCCAATTCCACGTCAGTCACGAATCGAGCTAAGTTGTCGGAACAAGAATAACTACGGCGAAAACCTAACGTACAATCGTTAAATAGTTTTTTGCTTTCAAAAAAAAATTCAAGGCGTCGAGCAATAAGGCTATGAAATATTTTACACATACAACTGATTAAAGAAATTGGTCTAAATTTTTTTATGTTACTATCTCTTTTGGGAATAGCTATGATTTTTATTTTTCGCCATTGTAGTGGAATTGAGCTTGTTTTGTAAATTAAATTATAAATGTACAATAAAATTACTTTAGCATTGTGTGGCAGATTATAAATCATAGAGTATACAATATTGTCTAGTCCTGCTGAAGTGTCTTTTCTTTTTAAAACCGATATCAATTCCGACATGGTGAAGAAATCAGGAGAAGATGTAGAAAGAGAAGGATTTATATGACAAGGAGGCAATCCAACTCCATCTGGAGTAAGTTTCGTTAAGAACAAGGAGGCCTCATAATCGCTTAACTGTTCTTGCTTGCTGTAAGATCCTTTCATCCACCGGAGTTTCCTCCACATTTCGGAACTGGAAGTATCAGCATTAACACTCTCACAAAAATTCTGCCATGACTTCCTTTTTGCTTCTCGTATAAGTTTCCTAGCAATTGTAGTTTTATCTTTCAAAATATGATAGTTTTCAGGTGTCCGATCTTTACGCAGATATTTCAGTGCGAGCCGTCTTTCAGCAACAGCTTTAGATAGGTTTTCATTCCACCAAGGTTTAGGTTTAAATTTTGAAGCCTGATCTAAATTAGGTTTAATATTAGGAATGCTTAAATCTGCTGATTCATTAATTATTGACAAAAAGTGATCATAATTATCTTGAACATTTGTATAATACTGAAATTCATATTTACATTTATATTCTAATTCTGTTTTGTATTTAACCCAATCAGCCTTTTTAATATTCTTTTTATCGTATCCAAAAATAATGTGAGATTGTTTTATTTTAATTGAGATTAATAAATGATCACTTCCTAATGTTTCATTAGTTGTTGACCATTCACAATTTAAAACTAAATCAGAACTAGCAAAAGAAATATCTGGAGATGTACAAATTACCCTATTGTCTAACTTAGCAATACGAGTCGGCGTGCCGTCGTTTAGAAAAACAAATCCGTGATCAGAACTGCTTTCAGCCAACAATCGACCGCGAACGTCTGTTAGGTAGGACCACCCGACATGATGTGCGTTAAAGTCACCAGAAATCAGTGTTTTTTCAGTAAAATAATTAAATAGTTCATCATAATCGTGTTTACGTATTCGCAAATCGCGAGGGGAATAAATACCAACTATATATTTTAATTTGGAATTATTCATTAATTCTATACATAGGTAATCGATATTATTTATGTTCAAATTAATTTGTTTTAAACGGGCTGGCAATGTTTTGTGTATTAAAATTGCTAATCCCCCATAACTATCATCGCGGTCTTTTCTAAAACAATGGTACCCTGATATGTTTATAAGTTTTTCCTCAGATAGCCATGTTTCCGATAAAATGCAGATATGAATACTTTCCTTTGCTAAATATGTTTCTAAATCATCACGTTTACTTAACAAACTGCGACAGTTCCATTGAACAAGCTTAATGCCTATATACTCGCTACGAGCAGCGTTCAAGGACATAATGATATTTAAAATATAAGTAAGTATAATTTTTTGTAATAGTATTATAGAGTAATATAAGGTGGGTATTGAGTATTTTATACTGTGTTCTTAGTTGATATTATAAGGCAACAATTGATTGTAGGTAGGTCTTAAAATTGTAAATAAGGTTAATAGCATTGTTATTCTATGTCGTAAATTGATTATAAAATTGTAAATAAATTAATCAGTTCTTAATTAACTTAAGTTTAGTAACAATTCGAGACATTCTATTTTTTAAGCTACGGTTAGTAACCATTGGTATGAGGTCTTTAAACATATCGATTAGGGGATGTATTTGTTCTGTATACTGTAAAGTTAAATCTCGTATGTTATGTACACCAAATGTATTTTCTAGGTAGGATTTCATTTCTAAGGTGTTCATTGGATAATTTTTCTGTGAATTTAAGATATGTTGTTCTATCGCATGCCAATCGGGTGATTGTGTATCTATTATCGGAGACTTCCGTTGTTTTTTTGCTCCGATTTTTTCGTATGACAAGTCTGTACTGGATTGTGAGATGTCACTGTCGTCGTCCTCGTCATCCATCGTTGAGACATTACTGCCGCGCCTGGTAGTGGTTGGGACAGGATCTTCAACTGGACTATCGCTTGTTGACTCCGTCGGGGGGTGTGGGCGTTTGAATTTTGGCATCATGCTTGTACTCTTGGAGTTTTCTTCGACTGGCGGCAATGTTTCCATAGTCGTTTGACTGGTTAGGACAGAACTTTCTGGACACTTGAGTGCTACATGGCCTTCTTTTTTGCAAAGGAAGCAGGTCATTGTATCTGATGATAAGTAGATCCAATAATTAGTGTCTTCGTATTCAATTGGAATACGATCCGGTAAGTGGGTAAAATCCTCTGGAGTAACGAACATTTGTCGCCGGAAACTAAGGATATGGCTGAAACCTGGATCGTTTAAACCTGCCCGTAGAAACGTTATAGGAGATAACGGATTAATTTTTAGTTCCTTCAGTTTATTCTCAATGACAGCGTGAGGTATGATTGGACAGACATTGGATAATATCACACGTTTATTACGGCTTATGAGAGGTCTTATAAACAGTTCAGTACCCGCAATATTTATACATTTGTGTATGTCTACCAGCTCATCCGCTAACGTTCTAGTAGCCACAAAAACACATACGCGGTTATTTGAGATCCGAGAAAGAAATCGAATTGATTTAGGATCGATCACTTTGCTTAAAGCTTGGGCGTAGTCCTTAATTTGAACATTTTCAATAGAGTCCAAAACAATTGCTTGATCCTTGGAAGGGAACATCGGGTTTTGTGTCACAGATGCGTAACTTTGGGGGGAAGAAGTCGTTGGAGTGGTCATCTTGTCTCCGTAGTCAGAGACAAAACGTTATTTTAACACGGTTTACACACACAACAACATTAGCGAAACCGGTTTTAACAATAGCACAAACGCGAACGTTCACTCGTAAACACTCTGATAATTTTAGTATTCGTCAATAAGATGCACACGTGCACTCTTATCGCTTACCGCAACGAAACTGAACAAGCATAGTTGGTCCGGCGCAAAATACCTACGCACCTTGTTCAGGACACCGAGTTTCCGTGAGGCAGTAGTTATGACGGATTCGATGTAGTCTCTGGGGTTCAGATCGCAGCGAATGATCATTCCGAGCAAGGTGATGTTGCTCTGTGTGTGAAGGGTTGTGCCCTGGAGAGAAGGAAGGGGGAGGAAAGGTGACCTTTTCGCCGAGAACGCGCACACCTGTGTTTTCTTAGCATTGAACTCAACAAGATTGTTGGAGCCCCATTCGGAGACGAGGTCCAGCGTCCTGTTGAGTTGAATGATAAGATTCTGCCTTTCCCTACCAATATCACCGCGAGCAGCCCCTGAGCTTCCGTGATATCCCCCATGCATTGTACTGTCATCTGCATAGCAATGTATAGCTCCCAAGGAAAGCATATCATTGATATGCAGAAGAAACAATGTGGGGGAAAGAACGGAGCCTTGCGGAACTCCAGCGTTCACTGCCACGAACCGCGAAGCGAACCGTGTAAATTATTCGTATGAATAATTTACACCAAGCAAACAACTTATACTCTTTTGAACATCAACATGTTATTATAAATTTATTACGGTTTGACTCGAAGTTTGAAATCTTATTGTTTAATTTATGAAAACTAGTGTCAAAAATCATTAGCCAAATACTCACAAAGTCATATAATGCTGGCAGAGTAGTGTACGGTACTGGATCCCAGTCGATCGTGGTGCTCCAGGAAGGTTTGGTCGGTGGGTATATAGCAGCGAGAGCTGCCAGGATCGACATCTTTGCGCGCGCGGAGTCCGTGGACCTGATGTAAACCTGGGACTGGTTATAGTGCGGCGTGATGAGGGACTGGTATCGGCTAAGGATGAACTTGCCCAGTCTGTACGAGCGCATTTTCCCAAGCTGGGGGAGAAGAAAGTCCATTATTAGATAAAATAATACACTTATAACCCACATCTCACTTTATACCGGGCTATTTTGGAGATAGTGAGATTTTTTTCTTCCATGCAATTTGTATTATTAATAAAACATATTATTTCACGAGAGAAAAAAACATATTTTTAAAAATTGCAATAATAATTCCAACAGAGAATCCTTTTAACGTTGTCACCGCGCTTCGAGGAGTGCATGGGGGTCCGATGTATAAGATTAATATCACTAAATACATGGAATTTAACATGTCATTTGCGAGTTGATGGATTAAGAATACAAATGTCGCTGCTCTTTTCATCTGTTGTATGTCGTAAATGCCGATTAACAACGGAGTTCGCCGCAGTTTCAACTCTGAGAGGAGATGAATTCGAAACAAAATCCTACAACAGTCCGTCTGGCCAGCATTGTGCTGTGGCTAGAGTCTTCTCGTTTGTGCAGAGACATGTGCCCAGCACGCGTAGCACAAGGACCCCGAGATAAATCATTAACTATCAGTTTCTCGACACCAAACAATAGCTATCTCATTTGCTAGGTACTGTAAAAAGTGACATTTCGGTGTAAAGAAATAGGCCGAGAAAATCCTCGCGTTCCTTGTGCTAAGCGTGCAGTAGTGAGATGGGCTGAATTGGTAAATGATGGTACTTGGCGAGGGCATATCTTTATTGTTTTTACCTTTGCCTATGTAAGGTTGTAGGCGTAACGCAAGCGCAAGTAAGAATGTCTTCTGCTAAATCTGTAGGTATTTCTCATGTAAACCAAAAAAATTTTTTGTCATTTTTTTAATTAGCTTTCCGCGACTTCACTCATGTTATTTTCATGGAAGTTCAATATTTGCTCGTTATAAAAACAATTCAAACAATAAATCCTTTAAAAAGTCTCGTCAAAACACCAACAAGTACCTTTTATTTGAAGTGTCATATTCAAACAGAACACAATCTTTCAACCACTATTTCACACTTTTAAGGGTGGAATTTTCAAAAGCTCAAACACACGTTTGCTCCTGTTATTTAAGTATAAGCCAAAATTCTAAAAATTGTGCTATTAGTTTCAAAAATAACGTTTCATATTAACATTTAACCCCATTTTATCCTATTAGGGGTTGAATTCCCAAAGATCCATATTCCATTTTAAATAGGTGCTATTTGCTTGCTAAAAGTCATAGATATAGCTTTAATATGTAGTTTATACTCGGCGTTGCTGGATCAGTCAGTCAGTCGGGACTTAGGAGACTTGCACTGCTGTGTTCGAGGGAGATATGGCAGTGAAATTACTGGGTACCGTACATCTTATGTCACAAGTTGGCAACATACACTGTGGTTCTTGTGGAGGTTGCAGCTTTGCTGCGAATCTTACAAGACCCACATGTAGGTACTACTCGTATAGGTAACCACTTACCATCAGGTGGGCAGTATGCTTTTTTGCCAACAAGTTTGTTTAAAAAAAATTCCTAGATCTATTTATGATTTAAAATATTCTTAGGTTTTTATATACAGGTTTGCCCGTTCATAGGCGTCCAAAAGAAAAAAAATAGAAGGCTTATGCTATGGGGTATCCGAATCACCCCCATGTATGTTCAGCGATTTTTTGTAGTTTAGGAGCTAGAATTATATTTAGTTTTTTCCGTAGTTTTGACCTGAAATGGTTTTCCTTTTTTATCTTTTTTTCCTAACGTTTTCGTAATTTTTTTTGTGTAATTAATTACCATGATGTTAGCTAACACCTAAAATTAAACGGTTTGGCTAGGCATTGCAGAACTTACGTGAAATTTTATCTGAAATTCAAAATTACTGTTGGAGTTCAGTAGTCAAAAATGAGAAAGGGCTTAAAAAATAAGTGAGGCATGCCAGAGGTTTCTAAGCGTTCATAAAAACTACTTAGAACCTGTAACAACAAATATCATTCATAAAAACCAACCAAGGGGTTAATTATTTTAGTTAATTAGATTCTTGGTGAATTAGGTTTTAGTGTTTTGTTTGACGGCAGTAAGTGCTAGTAATGTTCTAGTTTGAGTTTACCCTTCAAACCGTAACACTGCAATGGTGTACCAAGGGTAAAAAGCGATCGCTTGGCGGTATAAATAGGTAAGATAGAGAGGTACTCGAACATACGACTCAAGTGCTGAGTCTACCTCTGGTAATTTATATTAAAGCAGACTTACATTTATTAGTTGACCCCATCCAATTGGCTGCACGTCCTTTGTGACCTCTTCTGCGTCGTCGCTGAATATGAGTGACGCTTGCACTGGAGTTCTGTCTCCGTGGCGATGAACCTGCATTGGTGAAGTCAAAGTTCTTCATTCGACATAGAAACTTGATTTTATAGGCAACAACAGCCCAAGCCCAACAGTATTAACTTATTCATTTTATAGGCAACAACAGCCCAAGCCCAACAGTATTAACTTATTCATTTTATAGGCAACAACAGCCCAAGCCCAACAGTATTAACTTATTCAAATCTAAACTTAACAAAACATTTCTTAATGAATTCCAATATCTTAAATTATAATAGTAGGCATACTGATTATATACGTAAATAAATAAAATCTAAATAGTAATGTGCATTTGTTCTTAGCCACTAATTTGTTATAAATAATTAATTTATATTCATAGAAATGTATTCGTAGATCTAAGTTAAGTATATTAGGTAATTTTGTTATTTACTTTAGTTCTAACAGTTGAGACTTGTAAATGACTTTGTAGCGATGTACGAAGTTTTCTGTTTTAAATAATATTATAGTCGATAGTCTTCCTAAAATAAATAAATAAAATAAAATAAATAGGCAATCACTCCTATCTATGTATAAATACAAAACATAAACCAACACAGTTAAATAGTTCTAAATGGTTTTTGTACGCATTTTACGTGATCGATAGGCGAAAAATTAATAAAACATTATCTTTGTTGTGCCAACGGAAATTGCTTCTAACATAATATAGTAGGTCCTTTTTTAAGTACTAATTCAAAGTTAAATAATTTTAAAGATACATTTAAGGTTTAATTCGATAATTGCTCTCGGAAGGGCTGAGCCTAGTCCAGTTATTTCAATTACAAATTATTGTAAACTGTATTTTTTCTGTTTTCAATTTGTTAACAATCAATATGTACAGCTGAGGAATGAAAAGGTTCGTGACGTCACATTATCGATTTTTGCTTGCTAGTGCGCCAGACTTTAAAATTTTGAATACCAATTCCAACATATTAGCACAAGAAACAATGCTGCCAACATTTGAATAAATTTAACGTTTTTCTGTTTCACGTATAATTAAAGTATAATAATTAATGTATATTGTGATAATATGAGATCTATGGTCTGTAACTATTAAAATTTATCATATTTGTGATAATTGTAAAAAATACCCATTCACCTACAAATATTAATAATAAACCAAAAATTTAAAAAGGCAACTAGGTCATCATATCTTTTTTAATTACGGCAAATGGCACATACCTACTAATATAATGATATGACAATAGCTTTATTAGTCTACGACAATCAAGGTTCCAATTACTGACAATGACATGTGTGCTGTTCGAAGAGTAGCAAAGTTGGATCCTACGTCTAAGAGACCACGAAATGTTCTTGTAACCTTACTTTCTGAGCGGCAATGTGATCAACTGTTATCAGCCTACAAACGTTATAACAAGACTCACAATACTGACACTCTGAATACAGCCCACCTAGACATTCCAGGGGACAGGCAAAATATTTATATGTCCGAACATCTTGCCCCCGAATGTAAAAATCTGCATGCAGCTGTCAGGAAAGTGGCAAAGGACCGCGGATACAAATTTGTTTGGGTCAAGTTTGGCCGAGTTTACATGCGAAAGGATGAGTCAAGTTCAGCTATAGTGATACGAGATGTGGATTGCTTGGAGAAAGTCGCCTGAATTGTTGGTTACCTATTTTTTGCAATATTGTTTAATGTTTCTTTGTACTACTTATTTGGTTTGTTGTAATTTGGTTAATGTTAGTCTTTTATCAGAATGTCAATAGAATAAGATCTAAAATACTTGACTTGTTTCTTAACTCTCAGATTAATAGTTACGATATTATCTGTCTTACCGAAACCAACCTTAATTCTGGGGTTTTCGATAGTGAATTATTTGACCAGAGATATAATGTTTTCCGTAGGGATTGTGAAAGCACTAATATAAGCAAGAAGGAGGGTGGCGGTGTCTTAATTGCAATAAATAAAAAATATAATGTTATTCGCAAACATTCTTGGGAGAGCCAGGTGGAGGATATTTGGATAAGTGTACTGCCTAATGAAATTCTTAATTGTACAATAAATCTGTGTGTCTGCTATTTACCACCTGATTTGGCAATCACTAATCAAAAGAATTTCTACACAAATTGTCAAAACAACTTTTTAAAAACGTCAGACAATGCTATTAATTTAATGGTTGGTGACTTTAATGTTTCTAGTATTTCATGGACTAACACCTCGCCTGGTGCTGCAATGACTCCTAATATATCAAGTGACGTTAAATCCTTTTATTTGTTGAACACTTTGGCTACATGTGGGTTTTCTCAGTATAATAGCATTTTGAACAAAAATGGACGAATTCTTGATCTAGTTCTCTGCAATGTACCTTATATAACGGTGTATGGTACCGAACCATTGACCCGTCCTGATGATCATCATCCAGCAATATGTGTTGAACTTACTGATATTATGTCTACTTGGTCTATCAAAAGTGTCAAGAATAAGCAATACAATTTTCATAAATGTAATTACAGCGAAGTTAAAAAAATACTTGGAGCGACTAACTGGAATGAAATTTTACAAGTTAACAGTGATGTTGATGATGTAGTTACCAATTTTTATAGTGTAATAGACAATGTCATAGAAAAACATACATCTTTAAAGAAGAATATTCCAAACCACTTTCCAGCATGGTTTTCACCTTTTTTAATAAAGCGTTTAAAAGAAAAATCAAAATATCACAAAAGGTATAAAAAATATGGTAACCCCAGAGATTATGATAGGTTCGCATCTTTACGAACTGCTTGCAAGACTTTAATTAGCAGTTGTTACAGTACTTACATATCCTCAGTTGAACTAAATTTAGAAAAGAACATAAATGCTTTTTGGAAGTACGTTAATAACAGTAGGAAAGTTAATAGTATTCCTGGATATATGATGTATAAACAGAAGGTTGCAACAAATGGGACTGGTATTTGCGAACTATTTTCAGACTTCTTTAGTTCTGTATTTGAATCTAGTTCTGCACCTCTGCTTGATATAAATAACAATTCATCAACCATTCATTGCTTATCTGATGTAACAATTACAGAAAATGAAATTCTGAATAAAATTAAAGCGCTAAACAACAATAAGGGCCCGGGTCCTGATGGTATACCTCCTAAATTCCTAAAAGAATGCCCAGAAGAGCTAAGTAGACCCTTGGATTTAATATTTAACTTGTCTCTCAAAAGAGGTATATTCCCTACTCGCTGGAAGGTGGCTTATGTTGTTCCTGTTTTCAAAGATGGTGATAAATCGGATTGTTCTAACTATAGGCCTATCAGTATACTATCATGTATGGCAAAACTTTTCGAAAGTACTCTGTATGACCACATTTACAGCCATGTTAGTCCTTTACTTTCTCAATCTCAGCATGGGTTCATGAAACGAAGGTCCACAGTAACTAATTTGCTCGAGTATAAGAACTATCTGTGCATGACTTTTGCAGAAGGGGGGCAGGTGGACTCCATTTATACAGACTTTTCTAAGGCCTTTGATAAAGTCAGTCATTCCCTCCTTTGTCAGAAACTCAATTGTTGGTACGGATTTCATGGTAATCTATTAAGATGGATTTCTTCTTATCTTAGTCACCGAAGTCAGTTGGTTGCCATGAAAGGGTTTCAATCAGCTCCCGTTGAAGTTACATCCGGCGTCCCACAAGGATCACATTTGGGTCCTCTTTTCTTCTTAATTTTCATCAACGATGTCGTCGATCGAATCAGTAGTCCTTGCCTTCTATATGCAGATGACTTAAAAATATTTCGTAAAATTGGTGGCATAGAGGACTGTTCTATTCTTCAAAAGGACCTAGACACCATTTCTGAATGGTGTCAAATTAATAGGATGAAGCTAAATGCTAAGAAATGTCAAATAATATCATTTACAAATCGAAAAAAACATAAAATTATTTTCAATTATCTAGTAGATGGACACACTCTTCATCGAGCTACAGTTGTAAAAGATTTGGGCATCTTATTTGACGACAAACTATCATTTAGGGAGCACTATGAGGGGGTGCGATGTCAGAACACCTCCTCGTGGTGCACCCTGGGCAACCCGGCAGATTTTCTGCCGCGGGCTAAGAGTCTGACAGCTGCCCCGTGGAGGGGGCGTGGTGTGGCCGGGTTTAACCCGGCGGGCCACTTCACGTGGCCATGTGGGGCGTCACCTCCCCTTCTTTTTGAAGATGGGGTTGTGTGTCGCCTGGGGACCCGCTCGCGGGTCATGGCGCGTTGCGCTTTGTGCCGTTGCCCCTTTGGTCGGGTCGGTGCGGGTCCTTGTTGAGCTTCGGCATGTCGTTGTTCCGAGTCGGTGCAAGCTCGTTGAGCTTCGGCGTGTCGTTGTTCCAAGGACTGAGGCTGATCCGATCACTGTGTGGCTTCGGCACACTTGTGAGGCCCCCATGAGGAGGGCGTGGGATGGCCGAGTGCTACTCGGCGGGCCACCTCGTGTGGCCACCGTGGCCGCTTTTTGCGGTGGGTCGGCGCTTCGGCGCCGCTGAGCTTCGGCTCGTGTGCGCGGCGGTGGATCCAGTGGGGTCTGCCGTCGGGCAAGCCCGTTACCCCGCACTGAGCGGGGCCGGGGGCCTGGCGCACTGAGCGTCGGGCCGCGTGGAAGAAAACCACAGTAAAAAATTACCACCCGGAGTATGCCCCGGGAACTCCTCTCCATCTCCATCTTGGAGAGGGCGTGAGGGGCCCGCCATTGGTGGGCAGGTGCCGCGGACGGGGTTATGGTCGGTCTGTAAGGGTTCCCACGACCTCGTTCGGCAGCGGCGCGTCCTTTGGACGTGGCTGCGCTAGGCGCCAAAGAGGGCATATCGAGGGGTTTAGTGGGTAGTCGCTCCCTGCGGAGTCCCACACACCCTTGCCCCTGCGGGGGCTTGGACGGTGCGCAAACGCATTCCCCTCGTAAAAAAAAAAAAAAAAAAAGGGAGCACTATGAGACATTAAGACTGAAAGGCTTAAAGATCCTAGGCTTTATAGCTAGAGTAACAAAAAGTTTCAAAAAAATCAATAGTTTTATAATTCTTTTCTATAGCCTGGTCAGAAGTTGTCTGGAATACGGCTGTGTGATTTTGTCTCCTCACTATGCAGTTCATTCTAATAGTATAGAAAGTGTGCAGAGGAAATGTCTCAAAATGGCTGCCTATAGATCAGGTCAGGGTCGCAAGATAACTTCATACTTAGATAAACTTAAGTATTTCAATATCACCTCTTTGGAAACGCGACGCAAGCAACACGATCTATTTCATCTGCATAAGATTGTTCACTCAGAGTTTGACGCTCCAATGTTGCTCTCGCAAATCAAATTTAATACACGACTTTTATCACGTACTCGGAAAAGATTATTTATTGATATTGATACTTACAAAAACAATACCTCTTATTATAACCCAATGGTGCGTATGTGTAGAACATATAATGAACTCTCGGATACTCATAATGAAATTGATATATTTTGTAAGCACATTAAATTTCGATACATAGTTAAGAAAACTGTTATATAGGTAAAGTCTTATACTAAGGATTCTTTAAGAAAATATATATGGGCGCGGTGTTTCATAGTAGCCGGTGGGTGGTCGATGCATTGTCCGGAGCTGGTTATTGGATTGTGTTTGCCCGTAGTGTCATTCGGCCCGGGTTTTTCATGTGCATCATAGACATGATGATGATACTATGATATGCATGGGGATTTTGGATTGGGTGGCGTTGCGTGTAGACGGATTTTAGTGATTGGTTTTGGATAGCGCATCGATTGTCTATTGGTTGTTGTGGGGCGCCGTGTATATGTATACATATATACACGGTTATTTTTTTATCACCCTGGTTATTTTAAGGGTGGCTTCAGGACACGGTAGAAGAATTATTTAACCATTAATAATAAAATTTACTCACCTGTTTGATTAGATATTTATTATCTAAAATATCCAAAAAATACTGCACTGGTATGGACACTGAGTGAAGTTGTAGGCAAAACATTGAATGAACGCGAACTGGCAACAACGTCGCCGATTCAAAGTCATCACTGAGTTGATCACAATTTCACCTTCCTACTTTACGGGCTTAGGACCGGCAAAACAAAGTTTTTAAAGAAAACAAACAGTACTAAGTAGGTATTACGGTTATGGTAGGTTGCTTTGGTGTCGTTAAAAAATTGGAATCAACTTTAAATACTTACCTACCTAGGAAACAATTTAAATCAACTTTAGTTCTAATAACAAAAGAGTTCTAAATTTAAAGGAAGTCCTCTAACTCATACATAGTCGTGCACGTTTAAAACTATACATGACCACAACAACATATCACTTTGGTTAGTGTTTAACGTCTCGAAATGCAGTTTTCGCTTCCAAGTCTTACGTTTGTGGGTTCACTTTCTTACACCAAACACTTAATTTCACTTCACAAGTAAAAGTCTACGGTCTACCGGAGTAAGGTCTATGTATTCGCGAGATGTGTTAACTTGAAACTAAAATTCCGAATACGCCCGATTGCCGCGCGTCAGGCGCGGGCGCGACATCGCGATACGTTCACACGCGCCGGGGTCAAAGACGAACTAAAGCCGGCCGGCTCGTGCCGACAAACGACAGCAAACAACAAAACGCCGCCGCCGGCGCTCGGCGCCGGCGCCTACTGTCTCTGTCTTTCACTATTGTAGTGTCTAGTGCAATAATAACTCTTATTTCAAACGAGTTGTAGATTGATCTTGCTTGAATTAATAATGCGACGTTGCCGCATTTTCCTAAGCCCGTAGTAGTAAATGCTTTATTCATTCATAATCTTACCTTATCTTGTAGTAAACAAGAACAATGTCTATAATTTAATACTATTGGCGGATAAAATTTAAAAAATATAACCACATGTTTTTTTTTATTGATATGAGTCGTCTAGCGTCTACCGAGCTGCCTCTAAAATTTTCCAGTATGGTAAAAAAATAACCGTGTATATATATATATATATATGTGTGTGTATATATATATATATACATATAGTGTTAAAATTATAGCATTTACAATGCTAGCATGGTTAAAGCATTGTTTAGTGTCCATTGATGGTCATGATGTGCGTACATAGTTTTGGGTATCAATCTAGCTCTTAAGGTTTTCAATATGTTATTGTATATGTTTACGATTGTTACCTGTTTTGTATGCCTGTTAAATAAATAAATCTATACTTCTTACTAATATTATAAAGCTGAAGTTTGTTTGATTGTTTGGTTGAACTCGCTAATCTCAAGAAATACTGATTCAAATTAAAAATTCTTTTTGAGTTAGATAGTCCATTTATCGAGGAAGGCTTTAGGCTATAGAACATCACGCTACGATTAATAGGAGCTGAGCATCAATGAAAAATGTATCAAAAACGGGAAAAAATGATTATGGCGAAACGTAGTTCGCGGGCATAGCTTGTAAATAATAAAGAAAAAAAAGGGGGAGAAATATAACAGTGCTTTCAAAAATATCCATGCATCAGTCTGTTTATTGTGACAGTTTTTAGGGTTCCGCACGTCCAAGATATATTTCAAGGTTTTTGAATGATTATAATATGTTGGTTTAATTCGATAAATTGCCCTCGGAAGGGGTGAGCCTAGTCCAGTCATTTCAATTCCAAATTATTGTAAACTGTATGTTTTCCGTTTTCAATTTGTTATCAATCAATATGTACAGCTGAGGAATGAAAAAGTTCGTGACATCACATTAAGGTCGATTTTTGCTTGCTAGTGCACCAGACTTAAAATGTTTGAATACCAATTACCAACATATTAGCACAAGAAACAATGCTGCCGACATTTGAATAAATTTGACGTTTATTTTCGAAGCCTTTAGCTTTTTTGTTTCATGTATAATTAGCGTATAATAATTCATGTATACTGTGATAATATGAGATCTATGGTCTGTAATTATTAAAATTTATCATATTTGTGATAATTGTTACAAAATACCCCTTCACCTATAAATATTTATAATAAACCAAAAATTTAAAAAGGCAACTAGGTAATCATATCTTTTTTAATTACGGCAAATGGCACATATCTACTAATATAATGATATGACAATAGCTTTATTAGTCTACGACAATCTATATTTCTTACTAATATTATAAAGCTGAAGTTTGTTTGATTGTTTGGTTGAACTCGCTAATCTCAAGAACTACTGATTCAAATTGAAAAATTCTTTTTGTGTTGGATAGTCCTTTTATCGAGGAAGGCTTTAGACTATAGAACATCACGCTACGATTATTGAGAGCGGGAAAAAAATATTATGGCGAGACGTAGTTCGTCAGCTAGTAAATAATAAAGGAAAAAAGGGGGAGAAATATAACAGTGCTTTCAAAAATATATATGCATTAGTCTGTTTATTGTGACAGTTTTTAAAGGTTATATGTGCTCGCGACACGTTTTTTTATTTAGGTAACACAACAACGTTATAATAAACATATTTTATATTTTTATAGAAATTAACATGAAATAAGGCCAAAACAGGATTACAGAAGTAAACATTAATATAAAGGGTTATTAAACGGTACATACATGTAATGTAATGTTATACCAGTCTGTATGAAAACGAACATTTTACTTCCCTCACTGTATGAAAGGTCAGCTATGAATAGCAAACTCTCCTACAACGGGATAAGGGGGGTGGAAAGTTAAAATTTGTAACAGCCAAAATCGTGTAACCCACGAAGTCGGAATTGTGCAGAAAGCAAGTTCATAATAAGCACTTACCAAAAACACAAATTCCAAATCTGTGTCGTTGTCGGATTGCGCCGCCACAGCAGCCAAACATATGCAAAGAAGACCCACCAGGCTCAACATCTTAGACGTGACTGCTGCTCTGCTGTCTCTGTAAAATGCCGCTTAAAAACTGACGAACTGAATTTTAATGCACATAATAATCTAATAATAAGCACAGATTACCAATTGATAAATTTAGATATCTTACCAATCACTTACCACGTGCACATGTTACAGCAAATATCATACATAAAAATAGATACTCTTTTGTTTTATCGTAAAGTAAAAATTAATCTCGGAAATTGTTTAACATAGATTTTTTATTACATGAAAGTTCAGTGCGTGTGAAAGTTCTCGTCTTCATTTCATTTCAGAGATAGCGAAGCAAAAGGTGAACTGTAGAATTCATGAAGATAGAACAATAGACATACACGAAGATAGTAGTGTCAGCCTGGCGCAACTAGGAACAAAAAAAGTATTGTATGGAATTTGCCAGAATTTTAATGGCGGATATTGCCGTCTCATTCTATCAGTTTATCCATCTCACTTCAGCTATAGTTATCATAATTTTTTACTCTTTAGCGATATTCGTCGGGTCTGTGGGCATATTGCTTCTGAGTTGCTTTGTTTGTTGCTTGATTTTGTTGGTTAATTTCTGTTATTTTTGGACTCCTTCTGTGATTTCTTGGGCGATTTGTGTTATTTAAACGGACTACAGGGTGTCCCAGAAGCCGACGTCAAGCCGAAAGCAGGCGGTAGACTAACTCATATATGTTATCAGAAAAATATAAAAAAAATCTAAGTCACCTATTTTAAAAAAATCTAACATTTAAAAAAATCGATATAATTTACACCCTGTGACGGTTTTTTCACTCTTGTTGCTACAAATCTTGACTTTTCTAAACATTTTCTTTTGTTTTGTAATCCTGAATAATGTTTCTGTATACTCTAATCTAAAATTTAAAGCCAGCTGCTCCAAATTAGAAAAATATGCTATTTTAATCTAAATTAAATATTCAAAATTAATTTTTCGCATAGCTTTAACAAGCTGTACTAAAAAAAAAATGTACTATGCGAGTTTGGCAAGTAACTGCAAAAGTTGGCGCATTCAATAAGGATTCCAAAATGGTATGATACTTGGTAGATAATTTCTACGATTGCAGACAATATTTTTTTTTTCCAGAAACAGGCAGTTTTGAACAAATTTTTCTTACGTACTTAAAATTTATTCTAATGTACCCATGGTTTGCTTTAAGGCTGTAACTTTAACATTCTAGTTTGAGTGAGACCGGGAGAGTCATTTTACGAAGTGTGAGAGATAGTGAAATAAATTAAACACACAAAAATTGTTTAACATAATTTATTTAAATGTCAAGATTTACAACAGGTGTTCAAACTGTCTTCCTTCAGCTCTAATGCAGGCTCGACATCTTCTTAAAAAAGATCGGGCTATCAGGCGGGCGAAGCTTCCATTCGCCCGCCTTTCGAATAAAATTAAAGTGTAATTATATTTTTATGTATTCCAGGTCTATACCCATCACTTGGGATCAATGCGCAACCTCTATCAGACCATTTGCTAGTGGATTTTCCATGTCATATTGTTGAATCTAGTGAAGTACCAGCTATATCTCATATTGAAATAGACATTGATAAGCTATTTTATTAATTTGTTGACAATTATTGTCACTGGTTAATTTACTTCAAACTGTTATTTAATATTGATATACATTTACTTACCTTTTGTGTTCTTTCACCTTCGTAGAGCAAAAAAGTGATGTTCTACCTAACCAAGGTCGAGTACTGATGGATATGACTAATATTCCAGAGGCACTAAATGTAGATGTAAACAGTAAGTGGAGCCTTGGTGAAGCTCTTTATAGATAGATCACTTACATATTTAGGCAATAACTATTTATTTTGCTTGTTTCAGTTCACCAGCAAAACATTCCTGGAAATTCAGGTGCAAAATCAGCGGCTATCATTGCGCCAGACCATGTTATGCTTGATCACAATTATCATTTAACAAAGGATATAAAGCCAAATAAAGAAGTCATGAAACGCCCCATGCCTGCAGGTATGTATAATTTATCTTACTTCAAACTATTATTGAATATTAATACCTATACATTTACTTAACTATTGTTTTTCTTCACCTTTGTAGAACAAAAAAGTGATGTGCTGCCTAACCAAGATCGCGTACTGATAGATTTGACTAATATTCCAGATGCAATAAATGTAGATTTAAATGGTATGTCATTTTGGGTATTGTTGTATGACAAAACTAGCAATATATGTTCTTTGTATGCGTATCAATCACAACTTATTTGTATTACACGTTTTTTATTTTTACAGGTATATCAAGTTCATAGATTTGGTATGTCATTTTGGGTGTTATTATACATTCGTTGCTTCGTCCTTTGAGATTAGGTAATAATTGTAGTAACACGTATCATGTCGCCTTTCATCCACTAAGTTAAAAGTAGGTATTCACACTTTTTTTTTGGTGGTAGGTACACAAACCTTCCTAGAGGCACCAACCATATAGTCACTCATTCGCGTTTTAGTGCTTCGCCGATCACCACGTATCCTACTTAATTTCTTAGAAAACGTTACTATGCCGAAACGAAGCCATAAGGAGGAAGATAGTGATTACTTACGCAAGAAAATAAGAAAGATAGAAATGATGTTAAAAAAGCGCGAAAAGCGTACGCGCAATCGAATAATTTCAAACAATAGTAGCTCGTCGTGCCCAGCCTCACCGGCGCCGGCGGTGGCACTTCTGACGCTATCAGCACGGATTACCGTGCTATCAGGAAACGAAGGTACGCAGGTGTTAAATAATATTATACTTATTTAATAAAAGTGATTAACATTTGTATCACTTAATGTGATGTACTGTGTTCCTATATTTATATGGGTTTTTTTCATAACGAAAGACCACCACTGGTTTATTAATATTGTGTAGTGTACATCTATACGAGGATGTTACCGGCACAAAATATTATACCTAATAATATTAAAGTACCTACCTGTTATCTATAACAGATGTATAATCTTTAGTGATGTGTATATCTATATGGGATATTACCTACCGTCACAAATAATTACCACTGGTATCTTGTATGTAGTGTACATTTATGTATAATAAAGTATGTGCACATTTTAATGGAATGTTGCCTTTTAAAGTTTCATACGGCACTAAAGGGTTTATTCTCACAAACATTGGTCGTTGATATACAACCGCATTTAAAATATAAAGCAGCTGTTATGGAATTCTGACAGAGGTGTATTCTTCTGTGTCATATGTCTTTTTGGACACACAGTTACCTGTATGCGACACAAACGTATTGCAGGTGAAAGTGAAGTGCAATCAGAGGTCGACATAGCCTCGATTGTAGAAGAGATCAATTCAGATCCATCCACTTCTATGGCTGCAACTGCAACAACAGCTTTACAGCCTTGAGATTCTACCGAACTACCTGCACATGTGAGCAGTGAACCAATTCGTGTTGAATTGGATGAAGAGATTTTAAGTCTTTTGGGTGAAACACCCTCCAAAAAAAAACAAAAAAAAACTGGGCCCTGATATTCATCAAGATTTAGCTCCGCGACTAGAACATATTGCGACTACGGGTTTAACTAAGTAAAATAGAAAGGAACTTCTAGAAAAACATCTTATTCCCAAGAACTGTATAAAAATAAACACACCAAAGTTGAACCCCGAGATAAAGGCAGCCTTATCGGAAATGCTTGTTAAGAAAGATAAAGCATTAGAAAATAAACAAATACAGCAGGCAGTTGCTATATCTTGCATTGGTGACGCTCAGACCACATTATTTTCATTAGAACATAAAGACCAGTGAGTCTAAAAACTGTTAATCGAGGCCAGCCGTTTAATGTGCGATGCACACCATACCGAGTCAAAAAACAAGACGTTTTTTGAATTGCTCAGCAGTAAAAAATTACATAAAGGAGCAACTGTACAATGCTGAAATTGACAGCTTTCTATTTGGGGAAAAATTTGCCGACACTCTCAAAGCCGCAAGGGCGATATCGAAGTCTGGTGCTGAGATAAAGATTACTTCATCAACCAAGAAAACGCTTGCGGCGACAAAACCAAAGCAACCTTAAATCGTCCTTTAAAGCAGAAGCCTCCGCTCCCGAGGGCCAGGCAAGTGGGAGCACCGCGGAGGACGGAGCTGGCCCCGCGCCGCAGGCACCGCGCCCGCCGCGACAACAGCAGCTGCCGCGACCGCCGCCGCGCTCGCAGCAGCACCCAGGCCCACGTCGCTAGATTCGGTATGTTCAGCAGGTCGTTTAAGTAATTTTTACGATAATTGGCAACTCTTAACTGATGACCCGGTTATATTATGATGGATAAAGGGTTATAAGATCCCTTTTTCCCAGACCTATTCATAAATTATGGGAACCTAAACTGCCAACCTTGTCAGCTTCTGAATCTTTACAATATACAGGTGCCATTTCTGAATTGATTGATTCAGTAGCTATTTCACCTTGTCAACCAAGTGAAATAAACAGTTCTTGTCCAGCTATTTTATTATTAAACAACCAATATGTAAAAACAGTTTTTTTTTTAAACTTAATACCTATAAATAAACTCATAACAACACGGCATTTTAAAATTGAAGATTACAGAACTACAATGAAATTAGTTTCAAAAAACAGTTTCATGGCCACCCTAGATTTAAAAGATGCCTATTTTTTAATTTCAATCCACCCAGCTCATTAAAAATATTTAGGGTTTATATCTGAAGATAAATGAATTTAACGTTCTTCCCTTTGGCCTTAACACCGCACCATTTGTATTAACAAAGTTGCTTAAGGCGGTGATGTACTTACTTCGATCCTTAGGCCATATATAATGACTGTGTACCATTTTCTTAGATTATATATGTATCATTGCTAGGGATTACCAAAAATGTCTAGCAAATATTGCTGAACCTAAAAATATTTTAGTCCTTTGGATTTATTATCAACATTGAACGACACGGTTAGCGCAGAGGTCGAATGATCGCCTACTGCGCAACGGGTCGCGGGTTCGATTCCCGTACGGGACAAATATTTTGTATGGCCTACAGAAATTTGTTCCCGACTGGGCGTATGTGCATGTGATATTCTATGTTTGTAACTGCACCCACGACACAGGAGAAAATCCTAGTGTGGGGCGACGTTTAAAAAAAGAAAGAAAAAAAAAGCTGTATGATTCCCAACACTAGTTGTAGATTTCTTGGTTTTATAATAGACACGAAAAAATTTCATATGTTTATAGTACATAGGATAAAAGAAATATTATTAAAAAGGAATTGCTTTATTTTCAACATAAGACAAATTGTAAAATTCGACGTTTCGCTCGACTGCTGGGTCTCCTCACCTCATCCTGCCCCGCAGTACAGTATGGTTGGTTGTATACCAAACAAATGGAGAGATGCAAATACCTTGCTTTATGCAATAACAATAGCTACGACAGCTACAACAATTGCAAACAGATTTTTCCTGGTGGAAAAATTCCATTGATAAAACATTTAATCCTATTAGACAAGACTATTACAATATCGAAAAGATAATATAATGAAATAGCAGATGCGGAGTCAAGAAAATCTCACCCTGATACTGAATGGGAGCTAAAAAATCATGCATTTAATCGAATTATAAAGGCGTTTTGCAAGCCTGACCTTTTTCTTTTTGCCTGTTTGCCTTTTTCTTTTTGATCTTTTTGCCTCCAGAGTCAATAAAAATGCAACTTGTATGTTTCTTGGAATAAATAAGGATCCAGATTACCGTGTTCAGGGGCTATGGCGGTAAACGCTTTTACCTTGATTTGGAAACATCTTTCATTTTATGCATTTCCGCCTTTTGCTGTAATACTAAAAGTTTTACGAAAAATAATAACCGATCAAGCTGAGGGAATAGTATCGTTGTTCCCTTCTGGCCTACACAACCCTGGTTTCCTTTATTCCAAGAGCTTCTTTGTTCAAAGACTGTACAATTACAGCCCTTCAGATAACGTTTTGTTGTCTGTTTCTAACAGCCTGCCCAAGCTCACATTGATAGCAGAGAAGTTATCCGAAAGGCACTTATGAAGAGGAGCGTACCACCGTCATCCTTAGAAATCATGATGGCTTCCCTATCAAAAAATTCAATAAAAAAAAAAATATTATTCGCAATACGTCGCTGGGTAAATTTTTGTACGAAAAAAAAAGAAAAAAAAGTTGACGTGTATGAAGCATGAACTTTCTCCGCAGGCTATTTATTTTCTTACACTATTTTATTCGGGTTTACAATATGGATGATTAAATTAATAGTCATCGCTCTGCTCTATCTTTGATCTTGGGATCGAGAGTAAGGTCGAATGACCGCATTAGAAGACTGTTTAAGGGTATTTTCAGACTTCGTCCTTCAGCCCCTAAATATGACCTTACCTGGAATCCTTCTCTAGTTTTAGATTACCTGTCAAAAGCTTATCTAAATACCACGTTAAGTTTAGAGCAATTGCCAAAGAAGATTGCAACACTTCTTGTACTCGTAACAGCACACAGAGTACAGACGATTGCAAAAATAAAATTAGATAACATAATTATTAGAGATAAAGTAATTATTATTAAAATTAAAGATTTGATTAAAACGATTAAAACATCACGTCCAGGATCAAGTCAACAAAATTTGTGTATACCATTTTACAAAGACCGTCCACAGATCTATTTATTTATTTAATCTTTATTGCACTTAAAAAACTGTACAAAGGGCGGACTTAATGCAACAAGGCATTCTCTACCAGTCAACTGAGCGGAAAGTAAAAAAAAAAAAGACATTTTGATAAGTTCCAAAAGACCTCATAAGGTAGTATCTACCAATACAATCAGCAAGTGGATTAAGGACACCTTATTAGGTAACTAGCGGAGTTGATATTTCAATATTTTCTGCCCACTCCATCAGACATGCAGCTACCTCACGGCGCATAGTTCAGGTGTCAGTATTGACACAATACGCAGGACTGCAGGGGGGAGTGGCAGCCAATTTGTTTGCTAATTATTACTATAGAAATATTCAACCAGATGAATCAAATAGTTTTGCATTGTATATCCTTAATAGCTAACATTATGCCAATAAATAATTGATATTATTTGTTGTTACGTTGATTCCTTTATAGATTTAATTTTTTGGGTTACAGAATGAATATCATAATAATTATATTTTGATTATTATTTGGTTTTAATATTTCACTTGTTTTCAAAATCTACAATTATTACCTAATCTCAAAGGACGAAGCAACGAATGTATAATTAGTGATTAAACGAACTTACCTGAAGTAAAGTTCTATCATAATTATACGAGTTGCTTCGTCCGAAGAGATTAGGTCCGTCCCTCCCAATATGCCCCCTTTAAAGTGAAATATATAGTTTTTGCGGGACTTTCAACTAAATGAGTGACTATATGGTTGGTGCCTCTAGGAAGGTTTGTGTACCTACCACCAAAAAAAAAAAAGTGTGAATACCTACTTTTAACTTAGTGGATGAAAGGCGACATGATACGTGTTACTACAATTATTACCTAATCTCTTCGGACGAAGCAACTCGTATAATTATGATAGAACTTTACTTCAGGTAAGTTCGTTTAATCACTAATTGTATGACAAAACTAGCAATATATGTTCTCTGTATGCGTAGCAATCACAACTTATTAGTATTATTATTAACGATCATTATAATTATTATTTTTTAAATTAATTCATGTACTATTTTGCAGTCAATAACAAGCAATACAACAAATGTTACTTGACTAATTTATTTAAATCATTTTATGAAAACAATAGTCTGCTATCAACTCATTTTGGCGCACTTATATACTTTGGACTAATAATCTCTAAAATTATTAATAAAATTAAAATAAAACCATTCTCGGTTTGCCTAATACATATTATAGCATGTATTCTATAAATATTGTAAGCAATAATTTAAATAATCATTTATATATTGTTCACGCGATAGCATGACGTTCGGGAATGTTACGCGCGCGCGCCATCTGCCGGCACAGTAGCAAGGCGTCGCCAGAGTGGATCGCTATCCCGCTATATCCCGCGCTCCGGAGCTCGCGTATTGCGCAGTGGAGAAAGTGAAAAAATATAAAAATCTAGAAAACCTACTCAGGGGCCTAACCATGACCGCTTATAGCATGGTTAAAACAATATTGAAACAGAGACACCGCTCTTGCTGCGTATAGCGCCATCCCGCTCTCAGCGCGGTTTTAATATTGTTTTGGGCGATCATGGTTAGGGGGCAGCTCATAGAAACGAAACATATTATTGTGCTCTTGGTGAAGGATAGGACAATCAGCCCGTCGTGCAAGGTTAGTGCCCAATCTTCTTCTCCTTACCCACCATATATGTACATTTATCTAAGTGCTTTTATTAAGTGTTATTACTTTTGTAAGATATTTTTATTCATTAAATATTGTTGTCAGTTAAATATGTACTTGAATGTAATACTAAAAATATGCACATATTTCATCAAGACAACCCGGCTGGCATTAAACGTTTCATATTACATGCACTTAAATTTAATGTATCCCATGTAACACTAAGTGTGCCAGAACTACAAACAAAATAAAGATTGCCTATATACATCTTGCTATGAGCTGTACGTGTTCATATGTGTGTTTGCGCATGTATACTTTATTTGTAGTAAATTCCTGTGTTTTTATGTGTCTTCGTGAATATGGTGCGAGAAATATAGCAATGCCATTGAAACTCATTTTTAATTAATAAAAATGAATAATACAGAATTTATAATTCAAGATCTAGACGATACTACAAATATTTGTTCAGTTCAATGTGATATTGAAGAGCTTCAGTACAAAGCGCCCCCTCGGAGGCCTAACCTCACTTTTGTGCTACAAAATATCAGAAGTGTGCAGAAGACTTCTAATATGGATGACCTAGACATAAACATTCATATGACTTACCAATCAGTAGATATAATTATCTTGACAGAATGTCGAATTGACCTTAACAAACCTCTTCCACATATATCCGACTACATTTCTTACAGTACGGTAAAAAAACAAACCAAAATGACGGAGTAGTTGTATTTTTATTAAGGAATCTCTTCAACATAAGATAAATGAGGTCACACTCCACGGGGCATCTTGCTTGGAAATATCAATACTAAGTTTTGTAATACTCTGTATATATCGCTCACCATCTAAAAGAAACCCAATTGAATTCATTCAGTCTCTCGATCGTTACATTACCCAAAACTATCCAAAAGACCACAATAACATAATTATTACTGGTGATATTAACATCAACATTATGGATGGTAATAGAGATCCTTATTGTGAAAATTATCTTGATGTGTTGGCTAGTAGTGGCATTATCCCAGGGCACACGCTTGACACCAGAATAAATAGTTGTATTGACCGTGTTATGATGAATTTGGATCCAAGACTTTATAAAGCTTACGTGTATGTCCTAAATACAACTGTAACAGACCATAAAATGATATGCTGTTTTATTTGTGGTATAAATAAAATAAAAACTGCTAATAAATTGAAATCAATTATAAACTTTCCCAATGCGCTGAATGATCTAAAATCTAAGATTAATTAAGAGATAATGAATATACACAGCGCAGCCACTTTAAGTACTAATATTGTCGATACTATTTCCAAGATAATTACAGATAATACGAAACTTGTAAAAATTCCAAATAATAAAATTATAATTAAACCCTGGATAACACCTGGTATATTGAAATGTATTAGAAAAGTTACAAAACCAACTTCGAAAAGACAGCACAAATGAGGTTCTGAAGATTACATATCGACAATATAGAAATTTTTGTAATAATTTAATTAAAACATTGAAAAGAAAGTACGAACAAAATCTTCTTGAAAGCTCTAGGACAAATAATAAAACTCTTTGGAAAAATATAAAAAATATAACCAACCAATATAAAAATTTAATTAATATTAAAGATAGCCCTTTAGAATCAGCAGATTACGTTAACAATTATTTTAATAATTGTTGGCAAATCACTAGCAACTGTCAATAACCAAAATAATCAAAAAATCAATAATTATCTCAGATCTTTGCCGTCACAACCAAATTCAGTTGGTGTGATTATGCCTGACGAATCTGAAGTTTACTCCATAATTTTAAACCTAAAATCAGATTCTGCTACCGGATGTGACAACATACCTACAATATTTGTTAAACAAGCCAAGCATATATTGACTCCGATTTTGACTCATCTAGCTAAACTAATTCTCGAGCAAGGGGTTTTTCCGCAAAATTTAAAACGTGCTGTAATACACCCAATCCATAAAGGACGGGATAAAAGTGACGATCATAACTATAGGCCTATCTCTGTGTTACCAACTATCTCAAAAATAATGGAAAAAATCATAAATAACCGCCTAATGAAATATCTCAACACGTACAATATCCTCTCAAGCTCACAATATGGCTTTAGAGAGGGTCATCATCATCATCATCACAGCTCATATACGTCCCCACCGAGGGGTTCGAGCCTACCCTATGTTAGGGTGATTAGGCCTTAGTCAACCACGCTGGCCCAGTGCGGATTGGTCGACTTCACATACATCATTGAATTTCTTCGCAGATGTATGCAGGTTGCCTCACGATGTTTTCCTTCACCGTAGGAGCGTCAGACAAATGTACATATGAAATTCGAAACGAAAAACACATTGGTACATGGCGGGTCTCGAACCCCGACCCCCCGATTGGAAGGCAAGTGCCGAGTCCAAAGCGCCACCGACGCTCTCTTAGAGAGGGTATTAGTACTGAAAATGCGATTCAAGATCTTACAAACGTCATCATTAAGCACATTGATAACAGAAAGAAAACGTTATGTATATTTATGGACTTGAAGAAAGCCTTTGATACTGTCTCGGTACCCATACTACTACAGAAACTAGACAGAATTGGGGCCAGGGGCACTTTCCTTGATTTATTACGCGACTATTTAAAAAATCGTACCCAAATGGTAAAGCTTAGTAGGGAAGCTCATAGCAATTGCATTTACTCTTCTAGTCATGGAGTCCCCCAGGGAAGCTTTCTTGGACCAACTCTATTTCTCATATACATTAACGACCTTACCAACTTACAACTAAAAAATGGTCGAGTTTTCTCATATGCTGATGACACTGCAATAGTCTTTGAAGGTCACAGTTAGACAGACGTGTTTCGTACTTCTCAAACTGGTTTCCGCAGTGTTACAGAGTGGCTGACCCTTAATTCCCTTACCTTAAATACGGATAGGACTAACTACATTACCTTTTCAATAAATGCTGTCAGCCAACCTGATAATAGCCTCAAATTACCTGCACATACTTGCGATAGCGCGGACTTAACTAAGTGTAACTGCTCCCATTTAAAAAGAGTCTCGTCTATTAAATACTTTGGTGTCACTCTCGATTCCAACCTGACCTGGTATCAGCAAATATCATCTGTTGCAAATCGTGTTAGAAAACTTATTTGGATAATTAAGCGCTTACGTGACATTACCAATAAAGAGCTTATTACACATATTTACATAACTTTAGTCCAACCAATAATATCTTACTGTATCACTATTTGGGGGGGTACTTTCAAGTTTAAATTTATATGTATTGAACGAGCGCAGAGAGCTATACTTAAAATAATGTTGCGAAAAAATAAACTATACAGCACTTCTCAATTATATACAGATGCAGATGTTCTGACAGTCAGGCAGCTTTATATCTTTTATTGTATCGCGAAGACACATAGGAATGCAATGGTTAACCCTGATATTACAAAAAAACGTAATCCTTATTCAGTCATAACAATACCAACCACGAATACTAAATTTTCTACAAAACAATCTTACTATCAGTCTGCTCGAATGTACAATAAATTAAACAGAATTTTAAAAATATAGGTATAAATTAAATGATGTTGAGTGCAAAAACAAAGTAAAAAAATGGCTAAAAGTACTTAGTTATGATTAAACTGAAAATATACTGACATCATTAATATAAATATTCAAGCATATTCTGTTAGGTAGATACCTATATTGCTATGATTTGAAAATGTATCAATTTGATTACATAAATTTTGTACTTGTAATAATAATTATTGGAGTAGATTATTTAAGGTTTATTACAAATCAAATGTTTTATCAGAAGGAGCGGGTCTCTCCAAACACAGGTTTTCAACTTAAATGGAGGTTCCCAAACCTTTATAATGATTTTTTTTGTAATCTATAAAGGATATTTTGATTTAATTTTTGATTTGATTTGAATGGTAAGTTGAGTCTTTATAAAGCTTTTTATAGATCATATACGTAATTAGTCAATAACTATTTGTTTTGCATGTTTTAGCTAGCCGGAAAAACATTCCTGGGATATCAGGTGCAAAATCAGAGGCTCTCCTCAGGCCAAACCATATTATGCTTGATCACAATTATCATTTAACAAAGGATATAAAACCAAATGAAGAAGCAAAGAATTGCCCCATGTCGGCAGGTATGTATAATTTGTCTGACTCATTTGTTATCAAAAGAAAGGGATTCTAGGTTTGGCTCTTGCAACTCGAGAACACAGTGGTGGGAAGTTGTATCTGTTTTTATTTTGGAAGTTTACACAATTTATTTGACCTATTATTGTTTTTATTTCAGACGTCACAGTTAGTCCCGAGCAGAAAAACTTCTGCAGAAATTAAAACAAAATAAATTGACAATAAAGACTGCAGAAAAAAGCAAAAATCTTGGACTCCATTAAGTCAACTGTATTAAAGACACTTATTACATCTACAGTAAAAAATCAAAAACGAAAACAACAGGCTAAGCGATGGAGTAATTCTGACAAAGGATTAGCCCTTTCCATTTATAAAAAAACAACAAAGTGTATCGATTCTTAAGACATTTATTACCTTTGCCAAGTATCAGAACCCCACAAATGGTCCTCCAATGAATGACATTAGAAACTGGGATCAATGAGGAATTGTTGGGGCATTTAAAAAAGGCATCAGCAGGTTCGTTTGATATTAAACACAACCACAGACAAAATTGATGGATTCCAAGTCCTGGGGGATGAAGGTGGTAGATCAGCAGATATTGCCGATCACACCCTAGTCTTCGGTGCAAGGTGTAAGAAAAAAGTACAAACAGCCTTTAGCACATTACTTTGTTAAAGGAACTGTCAGTTCTGAAAAACTGTCCATCATAATTAAGACTATCATACGAAGAGTCATTGAACTAGGATTCTTAGTCATTGCTACAGTTTACGACCCACCAATGTTGGTGCGTTAAATTTATTTAAGAGGTTTAGTGGAATTTCCATTGATACAAATTACTTTCTTGTTGACGAAACAAAATTTTTTACTTTCTATGATGTACCTCATCTCTTTAAATCATTAAGAAATAATTTCTTGCAAGGAGGTGAAGTATTGTGAGATAATACAAAAGGCAAATGGAAGCATTTAATCCAACTTGAGGAAAAAAATAGGAACACTCTCCACTTCACAAAAAATTCAAAACGAGCAGTTCTGCCCAAATATAAAAGCAAGATGAAAGTAAAGCTGGCAGCGCAAATATTGAGCAGTACGGTTTCAGCCTTACTGAAACTACAGGCAGAATCAGCTGATGGTGATGCCAAAAAAGAAATAATGCAAACGGCCGAAGTCATTGAAGATTTTGATCAGCTCTTCGATTGCACTAATGGTCCAGCTAGTTACAAAGACATAAAAAAATATAAGAGAAAATGTAACTAAAACAAGTTTTCACCATGACAAATGGAGAACATACTCGTATAAAGAAAAATTAAGAAGTCTAAAATTTTTGAAAGCCGACAGCAATATCACGTTGAAAAACGTTAGGTGTGTCAAAGGATACATTATATCTATTTGTTTTCTTTAAGACATTTGGAATTTTGTCAGTGCAAAAGGACTGAAATACCTGAACCTGCGACAGCTGAACCAGGATTCGCTGGAGAATCTTTTTGGCTTAATAAGGCAGCACAGTCCCACAAATAGAAATCCCACATGTTACCATTTCGGTTCAGCATTGAAATCATCAATTTTGACGCACACCAGCATTACGTGGCGCAAATTGTGAGCAAAACAATAATCAAATTATTTTTGATTTTCATGATATCGTTTTCCAAAATAAGAAGGAGGTAGGTGAAACCTTAAACGATGAACGACAAGAACTGCCCCGTTTGATATCTACTGAAAATGTGCAAGTGCAACAACTGTCCCAGCCAATGTCTGCTGAGGATGACATGCCTGTCTTGCATTTAGCTGAAGATTTTGATGATGATGAACATTTAATAAATTCTGATAACCGGCCAGCAGTGTATGTCAGTGGTTTTGTTGCTAAAAAAATATTAAATAGCCTTACTTGCAGCAGATGCTGTTCAGCGTTTCAAGCTTATGAGCAGTCATGAAACACCGATGAATATAAATATATATATTTGCGAGAATGAGACAAAAATGATATCAGATTGACCTACCCAAGCAAAGCTCTTTGCAAATCAAATCATTTTACTGACGAAAGTATTTGATGAAAATTTTAAAACCATGTGTTTCTGGTGTCATTCAGTATTCCAAAACGATGATGCTTGGCTCCTTTGACATGTCGTCTGTTGTCGCCCTGAGCTTTTTGCCGACTGCGCAGAAAAGTTAGTGTTAATGTTTTCCATTTTACTACTACGCAATGAATGTCGTAGACAAAATGAGGCATTTTATTTGGCAGAAGATAGCACTGCCGATTTATTAAAAAGGGCCGAGCAAACTGGTTCAGCAAAGTAGGGTATAATAGGTGTATTTATTAAGGCAATTTTATATAACATATAAAGTTGCCATTCTTCAATGCTGGCCGTTTGGAAATGCGGAAATAACTTGTTTTCTCTTTCATTTTATGCATACATGATGTTATTGCGGGTTATGTGAATGTTGAAATTGACTTGGCTGGAATTTTAAGTTTTCTTGTTCCCTCCCAATTTATTTGGGATCCTAGGTCGTTTTCATTCTTTCATTCGTCCCTGTCAAAGGAGCCAATTTGTCATCATATCATTCTTCACATATGTAAACAGATATAGTTTATTTTTATGACAATAAAAATATGCTAAAGATGATTGTTTTATTTTTTGTATTTTTATCGATGAAAATTATTTGTATTATAAATATATTATCTGAGAGGTACTACTACATGGGTGAATTTCCCAAGTACGTTTTTGAGACGGCGAGCCAGAAAATTTATGTGTAAAGGCAAAACAAAAAGATGCAAAATTGTACATTATTAAATTGAATAGTCATCTTCAAGATTTTAAAGTATTTAAAGGCATTTAATATATACATTTGTAATAAAAAAAATTAAAGCCTAAAATCTAATTGCATTTTGGATTTCATTTGTTATTATATTTACTTTAATTCTATGTTCTCTTTAAATTAATTTAATTATATGGGAATGTTTTTGTGAAATACATTAAATTACTCAATTAATATAAATATGAGAAGTAATTTAAATAAATATATTAGTTCATAATAGATCAATCAAAATTGTCCTACAAAAAAAGTCAATTACGGTGGCGCATTTAAAACTTCCGTTCTTGTCACGACACTATTTTGAAAACACCCAGGTGTCTATCCCCGCAACACTCAGTTGTACTCTTGCTAACGGTGAGTAAGGATATGTGACGTGCTGTGTAATTTTCACCCCAAACACGTAAGTACTCATTGCGGTGGCACAGGAATACAAAATTATCAAATTCCGGTGTCATGTGTATTATTACAACTGTTTACGAACTATTATGTAGATTTGAATTAGAGGTATACTGTGATAATTGTAAAATAATAGCTAGCGTAAGAATAATAATGTTCTTATAATTTAAAATTTTACACAATTTCTAAGTCCGGTGGCTCAATTTCGGTGGCTCCGGTGGCAAAAAAAGGGGCCACCGTAATTGAACACAGCCACTGGAATTGATATTAGTACCCTAATTACAACCTTGCATTATATATTTGTTCAAAATATCGTAACTACTCTAAGAATATAAATGAAAGGTATTGTTTTAGTATGCCGCCACAAATAAAAAAGCAGACGAGAGCAGAACGCTTAGAAAAAAAGCGGCTAGCTGAACAAGAACGAAAAAAAATAATGTCCTTACGTAGAAAGATTATTTAACTAATTAAAGATAAGGAACGCTTTAGGAAACAGTTGCAGCGCAGTACTCATAATCCAAAAAATACAGTCGTAGTCTCTACAAAAACAAAAAAATCGCACATCTGCGGCTGGCAGTCGTGCACTTTGGCGGTATGAGTCAGCAGACTGGGATGGACTCCGAGAATTCTTCGGATCCTACCCCTGGAAGCAGCTCTGCTTCGCCTCCGAAGATCCCGATACTTGCACAAATTGCGTTACTGAAACGGTGCTGATGGGAATTGAAATATTTATTCCCAACGCCAAAATACCTGTTGGCGGTCGCAGTCGTCCCTGTTACAACAATACCTGCAGGAAGACTGCCCACCTCAAGCAGTCTGCGTACATTGCCTGGGAAAACGCCAGGAAAAGTCGGGATCCTGATGTGACGGAGAAAATGCGTCAGTACAACGCCGCTTCCAGATCCAACAGGAAGGCTATTGCTGAAGCCAAGGCGGAACACGTGGCCAGGGTTGGCGAGCGACTAGGAAGCTATCCCAGTCGGAGTCATGCTTTTTGGTCGCTGACCAAAGCTGCGCAACATAATTTCTGCCAGTCCAATCTCCCACCACTGCATAGAGCTGATAGCAGCCTGGCCCACAGCGCAAAAGAGAAGGCCAATCTCCTGGTCAAACTCTTTGCCTCTAAATCGACAATGGCCGATGGGGGAGCCACACAACCCACCATCCCTCGGTGTCAAAGTTCTCTGCCTGAAATCCGTATTACACAACGTGCGGTCAGGCGGGAGCTTAAGCTCCTGAACGTTCATAAGTCGAGTGGGCCGGATGGCATCCCAGCAGTGGTGCTGAAGACGCGCGCCCCTGAGCTGACCCCCGTACTAATGCGCCTTTACCGCCTTTCCTATCAGAACAACAGGGTTCCATCTTCGTGGAAGATTGCTCACGTCCACCCAATTCCCAAAAAGGGTGACCGATCCGACCTGTCACATTACAGGCCAATAGCGATAACGTCCTTAACAACAAGATCCATCCATTAATTTACTTTAATATTTTTACGACAGCAACACAAACAAAATTAAAACTAATCTTAGACATTTTAGAATTACGCTTAAGCTCTGCCTAAATTTAGTTGCCCTGTCACCGTAGAATAGCACTTGCTTAACCGGCCATTTAAATTAAGTTTAAATTTAGAAATTTTAGTTTTAGGTTATTTAGACGGCGGGCACACAGAATTGAGTCCAATGTCTGCTTTAACTATTTGATTACATATTGCTCAGTCATAGATGGCACTATCTATGTATGCTAGTTCGTAAGGTCACAGAGTGAGTTAAATTATTTTATTTTATTATATTACCCACAAGGTGTTTGGTATGTATTTTGACATAATCATAATAGTAATGGCGTCATTGAAAATTCGAAATTGTAAAATAATTTTTTTACATTTGAAAGTGTAATGTCGAATTATGGTCGAATTACACAAAAAATTTCACCACTTCAAAAAGGTCAGGATTCTGTGTGGCAGTGGTTCGATCCTGATTCCTGGTGTACCTAGTTATTTTTTCAAAAATTGCTTGTTTTATTATTTTGTTTTTCTTTATTGCTTTTTGTTTAATAAACCAATTCCTTTTTTTATATCTCAATTTGTTTTTTATTTATAATTTTCATTTCAGAACAAAAAGATTTAGGTTAAGATTAAAAACGCGATTTTAATAAATAAGTACCCTATTAAATAATTTTTCGGATATTTTCAGTTAAATGCCTACTAACCGAAAAAAAGTTTCACTTGCATGTTCGTTTTATAAAACCACAAAGTGATTTTTTTCACTGACCTAACTATTTTGTATGGGGGATTTCAAAAAGATTATTAATAAGTAAAATTAATGTAGGTACTAACTACTTGAATTATTTTTTATTCTAAATGGTGATTAGGTATATTTTGAATTTTGGCAAATAGTTACGGTGTTTTATTAGATTTTACCATTTACAAATATTGTGGCAACCGTGACTGCTATTAATAGGTAGCTTTTCGCTCGCGGCTTCACCCGCATTAATATTGTTTTCCCGTGGGAATTTAATATTTTCCCGTAAAATAATTTTGTAGCCTATTATATAGAAGACTGCTATTTATATTTAGGAGCTCGAATAATAAATTTCGTAGAAATTGGAGCAAATTTTAATTATTTTCCATAGAAACTTTCAACCCCTAATTTGCACAACAAGGGGGTGAATTCCAATAAACCATGAAACACGTGTTCAATGAAATGTTTTTAAGAGCATGAATCTCAAGGTTTATCAAAATCGTTGCTTATTTTAAAAACTCCATACAAACTTGCAACCCCTATTTCATCCCTTCAGGGTAAAATTTTCTTAAATTTTGAATTAAAACAAATGTCCAAAATTCACGTTTCTACCATTAGCGGTTACGGCTGTGCGTGCGTCTATAGATGAGAACTTCTCTTTTTATAATTTATACTCGCTGTGCTGGCGAACTACGTTTCGCCATAATAAAAAATAGTTTACGACCTATTCTCACAAAAAAAAATTCATAAAGATCGGCCAAGCCGTTTCGGAGGAGTTCGGTAACAAACACTGTGTCACGAGAATTTTATATATTAGAAGAAGATATAGATTGACAGTACACGTCACATAATTTAAATAAAAGATTCGCAATTTTAACATCAAATCTATGCGAACGGATGGCTCATGAGGATATACTGCGAAATTATTGCGCTATAGGTACAGCTAGAGGTCTGTGGTTCGAACCCGCATAAAGCATGTTTTGTTTTTATGATTTTTTATCACAGAATTAATAACATTCCTTAAAATGAAATAGAAAATTAGATAACTGGTAAGAAAGAACAAGGAAAATAAATTGTTTAAAAAATTATATAATTCCGGAATTGATAAAACAGTCGAAAAAATTTATTTCAGCCGGCTATAAGCATATAAATTTTGCATTTTAATTTCTCAATGATATTTTATATTATAAAATATGAAATTAAATTGCTTAGTTTTTTATAGGTAAGTATGTATACATACCGGGTTATTTTTCCAGCAGGAGCCAAATTTTGTGTCCTTGTTCAGACAAGCAAAATGAAGATCTTTTATTATGGGAAAAACAACCCGGTAGAAAAATAAACACTTATTTTATTTTAGTATAAAAAACTAAAATTATAAATTGAAATATCTTGTCAAATAAAAATTTTAAATCACCTTTTTAACAATATACAATATGTGACTTTGTATTTTCTTTAAAAATAATAAATAAATTGAAAAAAAGATGAATACCTAAATCAGTGAAAAAAAATCGTCTTGGGCGGGATAAAAAAAGGTCATATGAAAATGTGATAATAGAAAGTACCCACTACCAAAATGACTTATCTCCAATGATATATTTACTTTACATCTTAAATATCAAACGTAGGTATATAAAATGTATGACATAAATCGTATATTCCATGGCGGAACAACCCCTTAGGTATAACATGGATTTATACGTCACTTTTTTACCAAATTGTAACACATTTAGCTTGGTGCAGCCGGCCGTAAGCGTATAATGTTTATAAGACGTATTTATGCATAAGTCATTGTAATGAACTAAAAGAAGCATAAATATGAATTTGTTAAACAAATCATAAGCATAGCAGGAGTTTAATTAAAGTGCCATCTGTTGAGTGCGTGCGAGAACTACTGAACCCAATGTAGCAAAGGCTCGATGGCCCGAGCTTGCTCAGAATTGTCAGTGGCGTTTTAGTTGCGTCATCTCGCGGTGAAATGGTAAAATAAAACAGTTCGAAGAATAGCCCAACTTAAGTAGCCCCATTTCGTTGTATGGGATGAGGCATCTGTACTGTAGGCATATTATCTGTGGCCCTACTCAACCAATCGTGGTTATATGGGCCGAAACAGCGGGAGATGTGCGCGGAACCTACGTAATCGCACTCTAGCCGCGCACACTTCTTGACTCCCTACAAGTTATTTATATCATTCTCCTGTTTGTCCCTGTGTCCCTCTCCCCTTACGGGTCCCCGAGGGACTCTGCAAATGGATAGTCAGCTTCTTGGATGGTAGGAGCATTAAGGTCGTCGTCGACGGCTGCTGCTCCGAAACCATGCCCATAAACGCTGGCGTTCCACAAGGCTCGGTGCTCTCCCCAACCCTTTTCATTCTGCATATCAATGACATTTTGTCCATTGAGAACGTACATTGTTATGCAGATGACAGTACGGGTGATGCGGGGTATACCGACCACCAAAATGTCCCTCGGAGTTCGTTGCAAGAAAGGCGGTTACAACTTGTGTCTGAAGTCGAAGACTCTCTAGGGCGAGTCTCCGAATGGGGTGCAAAGAACTTGGTTAAGTTCAACCCCACGAAGACACAAGTGTGCGCATTTACTGCGAAGAAGGACCTATTTATCGTAGTGCCTCAGTTCCAGAGAGTTACTCTTCGTATGTCCGATGGTATTGGGATCCTCGGCGTGGAAATTTCTGCTAAAGTGCAGTTTGAGAGTCATTTGGAGGACGAGACCAAATTGGCGGGTTTGCCGATGTATTTTGGCAACGGATATCATGAGACTCAGGTGTTGTTATAGTCCGATTTATTTAAGTAAAACTAGCGATTATATACTAATATGGCGCGTGCAGATTGCATCATCTTAATTTATCTAAAGGTGTGCTTTATCTACATACGTGCACTTATGTATTCGCTACACATACACCCCCCTTTACAAAAAAATACAACAATTCTTATAAATAAATCTATACTCAATCGTAAGACACAATAATACAATAAACATTAGTAACCTTAACCTTGCTAACTCAGTAGAATATAAATATTGCTGACGGTTGTTGTGACGGTACGCTGCTTGGGTTATAGTGTAGGTTAATGCGCTACGTTATCCACTGCATTGGTGCTGACTATTTCTTGCGTCAGCGGATACAGAACCGTACTATGGGCTTAACTGTCCGTCCTGACCTTGTAGTGTACGTGTTTAAATAGCTGTGGCTGTTTTTCGAATTTGGCACGTTCATAGCTTCATTGTGGATGACAAATGCTGGCTTTAATCTATCTCTTGATATCAATGTTTCCTTATCTTTGATCCTAATAATATATGCCTTGTCCCTTCTTTTTATTACTGGGAATGGTCCTTCGTAGGGTGGTGTAAGACTTTTTCTGATTCTGTCGCATCGCACAAATACGTGTGAGCATTCCTTGAGTTCGGGGTGAAGGAAACTGCTTTGTTATGCTTCTGGCGTTTTGGTACTGATGTCATCTGAGTGATGTCCTTTTGAATCTTCTTAACAAATTCCTCGTATGTAGAAGTTGTGATGTGATGGTTCGAAAAATTCTCCAGGGAGACGTATAGATGCGCCATATGTCATTTCTGCTGCGCTAAATCCCGTGTCCTCGCGCAAACAACTTCGCAAACCAAGTAGAACTGAAGGAATTTCTTTCATCCAATTAGCGTTAGATTCCCTTGTCATTAGAGCTGCTTTTAAGGTTCTATGAAATCGCTCTATCATTCCATTTGATTGTGGATGATAGGGCGTTGTTCTAATTTTGTGTATTCCTAAAAATTGTGAAAGTGATTCAAAAATTCTTGATTCGAATTGTCGACCTTGATCCGTAGTAATGCGTAACGGGCATCCGAATCGTGATATCCATCCTTCATATAGTGTCCGAAACGGTAGCTAGCTACCGTTTCGGCAGTGATATCTTCCACAGGATATACTTCTGGCCATGAAGTACAACGATCTATGATCGTAATTAAATATCGCTTTCCTTGAGAGACCGGTAATGGACCAACTATATCGATGTGTAAATGTTCAAAACGTTGCGATGGTATGAAATTGCCGACAGGTGATATTGTGTGGCGTTGCACTTTTGATTTTTGGCAAGCTATGCATGTTTTACACCAGTTATTAATATCTTTGTTCATACAAGACCATAAATATCTTTGAGTTATCATTTTTCTGGTAGTTTTCTTCCCAGGGTGACTCAGTCCATGAATGACGTCAAAAACTTGTCTTCGAAATTTCTCTGGTAAATAAGGACGATTCTTCCCAGTTGACGTGTCGCAGCTGATGCTTTTTGTAGAACCCGGAAGCATTATGTTTTTAAATTTTAAACTTTTATTGTCACGGAGTCGTATCAATTCTTGGTCATTAGATTGGCATCTTGCTAAATCAGAGTAGTTAATCGGTGATGGCATATCAATTTGTTCAATACGTGATAGTGTATCTGCAGCAATATTATCACGTCCACTTATATGTTGAATATTAGTGCAATATTGTGAAATAAAATCCAATTGACGTATTCGCCGTGGCGTATCGTTTGATGATGGTTTTTGGGAAAATGCGTAAGTCAAAGGTCGATGATCTGTGAAAATTGTGAATTCTCTTTCTTCAATTAACCTTTGAAAATGCTTGGCTGCCATATATACTCTAAGCAATTCTCGAATGTTGAGTATTTTTGCTAAATTTCACTTAATTTTTTTGAGAAAAATCCTAATGGTTCCCAGTTAGGTCCGGATTTTTGTTGTAGAACCGCGCCAACACAGGTAGAACTGGCATCTGTCATAAGTGCTAGCGGGGCGGGTGTGTGAGGGATGCACTGTTAATACTGCATTTATTATGCTTTCCTTGCATTTATCAAAAGCTTTTTCAGCCTCTGTTGACCAAGGAATAGGAGAGTTATCGTTCTTTTTCGAGTCGCGCAGATAATCGTTTAAAATAATTTGATAGTTGGCGGCGTGCGGCAGGTTATTTCTATAAAAATTAATCATGCCTAAGAATCTCCTTAATTCTTTAATTGTCTTTGGTTTAGGAAATTCTATAATTGCTTTGTAATTTTCCTCAGTCGGGCGTATTCCTTGGCTCGTTATATGATAACCTAAGAAATCTATTTCGCTTTTGAGAAAGTCGCATTTTTCGAGGTTAATAGTTATTCCATTCTCCTGTAAGCGTTTGAAAACTGTATCCAAGTGCTGATATTGCAAAATCTCGTTTTCCGAAGCAATCAGGCAATCGTCGACAAACACGAAAACGAAGTCTAAGTCTCTGAATAGAGAGTCCATGAATCGTTGGAACGTTTGCGCTGCATTGCGTAGACCAAAGGGCATTCTTAAATATTCAAAAAGTCCAAAAGGAGTAATAATAGCAGTTTTTTCCACATCCTTGACTGGAATACAATGATAGGCCAGTCGCGGTACAGTCGCGTTGTTGTGCATCCGATAGTCTCCACATGATCTCCATTCACCATTCTTTTTCTTAACCATGTGTAAAGGGCTAGCCCACGGGCTATCTGATGGGCGACAAATGCCCAGTTCCATCATATTTTGAAATTCTCTTTTAGCAATATGATATTTATCCGGAGGCAATGGTCTTGCACGTGCTGATACCGGCGGTCCTTTAGTAATAATATGATGCTCAATCTTGTGTTTTGGAGGAGTGCGCAGGGAGGAAAGTTTCGTAATATCCTCATATTTTTTTAAGAGTTGAGTAATGCGTGGGTTCATACCGACGTCAATAGTACGAATTGTTTGCTGCGTCGATTTGATCAGGGTAACTGAGCTGACAACGCCTGCAACCCTGGCAGGCGTTGTCAGCTCAGTTACCCTGTCAATAAGTTTCCGACCCGCTATGTCGACTAATATCTTATAATGCTCTAAAAAATCTGCTCCAATAATTGGTTGCGTCACATCGGCAATAATGAAATTCCATGAAAAACGTCTCCGTAGTCCCAAGTTTAAGGTAAGTGTTTTTTCACCATAAGTCTTGATTTTTGTGCCATTAGCGGCATAGAGCGTGTATTGTTCATTTTGTATAAAAGAATGTCTCTGTGGTTTGCCAATGACTGAAACGTTTGCGCCCGTGTCAATCAAAAATCTCATACCACTTTTTCGGTCGGTAAGAGTGAGGCGGTTGGACGGGTGAATAGCACAGAGATCCGCCGTAGTCTGTGCTTTAATTAGTTTCCCTGGTCCCTTGATTTAAATTTTTGTTTAAAATCACATGGTTTGATACATTTTCTTGCATAGTTTCCGAATTTATCGTGATAGAAACAATAGTATTTTCTTTCCCGACTGCTTGCTCTTGAATTTGACCTCGATGGGAAATGCTGACGATTATAATAACTCTGAGTGCTGCGTTGATAGTCTCTGCGATCGCGCTGAATTGCACTTAGTTCCAATTGTATTTTTGCTAACTATACGCATGTCATTGCGCCTTCGTCAGTTTTGTTTATATTTTCGTTTACAACTGATACCTCGGTAAGTTTTGAATTTGTTATAATTTTGTCGGCGATCTGGCTCATCTTGTCGATATCTACGTCTTCTGTGACAGCTAGGACTGTGGTAACTGATGGTGGTAAAAGTCTCAACCATAGAAGTTTGATAGTTTCGTCACCAATTTTTCCTTTTCCGAGAACTTGCATCTTGCGTTGAAGTTGTGATGGCTTTTGATCGCCGAGGTCCATTTCAGACAATAATTTTTGAAATTGACGCTGTTCAGTAGTGTGATTCTGTAAAACCTCACTTCAAACTTCGAATCTGATTCCGCAGTGAGTTCTTAGATTGGCATTCTCAAAATTCGAATGTAGATTCGAAGTTACTAGAAACTATTAAGTAATCTGTGCTACAGCGCTACACTTGCGAGCGTGGCAGCGAGTGGAACTAGAGGGACCGTGAGATTTTGACATTATAAGTATGGGATGACGTATGAAGTGGCATTCCGTAAAGGGAATTCCTTTATCACTTCGAAGCTCACTTCGCACACGAATTCGAAACAAAGTGTCAAATAAAACGTTGCTATTTTGTGAGTGAAAACAGGCAAAGTTTATTATCATAGTTTAAAAATACATTTAAAATTATTTCTGAAGGTGATAAAAAATAGTTATGAGGTATTTATTAGAATTTTATCGCTACTAACTCGTGATAATGACTATGTAAGGGTATCTTGTATCTTATGCGAAGTGAGCATGAATATCGAAGTGAGATGCGAGCTATTGTTCGAATTTTACAGAATCGACATCCTGATTCCTCATAGCAATTTATCAAGCGTTCCCTGATGGCCTTATACTTTTCTGTGGATGGTGGGGAGCTAATAAGGTCACTAACCTGTAGTATTTCTTCCTTAGATAGCTTCGCTATAACCGCAAAATACTTATAATCGTCGCCTTGTTTTTGTGGTGCTAATATGGCTTCCAGTTGTGTAAACCATAATCTAGGTTGATCCCTCCAAAATTCCGGAATGCGGGATAAAATTGTGGTGCCAGCCGCTACTTCCAGTGTTTCTTGTCGGCCGCAGCTCGATTTGCAAGTTGGTTGGTTCATGTTGTTTATTTTCTTGTTGCGAGGTCTACTGTGGAGCGAGCGTCGTAGTGTAGTCGTGGGTCACCACTTTGCCAATGTATTTTGGCAACGGATATAATGAGACTCAGGTGTTGTTATAGTCTGATTTATTTAAGTAAAACTAGCGCTTATATACTAATATGGCGCGTGCAGATTGCATCATCTTAATTTATCTAAAGGTGTGCTTTATCTACATACGTGCACTTATGTAGTTGCTACAGAAGGCAAAAAGCTGGCCGTCCTGAACAGAGTCAAGCGGTACTTCGCTCCAAGCAAATTTTTTTTTTCAAATTCAAAAATCTTTATTCAACATAGGCCTTTACAGACACTTATTGATGTCAAAACAAAACAATCTAATTTAATGAAATCATATTAACCTTGTATGTGAATACATCCTGAATATACTCAAGATGTCTGCAAATACAAGTAGGAATGAAAAAAAAAGAAAAAAGTTGACTCTACACCTGTTCGGAAATTGGGAGAGCCTTCTCGAGAAGAACAGGCAAGAAACTCGAAAGGTCAAAATTTTTTATCTCCTCTTTTAAATCGCCATTTACAATTTTGATTTTGTTACAGGGTCGTCAATTGGAAGCTGACCTCAAAGCAAAAGTTTGAGCTCAACTTCCATTACAAGAAGAGATGTGTTAATTCACAATATATAAGCTATTTCTGAGAGAAGTGCGTGAACTTAGCTTATAGATTGCGCTCACTGAATGTTTCTTTGAAACAAAACGCAGTACATTGTTAAATATTAGAAATGAGAGTTCAAACCCAAGCTTTTTTGTCCGTCATGTAATCAGACACTTTATAATATGCTTTTTTAATAAGTACATCTTTGATTGCAACTTTAAATTTGTTTAAGCTGAGTTCTTGTATACAACTTGGGATTTTATTGTAGAAACGTATACACAGGCCTCTAAAATAATTATTGATTTTTTGGAGCCTGGTATTTGGTAAAGCTAACATATTCTTTTGTCTAGTATTAACTAAATGAATATCACTATTTTTACAAAACAAATGAATATTTTTACGAACATATATTAGATTCTCATAAATATATTGCGACGCTACTGTCATAATACCAATTTCTTTAAACTTTTCTCGCAAAGAATCTCTCATTTTAAGGTTATAGATGGCTCGAATAGCCCTTTTCTGGAGCACAAAAACGATCTGAATGTCGGCAGCATTTCCCCACAACAAAATGCCATATGACATCAAACTATGAAAGTACGAAAAATATACAAGTCTTGCTGTATCAACATCAGTCAACTGACGTATTTTCCATACAGCGTGAGCTGCAGAACTAAGTCTCTTTGACAATTTATCTATATGTGGGCCCCATTGCAGCTTAGAATCAAGTGTGATCCCAAGAAATACTGTGGTGTCCACAAGGTCAACATCATTATATCCTTTATTTTTACAGTGGTGTGAACCTCTTTTACATTGGGTAAAACAAATTTTATACATTTTGTTTTCCCTTCATTAAGTGACAGGTTGTTTACATTAAACCAATGAACAATTCTTGAGATAGAATTATTTACATCGTCATTCATTTGCAATCCTCTTTTAATTTTAAATAAAAGTGACGTATCATCTGCAAATAACACTATCTCGTGCCTGTCCTGTACAAAATCAGGGAGGTCATTGACATATATAAGAAATAGAAAAGGACCAAGAATCGAACCCTGCGGAACTCCCATGTTAACTGCGGAACCTTGCGACCTTTTTCCATTGACGTCTACTTTTTGAATCCTTCCACTTAGATAAGAGAGTAGAAGATCCAGTGCAGTATCACGAAACCCATAGTGGCGTAATTTTCTGATCAAGGTTTTGTGATAAACGCAATCAAATGCCTTAGACAAATCACAAAAAATGCCTAACGCATCGTGTGAGTCTTCCCGGGCTTCAAATATATGTTGTATTAATTCAACACCAGCATCGGTTGTTGAGCGACCCCTCCTAAAACCAAATTGTTTAGAGTGTAGAAGATTATTCCTATTAAAATAACTTTGCATTTGCTCCAACATTATTTTTTCAAAAATTTTGCTAAAGGTTGGTAGCACAGAGATAGGTCTAAAATTACTGGGGTCTGATGTGCTACCACATTTATGTAAAGGAATAATTTTACTCAGCTTCATTAGATCAGGAAATACACCACAGTCAATGCAATCATTAAAAAATGTTTGCAAGTATTGGAGCAATTGTTTCAATTACGGATTTAGTAACATCAACGGAATTGCCCCACAGATCCGCAGTTTTCTTCATATTCAAAGTTTTAAATGATTTTATTATATCCATTCCACTAATGTGTACAAATTTGAATTTATCATCACAAGCTTCAACATGATCTTTCATTATAGATTCAGCAATAGCGAGGGAGGAATCCAATGACTTTGTGATTGAGACTGGAATGTCGGTAAAGAACTTTTCAAATTCTGCAGCTACTTCTGTGTTACCTTCTTACCATCAATATTCAAACAATATTGATTATTAGTAGTTTTCGCTTTTCCAGTTTCATTATTTATAATATTCCATGTCATTTTAATTTTATTATTACTGTTTTTTATTTTTGAACTTAAATAATTAGATTTAGCAAGCCTGCACGCTTTTTTGAATACTTTGGAATAAGTTTTCACATAAAGTTTAAACTCATCGCTAGTATTAAATGAACGTTCATTATAAAGTTCAAAAAGTTTGATTCTGCTTTTGTGAATGCCTGGTGTAGCCCATTCACTAAAAGCTAAAGTACCATTAACGTATATCCGTTAATGGTACTTTAGCTTTTAAGTCTTTGGAACAAAAATATTTTTAAATTCAGAACAAAATGTATGAAAAAAAATTTCATATTATTTATTTGGGTTTTCTTCATAACCTATATAATTTAATTTAATACCAATATTATTTTTCAGCCGTTATAAGCGACCAGCCGTTTTTGGCACAACAGTGATATTCTGTTTTTCTATGCGTTTACGTTTTAATGGAATGGTAACAATTTGCCCAGAATGGTCAGATTCTAAATTATTAAAAACTCTTTTTGCTAAAGGAACAATATTTGAGGCCAGCGGCTAATGCTCCATAAAACACAAATTCGGTCACATATGGAGTACTGTTCGCACCTCTCGGCGGGAGCTCCCAAATATCAGCTCGACCCTCTTGACTCCCTGCAAAGGCGTGCATTCCGCATCGTTGGTGATCCCAATATCACGGCCTCAATGGAGACGCTTGAGCAAAGGAGAGACTTTGGTTCTCTCTGCGTGCTCTATCGGCTCTTTAACGGACAGTGCTCTGAGGAACTGTTTGCAATGGTGCCCTCTTCACCCTTTTACCACCGCAACACCCGCCATCGCAGTAGAATTCATCCATATTACCTGGAACCAATCTCGTCTAGTACAGTTCGGTTTCAGCGTTCATTCCTTCCACGTAGGTGTAGGCTCTGGAACGAACTCCCAGCTGCGGTGTTTCCTGAGCACTACGATATGTCCTTTTTCAAACAAAGAGCATTTCTCTCCAGGTAGGCAGTGACTGAACTGTGCCCCTGGCATTACAGATGTCCATGAGCGGTGGTTACCACTTAACATCAGGTGGGCCACTGGCACGTCTGCCACCGTCAGCAATAAAAAAAAAGTTTATCACTATGAAAGAGTAAGTAAGAATTATAAATGTAGAATAAGAATTCAAACTATTACCAACTACAAGTTTGGTGCTTTGAATAAAGTATTAAAATGATCTTTATTTTATTATTTCTAATTCCCATGGCACTAGTCAATTTCAGTGGACTAGACTTCAATTCCGTTGGGTTAAAAATAATTTCGGTGCCTTTTGATAATTTCAAATAGAAATATTTCAAAAAATAATAATTTTTCCTATATGACGAATTATCACTCTAAATTACTTATTATGTAAATCAAAAAAGGTGTTGGAAACAGTAAATTTAAATTCGCCACTGTAATTAGGTAAAATTCCTGTTTGTTGAAATTGACCCACATAATATATTGTATTTTATCGACATACAGTTGGGACCGTATATGCGTATATTTGGTTCGCTATAGGCGCATTCCATCTAAGCACAGATTTGCAGCGTTTTCAACATTTTTCGCATCATCGCATTTCATTAGTTTTTGACGCTAGCAGGGCTAGCAACGCATTATACGTAATACGTTACATTTAAAATATCTTGATTTTTAGGTTAGGTTCCTTTGTGAAAAATAGTCTGGTTAACATTTCTTAAATGAAACGCAAAATATGATTAACACTTGTCAGTTAGCGTGAAAAAATGGTGATACTTAAATGGAAAGCGGGGTATGTTGGCACCCATGTTGCTTAACGTAACTTTGACGTTTGAGCGTAATGGTGTCACTATATGTCTGCCAAATTGATTTCATTGGCTACTACGGAAGTCCCGTCTCTTAAAACAGCTTAAAACGTAGTGATTATCATCTCTCTGATAGTAGTCATCAGTCCGTTTGGAGAATTTTACCTCACATAGACAGTTGACAATTTCAGAGGGCTGATTCATATAAAACACGAATGTAGGTTTAGTCAAAATATAATAAACTTTTATTTAGCTTCTTTTTTGTTAATCTATACTTCCTCTCACTACTTTATTGATTGATTAAACAAAACACGCTTACTTATCGTTTGTGAGTGAAGAGGTAAAATTCGTAAGGAAGAATTTATCCAATTCAGAAATCTGCGGAGTCTACCGAATTTGGTACGAATCTGTTCTACAGGTCCGTCACTTCGCGCTTACGGCTACTCACATACCTACCTGCTGTAGGGGCGATCAAGGGCACAAGGGGGTTGCGGCAATATCGGGTTGTCTCTCTCTACACACATCCCTGCAAGTCACTGTTGGGGTTGAAATTGAAGTAAATACACGCATTGAGAATGGGTCCAACATTATCGCAAAATCAAAAGATCGGTATAGAAATTGCCCCGATCGCGCTACACACGCGGCAACGTGTAGGGCGGCAGGGACAATCTAGGGAGCAAGGGTGGTCTCGCGCCCCTGCCGCCCTGCCGCAGGGCCAATTAGCAAATTTCCCCTGCTTGCCTATACACATCACGATTTAGTGCCAATTATAGGTCATCCCCACTTTTACACCCTAGATTGCCCCTGCGACTGGTGTGTGAGTAGCCCGCCTTACATAAAAAGTACCTACCGTTCTGAGCACACTGAGAGTGCTAAAGCAATGGGGCTGCCGCGCTTTTGATAACGCATACTCATTGTACGGCACGTTTGGCACGTTTTCTGATTGTTGACGTGTATGGCTTAAACTAGGTAGGTAATAAGATTTGTTTATACTGTGTAATGACTGCTACTTAAATACATTTAGATTTGTCATAATGACAAGTCGAACTTATTTCTGTATTAACGGGTGTCTTAATATAAAAAAGAACTCTATTCCTTTTTACGTTTGTTATTGAAATACTTTCTTCTTTTATTCTTATTTATTCTTATAGGTATTCATTTAAGTATTATGAAAAAACTACCTAACTAAATTCCCTTTATAGTAGACGAGATGCGATTTGACCTCGCAGCTGTATTGCATAAATAGGTAGTTTTAAACAGGGTTAGGTTTATTACTAGCTAGCCCACATTTATGCAATTGCGGACATATTATTAAAAAAACCGGCCAAGTGCGAGTTGAACTCGCATGAAGAGGGTTCCGTACGATGTTACCTATATTGAGTAATTTACCATAGCATAACTTGGAAACGATTTATTTTAAAATTACAAAAAAATATATTTAAGATCTTTACAACAAGACCTTTCATTTGTCACAACAAGACCTTTTATTTGGTATGTCGCACGATGCAGTTTTCAATTTTTTTTTTAGTTTTCCACCTTCCCCCCAAAAATGACCGCTCATATACAGATCTCATCTATTCACGTCACACCTCTGCGTTTGGGTCACAGAAATTGATATGTGTACAAAATTTCAACTTAATCGGTCTAGTAGATTCGGAGATAAGTGTGACCAACAGACAGACGGACACACGAGTGATGCTATAAGGGTTCCGTTTTTTTATTCGGACTTACGGAACCCTAAAAATTCAAAAATAATCGATGAACTTCGATATACTCCTCGGGTCGACAAATTAATCCTTGGTGTTTCCTCTTAAGGCATCTGTTATAAATACGGATTTAGTGTATGGTGTGCTGTACTTTGTTTTTCGGGAATAATTGTGTTCTTAATTACATTTAATTATATAAAAGAAGAAGAAAGAAGACTGAGGCTTAACAATTAATTCATTATTTACCGAAAACGACTATCCCCAAATATTTGTAATAGTTACGTCAATTTATTTTTTAATACAGTTGCTCAAAAAGTAGTAAATATATTGCAGGGCTGTTTTACGTGCGGGATGACCACCATTACGCACTAGTGCTTTTTCTTTACCAAATGTCAAATGTCTAGAATCTGACACACATTTTGCTTTTTTCCTGCTTTTTTCTAGCATGCTAAGTTAAGATTGCGCTAAATAATCTGACTGGTCTACCAGATTTTGTATTGTAAAAGCATGCCTAAAAGCAAAGCATAACAAAAAGCACGGCCGGACCTTGCTTTTAAAAACCCGCAAAGCAAAGCATAGCACGCATTTGCTTTGTCACTGCTGTGTACGTACGACGACATATTTGGCGCCATTTTTCTAAAATTTTCTCTGCGTGATTATTGATTGTTGTTATTTGCTTAAAAGTTTAATAATTCTATAAAATGAGTGACTCTGATAAAATATTAATTGATTTAACACCACCGAAATTATGTTTAATTGCTGAAAATGCGAGTGTGAGTATTTTACCTGTAAAGTCCAAACGCAGGTACATTGCTACATATGGTTGCTACGTATTTATTGTTTCATTTTTTCGCAACTGTATTAAAAATAGTTGTTCAATACACGTGCGGGACTGTCATTTCCACTCGTTCCGACTGTCAACCCTCGCCTTCGGCTCGGGACGACATTTGTCGGAACTTGTTGCAATGACAGGCTTCCCGCACTTGTAGTGAAAATAACTATTTTTTATGTTTATAATATAAAAAATAAATTAACGTACATTCATGGTTTCCACAAAACCAGGCAAACGAACTTTTGATTTTTATGATAGGACCACTGCTTCCACTGCCTGTATACCAACCATTTGCTGACTTTATCGAATAATAAAAATAATAAAGAAATGATTAAATCCGTTTTTAATTTAGAAACAATTGTATACTTAAATAAAATAATTTAATAAAAAAATACAAATAAAAGTCACCACCAAAATATGACGGCGGGGATTTTGGTAAATATAATTTCAAATGTAACTTTAGATAAGTGTGTCATCGATTTTTATGTCTTCGCTCCAGCCACACTCAAATCTCCAGGGGGTCTACTCTATTTCTACGAAAAACGAAATTTCGTTCGAAATTTCGCATGTTTCCTACCACGGTTCTCTTTCATTCGAATATTCGTTCGACCGCAAATAGTTTGACAGATATATTCTCCAAACCTACTCTAATTTACGAAAGTTCGAAACGAAGATTTGAATTTGACAGATTATTTTTCGGAATTTGAACCTCAAATTAACGAACGCAAAAGTGTTACCTTTTGATATTCGTAATTGTGACTTTTCAAATAAACTAATATGAAATTGCTGTTGGAATACTTTTGCTTGAAGCTGTTTTGTGTGAGGAGTGTAAAGAGCGTAGAAATACCCGACGTTGCCGCGGAAATAATTTAAATAGGAGATGTCCTCGATTTGTATGGAGCCTGGTTTTTTATAAATTTAAGTTTCTAAACAACTTCAACTTTCAGGGAAGGGTTAAACTTTATGAAAAGAAAGTAAAACCACAAAAATAAAAATTGTAGACCCCTGCATTTTTTTCAAAAATTTAATTTGAATATTCGTTTTTTTCTTATTATAGCAGCAACACTGCACGAATTTTATAGCATGTAAGCACAGTAAAAAAAAACATTTTGACGTCGCGTCGTTGTCAATGTCAAAAAATGTTTGAGGTTAATTAAATAATTAAGGTTTGTTGTTGTGGTTGTTAGTTTGGGTGGTTGTTTTGTGTTTTCTGTTTTGGTGATTTTAATGCTCTTTTACACATACCTAGCTATTCTTTATGGATTTCTCGATTTCGTACATGAACTGGATATATATTGGCTTTCTCACTGATCTTTTCGATTTGGATACCGTTTGATTTTATAACCTGTTACCCTGAACGAAAATTGAATGTGAGTATTGCCGATACTACAAAATACAAATTGAGCCATCATACGAGCCAACATAGAAAGTATGTTATATCAAATAATAAATTAAAGATAATTTATAGTTTTTTATTACCTAATGCTTATAAACTTTTTCAGGCAATTTCCACTATGGCATACTGCACTATCTGTAATATTAATGTTTCAAATCAACATTATCATTACAATGTAATGGATATGAGCCAAGACTATATGTATCCATTATTGAAAAATGGACTGAACATGTGTGAGGTAATGTCATAGTAAACAAAAACTTAATTTATTTGCAATTCTATTAGCTTTTTCTTTTAATTGACCTCTTAATAACCTATATTTCAGGTAGTAGATGGAAATCATCTATGCCAAGAGTGCTTTGAACTTTTGTCATTGGAATTAACTATCAGAGGTTGATGCAATATTGGGGACTGACAAATAGGGCACCAGTCAGTTTGTATATGTTGTAGAATATCAATATCAAGGCAAATAGGCTGACAATCATTGCCATTATGTACACATTGTCTATGTGCCTATGCCTATAGGCCTATGTCCAGCTGTGGGTGTCTCTTGGCTGAAATGATGATGATGATGATGACACATTGGGACGGCTGAATACATTTTATAGTAACTATAATTAACCCACATCTGGTAAGTCATTGCATTAATTCACTATAACATAATATTATTTTAATCAATTTTATTCATATTCCTACACTTACTATACCTACTTGTTCTAGAATGAAGCACCTCTTATTGACCATTTAAGCAAAAAAGCAATATTGCATTTATTTTATGTTTATGTCTATAGTAAAGTCTAATAAAACTGATCATTTTTAGGTTCCCATTAATGCTCGTGCTTGTAATGCATGCTGGCGAAGCTCACCAATATATTGGACCTGAACTTAATGACGAAGGCGGCTTATCAGAAAGCAGGTCAAGCTCTGTTCCTGACCTTAGTCAACCTAGCTTTGATACATTTGATGTTAAATCTGTTTCAAACACTTTAACACTTCAAGACTACAGGCGCACTTCTGATACATCAACCCATTGTTTTGTGCCTAATTGTGACAATGTGGGAAGCAAAAGTGTGCCAACATCATCTCATTAATATTTTTTTTGTTTTATTGACAGTAATATTTTTTTAAATATAAGTATAGTCAGTATTGCATTGCCTCGCTTTTGTTTTTCCTGTTATCAACAATGTATCAGATAATGGAACTGTCTGCTACAAATTCAATGTTAAAAATGATTTATCTAGGAGTTGGTGATCCTTCGTAGCAACATTAGCAAAAAAGCCAGATTAAACATTGTGCAAATTAAACCAGGTTCAAGTTAAATAAATGGCAGAAAAGAATCATTGTTTTTTCCACTATAAAATAAACTCATGAGATATAGATAATAATTCCATATTCAAATGAGGAATTTCATGCTTTTAACAGTTTTTAGTTTTGTATTTAAGCATTCATATTTATTGATCTAGATATTTTATACAGATATTGTCAGTTATTTGTTTGGAATAAATTGAATTGATTAAAATAAACATTGCAAAAAAACCATTGTTTTATTTTATAATAATCATGTAACATGTTTATTAAGTAATATATGCATAAGAAGTTACAATGTTTGATTATCCTATAAAGCCAATTAGCTACATTCTAATCTTTGTCTATTTTAGAGGGTAACAACAGCATCATAATATTGAGTGTCAAGCGCGGATCCACCGTTGTGGGCACGATGGGCATGCCCACAACCCTAATATACGTGTGATGTTCGTCAGAAACCCTCTCTCCCTTCTTTTTGCTTCCTTTCTTCCTTCCATCTTTCCTAACAACACTTCTGTTCATCATAACACCCAGCACACCCTTGCCATCATCCCACTTCCCAATTTTACACTCTGGGAGATAGAGCATGAATGTATCAAATCGCATTTGAGCTTTATCTCCCTTTCATTCGCGAATCACTTAACCCACAAGCAAACAAAAAAGAAAAATACTTGTGACATCACACTTTTAAGGTCTTTTAGGAACTATAGGCTGATGACACTATATCTAATACGAAAAAAAACAATGAATCTTTGTCAGGGCAATGGTTTTGTATGTATTTTCGGGTGTCTATAACCACAACCTATTACGAGGGCTGGATCCGCGCTTGTGAGTGATTTATTTTAATTCAATATGAGTACCGCATACAATCGATCCTTTCTGTTATGCACCAGCTACCGGTTAGGAACGAATGGTAAAATGGTAGATTTACATCTTTTGGTCCGTGGATATTTCACATACGTTATGAGAACATCAAATAGGGTGGGACTGAACATCCGGTGGGATGTGTAGTCCAGATGCTGTGTTCGACTTCAGGTGTTTTTTTTTTTTTCATTTATTATCCAACGTCACAATGTGTATTATAATTTTCCACTATTTAGCAGTTACTTAAGCTAGTTTGCTTATGTGTAACAGCGAGTTGTACTACAAAAGAACGCTTATATGTGTATAGTTTTTCCTATGTGCTATAATAGGTATAGACCGTTTGCTATTATATTATTAATTAATATATAACTTAACAGTAAATATACATCGACGGTGTAACAAATATAACCCTTTAGTACTGTCTGGAGACAGTGAACCTACTTAAGATTTCCTTACAAAATCTTCGCTTATGTAAAAATGCTCTTTTATTTTTTTGGAAGTATTTTTTCTAATTATATAATATTCTAATATATCTCTAGGTAATTGATTTAATATATCTGGAAAAATATATTCTAACATCCTTTCTCCGTACGTGTTATTTGCTTTTGGTATTACAAATTTCCTTAAATAAGATAATTCTCTTAATCTGTCTGTTCTCTTGTTATATTTTAGGTTATTTATTAGATTTGTGTTTTCTTTTATAATATTAAATTTCACTTTATTAAATACGTCAATTACCTTACAATATGAGAATAAGCTTTTGTAATTGTTAACTTTATGTTGTAATTTAATTTTTTTCGGTACTATCGTTTTAAGGAGCTTTAATTGTAAATTGTATATATTTTCTAAATATGTTTTATACGTTAAGCCGTAACAGCTTACTCCATAATTAATTATGGAATCAGCAAGTGCAGTATACAATGTTCGCCTAATATTATAAGGTAATTTAAATTTTAAAATTGACATTTTGCAAATGACTGCTCTCAGTTTATCACACACTTTTAATATATGTGCTTTCCAATTGAATCTGTTATCGATTATGAGTCCTAGGTATGTGTGCGTGCTTACTCTGTCTAGGCTATTACATTTACAGTTTCTATATTGCTTGTGTTGACAACTGTGCCCATGTGCAACGATTTTCGGTTCGTGTACAGAGATGTTTTGTGATGAATGTATGTGCATCATTTTTGTTTTTTCGTAGTTGATAACTAAACCGAGATCGTGTGCCCACGAGCACAGGTTGTCAAAACAAGACTGCATTTGCTCTTCCGCCACTTCAATACGTTTATGAGCCGTAATAAGACAGGTGTCATCTGCAAATTGGTATACTTGTCCATTTTTAATGATATTCGGCATATCATTAGAGTAGAGTAGGTATTCTGTAGGCGCCAAAATTGATCCTTGACACGTACCCACATCGCTGGGTATGAGCTCACTGCATTGGTTAGCAATTTTTACCGTTGTATACCTATTGCTGTGATAATGTTTAAACCACTCTAAGAGGGGACCCTGTATGCCATTTTCCTGTAATTTTAAAAATAATGTTAAGCAGGTGTGGTACCCAGTTTATTACATATTTAATAGAATAACAGACGCAAAACTAAATAAGACAGAGGTGCCGGTAAGTTAGGCTACATTACTTTTCTCTATGGTTAGGATTTAGGTTTAACGTCTCTTGTATAGATTGATAGGTATATAAGATTATGCATTAGATAATCGTTGCAACTAATTATCATTTGCAAAAAGTAAATCAAAAATCTGTCAGATTTGAATTTGTTTGCTAAACTGTCAGTTGTCATATGTCAGCTGTCAGCTATCACTTTTTTTTTACTATTTTTACGGCTCTGGTATCACCCATTTGGCCAAACTCATTCGTGCCATAGCTTTTTTTTTGTTGTTCCTTTACACACTATTTGACAAATTCTGTTCCATTTCACGTAACGTTAGTTTTGAAAACAATTAATTTTTTCTCTGATTTGCAGGGCTAAAACGGTCTAATTTTTTCTTAAAAGTGTAAGATTTTAAGAACTCTATACAAAAAATATTAAGTAGTGGTGTTTAAAATATGTGGCCCAAAAAAGGACATGTCCTTTAGCGTCGATTCTCGACTTGGGATTTTATACAAAATTGAACTCAGTTGAATATTATTTGAGAATTAAAATTGATAATTAAGAAGAGCATCGATTTGCTACGGGGTAAAGGAACTAACTTGTTATTTTAAGCTAAAATCAGTAATCATCAATATTATTTACATAAAAGCTTAAATATACCTATTGATTAGTAGGTACCAAAAAGATTCTTATTTACAATTTAAAATGCTTAATTTGAAAACAAACAACACAACACACAAGTAACTGCGACTGACATACCTATTCCTTTCTACATAAGAAATGTGTTGCGATTAGCGGACACTTAAAAAAATCACTCGAAAACATTGCTAAATCAGTTATAATGGAACTTCTATTTACCTACTATTTTATACGAACTCAAATTCCAAGAAATCGTGATTGTTTTCAATTTGACAAAAATATTTTAAATCATCCATAAATAATTTACTATTTTCTAACACATCAACTAGAAAATCGCGTATATCGAAGAAAGAAAAAAGTTTCCGTTTCACTCTTTTGACCCCGAAAACCCATTACCCTATTCACCCCATTTAACTGCAATGGTCTCACACCATTGGTTGCTCATATTTTGTTTCACTCTACTGACCCCGGAAACTTATTTGTTTCACTCTATTCACCATACTTTACGGCAATGGTTTCATTCCATTCGTTCTTCATTCGTTCACGAAAATTGTCTATGGAAACGAAATTATTGTGTGTATTCGAAAATGAAATAGAGTAGCGACACTTTCGAAATTTCTTTTGATTTTCGTTCGTTGACGAAAGTTCGTTTCGGAGAAACAGAGTAGCAGCCCAGGTCTTAAGAGGCCTCTTACACTTTTTGCACGAAAATGACATTTTCTTGCGCTAAATTTACTATTTCAAACATGATTTTCATACAAATCGATACTAGAGGAAAATAGGTTTATTCTTATTGTTGTTCTTGTATAGTTTTATTGGAATAATCGTTCTTCCTTACCTTGTTTGGCAGAATATCATGAAATAGACAAACTAAAACGGTTAAAACTCAAAGTAAACTCCAATAAATTTACTAAAATAAAATCACAAGATGTCAGAAATATATATTTGTTGCCAGTTGGAATAACGCTTTTTTTATAAAGCGTCCCATTTATTTAAAAAAAATATTTGAAGTTTACAAGTTTTTACGAAATATGATGACACTTTAACGTTCATTTTAGAATTGTTGAAACTATATCTACAATTAAAAAGCTATGTCAAAATAAACTATGTTCTTCAACCAATCGAACAGTATAATTTTTAAAATAAAAAAATTATTAATTATTTTTTTATTACACCTCAAACGTCGGCCGTAAATGCAATAAATTGTATGGTAAAAACTCGCGTCAATCAGTCGAGCGCAAGCGCTCATCGAGGTAGGACCTGTGTCAGTGTGCGCCGCACAAGACTGTTTTGAACATTCTTTATACGTTAGTGGGTAAAGTCAACGGCCAAGTCACACAACATTAACTATAATAATAAAGAAATCGCAGTAAGGAACCTTAGACTTGGCACGACTTTGTCTAGATTTCATTACTTTTTAGAGATAAACAAGCAGCTCCATCGAGACTTGGCTAGTTTTTTACAGAATGTTTTTGGTGGGATATAGTATTTACCTTATTTTACAGATAACCACCTTCTCAGGTAACACTGCACCTTCAGTAGTTTCAGGTCGTAGAACAATTTGGAGTGCTTGGTTAAAATGGTTTGCAGTGTGTATGTTTGCCTGATGATAAGCACATCCCATTTTTTATAGAGCTCTGCGGTTGGGTATTGGAATGGAAGGCCAGCTGCCACCTTTAGCACTGCGCGTTGAGCTCTTTCGACCTCAAGAAGAGTTGTCTTAGGTATACCACCCCATGTTGAGATACAGTATTCCAGTAGCGCCTAGCAAAGGGCATAATAAACCATTCTAATAGTTTGATGATCCGAAACATGTCTCAGTGTTTTAAAGATAAATATAAGCTTTCGTAGTCTGGGCACAAGGTTTTGGAAATGATATTTAAAGGAAAGCGTTTGGTGAATGATTACTCCCAGATATTTAACGTGAGTGGTCCTATTAAGAGCAGAATAATTACATGCTGTACGGTCAGAAATGTATTCATGGGCAATTGTCTGCAATGAGTCAGGGGAAGCTGTGAAGACTGCAATGCGAATACCAAATATTTAGTCTTGGCTACATTTAGGGTTAACCTGTTGTATTTTAACCATTTGATAATGTAGTCAAGACCAAGCTGGGTATTTTGAAAAGCTTCTCTCCAGGAATGACCACTTAAGAAAAGTGCAGTGTCATCTGCGAATGTCAGGACTTTGCTCTCAGTAAACTGTGTATTACATAGGTCATTAATGTAAGCTAGACAAATTGTAGGGCCAACTATGCTACTTTGGGGCACACCTATGTCGATTGTAACCTCATCACTTATGCGTTCACCGTTCCAAATTCTCTTTGTTAGGTAGTTCTCAAATAATTTGAGTGGAGTGCCTCGTATTCCTAGATTACTTAACTTTATCGAAAGGCGAGGGATTGATACCGTATTGAATGCCTTTGCCAAATCCAAAAAAACAGTGACGCATTTTCTTTTTTTGTCAAGTGTTGTGATGACTGAATTGACAAGTTCGACAACCGCCTCACTAGTAGACTTATCACGACGGAAGCCATACATCGAGGGTGAGAGTATATAAAATACTAGGTATTGCCCGCGACTTCGTCCGCGTGGAAATCCTTTTATTATTGATTCCTTTTACAGCTAAAGTGATAAAAATAAATATTCAGAATCCATTGTCAATCAGTATAAAAAAAATATATTGTTAGTATCAGCACTCACTATTACAACGTATTCTCCTGTGCTGCGGACTTTTCTCAGCTCTAGTGCGTAAAGGGAGCTATATTTCGGAACTCCTTGCCTCTCCGTCACCCGGGTGACGGCTTGAAGAGAGTAAACGTTAATGTCGTGTGCGAAGTATATCCTCAAGCGTGGAGTGTTCTCGCCTTGAACGATTTAGTCTGCGTATTTGAAAAACTCTCCTAGAAAAGTGCCTGGAATTTGAAAGAGAAATGCCTTTTTTAACGCCATTCAGACATTTTATGTCAATTAGTTACTTTTGTACATTAACGTATATGTCATCATAACAGCTCCTATACGTCCCCACCGAGAGGCTCGAGCCTACCCTAAGTTAGGGTGTTCAGGCCTTAGTAAACCACGCTAGCCCAGTGCGTATTGGTTGACTTCACATACACCTCTGAATTTCTTATTAGATGTATGCAGGTTGCCTCATGTAGATTGCAAGTTGGCCGTAGGAGCGTCAGACAAATGTACATATGAAATTCGAAAACGAAAAACACATTGGTACATGGCGGTCTCGAAACCCGGACCTCCCGATTGGAAGGCAAGTGCTGAGTCCTAAGCGCTACCGACGCTCGGGACGTATAAATAATCCAATGCTTTTGTATCATTATACTCTGTTATGCTGACCGCTTACAAGCACCCCCCACAATCCTCGTCGTTCCTATTTTTGATAGTGAAAATAAATGTAGGGACATACCTGCTTGAAGGTGAATGTACGTATCGTTCCCGAAGACATGGTCAATAGCTAGCTACTCCTACGGCCTCCTCAATTTGTGGGAAATGGTCAAGTATGTCCGGGTTAAACGTAATTCCAAGGCTCAGCTGAAAGTTGATTTTGACGATTAATATCCTAAAGACATTGATTCCTACATAAGCCCATACATGGTGCAGGCGATTAAGTAATCTCACTCGATTATTTCTAAGCCATTTAAGATAGCAGAAAATTGATGACCGTTCCTGAAATTGCTTATAATATATCGATTTTATCCAACAACAAGAGTGCGTAGTATATTGTACAGTTACTCTGAACCAGGGTCGTGTGCTTGGGTACCTCCGTTTTACCTATTTCTGCAGCAAAGCAGCAGTGCTTGCATTGCTGTGTTCCGGTTTGAAGGGTAAGATATGGCATTGAAATTACTGGGTACCTTGACTTTACATCCTAAGTCACAAGTTGGCAACGTACACTGTGGTTCTTGTGGGGGTTGCAGTTTTGCTGCGAATCTTACAGGAGCTACATGTATGTGACTGTTAATTACCACTTACCATCAGATGGGCAGTTTGCTTGTTTGCCAACTTAGTTGCAATAAAAAAATCTAGGGATATGTAGATAGTCTTCGAAACATCGCTTCGAATTTGTCTGTTATATAGTTTTTTTTTATATTAATAGTAGGTATTAGTTTATTTTATTCATAATATTTATGTATTAGTATTTTATTTATATACCCAATCATCATCTTAACAGCACAGAACGTTCCCACCGAAGGGCTCGAGCCTACCCTGTCAGGGTGTTTAGGTCTTAACCCACCACGCTGGCCCAGTGCAGATTGTTCGACTTCATATACACCTTTGAATTTCTTCGCAGATGTATGCAGGTGGCCTCACGACGTCGTCCTTCACCGTAGGAGCGTCAGACAAAATTAAATGTACATTGGTTCATGGCCGATCGCTCAATATACCCGATATCCAGTTTTATTTTCCTATTATCTAGTACAACAGTACTACATCTTCTTCCTTTTCTCTACACCACCCAAAAATTGGGACTAGTAGATTATGCTTTTGGTATTAAGTCCGCCTTTGTACACAATTTGTATTGGAAGATTAAATAAATAAAAATAATGTACTGAACATTTAAAACTAATTAGATAGGTCCTAGGCATCACACCACTCTCCTCATCAATCTGGAGCATTGATCAGCCCCCCTAGCATGACCACCGAAACAGGATATGATAAAATGATATATCGATATTATAAACTGTTAAAAAGTTAGTTTTTTTTTAGTTATCTTGAAGCTTTCAATATGTTTTGGATATTGATATTGTTATTTTGGGTATCTATAATCTATAATAATATTATAAAGAGGGAAGATTTGATTGTTTGTTTGTATTGAATAGGCTTCGAAACTACTAAACCGATTTTGATGAAAGTTGGTATAGGGATAGTTTGAGACCAGGGGAAGGACATTGACGTAGGGTAATTTTCCTATGGGAAAAAAATCCCACGGGAAAACAAAAATAACGCGGGCGAAGTCGCTAATATATTAATGTCAATAAAATTTCAAGGTAGCCATTATATCTAAAATATTTTGAGTTCATATCGATTTATCGCTTTATCATATCGTGGTTTGGTGTTGATACGGGGACTGGTGCAAAAATAAAATCGTAGGGCGCGTTACATTACTATCAATAGTCAACCGCTCGTATAATTATAAATGCTGTTTACACATTTACTCAGATTGCGCTACACTCCATGATAATTTTGCGTTTGATCGTGGTGATAACTGCATGGTGCTTAGGACGTCCGCCGTGGTTAAGCTTATGATAGGTGACCAAAAATTATATATTAGTATTTTGTTCCCGCCGTATCGGTTAACCATCCTACCGAATTTTGCAAATAAAGGACCAGCCCCCTAGACAAAAGCCATACGCTGTATGGAAATGTATGAAAATGACACTAGCATGTGATAACCTTCCGCTATTTTTTCCGCACCGCAAAAATTTGCGTGTGGTTTTTAGGGTTCCGTAATAAACAAGGAACCCTTATAGTTTCGCCATATCTGTCTGTCTGTCTGCGCTTTTACTCAAAGACTATTATATTAATCATGCCAAAAAAGTGGTGGAACAAAACATACAATTTTTTTTAGGGTAGCTCCCATACAAGTAAAGTGGGAGTAATTTTGTTTTTTCTCAACTAACCCATCGTGTGTGGTATTGTTGAATAGGTCTTTAAAAAATAATGTAAGGTTCAGAACACCATTTATCGATTTAGGGACCCATTTTTGAAATATTTGGTTTTAAAGTGCAAATTTTTGTTCGAGGTAAGTGTCCCCCTCCCTCTATCTGGTAAACGGTTATATATGGACACGTGAAAAAAATTACAACAGTAGTATATGTATATAACGAAGTTTAAAGGAAAACTATCAGAGTTGAGTACTAAGTACAAACTAAAAAGTTATAGACGACTAACTTATAAAATGTACTCGGAAAAGTAAAATTTCATTGAAAATTAGTACTGAATATAAATTGACGAACCACGTGAAGTTAAGTAAATATTAAAACATAGCAACTTTAATAATAATAATAATGCCGTATTTAGTAATCTGTGGCAACGTGTTGTGAGGTGTGAGTGTGAACTCAAAGTTGGCATTTGCAACTACGGAATCCTACACTGCGCGTGGCCCGACACGCACTTGGCCGGTTTTTATCTAAAGGGTCAGAGCGCAGACGTTTATTTTGTGCAGTACGTTTGCGCAGACGTTTGTGCACTACGTACACATGGCTTGCCTCTTGAGATTTGCCGCCATAACTGAATCGGCTAGAGGACTGACTATAAGGGCGCTTTCGCGGTTCGTATTCGATTCGTGTTCGGTTTTGATCCGGTTTGGCCGTCCTAGTGATTGTATGGACGCGTGCGCACTTATACGTATTCGGTTTGTATTCGGTTCGTGTTCGATTCGTAAATTCTCACTTCGAGTCGTTTTTAGGTGTGCATCAGGATGGCGGGTGTAAGTCAACAATTTTTGATGATTGATGTAGAAGTTGTAAATTTATTGTATAGAATTTCGTCGTTGAATTTTCTACAGATTTTTATCAATAGTTATAACGCCATAGTACCACGAAACTGAACGTTACAATTTAATATCTTGTTTAGGAATAACAATTTAAGTATATGTTGCTTTTTTAAAACCTCACCACTAAGGTAATTCAGGTTGAGTTACTTAACCCACAAGGCTCGGACGCTGCCTCCGACGTAGTTTTCACACTTATGTTTTTTTTATTTCTTTTATTGCTGTAAGTAGCAGACGAGCAGACGGCCCACCTGATGGTAAGCGGTATTCGCCGCCCATAGACTTCGCCAATATCAGGGACATAGCTAAGTCGCTGCCAACTTTGAATATAGTGCTCTCTTTAAACCTCTTTTGAAAAGGGATGGACTAACTATCAGTTGTTGGTATTCATTGTTCTTTTACCTGAGCTCTGAAGCTATTATCCGATCCATGTGCACATTACCTAATCTGCAGTGGAAAAAATTGTCAACGTATTATATCGAAGACTCAGAGATGTCAGCAGTCTTTCTACAGTTATCTGAGTGGGGAAGATAAAATTGAGTCGAATTCAACCTACACATATCCTTTAAGGTATAAAAAAACTTGACATTACACACGATGTCGCTGGTAAAACGCAAATAAATAAAGTAATTTTGTTTTTGCGTTTCTCTATCTAAGCTTCCGCATGTAGATCACGTTTCGCGTAGAAGAAGCTGAGAAGAACACCCTGTGGACACAGCTTAATTGAATATAGAAACTCTATCAATACGTGACCAAACATATTGAAATCATATGTAATATGAAAATTTGTTTCCATTGCCCACACTCGGAAATCACGATTAACTTGAACTTTGAGTAGGTAAAGAGTAATGTTATTGGTAAAGCTATTTTTAATTTTATTTGTTTCTCAGATTCAAAGTGTATAGTAGAGTTTACATTATTTTACTAAAAAGTCAACGATTAACACTACAATGGTGCTATTATATGCTGGCACCATTTGTCTTTTCCTCAGTTTTGACACGAAATATAGAGTTTATACTTTATTAAAGCACCCCAATTCTGTTAATATGCTATACCGCTACTCTCGTTATACAGACATTTAGTGCGATGACTTAGGCGATTCACACACTGCCATGCACCACGGAGCGTAGCGCGTGAATGCGTGTTCTTACGTTGCCTGTAAGTATCTCGTATATAGAAAACACGCACAGTCCAACACACAGAAAACGCATCCACGCGCGTTCATGCAGATCACGCGCCTACAAGCGGTGAAAGACGCACCCACGCGCGTAGGTGCGGGCGAGACGCAAGGTATGGCACACCGAGTTTAGAAGGGCTTGACGTTGATTTTGGAAACGCAACTACGCGCGTGAATGCGTAAAAAACCTGCATGATGATGCGGATCTACACTCCCGCCACTACGCGCGTAGCTGCGTCGACACGCATGATGCAGCGTGGTGCGTGGCAGTGTCTTAATCGCCTTAAGGCATTTATTGTAAATACGGGTTTAGTGTGTGGTGTGTTGTACTTTGTTTTTCGGGAATATTTGTGTTCTTACTCGTAATTACATTTAATTATATAAAAGAAGAATGAGGCTTAACAATCAATTCGTTGTTTACCGAAAACGACTATCGCCAAATATTTGTAATAGTTATAAACATATCAAAAATAAATTAACATACATTCATGGTTTCCACAAAACCAGGCAGACGAAATTTTGGTTTTTATGATAGGACCACTGCGTCCACTGCCTGTATACCAACCATTTGCTGACTTTTATACCTACTGTAACGTTAAAGTTATTCTCATTAACATTTTCTCGTTTCTCTGCTACTCAAAACGTTAAAATATACATTTTATTATTATAATCAAATAAACATATATACAAAAATCTTATTCTTCTTCTATATAAAAATGAAACGCTGTGTGTTAGTCTCGCTAAAACTCAGAAATGGCTCGACAGATTCTTACGAAATTTTCTGTGTGTTTTCCTCAGATTCGACACGAAACCGGAAAATTTCGGTTTTTTAGTGGCTACTATTTTTTTGTAGGAGTAATTATTTAACGATAACAACTTTCGTCGGGAAACGTCGAATTTAAAAAAAATCCTAAACAAAATAATGATAATGGTCTAAAATTATAATAATTAAATCAATGTTACTATGGAAAATCATAACATTTGTTAAGAATTCGCCATTAAGTTTCTTGTTATCATGAGTACATACATGCATAGATACCATTTTATCATCGTCAACTAATTACCGGCGACTACACCTTACAGGATCATTTTTCAAATGGGAGCCAAAATCGAAAAATAGGATCTAAGCATCACTATTAAAAACTAATTTGTCAATTAATTCTTAATCACGATATTTTTCGAATAATATGTACTTCAAAATATCTATAAAAAATATTAGAAACGGGACACCGCGTCGCGCCTATTCATTTATATGTGCGAACTGTGATCGAGTCGCCCGCCTTAAGTCAGTTGATAATAGCACCGCGACCAGCCATTGCATCGCCGGGACAACGAGCCGATATGAATCCTATTCAATGCACATACGGCGCAGTTTCAGTCATTCAAATAATTACGCACTGACGATTTAATTTTATACAGGTAACTTTTTTATCACCCAGGTTTAAGGGACGCTTCACGATATGGTAGTGGAATGATTTAAATATGAATTAAAATAACTCACCTACATTATACATATATTTTATAATATAAATTTTTCAAAATATCAAAAAATACTGCACTAGTTGAGAGCAGCATTTTTAGAGATGTTTTTATTTTTTTCCCCTTTTTTTAAATTTATTATTTAAGTATTTTTTTATTTTTTATATAATGGATGTGTCCTGAAGCGTTCCTTAAATTTTTCCGGGGTGATAAAAAAAATAAACGTGTTTATTTTTATTAATAATTTTTTTGTAAATTATCCTCACGGGGTTATTTAACGCCCAGAAGTGTTCATTTTTTCTATTGTAAAAATACCAAAACACCTAAATAGGGTTTCATTACTCCATAAAATGTTGCGCTCAAAGTTTGCGAATAGTCAAAGGCGGGCCCATCTCCGTCATGTAAGAGCTGCACAGGACAGGTATAGGTCAGTCCTTACAGAAGTCGTTTGATTTTCGGACCCGAAAGCGTAATCGAAATAAAGCTCAGCCCCCGTAGCACGTCCACCAAAACACGATATGATAAAGCGATTAATCGCGGTGAACTGTCAAAATACGTCGAAACCCTATTGTATTTTGGAGTATAGGCTGGAGCGTAATGGAAATAAATTACTGGAGGGAGACTCTGTACCAGGGTCGTCTGCTTAGGTCCCTCCGTGTTACCTATTTCTGCCGCAAAGCAGCAGTGCTTGCATTGCTGTGTTCCGGTTTGAAGGGTAAGATATGGCAGTGAAATTACTGGGTACCGTGACTTTACATCTTGTGTAACAAGTTGGCAACGTACACTATGGTTCTTGTGGGGGTTGCAGTTTTGCTGCGAATCTCACAAGAGCCACATGTATTATAGGTGACTGTTACCACTTACCATCAGGTGGGCAGTTTGCTTGTTTGCCAACTTTCTGCAATAAAAAAAATAAAGCTTATAGAATAAAACTGAAAACTGTAGGTTAGGTTAGACATTGTGAGCATGAAGCTGCATGTTTCATACTTCACTCGCAAAAATCAATACTAAGTAAAATCCACCTAGTAAAATAGGCTAGATGACTAAAATTTTTTTTTTTTGCTTTCATAGAAGCTCATTTATATAATAAACTGAAAGAAAAAATCGGTTTTCAAATAACTAAATAACAACCAAGATATAAGGTATTAAAGATTTTTCTCCATCTCTTTCTAGCAAAACGGCAATTTACATGGAGTTTATATGGCCGTACTAAACAATGACGTCACGGTTGATGTCGAATCTCTCTGTCTAATCGCTTCCAAATTAACAACTTAAAATGCTTGTATCTAATGTATTTCTAAGCCGATTTTAATTTCACGGGATTGTATCTTTTTCTACGGTATTTCAATATTTTATGACGAGACGTGAAAATTAGAATTCAGTCATCATCCCTATTCTATACGAACCCGGCCCCCCGGTCCGAATTGCCATTTCGAAATTCGATTCATAAAACCGGTATCATAGGACTACGACAATAAGCTGGCAACATTATTTTTGCGTTTGACGTTTGCATTTGTCAAATTGGTCTACGAGATTAAAAAATAGACTTTAGGTCCAAGGAAGGTTAAAACGTACAGTTGGAATCGGGCAGGACAACGTCTACCGGGCCCACTAGTATAAAATAAAACTAATTAAAATTTATTCCTAATGTACAAACAACATTAACCTAACTTTTATTAGTAGACATCAAAACGGCACCTCACATTCATTAAAGCGGTCTCATGCGACCGGTCGGGAGCTTGGGAGTTTAAGGAACTGCCACCGGGCTATTTTCGTGGCTTCATATTTGTTCTTAGATTCGTATTTGCTACTTGAACGTGGTACGTTAGAAGAACATTTATTTTTGATAATTCTGGTGGACTGTATGGATTGTTGGAGTACCGAAGATATAGTGTACTATCACCTTGAAGAGAGATTTTTAATTACTGTGAAGACCTTATACCTACCCTCGGCCCTGAAAACATAGGTTAATAAATTTATAATTCTAATTTGTTCCGTTCTTTTAATATACATTACCCTATAATAAAGAAAAACGTGACAATCGAATAATAAAAATGATATGATTTAAAGAGTTTTTAATTTACAAACATAATGGTATACTTAAATAAAATAATTTAATAAAAAAATACAAAAAAGTCACCACCAAAATATGACGGCAGGGATTTTGGTAAATATATTTTCAAATTTAACTTTAGATAAGCGTGTCATCGATTTTTATGTCTTCGTTCCAGCCACACTCAGATCTCCATTTCTTAATATTTACAACGTAATCCTTGGTGATGTCTCGGAACTGCTCGTAGTCGCACAGTGGCCCGCAGTCCATGATTTCCAGCTGTTTCAGGTCTGCGCCAGGTTCTGGGAGGTACACCGGCTGACAAAAAACGAATATATTTTATTGTTGAGGATATTTCGTTGTAAATGGCAACATTAAGAGGCTGAGTAACACCCTGAGTAACATTTAACACCCAACGACCTTGAGACAAGAGTTTCTGCTGGATTAAGGGCGCGGTGCGTTTTTGAAATTGAGCAAATAAATCAAAATATATTTTTTAAAAGAAACTAGTAAATTATTTGAAGATATCAAACATCAATATTATCAAATTAAGTGTAATGAGTTAATTCCCTGAAAAATCACTAAATGAGTTTTGTTAAATAACTCGGATTTTCTTCTGGAAGCTGTTTTTGATGGGTGTCTTTGGCATTTTTTTACGAGAAATTTTGATTATTTTTTTTGGGGAAATAGATATTTAAAAAATATTTTCAAGAGTAACATATATTTTATTTACTACGGTATATTAAACAAGTTTTGTTAAAAAAAGTTTTAAGTGGGGCTCGATGAGCTCAGCTCACTGAATATAAATATCAAAATAGTATTTATTCAAAAATATGAATAGAAAGCTCTGTTGAATCGTCTAATTATGCTACACCTACCACCCATCCAGAATGTCTTTTAGCTGATAAGAAGAATGGACGTAAAAAACTTATCAGCTTTATCAAAAGTATCGATAATTTCAATAAATTATCTCATTACCTACATTACAAGCGTTTGTTTACATAAATAATGATACCTACACATTATTGGGTTTTCTTTACAGACATGAGTTGCCAACAAGCATGGATAAAAATGGATCTCAAAATGTCGAGGAGCGCAAAATTCGGGAACTTCTAAACCAATTCGACTACTTATTCTTTTTTCAAAAGTTTGTTGGACTTCGAAGAAGATTCGTATGAAGTGATAAATTGGCAAATTTGCCTTAAAAACATATAAAATGCACATCATTTCAAATTGTTTCAGTGTCAGTTAGAACAAAATTCGTTAAGAATTTGACAGAACGACGTCTGGCCGAACATAATCTTCTTTTATATATAAAAATGAAACGCTGTGTGTTTGTCTCGCAAAAACTCTGAAACGGCTCGACAGATTCTGGCGAAATTTTCTGGGTGTATTTGAATAGGCTCAAGGAAGGTTTAAACGTAAAGTTGGACCCGGTAGGTGGCGCTGTAATCGGGCAGGACAACGTCTAGAAGGCCCACTAGTATAAAATATATTGCAATCTGAATATTTTTTAATTTCTCATTTCTATTGCTTTCTCGGCGCTTCGACCTAGCTTTGGCACATACAGCGGTGGAGATGCAGCTATAGTGCTACAAATAAATATGCGGAATCCATTGTCAATCAGTATAGAAAAAATATAAGTATTGTAAGTATCAGCACTCACTATAACAACGTATTCTCCAGTGCTGCGGACTTTTCTCAACTCTAGTGCGTACAGGGAGCTATATTTTGGAACTCCTTGCCTCTCCGTGACCCGGGTGACGGCTTCAAGAGAGTAAACGTTGAAGTCGTGAGCGGAGTATATCCTCAAGCGTGGAGTGTTCTCGCCTTTAACGATTTTGTCTGCGTATTTAAAGAACTCTCCTAGAAAAGTGCCTGGAATTTGAAAGAGAAATGCTTCTTTTAACGCCATTCAGACATTTTATGTGAATTAGTTAGTTTTGTACATTGACGTTTAAGTCATCATAACAGCTCCTATATATCCCCACGGAGGGGCTCGTGCCTACCCTAAGTTAGTGTGTTTAGGCCTTAGTCAAACACGCTGGCCCAGTGCGGATTGGTTGACTTCACATACACCTTGGAATTTCTTCGAAGATGTATGCAGGTTGCCTCACGGTGTTTTCCTTCACCGTAAGAGCGTCAGACAAATGTACATATGAAATTCGAAAACGAAAAACATAATGGTACATGGCGATTGGCGGTCTCGAAACTCGGATCTCCCGATTGGAAGGCAATTGCCGAGTCCACAGCGCCACCGACGCTCGTGACGTATATGATTTGATTATATACACGCCGTCGTCGTGTATATAATCAAAGTGTATATGTAACTCAATACTTGTATACACAAGCAACCACAATTCTCGTCGTTCCTATTTGTGATAGTGAAAATAAATGTAGGGACATACCTGCTTGAAGATGAATGTACTTATCGTTCCCGAAGATATGGTCTATAGCTACTCCTGCGGCCTCCTCAATTTGTGGGAAAAGGTCAAGAATATCCGGGTTAAACGTAATTCCAAGACTAAGCTGAAAGTTGATTTTTACGATTAAAATTCTAAAGACTACATAAGCCCATACAGGGTGCAAACGATTAAGTGATCTCACCCGATTATTTCTAAACCATTTGAGATAGCAGAAAACTGGTCAACTTTCCTGAAAGTGCTTTACGAGCTCTATCAAATGGTAACATATATCGATTTTAGACAAGAACAAGAGTGCATATTATGTACAGTTAACAACACTTCAAGTTTTGCATTTGTACACGAAACCACTGCTATTACGAACTGGGTTACCAGGTCTAAAAAGGGAATTTTCGGGATATACGCTTGTAAAAATCGGGCTTATCACTTTTAAGTCGGGACTGCAAAAAACTAGAGTTTAACTTAAGAAAATGGATTTTAACATTGATTCACAAATTGATCAATACTACGTATGTTAGATTGATAGAAACTCTTTATTTTGCTTAAATAAAAAATAACACAAACAATGACAATTTATACACACAAAGCAAAAAGGCGGCCTTATCGCCATAGGCGATCTCTACCCGACAACCTTTTAGTTCAGTTTCTTTATCGTTTCCTTCTTCCGTGTGGAAAGATTAAGTCAAGATTCATTGCAAATATTTTAGGGATAAATATGCCAATATAAATTCAGTCATAGTATTTGTCACATTTTTTTGATCTGGTTTAAAATCGCGACTTGCGATCTGATCATGGTGTAATTGGGACGTGTCCACTGTTCATATACCCCACATAATAAGGACACCCGGACACGCTTTCCCCGGGGGTCATGCCCACTAAACCAACCTCGATGTCCATCTTGTCCGTAGTTAGGGAGATCCAAGCTCTGGGCAACCCCAACTCTCCGGACCGCCCCGTTACAGTCCGGCCAGCTACGGGCCGGGTCTATCGCCAGTGGGGTATTACCATACCATGGTATTACCCTGAACATTGAGGTAGTACTCAGACCGGGACTTATGATCGCGCGCATCAGGAGCCACCGTAGTTCGCAGGTCGTGGAAAGTGGGCTACAAAGGCCCGCCTTTTACCGCCCAACCACACCTGGTATAGTGTGCCCAAAATCGGTCTTGGTCTGACAGTGTTGCGAGACTCTTGCTGCAAGACTGACACCTATAGACTAACACCTTTTTTTTCTTGGGGGGTATCCGCACGGCGGCGGGTGCGGTGCGTGACCGCACCGTACCCGCCGTTGGCTAGACGGCGAGCGTATGTGAGGCTCTCCCGGCAGAGTGCCAGGCCTACCCACTAAACCCCCCGGTTTTCCCCCTGCCCTTATGGGCGCGCTAGGTAAGGTCCACACTGCGACTCCACTACCCACGCTCCCGGGCAAGCCCAACCAACTGGTCGGGCTTTCGCCAAAGGGGGATTGCCCGAGAACACACGGGCAATCCCCAGACGGAGAACCTTACGGCGGCGTGCACAGGGTCAACCGTGCAGGCAGGCCTCCACGGCAGGGTCATTCGACGGGCATTGCTTGCGCGAATGCCCGTCTTCGCTTGCCAACCTAGACCAACACCTAGACTAAGATAATTTATGACTTCTTTTTACATTTTGAGTTTGATAAACTACTTCGTAAAATCGAAACAATTTAGTTTGTAAAAAAGAATACATACCAGGCTCTCGTATAAGCCGTAGACACCGTATATTTGGGCGGGCTGAGCGACCAGGTCGAAATTTATTAATGGAGAGAGCGTTGTCAACAAATCTTTGTATTGATCCATAGAAGGCACGCTGGTCGTCAATAGGCGGTAAAATATTTTCATAAACTTCGGGCAGTTCACTATTGCAAGGTTCTAGAGAGAAAACGAAAAAAAGGTTTTAAGTTGCAATTTTAAAATTTAAACGTAAGTTGAAAAGAATATTCGTGAGGCAACCTGCATACACCTGCGAAGAAATTCAACTTAGTTTAGGCTCGATCCCCTCGGTGGGTACTTATATGAACTGTGATGATGATGATGATAATGATTTAACTATGTAATAGTTTCAAATCAATTGTATCGATGTGATAAAGTAGACGTTTACTGTTAATAACTATATCTACATTCTTACAGATATCGTGTTTAACACACGCAAAATAAAATTTCAATAATATATAAACACAATCAAAAGAAATGATAAATTTTACGTCGAACGGGATTCGAACTTGTGATTTCAAAACTTACTTTATTTATTTATTTATCTATTCTCAAATAAAGCCTTTTAAGATAAAAAGAACAAATCGGCTTGAAAAAACTTACTTTACTAAAATTAACATTATTTAAATGACAAAATCAAGATTGATTTGATTATTTTGTTGATCAAGTTTAATCTGATTTTGAATAAGGATTGTGGCTCCATGCATGATAGTATGTACATTTGATTGAACCTCTTACGGTGATGGACAACATGGTGAGGCAACCTGCATACAATACTGCGAAGAAATTCAAAGGTGTATGTGAAGTCGACCAGTTCGCACTGGGCCAGCGTGATTTACTAAGGCCTAAACAAAACACCCTAACTTGGGGTAGGTTCGAGCCCCTCGGTAGCTCGGTATATATGAGCTGTGGTGATGAGTACAGCTGTCATACATTATAATCCTGAGATTCTTCTTTTGTTCTATTGATTCTTCTATTGTTCTATTGATTCTATTGTCGTATGATGATAGAGAGAAATTACTAATAGTTTCTAAATAATTTGCATTGCTTCTTGCCATGTCAACTTTGTGTTGACTGTGTGATTGTGTGTGTATTATGTAATTCTATGTTGCTCATTTATATTATTGTATTGTTTTGCGTTTGATTGTCCATATTTTAAACATGTAATCCATTTGCCTGAAACACAGGTTAACCCTAGTTCAGGCTCACGTTATATTGTACCTTTTACCAATTTTGTCTCAATTTGATGTTTTATTATGTTACTAGCTGTGCCCGCGAACTACGTTTCGCTATCAAAATACTTAACACAGTGTTTAGTTTTTTCCTCCATTTTATTCCATAATGATTCAACTTTATTCTGCCTTTCTTGAGCATCGGCCATTGCGAAATTAGGACAATTTTCGTAGGTTCGTAAATGCTCTTTTTCTAACAGTCCACAAAATTAAATACATTACATATTACTATAAACACTAAGTATTATAATTTTTTTGAGATATTATTGATATTAATTCCTCTTCAGAAAGAACTACACAGTTGCAAGAATAATCTTTATCGTATTCATGTTTCGAATTAAAATAAACAATTGTTAATAAATTAGAACTGTATACGAATAAAGTTTAGATTTTATAATGGGTGTTGGTAACACCAACAAAATATATTTTTTGGATATGACAACTTGGCCAATTTTGACTGGTCGTACAGTAAGCTCCTTGTCAAGCTATACTGTTTGACCTTTGAACCGTTCTTATGTAGCTCGTAATACTGGCGGTTTTCGTAGAGTTAATGTATAGCATGAATGGGGGTTACTGTACAAATACGTTTTCCGTATTCGATATCCGATCACGGAATAGAGACACGGAGTTTCGTGAACGTAGCGCAGACGTTCGATTCTTCTCATTCGGGATTTCTACCATTCTACCTAAACGTACGTACAGAACGTGTTCCGTTCGTAATAAAAACGAACGTGTGCGGCAGTCAATGAGTATTTTGTATAGATTTGATGCATTCGGATGCCCGCATTCAGAAAACGAATGCAAAAAACGTATTTTTGCGGTTAGCCTTAAAATGTATTGAGACTTCCGTTTTTGTAACGTGTACTGTGCGATATAGTGTTGCTGGCATAGTTCGGTTAGCAAACTCGCCGTGATGACTAACATGCAACATACAAACTTGGAGTTATCGTTAGTAAGTTCACGATCGTTGCATTATCACGGTCTCGAAGGACACTAAACACAGGTAACATCTAACATCGAACATCCTATAGGCCCCAAAGCGGTTCTCAAACTTTTTTGGTGACGGAACCCTTTTGGAAAGCGAAATACTTGACGGAACCCTAAAATAAAACAATAGTTTTTAAAAGTGTATTCTTTATTAATAAGCATAATAAAAGTACGACCAGAGAGGGTGTTTTGATTTTTCTAAATTATTGCGGAACCCTTATAAGGGTATTGTGGAGCCCTAGAGTTCCGCGGAACACACGTAGAGCATGGCTGCTCTAGGTACCCTTCAGGGCCTACTTTCATTTAATACCCCTATTGCTGGGTTTGAAAAACAACTGTTATCCGTCTCTTTTGTGTCAATGTTGCTACGTTCATAGTGCTCTACTGATCAAGGCCTTTCATTTGATACCTATATTGCTAGGTTTGGAAACGAACTTTTATCCACCTTTTTTGAGCGGTGAACATGTCGAATTTACGTCAATATTGCTAGGTCCATAGTGCTCTACTCTTGAAGACCTTTCATTTGATACCTATATTCCTAGATTAGAAAACGAACTTTTATCCACCTTTATTGAGCGGCGGCCATGTTGAATTTATTTATGTGTTGCTAGGTTCATAGTGCTCTACTCATCAAGGCCTTTCATTTGAGACCCATATTGCTGGGTTTGGAAACGAACTATTATCCATTTTTTGAGCGGCGGCCATGTTGAATTTAGGTCGATTTTGCTAGGTTCCTAATGCTCTACTCTTCAAGGCCTTTCATTTGATACCCATATTGCTAGGTTTGGAAACGAACTTTTATCTATCTTTTTGAGCGGCGGCCATGTTGAATTTATGTCAATGTTTCTAGGTTCATAGTGCTCTACCTATCAAAGCCTTTTATTTGATACCCATATTGCTGGGTTTGAAAACGAACTTTTATCCATTTTTTGAGCGGCGGCCATGTTTATTTTAGGGCAATTTTCCTTAGTTCATAATGCTCTACTCTTTTGGGCCTTTCAGTTGATACCCATATTGCTAGGTTTGGAAACGAACTATTATTCTTCTTTTTAGAGCGGCGGCTATGTTGAATTTATGTCAATGCTGCTAGGTTCATAGTGCTCTACTCATCAGGGGCTTTCATTTGATACCCATATTGCTAGGTTTGAAAACGAACTTTTATCCTTTTTTTTTGAGCGGCGGCCATGTTGAATTTAGGTCGATTTTCCTAGGTACCTAATGCTCTACTCATCAAGGCCTTTCATTTGATACCCATATTGCTAGGCTTGGAAACTAACTTTTATCCACCTTTTTTGAGCGGCGGCCATGTTAAATTTATGTCAATGTTGCTAGGTTCATAGTGCTCTACTCTTCAAGTCCTTTCATTTGATACCCATATTGCTAGGTTTGGAAACTAACTTTATTCCACCTTTTTTGAGCGGCGGCCATGTTGAATTTATGTCAATGTTGCTAGGTTCATAATGCTCTACTCATCAATGCCTTTCATTTGATACCCATATTGCTGGGTTTGGAAACGAACTTTTATCCGTTTTATTTGAGCGGCGGCCATGTTGAATTTAGGGCGATTTTCCTATGTTCATAGTGCTCTACTCATCAAGGCCTTTCATTTGCTATGCATATCGCTGGGTTTGGAAACGAACTTTATCGGCAGTCATGTCAAATTTAATCAACGTGGCTAGGTTCAATGTGTTCTACTCTTTAGGTTCTTCGTTCGATATCCATGTTCCTTGGGTGGATCCAAAAAAATGTGATCCGTCATTTTAGACATTAGGATCAAGAGTCCCGTCCCGTCCCTCTACGCGGAACCCAGAACATTGCAGTCAGATATTTTTTTTAATTATCAATATTAATCTATTACTTTTAATAGTTTTAAATGGATGAAAGAGTTTGATTCCTTAGTCCTAATGTAAAAACATATAACACCTTTCAAAATACCTTGAAAAGAGTATCTTCATTTTTCAACATTTCAAATATTTAAAAAATTGTACCGATTTTGTGAAAATTAGTCAAGAATTAAACCAATCTACAAATTTTATGGTCACTCGATAAGTATTATCATAAAAAATGCTTTATACATTGGTTGTATGGCTTCATCTTTTTGCCTTACCACCACGGTACGACATAAGAAAAAGACAATTTGGTTGGCGAAATCCAGTTGGGCACAGCCATTAACAGAAAATATTAAATTTTATTTCTACTATGTGAAACACTTCATTCCTGCCTTTCAATTTTCGAAATCCAATTACTTAAGATCAGGCTGTATGGCGTAGTTCCATTGCTTTTCCTTCGTGGAAGAAAATACCTTCTCTCTGTACTATGTGACAGACTTGTCAAAATAATTCCACGTGCGCCATGTTGTTTTTCTACATAAAGCCAATTCGAAAATTTTATATGGTATTTTTTCACTAAAAATAAAAAGTGAATTTAAACAAACGAAATTATGCCTAAATGTTCTTCCGGAAAATTCTAAGCATTGTGGTGTAAGCCATATCAAATTCTGTCCAGTAGTTTCGGAGATCCTTCCGGACAAACAGACAAACAAACAAACAAACAAACAAACAAACAAACCAACAAACAAACAAACAAACAATTTTTTTAAAAACTATTCTATCGTGTTCTGCTAATGATTTTAAGGCGACCTGTGTATTTTTTTTCTTAATATTTTGCAATTACAGATTTTTGTACCCCTACGATTTTATTATATATAGAGATAAGTTATTGAAATAAAGAATTTGAATTTTGAATTTCATATTGCTAGCTGTACCCGCGAATTACGTTTCGCTTTAATAAGGCTCAACACTAAAAATTCTGGAGAGGGTCACCCTTATCACCTAGAATATAATATACATACATAAAAACAATCTGCGACCTACTCTCAGACAAATATACACAAAAAAATTCCTTCAAATCGATCAAGCCGTTCCGGAGGAGTTCGATAACACTGTGACACGAGATTTTTATATATTATAATTTTTATTTTTTATTTTTATATATTAAAACAGGAAATATTAATTTTTTCGTGTCAATAAATGATAAACCGATTTTAATTATTGTATTACGTCTGTTTGGTTCTATTAGAAAACTACCTTACAAATGTAATAGACAATACAGAAGCTTAAATTTGCGCGTTTCATTATTTTCTTCTTTTGAAAATTTCTAAAGGTTGGCCCATATAACGATTTAGCGAGTCATTCTTCGTAAAAACGCTTAATATAAAAGCCTCTACCTCAGTCTACAGCGCTTGCAACTTTTTTGCGACATTGCCTTTGGGGACGTATATGATGATGATGATGATGATGATACCTAAAACCTACATCATATGTTATGTGCATGAATATGTTTGCGAACAATGTAATCTATATTCGATTACTTGTATATTTTGTCATGGTACAAGTGGGGCAAATCAGAACCTATTGTTCCATTAATGATACTGTATAATGGTACAAGTGAACGTGGACTATGGGGATTCCGTGGTGTCACCCGATAAAGATCTGACAAATTTTCAAACAAACTATTTTTATTAAACAATAGTCACTATCAAATCCATGCTAAAATCGTTCTTCTGATTAGATCTTCTGAAGGTGTCTATAAAGGCTAAGGGTGATAGCAGATAGAGAACAGACGGTTTCAAGCTAAAATGAAGTTATGAACGCCAGCATTAAGTAAACGTTGCACAAAAAGTTATTTCTATGACTCTACCTAAACATAACAAAGTTTAGGAACTTGAAGTGTCATTCATATTCGAAATATTTGATGTTTGTTAAAAATATTTTAATATGTATATCATTGATTTCAACTGTTAAATACTGCTATCAACCAACTTCAATACAAAGTCATTAGCAAGGTTACACGTATTTGTAATCTAATCTGTTAAATCAAAAACAACGATTGTAATCAAAATTCTTTGATAGGTCAAGGAAATTTATAAATAACTGTATTAATTCGATTTGAAATATTGGAACAAACAAGCGAAGTTCGAAGTTTGAACAAATATTGATGCAATTTTAATATGAAAGCTTATGCGATAATCTGTGTTTTCAGATATTTTGAGTTAGTTGCATCATAATCAGCCCCAATGTGGACTACATTTAGTTATTGAAAAGTTACATTTGGGTTACATTAATTGTCAGAGGACGCAATTTTGTTTTTTAGATATCAAGGAGGGGTTAGTGTACAGTTAAATCCAAGTTTGTGGGGCTCCAACCCTTGTCCCACGGCCGCCATCTTGGAAAGAGGGGTGCAAATAGTTTTTATGGTTTATCTGCCAAACTATAGGTCACACAAAAAAAAATATTGAAGAATTTTTTGTTGCAATTAAAATTCTCTACAACTTTAGTTAAGTAACTTTTAGTTCGCTGTTCCGTTACGCACTTTTTAGTCGTAGAACCAAAAATAACAAAGTTATAAGCGAACATCGATGAAAATTTGAGAAAAAGATTTGGATTGCTCCTTATACCCTTTTTTCTGATAATTTCACAAAAAAAATTAATATCAGAGCATTTTTATAGAGGGTTTGAGGAGGCATTGCGTTTCCACGGAGTGCCCCTCTACCTCCGCTCTCTCATCACCGATTACCTCCGCGGGAGAGAAATCGTGTATGAGGGGGCGGACGGTCGCGTCCACAGGTGGCCGATGGCGGCGGGAGTACGCCAGGGTTCCGTGCTGGGCCCTCTGCTCTGGAACCTGGGGTACAACTGGGTTCTGCGGGGCAACCTCCTGCCGAACATGGAGGTTGTCTGCTTCGCCGACGAGACCCTTGTCGCGGCGAAGGGGCGCACCTATGAGGAGGCGGTCCACCTGGCGTCGGTCGGCACGACGATGGTCGTCCGGCGCATCCGCCTCCTCGGGCTGGACGTGGCCGTCGAGAAGACGACGGCCATGACGTTCATGCCGCCACGTCGCCGCAGACCCCAGGCGGGGCTCCGTGTCCGAGTGGAGGGGGTCCAAGTCCAGATCGAGAGCTCCATGAAGTATCTCGGTCTGATGCTGGACCCCCGATGGGATTTCGAGGAGCATTTTAAGCTCCTCGCCCCAAGGCTGTCTGCGCCGCGGCAGCCCTCGGACGGGTCCTCCCCAACGTGGGGGGACCGGGCGCAGCGTGCCGTCGACTTTATCAGACGGTGATAAGGTCGATGGCGCTGTACGGAGCCCCGATTTGGGCGGAGCGTCTCGCCCCTCGAACGGTGGCCCTCCTGCGCAGGCCGCTGAGGGTCATTGCCACCCGGGCCGTGCGGGCCTACCGCACGGTCTCTCACGGGGCGGTCTTCGTTCTAGCGGGCTCGCCTCCGTGGGATGTCGAGGCACGCGTCCTTGCGGCCGTGCACCGACATCGGGTGGCAGCGAGGAGTCGGGGCCACTCCCCCCGACCCCTCCCGCAGGAGGTGGCGCAGAGGGAGGCTCTCCGCCAGTGGGCCGAGACGCTCGCCCACCTAGCTGCCGGCCACTGGATGATCGAGGCCGTTCGTCCAGTGTTGGAGGAGTGGGTTGGGCGCCGGCGAGGCAGCCTCACCTACCGGATGGTGCAGATGATGACCGGGCAAGGGTGCTTCGGCCATTATCTGTATCATCTTTGTCACCATTGCGGCGCTCCCGACGACGCGACGAGCGCGATGCATTAGCCCTCGCGCTGGGCCTAGGTAGGGGTACGCCCGTCGCGCTGGCCAGCGTCGCACGGGAGATGCTGACCAGCGCGGCGGCGTGGGAGGCTGTCGCCTCCTTCTGTGAGGATGTTATCTCGCAGAAGGAGGCTGCGGAGCGGGCGCGAGAGGATGACCCTCTCGCCGCACCGCTCCGGCGCAGGCGGTTAAGGAGGAGAAGGCGTGCGTTCCTGGACGCGCGCCACCAGCTCCCCTAGCAAGCTGGGGACTGAAACGGCCCGGCCGGCTGACTACCGGTCGAGAGACACTTTTCACTCCTACCTTGGCCGCCTGGGGGGTCGAATTTCTCAAGATACTTGTCGACCCCCCCGTAGAGGTAAGTCCTGGCGCGTGCGCAAGGCAACCCTCCAGGGGGCACAATCGGGGAATGGCTAACGCCGATCCCGATTGTGTCTCTACGGAGGTAGAAGTATCTAGAGGGTTTTAGCCGGTATTGGGTCTTCTACCCGAGTCCGGCATATCCTTGGGGTGGCCTAGTCAGCTCAAGTCCCTTGTTGAATACCGTAAATGTATCTTCCCTCTTGGGGTTGTGAGCAATAGTAGCTCGGGGAAGGCGGGATCGCATGCCCGTGCACTCAGTAACCTACTACCGGACAGATAGTAAATCTAAGTGCCCCCTGCCATGAATAGTATCCCGTCCCTCCCATCCCATCCTTCCTTTACCATCCCATAATATCCATCCCTACATGCGGTTCCCTTCCGCTCATCACACAAAGTCTGACTAGGCGATGAAAGCAACACAACGCAGATATGCAACGTGATTTGGCGGTCTCGGCGGGTCAGCAAGGCAAGGTGAATGGCCTAGGGCGGCGGTGGAGGGCATATAGTCACCGTCGGCCAGGCACAGCATCTGACCCCTTCTTCAGTCGTAGCGGTTTTCCGTTCCACTGATCCAAGGAGAGGAAGGACGAGTGTGTGCGCCTGAGTTTGCGCGAAAGCTTGCGCACCTTAATATATCCTGCGCAACTGACTGCTTCCATAATTGACTCCGATTACGCGAAAGTCCTGTGGCGATGGGTAGAAGTGGAGAGGTCTAGCCTGATGCAAGCTAGGCTTTGTCTGATACCTGCACACAGGCGGTCTCGGGGGTGTGAGTACACGCCGTGGTCGTTTCTGCACTGCACGTTTGGGGCGACAGTGCGGGTTCGGCAGCACCCGGGATGACAAAGCAGCCCTGTTTAGGGAGGCACTGCTTTTCCCGCTCAGCCGGGGAGGGGGCTAGAAAAGGTGCCCTAAACAAATGCTCGTCCCAACTTGGTAGATAGTAGTAACCGCGGCTGCCATCGCATCACTTAAATCGTGGTCGACGCAATTTCAATAGAATCATGAGAACACCTATAATGACTTTTGGCGCGTGGAACGTGAGGACGCTTCTTGATCGTGATGGCAACGCCTGCCCTGAACACAAGACCGCCATAGTAGCTCGTGAACTTCATCGCTACAACGTGGATGTGGCTGCTCTCAGCGAAACACATCTTGCTGACGAGAGCTGGTGGAAGTAGGTGGCGGATACACTTTCTTTTGGAAAGGTACCGCTGCTTCCGAAAGTCGCAAATCAGGTGTAGGCTTTGCTATCAAGAATCACTTAGTAAAGCGACTACAGGAGTACCCTGTACATATCTCGGACCGCGTTACCACACTGCGCCTCCACCTGGACAAAGACAACTAACTTAATATCATCAGTGTCTATGCTCCAACGCTAGACAAGTCTGATGACATCAAGGATAGATTCTACGAGGAACTCACGCTTTGCCTAGACAGAATAAACGCCAAAGAGTAGGTGTTATTGCTGGGCGATTTCAATGCCAGGGTTGCTCGGGAGTATGAGGCTTGGAGTTCTGGGTAGACATGGAGTAGGCAACATGAATAGCAATGGTCAGTTGTTGCTCAGTCTTTGTGCTCAATACGATCTGGCAATTACAAACACTATGTTTAGACTTCCTGCCAAGTACAAGACAACATGGATGCACCCAAGATCCAAGCACTGGCATTTGATTGACTACGCTATTGTCAGGAAAAGTGATTTCAGCCAAGTGCAAATCACACGCGTAATGCGAGGTGCGCACTGTTGGTGTGACCACCGGCTTATTGTCACTAAGCTGCGACTCCGCCTTCGTCGCCCGACTAGATCTTCGACAAAAAAGCTTGCGTCTTTAAACGTGGATAAGCTAAAAGATCCTGAGGTGAGGAAGAGATATGCTGAAGCCTTATCTGAAAAGCTGTCGCCAGCTGATGAGGTAGGTGACGTTGGTGCTGCTTGGAGAACTTTGTCATCTCATATCATGGAAACTGCTTCAACTGCACTAGGCAAGAAATACCGTCGCAATGAGGACTGGTTTGATGGAAATGATGAAGTTCTGCGAGCAGCGCACGCCAAACATCGAGACCTCCTGCGACATCATAGAAGGCGAAGAGGAAGCGTTGCGGTAGTCAAGGCTAGTGACCAGGAATTGCGTAAGCTGTCTCGACATATTAAAGACAAGTGGTGGCAGGACAAAGCTAGTCACATGCAATGGCTCAGTGACACAAACCAGCTCGGAGAGTTCTACAGTGAGGTACGTAAGCTGATTGGTACATCCTAACATGCAAAGGTTCCTTTAAGGTCTTTAGACGGTCGGAACCTTTTGATGAGCAAGGAGGATATACTTAAGCGCTGGACAGAACATTTTAATACCCTGCTTAATGTGGATCGATCAGCTGATCTGCAAGATATCAGTTTAATGCCTCAACTCCCTGTTGCTATTGACTTGGATGAGCCTCTCTTGCGTGACGAGGTTGTTACTGCCATCAGACAGCAACAAAACAAACGGGCGGCTGGCATCGACCTTATACCGGGAGAGCTAATAAAATACGGCGGAGAGGAGTTGTATACGTTGATATGGGAACTGTTTGTTCGTATGCGGGAGGAAGAGCGCGTTCCGGATACCTTTCAAGTATCGCGCATAAGTGCTCTCTATAAGAACAAGGGTGACCGGTCTGACTGCAACTCCTACCGCGGTATTTCGCTCCTATCGGCCCCTGGAAAGGTATTTGCTAGAGTTCTACTAAACCGCCTACAGGACTTGTCTGAAAAGATCCTGCCTGAAACCCAGTTTGGCTTCCCACCTGACCGAAGCACATGCGAAGCGATCTTCTCTGTGCGGCAATTACAAGAAAAGTGCAGAGAACAGGGACGTCAGCTATACCTCTGCTTTGTTGACCTGGAGAAGGCTTTCGACAGCGTGCCTCATGAAGCTCTCTGGGTGGTGCTAGGAAAGCTGGGATGCACGGAAAGGTTTGTGAGGCTTCTTAGACTCCTGCATGAGGACATGCAATGCTGCGTCGCCGTAGACGGTGAACAGACGGACTTTTTTCCCGTTACCTATGGGGTAAAGCAAGGTTGCGTCTTAGCACCTACTCTGTTTGCCTTATACTTTGCGGTGGTAGTTAAAGAAGTCTCACAGACTGTCTCACAAGGAGTGCGCATCCGCTTCCGCACGGACGGCAGTCTTTTCTATTTGGCTCGACTTAAGGCTCGCACCAAAGTCTCATATGCACTGATCACTGAGATCATGTACGCTGATGACTTGTGCTTCTTGGCAGAATCCCCTGACGGCCTGCAACAGCTGATGTCCGTTTTCCACCAAGCATGCTGTAAGTTCGGCCTGAAGATCAGTGTCAATAAGACGGAGGTAATGTCCCTAGACATTCACGGTCACGAGACACTGACCATTAAGCTTGGTGAGAATGTGCTGAAGCAGGTAAATAAATTTCGCTATCTGGGGAATAATGTCACATCTAAGTGTGACCTTGATGCTGAGATCAACAGCCGCCTCGGTGCTGCAGCTGCAGCATTTGGCAAACTGTGTTCCAAGGTTTTCCGCTCACATGACCTTAAGTTAGCCACTAAGATTTCAGTTTATATGGCAATTGTGCTGCCAAACCTCTTGTACTCCTCCGAGACGTGGTGTGTGTACTGCCGCCACATACGCACTCTGGATCGTTTCCACCTTAAATGCCTCCGTATCATCATGAAGATCAGATGGTCCGATAGAGTGCGAAATACCAAAGTTCTGCGACGAGCCCAGGTTGGTGGCATTGAGGCCTATTTAATGCGTCGACAGCTTCGGTGGTGCGGTCACGTATCACGTATGGTAGAGAATAGAGTGGCGAAGCGCATATTCTACTCTGAACTGTAGGAGGGCAAGCGAAAGCAGGGCGGACAACTCCTCCGGTTCAAGGATGTCCAAAAACGACATATGAAAAGATGCAATATAGAGCCCTCTCAATGGGAGCGTTTGGCAGCACAGAAGCCAGAATGGCACAGGTTGGTAAACAGCAAAGTTCGCGAGTTTGAGGATCAGCGTAAAACTGACCTTGATACCAAACGCGACCAGCTAAAGGCTCGCCCACCTGCTGCCATAACATACTGTAGCGCCCTACGCGCGCTCCGGGATCGTTGGGAACTTGGGACGTTAACTCAAACCATTTAGATATATTTCAATCTGTTCTATTTCTCAACTCTCTTTACGATCTCTCAAGTTACAATGTTACAATGTGCAATGCCGCAATGTAGTGTGTCAGATCCTCCTGGTGATCGTCCTTTATATGTCAATACTTCTAGAATGTTCTCATTCTATATTTAAAAGGGTGACATTCCTTGCCACTGAGCACATTTATGCAATGAGGTGTAATGCGGTGTCATAGACGCAAGGAGGTCACCACATTCCCCCCGTACCGCTAAAAAAATTATTTATTTAAAAGATAAATAATTTTTTACTAATCACCAAAAGTTCACTAAACATTCTACTACTTAACTACCTGCCTATCTGGGAAAGTTTTACAATTGACATGACGGTCTTTGCTACTAGACTGGCTCTTACAACCTGATCCATGAAAAAGATTATGGTTGGAAAAACCCCATACTTTCAAAAACCCAGATAAAAAGAAAATACACACCATGTATATATTTGCTAATTATTATACGTCCTTTTCAATATTAATTTAAAATTCATCATTCAAGACTCAGGCCGTATAATACCTAACTCCTTTTCCTTTCCTAGCCATAGAACAAAAAATCATCTTACTTATGGTATGTATAGTCTATGGAACTTATTCTATAATTAGTCTGTGACCTATGATTTGTCAAATCTAACTTACGCTATCACAAAATCAATTAAATTGAATTAAATTACTCTAATAAAACAGAACATCTTTGTGAGAAGCACAATAAAACTAATAGAAATATCTTATTTCCGGATTCTACAAGTGGCAAATTGCCTGATGAGAGGATCACATCAGAGAAGACAATGATGTACGTAATTGTTTTCATTACGTAGAATTAAAACGTACGATACCATTCATACTTTATATGCACAACAAAAATCTTACATTATTTTGTTTGTGTTATAATGCGTGTGTGTGTTATAATGTTATGGACACAGGGCCTTTAAATTCTACAAAGAAAACTGACAGTAAAACTGCGAAATATTTTAAACTTTACCATCAAGTCACAATTTAAATCATACCAACCTCACCAAACCCACCTTTATTCTTCTCAACTAAACCAGCATGATACCTGTCAGCCACCAAAATCTGACATCCATTCCCTATGGGATAACTGGACCTGGTACCACTACATAGTTTTTCTACGAAATGACAACTCGCAAGCCTATCTCCTATCTCCAATCATATTATAATAATAACATTTATTTTCAGTGTGATGACAAAGACCCTAGCTAAACGTTTTTCTTTTTTCAGTTTTCCTGATGATTTGTGCCAGTATGAATGGACCGTTTGTCTACTCTCCTCCGTGATCACCTCCAGTCTTAGTTGAACGAGTAATCAGCATCTCAGGAACCATGAAACAAGTTACAAAGCATCAATACAGAACAAATACAACTACAATATAAGTTTACAACAACAGGAATTGCCGACCTTATCAAGACTATCAAATCTTATTGGCAAATCAACCATTAATTAAAATAACTAAGCAAAACATTGTTTTATTTTTATAGACTAAGTGAGAAAATTCGTATACATAATCATAGTAACATATATATTACAAAATGAAACTGTTCTTTCTAACATCTTAATTCTAACTTCTTTAAATTTTAATTTTACGAATGGTTCATTCAATATGTATATTTTTTAAATATACTTATCTTAATCTAAACAGTTTCAATCTATTTACATGAACTAATAGTTTTTGAGAAGTACTCAGCTTCTTTATCATATAATTATTATTATCAAGGCATCGCACAATTTTATATGGACCTTTGTATTGGCGACTTAATTTATTGCTAACTCCAGTAACTCTCATTGGACAGTATAATAATACTAATTCTCCTCGATTATAACTCACGGGACATGCTTTTATAGCATATATATGTTTTTGTTTCAAACGCGCTTTATATAAATTATGTCTCACTTCATCTATACAAATCCTATGCCTACATTGTCTTCGTACTAAATTTAATGTTTGCATATTGTGGCTTAAATTTACATCAAAAGGTATTACTGGTTCCTTAGCAACGACAATATTCAATTTTCGGAAATCAACGCAAAATCTCCCTGTATTATCAGGTTTTTTGACCAACACCACTGGTGAAGCGTATGAACTCCGACACTTACGAATGATATTATTTTTTAACATCTCTTTCTCTTGTTCTGAAATTATTTTACATTGTTCACTGGACATTCTATATGGTGCCCTTTGAACCGGAACTTCATCTATTGTGTCTATTTTTACTTTTGTTAAATTACATTTGCCAAGCTCATTTTTATCAAATGCAACACATGACCGGTCATTCTCAGGTAAATTATTCAATTCATTGCGCTCATTAAGAGGTAAACCTTTAAACACATTGAATTCAACTCCATTGTCTGCGACAGATGATTCAAATGTACATTTATCATCTTCCGACACTAAATTACAAGAGTACAAATAATCACTTTTCGATAAAATTTTATTTGCTGGCTGTACGACCTCAATGGTGTTTTCAATTCTCGCAACTTCCGACTTTGACATAAATTCACAAACCATCTTTTTTATCTGCACTTGACCATTCGTAAAATCTAACAACACATCATTTTCATACAAGAAATCTTGTCCCAAGATCATGTCTCGATTTATATTATTTACGACATAAAAACTATGAACAAATAAGACATTTTCTATTATAATGTTCAATTTCATTTTCCCTAGAACACAAGTTCACACCATTGATTGCCTTCAGATGCAAAACGCCGGCGTCAATTATTTCTCCAAACATATCCGCCACGGACTTCGATATAACCGAGACTGATGCGCCCGTATCAATCAAAGAACATATTTTTTTATCTCGACACATTACACGTATAAATGGAACGAACTCACTTTTTTGAGGGGTTTCTTCTTGCTGTAACGGCGATTGAATAGTCCCTCGAATCACATCAACCGTCCCCGCTTGTTTAGGTGCATCTGGCCTCCAGCCAGCACGCACATTTGTATTATCTCCGGCTGCATTTCCTCTCGTAGATTGTGGTCGGGGTCTAAAATTGCAACGGGTCTGGGAGTAATTTGGTTGGGAGTGAGGAGGATTTGACACCGTCCCGGTAGGTCCGACAGTACGTCCAGCTGGTTGTACTCGAAACCTGTCGTCACCTGCTCCCCCTTGCATATGCATAGCGGGTGGTACAGTAGCCACGTAACCACCAGGCCTCACGTTCAACGAGAGTTTCCCCTGTGCTGTAGAGTCAGCAATACCATCACTATAAACATCTCTTAGCTGTTTTAACACCTTTTTCAGTTCAGTCTTCGTCGCGTATATCTGTGGGGCTAATTTGTTTTTTAAATAAAATTTAAAATTTTTTATAAAATGTTGAATAAAACACGCTTCATCAATCGCAGGTCCGGCTTTCGATGCGAGGTTTTCTAGAGAATAAAAAAATGTTAATGCATCTTCCTCATGACCCTGTTTACGTGCAAAAAAATCGGCGATCGGGTTCGTAGTTGGCGCAAATTCTTCAGTGATTTTCTTCCGTAAATCTAGAAATGCAATTGTGTCTGACAACATCGATTTATAAAATAATAGCGCTGGACCCTCTAAATAAGCCCCCAATACAAGCTTCTTCGCCTCTGCGTCGAATTTGTTCACCGCAGCTATAATATCAAATTGATTAAAAAAATCATGCACATCACCAGATAATCCATCGAATCGCTCCATGATGACTTCTTTGCTTCTTCTTCAATATACGCAGTTAAATTCTTCAATATACTCAGTTGAAATACCCGGCGCCTCCACCATGTAGCGCCCTACGCGCGCTCCGGGATCGTTGGGAACTTGGGACGTTAACTCAAACCATTTAGATATATTTCAATTTGTTCTATTTCTCAACTCTCTTTACGATCTCTCAAGTTACAATGTTACAATGTGCAATGCCGCAATGTAGTGTGTCAGATACTCCTGGTGATCGTCCTTTATATGTCAATACTTCTAGAATGTTCTCATTCTATATTTAAAAGGGTGACATTCCTTGCCACTGAGCACATTTATGCAATGAGGTGGAATGCGGTGTCATAGACGCAAGGAGGTCACCACAACCGAGGTGCGTTACGAAAACGGCGTACTTACATGCCCGCAATGTGCACGGAGTTTCGCCGCGAAGATAGGCTACATAAGTCATCTTCGGGCGCATGAGCGCCAAATAACCGGCTAGGAGTCGAAGTGGTCGCCATGACCGAAACCGGTCGGACTAATCATTATCATCATCATCATCATCTTCCCTCTATATGTATAAAAAAGAGGGTGGCTCGGCCTCTGCTTCCTCTTGGAGGATCGGATACCCGGGCATACTCATATTATATCCGGAGACCTTCGTTGCCACTCTTATCTACGCTTCCACCGTCTGGTGCTTTCGGATTGGGCTATACTGCTGTTGTGTACTTAGGACACAGCGCCCCATTATGGTCCTTTCGACCAAGGTGTACAGATCGGCGAGCATGCCTACTTTGCCAGTGTTGGCTGGAGTCCAATTCGCTGATTTGGAGGTAAAGTGCACGCTTTACCAGATAGGTCCGTATGAAGAGTAACGTTGAAGCGCACCATTTGGAGACAGATAGTGGATGAGTGGCAAGAGAGATGGGACGCAGAGACGAAAGGGAGGGAGGTGTATCGATTCTTTCCGAATGTGTCGGTCAGACTCAGTTCACACTGGGTCGTGCTGGACTACGAAACGTTCCAGTTGCTCATAGGTCATGGATGCTTTTATAAATGGCTATCTGACAAGAAAATGCTTGAAAGGAGTATGTGGTTTTGCGGGAATAACGAGGAGGATGCTTTCCACGTTTTGTGGGAGTGTCCACTGTATGTGGATCTACGTGCAAGAATGATGGATGGAATACGCCGCGAAGAGGAGGGATCATTCATTGTGCTGAACTGGTAAGCTTGGAGGTGAACTCCGCACGGCTGCGAGAATTCGTGCACCAATGGCACAAGAGGCGGAATAGGTTGGCAAGGAGAAGCATCGGATAAGGTGAGGGACTCGTACCGGAGCTGTCAGTGTAGGCGTTGCCCCTATTTAGGGGAGAGAACGCATCCAAGGCAAGCAAGAGAAAAGAATTTGTAGGGAGTCAACAATTGCGCGTTACAGAGTACTGACGCAGGTTCCGCGCGCATCTCCCGTGTTTCAGCCATAATAACCGCGAGGGTGGAATGGGCATGGGTAGTGGCGGCACGGAGTCCTGAAGTGAAGTTTATTCGTATGAATAATTTACACCAAGCAAATAACTTATACTCTTTTGAACCTCAACATGTTATTATAAATTTATTGTGGTTTGACTCTTAAGTTTGAAATCTTATTGTTTAATTTATGAAAAGTAGTGTCAAAAATTATCACCCAAATACTCACAAAGTCATATAATGCAGGCAGAGTAGTGTACGGTACTGGATCCCAGTCGATCGTGGTGCTCCAGGAAGGTTTGGTCGGTGGGTATATATCAGCGAGAGCTGCCAGGATCGACATCTTTGCGCGCGTGGAGTCCGTGGATCTGATGTAAACCTGGGACTGGTTATAGTGCGGCGTGATGAGGGACTGGTATCGGCTAAGGATGAACTTGCCCAGTCTGTACGAGCGCATTTTTCCAAGCTGGGGGAGAAGAAAATCCAATATTAGATAAAATAATACACTTATAACCCACATCTCACTTTATACCGGGCTATTTTGGAGACAATGAGATTTTTTTCTTTCATGCAATTTGTATCAATAATACAACATATTATTTCATTAGAGAACTTTTTTTTTAAATTGCAATAATAACTTCAACAGAGAAACTTTTTAGCGTTGTCACCGCGCTTCGAGGAGCGAATGGGGGTCCGATATAAGATTAATATCATTAAATACATGGAATTTAACATGTCATTTGCGAGTTGATGGATTTAATTTTTAGATTGAATACAAATGTCGCTGCTCTTTTTATCTGTTGTATGTCGTAAATGCCGATTAACAACAGAGTTCGCCGCAGTTTCAACTCTGAGAAGAGATGAACTCGAAACGAAATCCTACAACAGTCCATCTGGCCAGCATTGTGTTGTGACTAGAGTCTTCTCGTTTGTGCAGAGACATGTGCCCAGCACGCGTAGCACAAGGACCCCGAGATAAATCATTAACTATCAGTTTCTCGACACCAAACAATAGCTATCTCATTCGCTACTGTCAAAAGTGACATTTCGGTGTAGAGAAATAGGCCGAGGAAATCTTCTCGCATTCCTTGTGCTACGCGTGCAGTAGTGAGTGAGATGGGCTAAATTGGTAAATGATGGTACTGGCGAGGGCACATCTTTATTGAGTAAGAATGTCTTCTGCTAAATCTGTGGGTATTTATAATGTAAAACCATTTTGGTACTTTTATTAGAAATACGAGTAAGTATGTAAACAAAAAATTTTTTTATTTTTTTTAATTAGCTTTCCGCGACTTCACTCATGTTATTTTCATGGAAGTTCAATGTTTGCTCGTAATAAAAACAATTCAAACGATAAATCCTTTAAAAAATCTCGTCAAAACACCAACAAATACCTTTTATTTTAAGTGTCATATTCAAACAGATCACAAACTTTCAACCACTATTTCACACTTTTAAGGGTGGAATTTTCAAAAGCTCAAACACACGTTTACTCGTGTTATTTCGGTATAAGCCATAATTGAAAAGATTGTGTTTTTAGTTTCAAAAATAACGTTCCATATTAACCTTTAACCCCATTTTATCCTATTAGGGGTTGAAGGCTTATGCTATGGATTATTCGAATCACCCCCATGTACGCAGTGTTTTCTTTTGCGGCACCGTCGCTTTATTATTAAAAAAGCATATTATAAAGTGTCTGATTACATGACGGACAAAAAAGTTTGGGTTTGAACTCTCAATTCTAATATTTAACAATGTACTGCGTTTTATTTCAAAGAAACGTTCAGTGAGAGAAATTTATAAGCTAAGTTGACCCACTTCTCTCAGAGATAGCTTATATAATCTGAATTAACACATCTATTCTTGTAATGGAAGTTGAGCTCAAACTTTTGCTTTGAGGTCAGCTTCCAATTGACGACTCTGTAACAAACCAAAATTGTAAATGGCGATTTAAAAGAGGAGATAAAATTTTTGACCTTTCGAGTTTCTTGCCTGTTCGTCTCGAAAAGTCTCTCCCAATTTCCGAACAGGTGTAGTGTCAACTTTTTTTTTTCATTCCTACTTGTATTTGCAGACATCTTGAGTATATTCAGTATGTATGTACATACAAGGTTAATATGATTTCTTTAAATTAGATTGTTTTGCTTTGAAGATTTTTGAATTTGAATTTGTATGTTCAGCGATTTTTTGTAGTTTAGGAGCTGGAATTATTTTTAGTTTTTTCCGTAGTTTTCATCTGACATTGGTTTTCCTTTTTATCTTCCTTTCCTGACGTTTTCAGATTTTTTTTGTGTAAGTAATTATCATGATGTTAGCTAACACCTAAAATAAATCGGTTTGGCTAGCCATTGCAGAACTTAGTACCGTTCCGGAGGTGACAGAGTACTCCCGTGTCCACTCCAGTACGGTGCGCCTGAATTTTGGTATAGCAATCTGCGCTAAAATTCTCCTTCGTTTTCGCTGTATTTTCGTTGGTTTTTCATTTTTGTTTTTCGTTGTTTACTTAGAATATAGTGCTCGTTTCGGGCTATTTTGTGGTTCTCCTTTTGTATTTTTAGATATATATTTGGTATTTTTAGTTAGGGTTTTTGTTGTTTTTTTTCGTTCCCTGAAAGCCGAAATAGCAATTTTGCTATTTTTTCGGTTTTCACTTAATAACTTTATAGTTATTAAGTTTTTTCTGTTTTTCTTTTTCTTTAAAAATATTAGCTTGTAAGGCCTTTTGTTTAGTTAGGGTGGCATTAGGCCAGATTTTTGTTATATATTTTTAATTTTGCTTGTTTAGTTTTCAAATCTCGCGTAACTGCGTAATTTTTGTGTTTCACTTTTTAGTTTTTGTTTTTTCCATTTTTCCTGGGATCTATAATTTGTAGGACTTTCGGGTCTCTTGCAGCTTATAGATCTCCCCTAGGCGCGTCTTTTGATACTACTTGCAAAGTCCTAGTAACTCTGCAAGTGGGTCAAATTTCGTACTCGGGAATTTTTGGGCTGAAAATTGGGCTTCCTTATATCACCTCGGTGCTGTAGGTGGCACTCTTTTGGGCCCAAGAATCCACACTTAGAGTAGGTTTTTCCGTGTTTTTGTTTTTTGATGGTTATTTTTTGGGTATTTTTAGGTGTACATGTAGGTTTAGGTTAACGTAAGTTTAATATTTCTTGTTGTGTTTTTCAAAATTTTATCACGACGATCGCGTCATTTGTGCTGTCTTGGTAATCGTATCAAAGAAAAGTCGTCGAGATAAAATTTTGTAAGTAAGGTTAGGTTAGGTTTTTTCTCCCGTTTTTGTTGGTTGTTTGTGGCGAAGGTGGTTTTAAGGCTGTTTTCGCCAACAAGCTCCCTGCTGGGCTGAGCCCACAACTGGGATATGTCCGAATCGGACATTATGTCCGAGACGGACGGTGCCAATGAGGGGGGGCCCGTTAGGGCCGTCACTCACAAACTCCCGGCGGAACCCGCAAGGGCGAAGAGCCGCTCGCCGATTGACTGGGGTAGTATTTCCAGTGCTCTCGCTCAAGAGCGTCGGCGGGGCTGCACCCCGTCGAAGCTGTAATGAGACTCTTCCCGTGTATAGGGGAATCGTCAAGGATGGGGTGCAGGCGGATCTCCCGCCGCTCCCAAAAAAGATTGCGAAGAAGCGGCCGGTATTAAGTCGCTTTTTCAAGGACCCCCTTGCCACGGACCTCGAAACCGAGGCGGAAGAGGTAACGGCACCGTATGCCCCGAAAGTCCCCCGAACACGAAAGGCCTGCCCTGGAGGCCTGTCGCACGGCGTTGGGCTCTCGCAAGCTAGGCGGGAGCTACAACAGCCTGGTGAGGACACCGACTCGGAGTCGGAGTCTGAGATGGAGCTGGTGGAGGTAGCGGTCTCCTACCTAAAAAAAGCAAGGGGAAGCGCTCCTCTGAGCCCATTGCCGAGCTGCTATGCGGCAGAGCGGAGGCGAGCACAAAGGCGTTGACGGAGGTTACACGCAAATCCCGGAATCTTAAGGGGACTTGCGTGAAACAGATAACGGAAGCCTCCGACTCTCTAGTGGAGATAGTACGCACATTGGCGACAAGGAATACCTCGGAGGAGGTACGTCGGCTTAAAGCCGACAACAAACGCCTCCGGGGTCAACTTGACGGCATCATGGGGGAACTAAAGGCCCTTCGTCGGGCCTTCTCTGAACGGGGGGCGGAATGCCCGAGTGGCCGTAATGTCGCGACCCCTCACTCCGAAATTGTGATGACTGTCGAGTCGGAGGCTGTTGCCTCCGATGACGAAATAGAGGAGGAATTGCCGAAGGTGCAGCTCCCGACGGCTCAACCGACTGTGACCGCCTCCGCTGAAGTACTCTCCAGAGCAGAGTTTTTGGAGAGCATGGAGTTTCTCCGAAGTTGGATGGAGTTCTGCCTCCATCCAACTTCTGGAGCAAAAGCCCATGCGGTGTTTCCGCTGCATGGGTATGGGGCACCCTATACAGCGGTGCCCCTCTGCAAAGGACCGCAGCGGATTGTGTTTCCGCTGCGGATCCGAAGGGCATAAGGCGGTAGACTGTATGGCGGCACTAAGTTGGGCCGTTTGTACAGACGCCAAAAGGCCGGCCAGCCATCGCATGGGGGGTATGAACTGCAACGCCCCGCCGATAAGGGGGCGTTTGGCCCCGGTAAAGGTGATCGTAGCCCCACGGAGCCCGGTAACATTGGCACCGCAGTCAGCACCGGCCGCCGCAGTGGCCCAAGAGGAGCCCATGGAGACCACCAATGCCTAGTGGTCCCATAAAGCTCCTCCAGGCGAATATTAACCACTGCGCCGCGGCACAGGACCTCTTGTGTCAGACCGCGATGCAATACACCCTCCACCAACCCATGGCCCTACTCAACCAATCCTGGTTATACGGGCCGAAACGACGGGAGATGTGCGCGGAACCTGCGTAATCGCACTCTAGCCGCGCACACTTCTTGACTCCCTACAAGTTATTTAAATCTGTCTCCTGTATGTCCCTGTGTCCTTCTCCCCATCCGGGTCGGACAACACACGTTACGCCTTCGGTGTCCACCACCAGGTCGCCGTGTGCCCACTGTTGTGGTACCGCTGGCTTCGTCTGCCGTATGTCTCCTCTTCTTTCTTCAGGCGGATGCCCTCTTCGCTCTTCACCTCTCCAGCCCACTCCTGATCTTATGCCACCGATGCGCGAAGTCCCGTAGCCTCAGGAAATTCGCCTCCGTCCCCACGAGATCGCGATAGTAAATCGGACCAACCTCGAGCGCCTTCACCTTATCTAGTAAGTCCCTACGCGCATCCCTATACAAATTGCACTCCCACAGGGCGTGATGTAGGTCTTCGACCTCGCACTCGCCGCAATAGCACCCACTGCTGTCCACCAACTTCATGCTAAAAAGCCTACCATTGAAACAGCCATGCCCCGATAACAGCTGTGAGACTTCGTAGTCCGGTTCGACCCAGGTAAACCTGAGTCGATCCGCCACGTCCGGGAAGAAGCGATATGTCTCCCTCCCCTTGTCTGATGCGTCCCAGCGTTCCTGCCATGTGCGTAGCACTGACTCAGATGTTGTGAGTTTCACCCTGCGCATCTCCTCCTTGGAACTCCCGGACTCGCGCGCCCTACCTAGTCTGCCTGCCCGGATTACCTCGAGGTCGGCCGGTAGAACACCGGCCAACACCGGTAAGGCGGCAGAGCTGGTCGAGCGATACGCCTTGGTCAGAAGGATCAAAGCGGGTCTCTGGGTGCGCTGAAGCGCAGATCGCACAACGTGGAGGGACCCACGTTCAAACCAACACGCAGCGGCGTAGGTGACTGTGGCAACATACGTCCCCCTGTACAGTACCTTAAGGGCACGGTACCTGATACCCCAGGATGTAGCCGACACCCTCGACATTTTGCCGAAGCAATTTGCCGCCCTCTCCCCAATCGAACTCGCATGTTGCGAGAACGACAGAGTCGTATCGACCACCACTCCTAACACCGTAGTCGACGCGACGCTCCTGATTGAGGTCCCACCGAACCTGATGACGGGTGGCCTCTGGAATTTTCCCCTAATCGTCATAGTTGCAGACTTGACAGGAGAAAATTCCAGTCGATTACGGGCCCCCCAGTCACCGACGAGCTGCAAAACCATAGAGGCCGAAGCCTCTATGCCCGCCCCGGAATTTGACTCAATCAGGAGCGTCACATCGTCGGCATAGCCTACGATGCTAACCCCCCCCGGGAGTGGTAGCCGAAACAAGTCGTCCATCAGTATGTTTCACAACGTGGGTCCCAGCACTGAGCCTTGCGGGCAACCCATTGTTGCCGCCTTCGACACTCGCCGGCTGCCGACGAACATGCTCACGGAGCGTCCCGTGAAGTAGTCCACCAACATTCTAAAGATGTTTGGCGGACAACCCCCCCGTTTCGCCTTGAGCAAGATCATCGGCCACCATGCATTGTCGAAGGCTCCAGAGATATCCAAAAATATCGCCTGACAATACTTCGACGAGCTCTCTCGCGCTGCCCTAAAGATGGTGTCAAGGGCAGAGACCGTCGACCGGCCTCGAGTGAACCCGTGCTGGCAGTCCGACAGCGCTTGGGTGATTTGCGGGGCGCACCTTAGGATTAAGCGCTCCAAAATTTTGCCAAGGATAGAGAGCAAAGTGATTGGCCGGTAAGCTTTCGGATCGGTAAGAGGCTTGCCATTCCCTTTCGGGATGACGATCAACTTACCGACCTTCCAAACGTCCAGGAAGCAGCCCTCCAGAACGCATCGCCTATACATCTCAGAGAGCTCCGCGGACGCAGCCCTCCAAGTGTGCTTGATGATGTTAGCACTTAACCCATCGATTCCCGGTGCCGTGTTAGGCAGAGCCTTCACTATGTCTCCCACAACTGAATCACTTGGAGGAGGCGCATCCTCTCCTGGAGGTGACATGGAGGCCATTAGACGCACTTGCCTGTGGTGAACAGTGTCCCTGGAAAGATGGTCGTCCGGACAAAGAGCGTGCATTAGGCTGTGCATGGCCTCGTCCACGCTTCCAGCATAGCCTTGGGCAAAACTAGTGCCATTAATTACGTTAAGGGGAGGTCTATGCCTCCCACTCGCGACTCGGTAGGCCTGTCCCCAAGGGTCCAGGTTTCTGGAATTAGCGATCTTTTGAAAATGCAAAAGTTGCGCTTCTTCCATGGCCCCCCTATATTTTCGCCTATGCGCATGGAACCGGTCCCTGGCCTCGGCCTCGACGGACCCCCCGGCCCGGCGAGTCGACTGCCAGGTCCGACGCAAAAGGTTGTTGCGCCTACGCAGCTCATCGAGAGATGGGGTCCACCACTCGTGCCCGAGCGACTTCGTACGCACGACACCCAGGGTCTGCTTCGCGGTGCTCCCTACCATATCGGTGAACTGAGCACAGACTTCCCGAGCGGACCGGTTCCACCTTATTTTGCCTACCCGTCCCTGGATCCGATGCTCAAAGAGGGTCCAATTAACCCCACGGTCACGAAGCTTCATCGGCTCCTCCCCCTGCGGCTCAGCGCGAGGAGTGGGTCGACTTGCCACCTCAAAGATGATGAGTCGGTGGTCGCTTTCTATTCTGTCTGGCAGCACTCGCCATCCCATCACTGGGATGCCTCTTGTCGTTAGTGTGAGGTCGATGTTGGACGCCCCATTCGCCGTAGCAAATGTAGGTGGTTCGCCTTCGGCATTAACCAACCTGAGTGATCGAGCCAGGATAAACGCTTCCATGTGCTCACGACGAAGCGTGACGTCTGGCCCACGCCCGACATACTGCCGCGGTTGGCAGTACCACATCGGCGAGTGCGCGTTGGAGTCAACCCCTATGATCACTCTCTTCCCACGAAGAGAATCGAGGACAACGCCGAGATGTTGAAGGTGAAAGTCTATGTCATCGCTGTACTGAAAGTACGCGGACACTATGTAAAGACCTTCTTCGTCGCAAAGTACATGACACACTGCACAGTGTGTGGTCGACAGATGTTCTAAGAAGGCACATGGGAGGTCCATGCGGCGAACATAGATACTTGCCTTGGCGTTCGTACCGCTGTGCAGAAATCTGCTAGCGATAGCGTCTCTCTGGGCACTAGGATAATGTTCTTGAGCGAGAACGACGTCTAGCCCCAAGTCGTCTGCTACCAGTGGAAGCTCATTCGTAGCAAGTCGCGCCCCCGCCAGATTTATTTGGCCGACTGTAATTTTGTAAGACGAAGCCATATTAATAAGATGTTGTCTCCACCATTCGCCGCTCTGCATGTACACGCGCCGGACAGTCGCGTGCACCTGTCTCATGGGTTTCTGCGCCCTTCTGACCAAATCGATGACAGGTCGCGCATCTAGGCTGCTCCAGTTTGCACTCTTCAGCCTTGTGCCCCAGCACACCACACTTAGTACAAGTTGTGGATTCTTGGCGGCACCGCTTCTCGTTGTGTCCGTAGAGACAACATTTGCTGCACCATACAGCCGTGGTAAAGTCCTCGACCCTACACGACTCCCATCCAATGTACAGCCGGCCTTTGTTAACAAGGGCCCTCCGTAGCTCTGACGAACATGCAATAATCATAGCCGACTGAGAAGAGCCGAGACGCCCCTTCCTAAAAGCTAGCCTGCAGCTATTCAGAATCTTCTCGCTTGTCCAGGTGGTGTCGTCGGCGAAATTCTGTTCGTAGATTGATAGCATTGTTTCCTTGAGTGGTGGCTCCTTGCCGTCTAGGTCGCGAATGACGACCAGAGGCTGCCTGCCTTTAATTTCACTGGCCTTGATGGTTGATGGGAGGGCCGCTTTTAACTTACTAAGGTCTTCCGGTGAGCGGGTCTGAATGACCACACCTGCATTCCCAACACGTCTAACCCTGTCCACCCTGATGTTTAACTTGGCGGGGGCGATAGAGGACTTAACTGCAAGTTTAACTTCGTCCGAAGTCTTCAACTCCGATCCTTCGCCAGGGTACAGCGCCAGCACCAGTCCGCCAGATGGCCTCGGCCTCAACATGTCCGCATAAGAAGAGACACCCGTGGGGGCTACCTTCGCCGTTGACGTCGCCGCACTTGCGATCCTCGTCGTCTCCTCCCGGGCAGTTAGGGCCTCAGCTTCCGCTTTGGCAGCACGATGTCTATCGCGCTGCCAGGCGTCCTCCCTCTCCGAGACCGTTGTGCGCAGGGACACAATTTCCGCCCGTTGCTATTGTGACAATATGGCTAGATGACCGACAACCTCCATTACTTGTGCCAGGCTAGCGTTGACAGCCGCCAAATCCGCCTTATTCATCTTGGACGAGGCCCCCGCGATGGTCGTGATGGTGCGGGTAGCGGCATTGGCCCTCGACAAAAGTTGGCGGGCACTCGCTCGGTGTAGCTCGTCGCTGGTCTCGTCGTCATCGTCGTCGGTCGTGTAAGGAGTACCATATTCGGTAACCGGCGTGGCCACCTCAAGTCTAGCAACGGGTGGCGGGTTTTTAATCGTCGTGGTTGTAAGACGCGCGGGGCGCCGCTTGGCAGCGCCGACAACCGTCCATTCGTCCGGAGAGAGGACACGTTTGGCCTTCGACTGGGTCGCAGTTGCTGGTGGCGCGGGAGTAGGGGCGACAGCAGGAGCTCGTGGAACGGCCGCGGACGGGGCGGGGAACAAATTCGACCGGGGGGTAACGGGGGTGTTGACGGGCGGTGGCGGCGAAGTACCCGGCGAGTGGGTGTGAATAACGGCGGACCACCAGTATGAGGGCCAGGCGCGCCTACGTGCGCTGTCGTAGGCGTGCCAGAACTACACCCAACGAGGAAGCTGAACTTTGTCGGGTGTATGCGGCAGCCAAGAAGGCCCTGCGGAACGAAATCTGCAGGGCCAAGGAGCAGTTTATACGGCTCCTGGACGACGATCCGTGGGGGCGTCCGTACCGGTTGGTGAGGGGGAAATTTAAAGCTTCCGCTCCCTCTACCTCCGCTATGGACAGCGGGCTGCTGGACCGGGTGCTGAGGGCTCTGTTCCCCGATTCCGGTCCGTTCCAGCCCCCCAGAATGGTCCCCGGGATGCTCCTCCGGAGGAAGTGGCTGTCGCTATCCCTCCCGTGTCGAACGTGGAATTTGACACGGTGAGGGAACGGCTCCGGCGCAAAAAGAAGGCGCCGGGACCGGACGGTGTCCCAAGCAGGGTTCTGGCCCTCGCCCTGGGACACCTCGACGAGCGGTTCCGAGAGGTGCTTGACATATGCATCGCCTCGGGCCGCTTCCCCAGTCGATGGAAAGTGGGTAGGCTCTGCCTGTTAAGGAAGGAGAGCCGCCCCGCGGATTCCCCGACTGGGTATCGGCCGGTGGTGCTGCTCGACGAGGCCGGTAAGTTTTTCGAGAAGATTCTCGCTTCCCGCATCGTCGAGCACCTAGAGAACCGGGGGCCGGATTTGGCTAATAACCAGTTCGGCTTCCGCACCGGCCGGTCTACGATGGATGCGGTGGCCCTCCTTAAGGGGTGGGCTGAGGAGGCCACAGCTCGTGGGGAGACTCTTGTTGCGGTGTCTCTTGACATCCGCAATGCTTTCAACAGCCTGCCCCACGAGTGCATAAAGGAGGCACTCCGCTTCCACCGGGTGCCTCCGTACCTCCGCGCCCTCGTGGAGGACTATCTGCAAGGCAGGTCCATCCTCTACGAGGGGCCGGACGGGTGCGTCCATACGTGGGCAATGGCGGCAGGTGTGCCCCAGGGTTCCGTACTAGGTCCTCTACTATGGAACCTGGGGTACAACTGGGTCCTGCGAGGCGACCTCCTTCCACGAATGGAGGTCGTCTGCTTCGCCGACGACACGCTTGTCGCGGCGAGAGCAAAAACGGGGGAGGAGGCGGCCCACCTTGTGTCGGTCGGCGCATCACTCGTCGTTCGACGCATCCGCCTCCTAGGCCTGGACGTCGCCCTCGATAAAACGAGGGCCATGCTGTTCCACGCCTCTCGTCGCAGGATCCCACCGGGGCTCCGAGTCCGAGTGGAGGGGGTCCGCATACCGGTCGAGGCACACCTTAAGTACCTCGGCCTGGTTTTGGATCCCCGATGGAGCTTTGAGGAGCACTTCAAGCTCCTCACTCCACGGCTATGTGCCGCCGCAGCCGCACTCGGACGGGTCCTCCCTAATGTAGGAGGGCCAGGATCGGCGTGCCGTCGACTGTATCACGGGTGATACGGTCGATGGCACTCTACGGAGCCCCGGTATGGGCGGAGTGCCTCTCCCCCCGAACGATGGCCCTCTTGCGACGGCCGCAGAGGGTCATAGCAACCCGGGCCGTGCGAGCTTATCGCACGGTCAGCCACGGCGCAGCCTGCGTTCTTGCGGGCCAAACGCCGTGGGATGTCGATGCACGCGTACATGCAGAGGTGAATCGACATCGAGTTGCCGTTAGAGAACGGGGGGGACGATCCGCTCCCGAGGAAGTGGAGCGGGTTCGTACCCAAGCGCAGAGGGAGGCTCTGCGTCAATGGGGTGAGGCACTCGCCTTCCCAGCTGCTGGCCACCGGACGATCGAAGCGATACGTCCGGTGTTGGAGGAGTGGGTAGGGCGCCGGCAGGGCAGTCTCTCGTTCCGCATGGTGCAGGTATTGACCGGACATGGCTGTTTCGGTCACTACCTGCACCTGGTCGCGCGTCGGGAGGAAACGCCGCAGTGTCATCACTGCGACGCTCCCGACGATTCTACCGAGCACACTCTGTTGGAGTGCCCGGCCTGGCGACGCCAGCGCAGCGAACTCAACGCTGCGCTGGGAGGCGGAGACCTCTCGCTGCCGAGCATGGTCGTGACCATGCTCCGCGGCGAAGCGGAATGGGGGGCTGTCGCCTTCTTCTGCGAGGACGTCATCTCGCAGAAGGAGGCCGCGGAGAGGGAGCGGGAGAATGATCCTCAAGCCGCTCCCATACGCCGCAGATGGACAGGCAGGCAAAGGCGGGCATTCGCGCAAGCAATGCCCGTCTAATGACCCTGCCGTGGGGGCCTGCGTGCACGGTTGGCCCCGTGTACGCCGCCGTAAGGCTCTCCGTCTGGGGATTGCCCTGGTATTCTCGGGCAATCCCCCCTTGGCGATAGCCCGACCAGCTAGGTCGGGCTAGCCCGGGCGCGTTGGTAGTGGTAGTCGCAGTGTGGACCCTACCACGCGCGTCCAAAAGGGCAGGAAGAACACCGAGGGATTTAGTGGGTAGGCCTGGCACTATGCCGGGAGAGCCCCACCCACGCTCGTCGTCTAGCCAACGGCGAGTAAGGTGCGGTCACGCATTCCCCTCGAAAAAAAAAGGCATTGCAGAACTTACGTAAAATTTTATCTGAAGTTCAAAATTATTGTTGGAGTTCAGTAGTCAAAAATGTGAAGGGCTTAAAAAAATAAGTGAGGGGTGCCAGAGGTTTCTAAGCGTTCTTAACAACTGCTTAGAACCTGTAACAACAAATATCATTCATTAAAACCAGACCATAATAGGGGTTAATTATCTTAGTTAGGTAATTAGATTCTTGGTGGATTGGGTTTTAGTGTTTTGTTTGACGGCAGTAAGTGCTAGTAAAGTTCTAGATATTGCATAAAGATTTATGAGTTTGAGTTAACCCTTGGTAACCCTTGTTAAGCGATCGCTTGGCGGTATAAATAGGTAAGATAGAGAGGTACTCGGGCATACGACTCAAGTGCTGAGTCTACCTCTGGTAATTTATATTAAAGCAGACTTACATTTATTAGTTGACCCCATCCAATTGGCTGCACGTCCTTTGTGACCTCTTCTGCGTCGTCGCTGAATTTGAGTGCCACTTGCACTGGAGTTCTGTCTCCGTGGCGATGAACCTGCATTGGCGAAGTCAAAGTTCTTCATTCGACATAGACACTTGTTATAGGCGATCACTCCTATCTATGTATACCACAAAACATAAACCAACGCAGTTAAATAGTTCTAAATGGTTTTTGTATGCATTTTACGTGATCGATAGGCGAAAAATTAATAAAACATTATCTTTATTGTGCCAACTGAAATTGCTTCTAACATAATATAGTAAGGTCGTTTTTAAGTACTAATTCAAAGTTAAATAATTTTTAAGATATATTTCAAGGTTTAATTCGATAAATTGCTCTCGGAAGGGCTGCTAGTCCAGTCATTTCAATTACAAATTATTGTAAACTGTAATTTTTCCGTTTTCAATTTGTTATCAATCAATATGTACAGCTGAGGAATGAAAAGGTTCGTGACGTCACATTATCGATTTTTGCTTGCTAGTGCGCCAGACTTTAAAATTTTGAATACCAATTCCAACATATCAGCACAAGAAACAATGCTGCCAACATTTCAATAAATTTAACGTTTAGTTTCGAAGCCTTTATAGTTTTTCTGTTTCACGTATAATAAAAGTATAATAATTAATGTATACTGTGATAATATGAGATCTATGGTCTGTAACTATTAAAATTTATCATATTTGTGATAATTGTAAAAAATACCCATTCATCTACAAATATTAATAATAAACCAAAAATTTAAAAAGGCAACTAGGTAATCATATCTTTTTTAATTACGGCAAATGGCACATACCTACTAATATAATGATATGACAATAGCTTTATTAGTCTACGACAATCTATACTTCTTACTAATGTTATAAAGCTGAAGTTTGTTTGATTGTTTGGTTGAACTCGCTAATCTCAAGAACTACTGATTCAAATTGAAAAAATCTTTTTGAGTTAGATAGTCCATTTATCGAGGACGGCTTTAGGCTATAGAACATCAAGCTACGATTAATAGGAGCTGAGTATCAATGAAAAATGTATCAAAAACGGGAAAAAATGATTATGGCGAAACGTAGTTCGCGGGCATAGCTTGTAAATAATAAAGGAAAAAAAGGGGGAGAAATATAACAGTGCTTTCAAAAATATCTATGCATCAGTCTGTTTATTGTGACAGTTTTTAGGGTTCCGCACGTCCGATTGAAAAAACGGAACCCTTATAGGATCACTCGTGTGTCCGTCTGTCTGTCGGTCACAGTCAATTATCTCCGAATCTACTAGACCAATTAAGTTGAAATTTGGTACACATATCAATTTCTGTGACCCAAACGCAGAGGTGTGACGAGAATAGATAAAATCTGTATACGGGAGGTCATTTATAGGGGGAAGGTGGAAAATTAAATAAAAATAAATTGAAAACTGCATCGTGTGACATATCAAATGAAAGGTGAAGTTGTCGTGAAGATCTTAAATGTATTTTTTTGTAATTTTAAAATAAATAGTATGCAAGTTATTCATGAAAATACTACTGAACCTAAAATTTTGAAAAAATACAGAAATTAGTTTTTTACTTATAGATTATAGGAAAACCTATAAAAAGTTCATGATATTAAAATAAATCACTCAATATAGGTAAAATCGTACGGAACCCTCTTCACGCGAGTTCAACTCGCACTTGGCCGATTTTTAAAGGTTATATATGTGCTCGCGACACGTTTTTTTATTTAGGTAACCCAACAACGTTACAATAAACATATTTTATAGAAATAAGGCCAAAACAGGATTACAGAAGTAAACATTAATAAAAAAGGATTAAACGGCACATAGGTATTTACAACGATATGTGTTGCTATAACAGTCTGTATGAAAACGAACATTTTACTTCCCTCACTGTATGAAAGGTCAGCTATGAATAGCAAACTCTCCTACAACGGGATAAGGGGGGTGGAAAGTTAAAATTTGTAACAGCCAAAATCGTGTAACCCACGAAGTCGGAATTGTGCAGAAAGCAAGTTCATAATAAGCACTTACCAAAAACACAAATTCCAAATCTGTGTCGTTGTCGGATTGCGCCGCCACCGCAGCCAAACATATGCAAAGAAGACCCACCAGGCTCAACATCTTAGACGTGACTGCTGCTCTGCTGTCTCTGTAAAATGCCGCTTAAATACTGACGAACTGAATTTTAATGCACATAATAATCTAATAATAAGCACAGATTACCAATTGATAAATTTAGATATCTCACCAATCACTTACCACGTGCACATGCTACAGCAAAGATCATATATAAAGATAGATTAATAATTCTTTTGTTGTATCGTAAAGTAAAAATTAATCTAAGAAATTGTTTAACATATATTTGAAAATCAAACGAACTTACCAAGTGAAGTTCGATTCCAATTATACGATAGCTTCATTCGAATAGATTTATTCACATATTGCATTGATTTACTCGTTTGGTAGTAAATCAATGACATATTGTAGTAGCATTTCCACGTCTCAGCCTTGCACGGAATTTTAAAGAAAAAATTTCATTTATTAAGTTGTTAAAATGAGTTAAGTTTTTCCTCCCGCCATTGTAGATGGCGTGGTGGTTGTGAGTACAGATGACAGGTTATGCAGTTGGTATCATCGTGCCTCATTTTGTTGAAAGACATTTTTTTTGTTTTATTTTATTTACAGGGTGGAGTAAAATAATTAAACTTTTTGTATAAGAGTAAGTATTTTGGGCGGGTTTGAATAAATCGCTTCGAATGAAACTATCGCATAATTGGCTAGATGCCTAAAAAATTTTTTTTGCTTTAATAGAAGCTTATTCATATAATAAACAGAAAGAAAAAATCGGTTTTTGAATAACTATAAAAACAACCAAGATATAAGGTATTAAAGATTTTTCTCCATCTCTTTCTAGCAAAACGGCAATTCACAAGGAGTTAATATGGCCGTGCTCAACAATGACGTCACCGTTGATGTCGGATCTCTGTCTAATCGCCTTCAAATCAACAACTTAAAATACTTGTATCTAATGTATTACTGAGCCGATTTTAATTCTAATTTCACAGGACTGCATCTTTTTCCACGGTATTTTAATATTTAATGACGAGACGTAAAAATTTGAATTCAGTCATCATCCCAATTGGAATCGAACTTCACTTGGTAAGTTCGTTTGATTTTCAATTATGCTTCTAGCTTCATTCTTTGCGATTTATTCACATATTGTAGGATGTTTAAAGAATATCAAGTAAATAAAATGACTTCGTAAAATAAGGTAAGCAGGTATCAGCTAATAATAATAATGAAATAACTTTTACTGATCATTATATATTTATTTCAGCAACTAATTACACTGACAAGAAGAAAGTATAGTCTTTGCAAAATTATTATTATATGGTATTACATCCTTTTTGTAATATCTGGCAAACGTTAGGGATGAATCAGACCACCCAGCGGTCTTCCTTATAACATCTATGCTGACTCCAAGTCTGTTGGCCGCTGCAGTGGCTGCATGCCTTGTGCTGTGTGCAGAGAACACAGACCTATCGATGCCGCTTTGATCTAAAATATTACAAACCCAATGACTCATTCTTTGAGATGTTATCCTATTGTGTTGTTTCTTAAAGCTTATGAAAAGAAAATTGCAATAATTTTTACGTAAATTGTGGGTTTTGTTTAAGTATTCTTGCAGACATCTAGCAGGACAAATTCGTGGATTTTCATTATAGAAAGGCAGTTTTAAAAGTGGTTGCGATGAATTCACTCTAGAAGTTTTAATTAAACTGGGTATCTTAATAACTATTTCAGTGTTACTAATGTGGATATTATCAAGAGTAATTAAAGAAAATGTTTGCATCCTGTGTGCAGTGGACCAGTGGTTAGGGCCAACAAAGTTAGAGTTTTTTCCGTAAGAGTTTTTAAGTCAAGGTCTTCATTTGGCCATTTTTGACCTAAATAATTTAAAACAATCTGGGGATCCCACATCAAATCGTATTTCGGTTTTGTCGGCCTTAACTTAAAAACCCCTTTCATAGATCTCTTGACTCTATCATCGTTCAAGCTATTCCCAAGTACAAGGGACAGTGCTGATTTATAACAATTTATGGTACCATATTTAGCACCAGAATCGAAAATTTCCGTTAAAAAATGGATGACAATAGGCACTGACACAGAACAATGATTGTAGCCATGTTTTTTACAATAATATAGCCATTTTTTAATAGCACCATCATATTGCTTATAGGTATTGGAAGATAAAGCAGAAAGCATTATTTCAACCGACCGGGTCGACAGCGAACGGCTTAGTAACGCTTGCCTGATATTTTCAAGGCAACCAATCGAAGACTCAGGTGCAGGTTGTGTGGTTGTCTGAAAGGAGAATTCAAAAGATTTATATCTGCTTCGAAATAAATAGTACTAAAAAGTAAAAATATTTGTAAAGCAACTTAACTAACGAAAGGTAATTAAAAGTGAAACGGGTTCTGAATCACAAACACAATATAACAATTATATAGATAAAATAGAACATAATAAATTAATTATCAATGATCCTAATCAAATCAGTACTATTTTTAATGATTATTTTATTACATTGACAAATAAAAATGACAATCAAAATGACATGTATAAAAATATTAATATTAACGATGACGCAAATGAACAGGAAATTATGACTGACCATTTAAACAATTCAATATATCTTTATCCTATTGATGAATATGACATAAAAAAACGATTATGACATTAAACAATACAAATTCGGAGGGGTATGATGAAGTTAATACAAAAGTCGTTAAAGCTTGTAAAAATCATGTAGATTCAGTATTGGCCTACTTAATAAATTTATCTTTTGAAACAGGAATATTTCCTGAAAAACTGAAAATATCAATTGTGAAGCCTCTTTTTAAAAAAGGCTCTAAGTTATTGCTAAACAATTATAGACCAATAACGTTGATACCGATTCTAGCAAAGATATACGAAAAAATAATGCATGACAAACTTACATCATTCATAACAAAGTATAGAATTCTAAATGACAACCAATTCGGATTTCAGAAAAGCAAATCAACTACACATGCTGCTTTTGATCTGATTGATCACATATTAAAACGAATAAATAAAAAGCATTTCACCACGGCTCTCATATTTGACATGTCCAAAGCGTTTGATTTCGTATCACACAGTCAATTATTACTAAAGTTAGAACGTAGTGGAATACGAGGTAACGCATTGAATTGGATCGAATCATACCTGAATAATAGGAAGCAATCGATCGAAATTACCCAAATTGATAATAACCATGTAAGACGTAAATATTATTCGGATTTCAGATTAAATAAATTTGGCGTGCCCCAGGGCAGTATACTTGGTCCACTTCTGTTCTTAATGTACGTGAACGATTTACCAAAAGTGACAAACCTAAGTGCATCCTATTTGCAGATGATATATCAGTTGTAGTTACTACTGAAATTGACAATACTCACAATGTAACTGACCATGAAAATGACATAAATCAAGTTATTAAATCTATCATAAATTGGCTAAATAAAAATAATTTAAAAATCAATATTGACAAAACAAAATATATACACTACAATCACGATAGGTCTCTGAACATACATTATCAAAATCATGCTCTTATAAGCGAAAGCAATGCCACTTTCCTAGGTATTGAGCTCGATCAAAAAATTGATTGGAAATCGCAAGTAAATAAGGTGTGCAATAAAGTAAATAGATTTGTCTTTGCTCTCTTTAAATTAACAAAAGTAGCCACAAGAAAAACTGCTTTGACAGCATACTTCGCATATGTGGAATCGGTGTTACGATACGGACTCGTCATCTGTACAGACATACATAGAGTTTTTGTAGCACAAAAAAAATGTATAAGAGCAATATGTGGCATTGCACCAGATACGTCATGTAAGCCATTTTATAAAACGTTGAATATTCTGCCACTACCTTGTATGTACATATTTGAAATTGCGAAGTTTGTGAAAACAAATCAAAACAAATTTAAAACAGCCAAGGATGTGTATCCCAGAAATACAAGGAACAGTAATAGGTTGGTCCTCGATTTGGTTTAAAAAAAAATTACTACTGCATGTGCATTTCAATTTACAATAAGATTCCAGACGATATAAAAGCATTACCTTTGAATAAATTTAAAACAGCGTTGTTTACTTGGCTTATGGCAAAGTTATTTTATTCGGTCCAGGAATTCTTGAATGATTAAAAACTAATTCTATTAAAATATTATTACTATTTAATTATTTGTTTGACATTATTATTGTAATTGCTTTTCTTGATATTTTAAATATAATTTATACCTCAATGTTTTAATAATAATAATATATGACTTGACATTTGAAGGTGCTTGATATTTGTAATAGCTTCAATTTTTTCATATTTGCATGCTATTATCTATAGCTGAGTAGGTGAAACGTTGTAATATGGTTCTGTAACTATTCAAAAGCAAATAAATGATTTCTTTCTTTCTTTCTTTCTTTCTAAGCTTAATTTTTTAACAAGTGGGTACCAGGCTTGGGTGGGCCAGTCTGGCACAACAATAATACCTTCTGCTTTGTCGATAATAATTTTTTGCAATGTTTTCAGTACAGGTGAAAATGGTGGAAAAGCATAAAAAAGAAATTTATCGCTCCACAATACTGTAAATGCGTCTACGGCCCATGCCTCGGGGTCAGTTTTAAAAGATATAAAATGTGAACATTTTGTACTTCGACGAGTTGCAAACAGATCAATCTCAGGCAAGCCCAATCTACACTGTATTTCTTGAAAGGCGTAATCAGCTAATTCCCATTCAGTTTCTCGAAAAGTTTTTCTAGATAGTAAGTCGGCTTCGCAATTATCTTTACTATTAATATAAGAAGCAAATATTAAAATATTGCGATTCTCGCACCATTGCCAAACCTTTTTTGTAATATTGTTTAAGTGTGGAAACTGCACGCTTCCCATTCTATTCAAACAAGAAATAGCAGTCATATTGTCGATTCTTAATAAAATCTCGCATTTTCTAACATTATTTGCAAAAGCTTTTAAAGCAAGGAAAGCCGCCCTTAATTCTAACTCATTGATGTGTTTCTTACACTCATAGTCTTTCTAGTAACCATATGATTTGTTTCCTTTACAGAAGGCGCCCCAACCAGTTCTCGACGCGTCTGAGAATATTTCTAAAGAAAATTTAAATGAACGAAAACGTGCGATATCGTTTTTTTTATGACCTACCCACCAATTCAGATCATTTTTTATTGAGTTGGGTAGCCGTATGCGTTGTTCATAATTTAAATCTTTCAACAGATATAAGTACTTAACACGTTCAAATTCTTTTGTGTACATCCAGGAGTAATCGAGGGCTGGGCAAGCAGAATTTGCGTGTGGTTTTTAGGGTTCCGTAGTAAACAAGGAACCCTTATAGTTTCGCCATGTCTGTCTGTCTGTCCGCGCTTTTACTCAAAGACTATTAGTACTAGAAAGCTGTAATTTGGTATGGGTATGTATATTAATCATGCCAAAAAAGTGGTGGAAAAAAACATTGAAAAAAAATTTTTTTTAGGGTAGCTCCCATACAAGTAAAGTGGGAGTAATTTTGTTTTTTCTCAACTAACCCATCGTGTGTGGTATTGTTGAATAAGTCTTTAAAAAATAATGTAAGGTTCAGAACACCATTTATCGATTTAGGGACCCATTTCTGAAATATTTGGAAAAAAATTTGTTAGAGGTGAGTGTCCCCCTCCATCTATCTGGTAAACGGTTATATAACGGTTATAAAAAATTACAACAGTAGTATATATAACGAAGTTTAAAAGAAAACTATCAGAGTTGAGTACTAAGTACAAACTAAAAAGTTATAGACGACTAACTTATAAAATGTACTCGGAAAAGTAAAATTTCATTGAAAATTAGTACTGAATATAAATTTACGAACCACCTGAAGTTAAGGAAATATAAAATCATTGCAGCTTTAATAATAATAATAATGCCTAATTTAATAGTAACGTATTTAGTAATCTGTGGCAACGTGTTGTGAGGTGTGAGTGTGAACTCAAAGTTGGCATTTGCAATTACGGAACCCTACAATGCGCGTGGCCCGACACGCACTTGGCCGGTTTTTATCTAAAGGGTCAGGCCCTGTCCTAATTGGCCATCGCTCGTGCGATGATGCGTTGCGATTTCATCGTGCGATGAAACTGCTCGAAAAAGCAAAAGTCGTTATTATATTTTCTAAAAAACCCGATCCGTCTTCATTTCGTTCACTTTGTCAGTTTGTCACCAGTTCACCTCACCCCAGAGTCATAACAAAAAGTAATTGTCAAACAATATCAATCCAGAATTGGCGTTTAGTTTCATATAGTTAAATTATACTGTTTAGATGTAGAATGTCCACTTCGCAAAAACGTATGCAAAAACTTATTTATAAACAATAATAAATTATAACCGATATGCGTATTAGACACAGTCTGTGGTATTAGATCCATAATGTTAAAAAGAGATCGGCATTTTTCGAAAACTTAATTGATGTTTTATTCTGTTTGTACCTACGTCGTACAACAAAACGCATGCGTCATTTCTTCGTTCTTATCGCAACGGAAATAGTAGGTGCACATTATTTTAATATCTAATCAATATCCGCAACTTTTAAAAAGCGTCGATGGCGTAGTGCGTAAGACTGTCGCCTTCCAATCGGGAGGTAGCGGTTCGAACCCCGCCACGTACCAATGTGTTTTCAAATTTTGAATTCATATGTACGTTTATTCGACGCTTTTACGGTGAAGGAAAACATCGTGAGGAAACCTGCACACGCCTGTGAAGAAAGAATTTCTTTACAGTTTGTGTGTGAAGTCGACCAACCCGCACTTGGCCAGCGTGGTTGACTGAGGCCTAATCGCCCTAGTTTAGGGTAGGCTCGAGCCCCTCGGTGGGGACGTATATGAGCTGTTGATGAATGAATGAATGAATCCGCAACTTTTAAAGGGTAATAATTAAATCAGTACAAGAAAAAAAATCATATAGATTTTTTCGAAGATTTCATATTGCAGTAAATGGTGGGGCAGAATCTGGCATTGTCATTTGGCTTGCATGTCACCTAAGCTATGGAAAAGGACATGTAATAGTTTCCGTGGGAAGATTAAAAATTGTTAACGAGCGAAGCTTTAGACCCAATTCTGAAGTCCACGCAGATGAAGTCGCGGGCAGAAGCTAGTAATCTATAAATACAGAAATAAGCGCGGTGAATTTCGCAATCAGTATTGCGACGTACGAAATAACGAAGATTTTTACGAATATTTATCTATGACAACAGAAACCATTGATTACATCTGTAATGGAATACGCAGCGATTGTTATCGAAAGGTTACACAAACTTTAAAAGACCCATAAGTGTGGAAGAAGGATTGGTGTTAACATTGAGGTAAGTTTCTTTTATGTATTTATTTTTATTATTTGCATTTACAACGCTATAAATATTTGTTTCAAATAAATGTTTAAATTAGAAAAAGGTATTTTTCTAATTTAAACATTTATTTGAAACAAATATTTATAGCGTTGTAAATGCAAAAAGGTATTTTTTTGTCTCAGCTCTTTCCCGGACAGGATTCGAATCTGCATCCTCGAGTAACCGGCTCGATGTTCTAAGACAATATTACAAGGTAGCACGCACTTCATTAATTAGGTCTTCTTCAAATGTCATGTTGAACCAAACCACAGAACCAAACCGAACGACCTAATAACACAAAATGGCGGGCCGACCGGTGGACGTACCCCTCCCTTGCCGCTTGGTCGCGCGAGCGGCGTGAATTAGGACATTCAGTACAGCTCAAGTATGTTTGATCGCATGAACGTCCGATTTAACAATGCGTCGATGGTCGTCCGATGAAAACTAGACAATTTGGTCGTATCGCATAATCGCGCGACCGCCAATTAGGACATTCAGTAGAATCAGTATGTTTGATCGCACGATCGCGCGAACAGTTTCATCGGACGCACGCATTATCGCACGAGCGATGGCCAATTAGGACAGGGCCTCAGAGCGCAATATTTTGTGCAGTACGTTTGCGCAGACGTTTGTGCACTATAATTTTCCGCACACATGGCTCTTGAGATTTGCCGCCATAACTGAATCGGCTAGGGGACTGACTATAAGGGCGCTTTCGCGGTTGGTATTCGATTCGTGTTCGGTTTTGATCCGGTTTGGCCGTCCTAGTGATTGTATGGACGCGTGCGCACTTATACGTATTCGGTTTGTATTCGGTTCGTGTTCGATTCGTAAATTCTCACTTCGAGTCGTTTTTAGGTGTGCATCAGGATGGCGGGTGTAAGTCAACAATTTTTGATGATTGATGTAGAAGTTGTAAATTTATTGTATAGAATTTCGTCGTTGAATTTCTACAGATTTTTATCAATAGTAATAGTAAAATTGTGTCAGTAGTACAAACGGATAGTACCTCTGACTTCTGCGTACGCTGCCGCGTATATGGTCATAAACTAAGTGCGTGCAGAGTTCCATTTATTATTATCTGTTACCGTTGCGGAGAGAAGGACGTCACTGCCCGTACGTGCCCTAAGTGTAATCCTACAAAAAACTAACTTGCTCGGATCGGAGTATGGCCGATTCGAGTGCTACTCGAAATGATAAGTCTCCTTCTATATTACTACCTACCTGCCAGGGATTGAAAAGGTTCCTAGAATACCGGTACAGAACCGGTATTTAACGGTTTCGGTGCTAGAACCAGAACCGGAACCGGAACCCAAACAAGAACCTTTAAGAACCCTTATTTTACCGGTTCTTGACAAATTAAGTCCGTACTAGTCGGACTTCAATAGGAACGATACCGAGGTGCAGGTGCGTCGTCGGCGGCCGACGACGGGAGTGGGGAGAGAGAGGGAATAAAAAATAAAGTACCTATTTTTTATTACGTCTTATACATTGTAAAAACCTCGCGATTTTTATTCTTATAACTGTCAGTGAAATTAATAATATATAATATAAGTTATATAATATTCTGTTTATTTTAATTTTATATGTTAGTTTTATTGGGTCATTACCGACTTTACAATACTTTATACCAACTATAGCAAAATAGACTACTTCTTTAATTTTAATTATTTCCTATTTTGCGGCGAGCATCAACTTTATGTTTATTTCAATTGCAGATGAAAACGTTGCCGTGTAGGTATATTATATGGATGGGTGCCTCAGCCTCTGCCCCCGCGCCTTCCTCTCAGCCTACCCTGCTCCGCACGCGGACCGGCTACGCGGGCTACGGCCCGATAACACTAGGGCAAACCCCAGACGGAGGGCCTTACGGTGGCGTGCACGGGACCAACCGCACACGCAGGCCTCCACTTCAGGGTCATTAGACGGGCATCGCCTGTGCGAATGCCCGCCTTCTCCTGCCAGCCCCCCATTCCGCCTCGCCGCGGAGCATGGCCACGACCATGCTCGGCAGCGAGAGGTTACCACCTCCCAGCGCAGCGTTGAGTTCGATGCGCTGGCGGCGCCAATCCGGGCACACCAATAGAGTATGCTTAGCAGTGTCGGGGGCGTCGCAGTGATGACACTGCAGTGTTTCCTCCCGATGGGCGACCGGATGCAGGTAGTGACCGAAGCAGCCATGCCCGGTCAGTACCTGCCCCATGCGGAATGTGAAGTTGCCGATACACCTTCGAATGGATGCATGCATCGACATCCCACGGCGTTTGGTCCGCAAGAACGCAGGCCGCGCCGTGGATGACCGTGCGATAAGCTCGCATGGCCCGGGTCGCTATGACCCACTGCGGATGTCGCAGCAGGGCCATCGACCTTATCACCCCGTGATAGAGCCGACGACACGCTGATCCTGGGCCTCCCACATTAGGGAGGACCCGCCCAAGTGCGGCTGCAGCGACGCACAGCCGTGGAGCGAGGAGCATAAAATGCTCCTCGAAACTCCATCGGGGGTCCAGAACCAGAACGAGGTACTTGAGATGCGCCTCGACTGGTATGCTTACCCCTTCCACTCGGACTCGGAGCCTCATATGAAAACTCCTCGCGTGGAAACTCATGGCCCTCGTTTTTTCAAGGGCCACATCCAAACCCAAGAGGCGGATGCGTCGGACAACCAAAGACGTGCCGACCGACGCAAGGTGGGCCGCCTCCTCCTCCGTTTTACCTCTCGCCGCGACGAGCGTGACTTCGGCGGAGCAGACGACCTCCGTTCGTGGCAGGAGGCCGCCTGGCAGAACCCAATTGTACCCCATGTTCCATAGTAGAGGATCTAGTACGGAACCTTGGGGTACACCTGCCGCCATTGCCCACGTATGGACGCGACCATCCGGCCCCTCGTAGAGAACTGACCTGCCTTCCAGGTAGCTATCCACGAGGGCGCGGAGGTACGGAGGCACCAATGTTGCTTAACCCTAGCAATTGTTTGCTGAGAGCACACGCCAATACCTATCAGGTTAATGTAACCTGGTTGTAGCAATAGTCATAGTCATATTTTTTTTCAATGTAGGCTTTAAAAGCACTTATTGACGTCATAAAAACAAAAACGAACATGAGTTTGAAATTTGTAAAAAAAAAACGACTACCTCAGTAAAAAAAAATATTACTAGTTAAAACTATCGCCTGTATTAACTGCATTAACATGTAACATTCATTGCCAAGGATGTTTGTCTTCGACGAAGTCTTGTACCCTATAATATGCTTTAGCAATTAATTTTGTTTTAATTTGTTGTTTAAATTGTGTATCCCTCATAATTAAGAGTTCGTGAGGTATTTTATTGTAATAACCTTACGCTATTCCCTATAAATGAATTTTTACTCTTTGCAAGTCGTAGATCCGGGACCACTAATTTATTTTTGCTCCTAGTATTCAAATCCCTAACGTCACAATTCTTTTTAAAGGTATGTATATTTTTTGCGGATATACATTATATTTTCATAAATGTAGAGAGACGGCAATGTCAGAATATCAATTTCTCTGAATTTATTTCTTAAGGAGCCACGAGGCTTCATTTTATAAATAAATCGAACAGCTCGTTTCTGTAATATAAAAATTTTTTCGACGTCAGCTGCAGATCCCCACAGTAAAACACGGTATGACATGACACTATGAAAATACGCAAAGTAAACCAATCTTGCAGTCGTCTCATCTGTTAAGTTCCTAATTATTTTTACAGCATATGCAGCCGAACTCAATTTATTTGCCAAAATTACTAAATGTGGCTTCCATTGTAATTTGGAGTCAATATTTATACCCAAGAAAGTAGTATTATCAACTATTTCTAAATTATTTCCGTGCAGTTCAACATTTATGGAGTTATTTTTTGTATTTGGAGGTAGGAATCTAACACATTTTGTTTTCTTTGCGTTAAAAACCAAATTATTTGACGAAAACCAATGAGAGACTTCTTTTAGAGTGTTATTTATAGGCATTTCACTATGTTTGACATTTAATCTATCTAAAGAAAAAATCAACGAAGTATCGTCTGCAAATAATACGATATCCGACATATCCTTCACCATGAAAGGAAGGTCATTTATATAAACAAGGAATAAAAATGGTTCAAGAATTGATCCTTGTGGTACTCCAATTTCAACCAATGAACCATCCGAGATAACCCCCTTTATCCCAATTTTTTGCATTCTATTCGAAAGATACGATTTTATCACTTCTAAAGCAACACCACAAATACCGTAATAATTTAATTTTCGAATTAAAATCTCATGATCAACGCAGTCGAACGCCTTGGAAAGGTCACAAAATATTCCTACCGAGTCACACCTTTTTTCCCAATTTAAAAAATATTATTTATTAATTTAGCCCCTGCATCCGTAGTTGATAGACCTTTTGTAAATCCAAATTGATTTTTTGAATTGAGAATAAATAATTCGTTCAAATATTTTACTTAATACAGATAGCACAGATATAGGGCGATAGTTAGAAGGATCGTGTGTATCTCCTGACTTAAATATTGGAGCTACCCTACTTTCTTTCATCAAATCAGGAAAAACACCCACCTCTATACATCGATTGAATATTATAGCTAGTACAGGTGCTATAAGGTCTATTACAGGTTCTAGCACTGATACGGATATCCCCAAATATCTTCAGTCTTCTTCTTTTTTAACATTTTATAAGCTTTAATAATATCTATTTTATCAATATTCCTAAATTTAAAACATGTCAATACGTTACCAAAACTGTCCCTTAAAATACTTTCAGCAAGTTCAGGAGAAGAATTTATGTGCTTAGTTGTATCAATAGGAATCATCTTGAAAAAAGTATTAAAGGTGTTAGCTATTTCTTTTTTATTTTCAATTAACCTGTTGTCTATTTTTAATGTTATATTTGACTCTTTTTTTTATTTTGTCAGTCTCTTCGTTGATGATTGACCATGTTGTTTTAATTTTATTGTTTGCTCTAATGATTTTCTCCCTAATGTAATCTGATTTTACTTGTCTGCAAACATTCTTAAAAATTTTTGAATATTGCCTGACATATTCTTGAAACTCAGAGTTAAATATATACGATTTTTTGTCGTACAAATCATATAGGTGTTCTCTACTTTTCCTGATACCTTTTGTTGCCCATTTGTTAAAAACATTTTTTCCCTTTAGTTTTGTTTGTTTAACCTTAAATGTTCTATCAAATTCTTTTTTTATTGACATAAATAATGTATTATAAGACTCATTTGGGTTATCAAAATTAAAATTAGCAGACGTTAGGGATGTTGCAATATTTTCTCTAAACTTATTCAACTTATTTTTTGTCAAAGGCCTATAACTAATAATTTCATTTTGTGTTCTATCACCATCAATTTCTATTTTTAAACCTTTGTGATCAGACGGTACCCCACTTATCAGAGACTTACTTTTAATTCTACAATTAACAATAATATTATCAATGCAAGTCGAAGAGTTAGGGGTTATTCTGGTTGGTTCGTTGAAGAGACAACCTAAGTTAAAACACTTTAGCAACGTCAGCAAGCTATCTTTTTCATTAGAATCACTGAGAAGATTTATATTGAAATCACCGCAAATAACAAGTGGCTTAGTATTGTTTGATACCTTGTTCAATATATCCTCTAGGACACCAATAAAAGAACTGAAATTTCCTGATATTCCTCTATTTCCGCACCAGCCACCTCACATACACGTTCAACAGAATACTCAACAAGATCCTTATGTTCTTTATAAGTTACTGAATCTTTAACAAGTAAAAGGTTGCCTGGAAGAGATTGCTTTTTAGCAATAAGGCCGCCTATTTGTACATATATATATTTTTTATATTTGTATCCCATTGTAATACAATTTTTGTACAATAAAGTGTTTATTATTCTTATTAAAAGATAACCTTCACCCATAGCTGACACTCTATTAAATATACTAGCAATTTTGTAGTTTTTTATATTAAAGCACATATTTTCCGGTTTTAGCCAAGTTTCTGTTAAGCATAATACATCGATACTAAACTTATCTAATAACAATTCAACGTCAATAATTTTACCAGAAAAGCGATTTACGTTTTGATAAACTAATGTTAATAAATTTGTACACATCTCATCGGTCATATTTACATCACAAAAAAATTATTAGTCTCAGGTCTAATAGAGTTAACCTTACTAATAGGCACTGAGTTGTCAATGTACGCTTTATTTAAATTATGAGCTAAGACAGAAGATAAATAATTTATAGATCGTATATCCAGATACATATTGTAATCCTTCGTCATCTTAATTTTATTACTAAATAAATTTATGTCAAATAATTGGAAGTCACCACTATGACGACTGATCAAATGATGTAAGTTCTTATTTAATTTATAAATTTTGTCATTTTGAGAAGCGGAAAATGAAGTACAATATGAGTATTACAAGTATCATCAAAGTAATAATAAACTTTAAATCAGTATCAATCAGCTGTAGAGGAGTTGGGTATCTAGCAGACTACGTGATGCTGTCGCATCATATCCGGGGGGGTTATTATCTAAGAAAAAATCTATCGTGATCGCTTACAATTTGACAGTCGCCGTCCATCCATCGCTCCTTTCCTTTATAAAAAGATGTCGGCGCAGAGTCTTGTATTCACGGCGCAATGGTTGTCAAATTAAAAGCGATCGTGATTGTTTTTTTCTTAGACAATAACCCACCAGGTTACCATATCATGGAAATACCACCAAAGAAACAGTATATTACAATAAACTTTAAATCAGTATCAATCAGCAGTAGAGGAGTTGGGTATCTAGCAGACTACTTATGAGTATCCTTATGGTTTTATTGATACACTGATGACCAATTTCACCAACTTGTCTTAGCTTAGGATACCTACTCTTCGGTGGCATACTGTCACATTCTTTTATTAAAAATAAAAAGTGACGGCATACTTCTTAGGAGTTTCATAAGCGAAGGTTAGTGAAATTGGCCCTTAACTACTATCCAAGGTTCTACTTATCTAATTATAACTTTTTATTTTTTTATGACGTCGTCTTTATTGTTTTCCTATTATAATAAATTTCTTGTCAAAATTCATTTCATCATAAAAAATCATATCTCTATATAAATAGGTGGGTATGTACACCAACATCATACACTGGTACAACACAAAAATAATACAATACAATATAACTTTCCTTTGTCCATTCTAATATTAAATTATTACAGTGTAACCTGTGTTAATTCAATAGTTAGTCCAGGATAACTAAAACACTAAAATTATTTAATTACAATACTTTCACTAACTCTACACCAACATACAGAATAACAGAAAGTCCCAAATAACTAAAATTACAAGCGTAGAAGAGACGTGCCGTGCCGAACACATCCCCTCTTGAGCAATATATGGAACCGGTATTAGAACCTTTATTTATTATTAGTTTGAACCTGTATTAAGAACCGGTACTTTGGAACTTTACCGGAACCGGAACCGAAACCGGAACCGCACCGAAAAGAGAACCCTTTTCAAGAACCTAAATGAAGAACCGGAACCGAAATTGGAACCGGTTTTCAATCCCTGCTACCTGCTTTACGATTTCAAAAACCCATACAATACCGGATGTGACTACTACTACTACTACTACCACTACTACTACCACTACTACTACTACTAACAGAACCCACAATGCTTTACATTTCCTGCATATTATTCCGTTTACCATAACTTTCCTACTTATCCTCAAAACCATACTTACTATCCAAATAGGCATTGTTCGTCTAACATTACTTACCCTACTAACGCTTACGCTACTAACCTTACTTACGCTACTAACACCGCTTACCAACGTACCATTACCCACCATTCACCCATTACAAATGTTAACCAGCATTCACCTGAACCAAATACTGGCCAATATTTGCCTTCTACATTACCAGGTACTATGACACAACACTCTGATCGACAGAATTGTGTTACTAAGCCTTTACCCAATACTTACCCTAACGTAACTACTAACAGGAATGTCCTGTTGTCATCCAAATCCCTCCAAAATCGGAATTTAAGTACAAAGACATCGCATAGAATAACTAGCTATAGAACTAAAACTTATTACAATTCTAAACTACCAAAGTGTAACTTACCCATTCCTTCACTGAAGAGACAATCTACTAAGTCAAACAGGAACGCTGATTTTAAGAAAACTGAATCGGCATTAACGACAGGTAACACCGATATGAAAGATTGGCAATCCTGGCTCTCGACAATAAGAGAGTTCACACAGGTTCTACAACTAAACCTGTCAGTCTTTTTTATGGTCGAGATTTACGACCATACTTGTCGGTAAGCATTTACGGATTACAATGCAACGGTCTTCTCGATTCAGGATCGGAGATTTCTATAATTGGTAGCGATACTTGTAAATATTATACGGACTTGGCGACGGTTCATAAATCACTTGATGTTAATCATGTGGTAACGGTTCTTCTTCACCCGTTACCGGTAACGTGTTCCTGCCAGTAACTCTACAGAACAAGACGTCGATTATTAAGTTTTATGTTATACCAGGGGTGTCTACAAAACTGTTGTTTGGAATTAATTTTTGGCGCGAATTTAATATCGCTCCGGATATACTTTCATTGCATAGGTCACCTTGACGACTACCTAGGGTGGTTGAGTTCCGTACCCCCTTAAGGAGGTACCTTTAATACGAAGAGGAAGGAGATAGGCTGCAATCAGTGCGCCCACTGATATTGTGTACCCTTGGATAAGATAAAGTAATCCTTTTGTCGGCTTTGCCGGATTAAACCACATATTTTGACATTTCACTCGTTTTATTAATCACTTTATATTAATCAACCTTAAGTAAAGCTAACTCAAAAAATTAAGTATTACATTATAACGTCATAGTACCACGAAACTGAACGTTACAATATAATATCTTGTTTAGGAATAACAATTTAAGTATATGTTGCTTTTTTAAAACCTCACCACTAAGGTAATTCAGGTTGAGTTACTTAACCCACAAGGCTCGGACGCTGCCTCCGACGCTAATTTTCACACTTATGTATGGACTAGCTATCAGTTGTTGGTATTAATTGATCTTTTACCTGAGCTCTGAAGCTATTATCCGATCCATGTGCACATTACCTAATCTGCAGTGGAAAAAATTGTCAACGTATTATACCGAAGACTCAGAGATGTCAGCAGTCTTTCTACAGTTATCTGAGTGGGGAAGATAAAATTGAGTCGAATTCAACTTACACATATCCTTTAAGGTATAAAAAAACTTGACATTACACACGATGTCGCCGGTAAAACGCAAATAAATAAAGTAATTTTAGTTTTGCGTTTGTCTATCTAAGCTTCCGCATGTAGATCACGTTTCGTGTAGAAGAAGCTGAGAAGAACACCCTGTGGACACAGCTTAGTTGAATATAGAAACTCTATCAATACGTGACCAAACATATTGAAATCATATGTAATATGAAAATTTGTTTCCATTGCCCACACTCGGAAATCACGATTAACTTGAACTTTGAGTAGGTAAAGAGTAATGTTATTGGTAAAGCTATTTTTAATTTTTATTTGTTTCTCAGATTCAAAGTGTTTAATAGAGTTTACATTGTTTTATTAACACGTCAATAATTAACACTACAATGGTGCTTGTTGATATTTGATTTTAGAAATTAAATATGCAATGCAAATAAATAATTAAACCACAACGTATTACAGTCAACAGATATATATTTTATTTATAGACAGTAGTTCGAATGACATAAGGTGACGTTTTAACACAGAGTACTCAAACAAAGAAGGCGCCAAATTTAAAAACTCAACACTCCTGCCAAATTCAAGCCTTCTTCATACAATATTAGCTATTCACAAATTATAAAAATAAAATCAACATGTACTATTTATCATTTAAAATTAACATTCCAAGTTTATTTCTAATGTTTTGAAACTTTTCTCTACTCAAACCTTTAGTTAGTATATCAGCAAGTTGATTATTACTAGGTACATACTGTAAGTTTATAACTTTATCATGATATTTGTCTTTAATAAAATGATACTTAGTATCTATATGTTTGCACCTCTTATGAAAGTTAAGATTTTTAATTACACTGATAGTACTTTGATTGTCTATGTTAATGCACACTGACTGTTGTTCATAATCCCCAAGATCACTAAGCAATTGTTTAACCCATATTGCTTCTTTGGTGGCAGCACAAGCTGCCATAAATTCCGCTTCAGTGGTTGATAATGCGATAGTGTGCTGCCGCTGGCTAGACCATGTCACTGCGGCTCCATTTTTCATGAAGAGATATCCAGTAGTTGAGCGTCTTGTTGTGACGTCATTAGCATAATCAGCATCGCTATATGCAATCAACTCAGGAGACTCAGAAGATTTGTAGCATAGACCTAAGTCTTTAGTAGCTTTCAGATACTTCAAGATTTTCTTGACAGCATTCCAATGCGTTTCATTGTAACAATTAAAAAAAACGACTCGCCAAGCGTACTGCAAACATTATATCTGGTCGACATATTATGGCTGCGTACATTAAGGACCCCACAGCTTCTCTGTAAGGAATATTCTTGTCCAATTCCTGGTCGCTTTTCTCCAGCTTTGAATGAGTGTCGACTGGAACAGTGTTAGAATTGGCATTTTCCATATTAAATTTCATTAAAAGCTGAGAAATGTATTTTGTTTGATGGATAAACACATAGTCGTCAGACCTTTCTATTTCCATTCCGACAAAATTTTTAGGTGAACGTATTCTTATATCAAAAATATTTTGCAATTCTTTAATTATGATGTCTAACACAGATTTTGATTTTGAAAATAGTAGTCCATCATCGACATATATACAAAGATAATAACATTTTATTTCACCTATGTTTGCTACATAATCACATTGATCAGCTTTGCTGTTTACAAAACCAAGCTGATGAAGTACTGAATTAAACTTTGTATTCCAGCATCGTGGTGCCTGCTTTAGGCCATACAAAGATTTTATTAATTTACATACAGTATTAGGTTTACAAGCTAAGCCTTCAGGTGGTGTCATAAATATACTTTCCTGTAATTCACCATACAAAAATGCCGTTTTTATGTCAAGCTGTAGCATTTGGTAATTATTTTTAGCAGCTAAGGACAATAATAAACGAACAGAGTCATACCTGACTGTTGGCGAAAATGTATCTTTGTAGTCTATACCTTCTGCTTGTGCAAACCCCTTTGCACAGAGTCTAGATTTGAAGCGTGGACCGGTTGGCTCGTCTTTGACTCGAAACACCCACTTGCAGCCGATGACCTTAACATTCGGAGGTTTATTTACCAATGTCTATGTTCCATTAATCTCATGGGCTCAAGTTCTTCTTTGATGGACCTTTTCCAGTTTTCAGCATTTATAGAATTAAGTGCTTCTTCATATGTTGCAGGTATCTGGTCAGGTAACTTAAAATCATTACAACAGAGGTAAGTTTGTTCATTTACTTTATTTTTATTTCTAGGTCTCAAGGTTATATTTCTTTGGGGGGTATCTATTGTTATTTCAGGTAAATATTCACTGTCAGAATCTGACTTATTTTTGATTGTGCTGTATGAGCTGTCTGAACAGATAGATTCTTCATCATAATCAACTGACTCATCTGACTTGACTTTTTCTGTTTCAGATAATTCCAGTGCAGCATAATTTCTCTTCACCGAGGACTCAAGAAATACAGCATCACGACTTTTAACAATTGTTTTAGTTTGTGTATTAATAAACCTGTAACCTTTACTGTTGTCACAGTAACCAATGAATGTCATCCTGTGTGCCTTAGGATCCCATTCTTTGCGTTTCTCTTTTGGTAAGTGGACCATAGCTTCACATCCAAACACTTTTAAATGGCTGACATCTGGCTTACAACCACACCATAACTCTTCAGGAGTTTTAAATGCTAATGATTTAGTTGGAGACCGATTTATTATGTAAGCAGCTGTTTTAATGGCTTCAGCCCAATAAACCTTTGTTAAACCAGCATTCAGAAGCATACATTTTGCTTTTTCAATGAGTGTTCGGTTGAGTCTCTCCGCTGCACCATTTTGTTCAGGTGAGTATGGTGTAGTTGTCTGATGAATGATTCCATTAGCTTTTAAATAAACAGAGAATGATTTGTTCACATATTCTAAGCCATTGTCAGAACGAAGAATTTTAATTTGACTGTCAGATTGTTTTTCAACTTCTGATTTAAATTCCTTAAATTTTTCGAATACTTCCCATTTATTGTGCAGAGTATATACAAAAACTTTCTTTGAATGGTCATCCAGAAAAGTAAGAAAATACTTTGCCCAACCCAACGATTCAGTCTCCATCGGACCACAGAGATCGGAGTGCACCAGTTCCAATAACTTTGTGGAATGTGACATTTGACTTTTGAAAGGCAATCTTGACTGCTTGCCTTCTTGACATGTAATGCATGTTAAATTATTGCCTTTGCCAGATAATTTAATACCTTCAGTGCACTCAGTCATTTTCTTTAATGTTTGGAAATTCAGGTAGGCCATTCTTTGATGCCACAGGAAGTCATCATCATGTTTAATATCAGACATGCATGCATAACTTATTGTTGTGTTAAGCCGGTACATGTTATTAATTTTTGTTGCTGTTGCTACAATAACATTATCTTTGTTCAGTATAACACAGCCATGCAAGTTAAATTTTACTTGTCCACCATTCTCAGTAATCTGATGTACAGAGATTAAGTTTACAGCAAGCTCTGGTACATACAAGACATTGCGAAACAATATTTTGTTTGACTGACCTTTTCCATTTAGAGTTTCAATACTTATTTCACCAGAACTCTTGACTCCTAGTGTTTTATTGTTTGCAACTTTTATATTTGTAATTGATGGTAATTTTTCATTTATAAGTAAATGTTCATGTCTCGTCATATGCATAGTAGCACCTGAGTCGATATACCAGGCAGAACTGTCATTGTCAGAAACAGCGATAAAAGCAGCGGCATATGAGCTGTTATGTTTTGTAGTATTTTTTATTTTTGGCTTTGATCGGCATTCAGGACTCTTGTGTCCATACTTATTACATTGATAGCATCTTGGGCCTTTTGTAAATTTATTTTTCATGTTTATGTTATTTTGAAAACTATTGCTTGTAACAAATGCAGAGTTACTGTTGTCATTTCTGACTTCCTGAAGTAACTTTGACTTTATAGAGTCTGCGCTAATCTTTAATCCCGAGCTCTCTATAGCTAATATCATTGGCTTGAGAGAGCAGCAATGTACCAAGCCACTCATCGTCGACCTTGAAGTCAATATTTCTCAGTTTATGTGCCGTAGATATAATTTTGTTCACATACTCTTCTATATTTTGACTGCCAGAAAGTGTGGTTGTACAGAGATCACGTAGTAGACCTACTCGGCGTGTAAGTCCCGAATCATCAAAAGCCCGTGTCAGATTATCCCAGACCTCCTTTGCCGTTTTAGCCTCCTCTATATGTACGTAATTTATTGGATCCACGAGTAAGATAATTTTTGACTTTGCTTTTGTATCCTTTTTGGAATCTTCGCAACCATTTTCTACGCAATCCCACAATTCTTCGTATTGCAGATACGTCTTTACGGCGAATCGCCAAGTTGTGTAATTTTCACGACCAGTTAATTTATCTATTACTGCGAAAGGACTGCCTCCAGACATTTTAAATTTTTCAAATTTAATATAATGCCGGTCACGTTTTCTGTTTATAGGTTAAGCTTGAGGTTGGTCACTATTTACCGTCGGAAATACGTAACTTTACGAATTTTTGTTATTTAGGCTTTAACTGGGCCCATAACCTGTTGATATTCGATTTTAGCAATTAAATATGCAATGCAAATAAATAATTAAACCACAACGTATTACAGTCAACAGATATATATTTTATTTATAGACAGTAGTTCGAATGACATAAGGTGACGTTTTAACACAGAGTACTCAAACAAAGAAGGCGCCAAATTTAAATACTCAACAGTGCTATTATATGCTGGCACCATTTGTGTTTTCCTCAGATTCGACACGAAATATAGAGTTTATACTTTATTAAAGCACCCCAATGCTGTTAGTATGCTATACTGCTACTCTCGTTATACAGACATTTAGTGCGATGACTTAGGCGATTCACACACTGCCACGCACCACGGAGCGTAGCGCGTGAATGCGTGTTCTTACGTTGCCTGTAAGTATCTCGTATATAGAAAACACGCACAGTCCAACACAAAGAAAATGCATCGCGCGTTCATGCAGATCTCGCGCCTACAAGCGGTGAAAGACGCATCCCACGCGCGTAGGTGCGGGCGAGACGCAAGGTATGGCACACCGAGTCTCGCAGTGCCGTGCGTGATTTTGGAAGGGCTTGACGTTGATTTTGGAAACGCAACTACGCGCGTGAATGCGTAAAAAACCCGCATGATGATGCGAATCTACACTCCTGCAAGTACGTCCGTAGCTGCGTCGACACGCATGATGCAGCGTCGTGCGTGGCAGTGTCTTAATCGCCTTAAGGCATCTATTGTAAATACGGATTGAGTGTGTGGTGGTGTTGTACTTTGTTTTTCGGGAATATTTGTGTTCTTAATTACATTTAATTATATAAAAGAAGAATGAGGCTTAACAATTAATTCATTGTTTACCGAAAGAGACTATCCCCAAATATTTGTAATAGTTATAAACATATAAAAAATAAATTAACGTACATTCATGGTTTCCACAAAACCAGGCAGACGAAATTTTGGTTTTTATGATAGGACCACTGCGTCCACTGCCTGTATCAGGGATGTTGCGGATGCCGATTTTTACACATCCGTGGATGTGAATGCGGATGCGGATTTTTGAAGGCTCACATCCGCGGATGCGAATGCGGATGCGGATGTTTAAGAAGTTATAGAAAAAAGTATATGAATTAAGAATTAAAATAATGATAGAGTAATTATTAACATTTTTATTAATTACAATTAGTAAATGAAGTTTAAAAAATAGGAACATTATACTTAAAAAAGTAATAATGCCGCCTTCTCTGATTCAAGCCGGTTATGCAAAGGTTCATAAATTAAGTAAACCCGCGCTACTAAATAATTTTTCGCTAGGAACACTGCGATAACCGATAACCTGAGTGGATAAACGATAAGTGTTCCACAGCGCAAACTAGAGGTGGCATTAATGGTTGAAAAAAATATTAGTTAAAAGTTAATAGTTGAATAAAAATATCAGATACTTTTAATGGTTGAAAATATCAGTTAATATTTTCATTCAAATACAATATCTGAATATTTTTCTCAAGTTGATTTATTCACGTTGATTCAACACAGAATACCTACATAATACCTGTTCAATGAACTTTCCTTCATACTTTTACAGGCTTAGACTATCTAGCATTAATTTGATGGAAATAGAAAAAAATATATTTAATGGCTAGGCCACTTTATTATCGGCTGTACACTTTTCAAAATGTTCCCAAATTTCAGTATTACGTTTCGGCATTTTTAAACGTAGATAATTTTGCCTCCCTCACAAATAAATGTCCGTAATAAAATCACTTAAACTGTATAAGTTAGCACTTAATAATAATAATAATAATACATTTATTTGCCAGAATATGGTTAGTAGGTTGTTACAGTTATATTTCCAGACATATTCTATCGAATGTTCGATGTGCAAATGTTAAAATTATTGGTTAAATTATACATTTAATATATGCAGATATTTTGTTTTTCATAAGCATGGATATCTTATTATTTCGATAGAAGCTTACATATAAATGGCTTTTACAGGGTCATAGATTTATATCATTATTTATTAGAGAGAATTGTATTGTAGTAGAAATAAAATAATAGTAATGTCAAGATGATAGTCAATAATTTTAATAGAATTGTCATAATTTGTCATTGAGATATTCATTAATAGTATAATACATTTTACTAATTAAAAGGTTATGCAGTGTTGATTTAAATTTATTATATGTCAATGTTTTTATTTTGTTTGGTATTTTATTATATATTCTAATAGCCATACAGTACGTGTTTCTTGAGTATAGTACCAATTTTTGTTGAGGAACGTATAGATCGTCAACCCTTCTACCTCTGTATGGATAATCCTTATTTTTTGGAAAGAGGTGAAAATTTTTTTTCACGAAAATAGACCCGTAATCAACTAAATCGACCCGTAATCATATAAGTAACAACAATAAACAACAAATAATACTTACCTAACGAAAAGAAATTCGTTGCGCGGATCAAAATAAATAAACTATCTAATCCAAGCGAATTCGATACCTTGAAATTATCAGCAGTTCGGTAGACTACAAAATTCAAAAGATGCCTTTGCTTCACGACTTAAAGTCGCACATGAAAGTGTTAACCTCCGGCGAAAACATCGTAAAAACCTATCCAAGCTATATTTCAAATTTCTTCCTTAACCTAACCTGATAGAGAATACCTAAAAAACGCAGCCTCGTGTGTCGCATGAAAGCGAGACAGTATTTTATTAATATATTCATTGCACATCCACACGAATTTATCGTATGGTGCGGCCCGCCATTCGTTTTACATTTTGTTGCATACAAATTTGAGGTTTAAACTTATGAGCCTAAGGTTTACCTAAGGTTTTACGGGAGACTGAAATCAACTAGTTAAATGATATTTTTATTAGCACCGTGGCGCTCATTATTTTTATTACTTCGGTCTGTGATTGAAAATATTCATTACGATAATTTTATCAGTTAGTTACATTTATCTATATACGAATAAATATTACTCGCGTTAAAACAATTTTCAGCACGTAATTGATATCGAACATTTTCGTAAGTTTGTATATTTGTGTCGAATGCACTGTGCAAAGTTTCTCGTCTTTTGTGTTGGTATTGTGTTTTGTGCTAATGAGTTTACTTGCTACCGACATAAAAATAAGTTATGCTACGCGCAAAATTTACCGATCACTGCGTATAAAATACTGATTGAATATTTGTTGAATCAATGCTTAGGAACTAATTATAATTGGCGTTTTATATTTTATCTATATAACATTTTAGAAAACGACCCTGCAATTATAATAGGCAATAATCCGTTTCATAATAATGTGTTATTACATCTTTACGTGCAACTCATAATCAATAAATTAAAGTTGTCGTTACAGTGTTGACTTTGAAGTTGTACTACCAGAACGTCCGAGGTTTAAGGAGCAAAACGGGGTCGTTTCTGAATAATATATTGCTATCAGATTACGATATTATCTGTTTGAGTGAAACTTGGCTCCTGCCAGGTATTTTCGATTCAGAGCTGTTTGATTCACGATATGAAGTTTATAGAACGGATAGGGACTATGCGCAGCACGGCACGACGCGAGGCGGCGGTACCCTGATCGCGGTGCGCCGCGGGCTCCCGGTTGACGGGCACTCGCGGCGCGCGCAGCGCCCGCTGCCTACGCTCGCGGATACCGAGGTTACTGTTGTTAACATAGCACTGGATCGTAGCCGACGCTCTAAATATGTGTGTTTGTTTTGTTGTTACTTTCTGCAAAGCACTAATCAGGAGAAGTCTCAACAGACTTTCTTCGAATATATCTCTGATTTAAGTGTAGATTCCGCCAATGAATATATCATAGTTGGTGACTTTAATATTCGAGATGCCTCCTGGAGTCAATCTTCTGAGACGGGAATACGATTGGTTAACCCTCACGAGAACAAACTTGTAATGCAACTTCATACATTCTTGGCTTTTACCGGATGGTCTCAGTATAACAATATATATAATCATAACATCAGATGTCTTGATCTTGTTATCTCTAGTATTGAGTGCATCGTTAGTCGCGTGGAACCGCTGTCGCTCCCGGAGGACATGCACCACCCGTCCCTGGGCATGGAATGCGTCATCGACGACGCGCAACCATGCCTACGGCCTGCGCCTAGAACCGTTCGCCGTTTTTATGCGGCTGATTATGAAGCCATTAGACGCGCTTTAGGAAATGTTGAGTGGGATCAACATCTAAATGTCGACTCAGTAGACTTGGCAGTTGAAAATTTTTATAAAATTCTTTATTTCACAATTGACCATCATGTTCCTATAAAAATTTCAGCAAATTCGAATTATCCTGTTTGGTATTCAAGGCCACTAATAAAATTAATTAAAAAGAAAATTAAAATACATAAAAAATGGAAAACTTATAACAGGTATTGTGATTATGTAACATTCTCTGAACTACGTAGTGAAATCAAAGCTTTACAGAAATCATGTTATGTTGATTTTATTGCTAAATCAGAGAGTAACATTAACAATAACGTGAAACACTTTTGGACATTTATCAAGTCCAAAAAAGGCAATAACACAATCCCTGATTCCTTGTATTATGACGATTCTACTGGGTTTGACGGTTTAACGATTGCGAATATGTTTAACGCTTTTTTTCAATCCGTCTTTGAAACGGATTTAAGCGTTTCCATCCCCCAAACATCTCGTGAATCAAGTAGTTGCTTAATTCAATCAGTCGAAATATCTGCGGGGATCGTAAAAATAATTATCGCGTGTGAATGCTAGTAAGGGCTCGGGTCCTGACGGTATCCATCCTTACTTTCTGAAAATGTGTAGCAAGGAACTAGCGAGTCCGATCTCTTTTCTTTTTCGCTTCTCACTGTCGCGTGGAGTGATGCCTACCGTGTGGAAACAGTCATTGGTTGTTCCAATCTTTAAGAGCGGGGACAAACATAATATTCGTAACTACAGAGGTATATCCAAGCTCTCAGTAATACCGAAGCTTTTTGAAAAAATTATATTTGATACGTTGTTTCCTGCTATAAGACCTTACTTGATAAATCAGCAGCATGGGTTTATCAACAAACGTTCCACAGAAACAAATTTATGTGAATTTTTGGACCAAGTGCTTAGCGGTATGGATAATGGTTTTCAGGTGGACGCCGTGTATACTGATTACTCAAAATGTTTCGATAAAATTTCACATCAAATTCTGATCAGTAAGCTGGAGTATATTGGTATACACGGTGACCTTCTGAGGTGGCTACAGTCCTATCTCCTTAACAGGAGTCAGGCAGTTACTCTTAAAGGCTACATGTCCAGTTATATACCAGTGCCATCCGGAGTGCCCCAAGGATCACATTTGGGGCCCCTACTCTTCAATATATTTATAAACGATGTCATTAATTGTTTTCAAAATTCAAAATTTCTTCTTTTTGCCGACGATACTAAAATTTTTACACTAGTGAAATCTCTAGAGGATTGTATTGGTTTACAGGGGGACTTAAATCGATTATGTAATTATTGTAGTGAGAATAGACTATTTCTTAACCTGGATAAGTGCTGCATAATTTCTTATAGCAGGAAAAAACGACCACTTGAATTTAATTATACAATTCATGGCCAAACTCTTACGCGGTCGTCTGAGGTTAAAGACTTGGGAGTTATGCTGGATAAAGACTTGTTGTTTTCGTCTCATATAAATAGAATTACCACCAAGGCCTACAAGATGTTAGGATTTGTGTTTAGGCAGAGTGTTGAGTTTTCGAATGTCAAAACATTGATGCTACTATATAATAGCCTTGTTAGACCACAACTCGAATACGCTTCCACTGCCTGGAACCCTCAGTATTCAGTGTATATAGATGCTATTGAAAGGATTCAGAAAAAATTCATTAAAAGATTAAATTACAAATTTAAGAAATCTAACACAAATAAAATCGTTTCTCTTGCTCAGCGCAGAGAACAATGCGACCAATTATTATTATTTAAAATTATTAATAATTATATTGATTCGCCTTATTTGTTGAGTAAAATTTTATTACGTTGTCGGAGAGCCAATATCAGATCGTGTGATACATTTTCAATTTCAACTTGCCGTACCAACTACGCAGCCAACCGTTATATTCTTAGAAGTATGAAAACATACAATAAGAAATATTGTCACATGGATATATTCATGCACAAAATAAATAAATATAAGTTTTTGTTAAGACATAGATAGAGAAAAATTATTTTTGGTAAAAATATAAGAAATATTTATATTGGTAAAAGTAGCGGAAATTATAAATAGTACATTGTTATATCGCATATTAGATTATAATCTGGCATAGGATATTTTCTACCCATTGACTTGTTTAAATGTTTAAGCATGCTTGTAAGGCTTATAAAAATCTGTTTACTCAGTTAACTTTTTGTTGTTAAGATACTGATTATGTTACTATTATCTGTGAAAACTCTTTTGGCAAATGTATAACATAATTGATATTGTACATGTGTGTTATAAAACTGCTGTTTGTTTTCCTAAATAAATAAAATAAAATAAAAATAAAAAATCAATTTGACTTGAATGAATATTTTTATTCAATATGGTTGAATAAAAATATTCATCGAATATATGTGTTAATTTTTTTTATTAGTTAAATTTAACGGTTGATAAATATATTCAGCAACACTAACGCAAAAATACACGTAATAATTTATATACATGAAACAAATGATGCACCACAACAAACGCGTCGGATCTTGTCACCAATTTCTTCGTTCCCATTGGTTAATATTAGGTCCTTACATATGAAATTGTCGTTTCGCCGTACTGGCAACTTTGATCTCAAATATCTCCTCTATGGTTAGGAATTTCAAATTCAAATTTATACAGCTATTTACTTACTCATGTATTTGTGTTTCGAAAATTATAATTCACTTGTTTTTTCCTCAATTGCTTTTTTTTCCTTGCCTCACTTAGCTCACAAAAAGGAAAACTTGAAATATCGCTTTATTTACGAGTACGAGTTCCACCGTGGCACCAGTGCTGCAGAAACGGCTCGAAGGATTAATGATGTGTATGGCGACGGTGCCGCATAAGAAAACACTGTGCGTTTTTGGTTCCAATGTTTTCGTTCTAGAAATTTCGACTTGCAGAACAAGCCCCGTAGACGGCCGGAGACCAAAGTTGATAATGAAGAAGTGAAGGCTATTGTGGAAGCGGCTCCATCGCAAACCACGTCCGAGTTAGCTGCAGGCTGCGGTGTTAGCGATAACACTGTTTTAATCCACTTGAAGCAAATTGGGAAGGTAAAAAAGCTTGAAAGGTGGGAACCTCATAAATTGAGTGAAGCAAATCAACAAACGGGCGTTGACTGCTGCGTTGCATTACTCAACCGGCACAATAATGAAGGGATTTTAAATCGAATCATTACTTGTGATGAAAAGTGGGTCCTGTACGATAATCGGAAGCACTCATTGCAATGGCGGAACCCTGCCGAACCGGCCAAACCATGTCCCAAACGAAAATTGACTCCAAAAAAGTTGAAAACAAAACAATTGATTGAAAACTCCAAAACAATTGAGGAAAAAACAAGTGAATTATAATTTTCGAAACACAAATACATGAGTAAATAGCTGTATAAAGGGCAATGTCCATTTTTGGCCATCCGTGAACACAATGCTACAAAGAAAATGAATTTGTAATTAATTATCTTATTATTTTAGCAAACTTATGCTTAAATAGATTTGTATCAATCAACACTTTTAGGAATACATATTTATTCAGAATTTATTTTATGTATGTGATTCTATGCGACAGCATCCGGCTTATTTCACCGTACACTATCGAAAATAATCGCTACTGTGCGATATATATAAATGTAGAAGTCTATTAAGTGAAAATAAATTAAGTTATACTATTTTTGCATTTTTAAATCAGCAATACAGTAATATTTATGAATTAAAATAAATATGAAATGTTTTAGATTATGACTAATTTATTTTTAACATATGGCAACATTAATGCGCTTACAAGAGAAAAATCTTACGGTAACTGAGGCGCGTTCAGAGCCTTCGCGCGAAGTACAACTTTTCGCTCTAACCCCGTTCAATGTCTTCGAGCGTGACAACCGGGTGAAACAACCGGCCCGTTGAGTGTCGGCGCGAGTTACAACCGAACAACCATCGAATTTGATGGTTGTAAAACGCTCTGACGTTTATAACTGAAATACTCTTACGTGATTGGATGATATTGGCGGCCATATTCTATAATGTCATTTACTAGAAAGAGAGAGAAATAAAAATCATGTGAAAGAGGGAGTAAAGAGATTTGGTTGCTGCAATCCGTTCAACGCCTTTGAGCGAGTTAAAAACAACCGGACAACTACACCCAGAGGCGCTGAACGCGCCTCTGTCATTCGCTTTGTTTTTCCGCATCGTGAGTGTTATTATTTTGGTTTTGGTGATTTGTACAACAACCACGACTTCACTAATTCATAATGGACCCCGATAATTCTCTTTCCCACGACCTTCGAAATCCCCCGGACATCGATTCTCGCTCTCATACTGACTCTGGCTCAACTACGGACACCGAACTTCACTTCAACATTGACCAACGCTCACGCATTATGGATACTGAACCTAGCTTTAATGTGAATAACGGCTTGAAAATGGACACCGAAGCGCATGATTATGTCTCTTGATGATCTGCCCGCTGAAGAGGTGGCTAGGTGTGTCAATTGTGGGACGGATGTGACTCAAAGAAGGAGACATAGTCTGAGTCTTATTCGGGTGCAAACCATTATACGACAGTGGATAGCTCCTCGTTTGGTAAGTGTCTGATTCTGTAACATCAGCCTTCTATGTGAACAACATTTTATGCTTTTAGACACAGAAAAAAAGGATTTCTTAAGAAATCAAAAATTCTTGGCATATTTAGTAAATAAGAGGAAACGTGTGTTATTACAAGTAATATTTGTTAATTCTAGATATAGTCTCAAAATAAAAAATATATTTTTCTTGGTGTTAATTCTACAAACAAGAAAAATTGATTTCAAATTAAGTAAAAAAAAACTTAATCTAAGAAGTTCTAATATTTTTGTCTTTACACAATGAAATTCTCATTTCCACTGAAGGTTTCTTTTTTTTTGATGAAGCAATTTATTGATTTAAGAAAATAGCTTCTTATTAAGACATTCTAAGCTTGCAGCAAGAGAATCGACAAGTTGCACTAAGAATACTCAATGCTTGGTGAAAGATAATATTGTTTTCATTTAATTGAGAATTATCTTCATTCTAGATTATTTTAAACATTAGCTTAAGATACTTTTCCCTATATGTAAGAAAATATTAATTTTAATATATATAAGACAACTTATCTTGGTTTGAAGCAATTTGCTTTCATCCAAGTTTTTTTCGCAAATGTTAAAAAAATCTTTTTTCTGTGAAGAAAATATAGATATGTGTAATTATTTATGATAATATATTTATAATATTTTATTTACAGATGGAAAACGAAATTGTGTGCCATTCATGCTGGACTTTGGCTCTTTATCAGTCAAGAACACACGAAGCATCAACTAGCACTGGCCACAGTAGAAATCTTTGCGCTGTTTGTAGATGCTCACTGCTTCGATTGTAGATGCTCACTGCTCGCTGCGCGTCGCGCAGTGACCGCAGACTGCAGCGCCAGTCGTGTCGCGAACCGCAGAGACTTCACACACACGTATTAACTTAAAACAATATTGAATTGAATAATGTCAACTTTTTCGGATGACGATGAAGAAAAACTTATTAACATTGTTGCTGGTCATCCAGTTCTTTACGACACATCAAATCCAAATTACCGCAATAATTTAGGCAAAGATTATGTGTGGAAAGCAATAGGAAAGGATTTAAATAAAAATAGTAAGTACCCATTTAATATTTTATTCAGATTTTGTTATTAGAGTACACAATATAATGCAAATTACATAGATGTTTAAACGAAAAGCTGATAAAAATGCCTCATAACCGAATAATGAAAATAAAAGCTTCTTATTATACTTTCGTGTATGACGCCGTGTTGTAGCGGACAAAATGGCGGCGGGGCGATAGATCGCCTCACGCGTTTCCTCGCACGAAAACGACTTGCTTATCCGTGGGTGCGCATTGCCTTACAAATTTTTTTTACTCCTATTATCGGAGGTCCGAAAATATATCTCATCTATACATATAAATAAAATTGGAGTGTCTGTTTGTAATGTTGAAATAACCGTTTTTACTACATGTATATATATATATACATATATATATAGATATCCCTTTGGGCACTTTGTGGCTCCAACGTGCCGTATAGGTAGTAATTTGTTGATCCATTTTCACTTGTTGATCCGGGTGTCTTTTGTTGATCCAATGCCAGCTAACCATAAATATGTAGCTCCGTTCGGAGCCACAAGTGTCACGATGACTAATAATAATAATTAAGGGATTTTTATACAAATCTACCTTTTTGGCGTATGAGCAGTTGTTGATCCAATTCAAATGGGCCAATCAGGGCGCAGCATTTGCCAAGGGCTTCCTCATTGGCACGTTTGGGCTACTATATTACTGGCTATAGTAACTTAATAATGTCTAGCTAGTATTTCAAATTCTCCTCAAAGTAGTAGAGAATCTTGTCTTAAAAAAAGGAAAACTCACAAAGAAATCAGTCTGGAGTAACGTGACTCCAGATAAAACCTCAATACTTGTTATTTTTTGGACGGGACTCTTTCTTTTTGTAACAACGTTACTGAGCGAGTGAAAGGATAGTACACAAAGGTGCAATAGCCACAGCGGAGTGGAGCGAGTGAACTAGAAGATGATGCTCGAGTGAGTAGTGAACTAGCGAAATATGTATGACGCATTGGCTACAACGGAGTGCAGTAAGTGGTATACGAGGCAGCGATCGACTAGAGTGGAGTGCAGCGAGCGAATTACCAGTGGAAGACGCATCGTTTACAGAAAATGCCATGAGAAAAGAACCAGAGGATGGTGACGCAATAACCACAGCAGAATGGAGCGATTGGTAAACTAAGGGACAAAATAACGACTACAGCGAAGTGCAACGAGTGAAAACTGGTTCATCACTCAATCCACTCCGCTTTAGCTGTTGCGTTGTCATGTTGCTTTTTCACTTGCTCCACTCCGTTGTAGCTGTTGCTTTGCCATTCAGTAGTTCTTAATTCACAGCACTTTGCTGTAGTCGCTGCATCGTCCTCCATTGGTTTACTTGTCTCTCCTCTCCACTTGCTGTTGCATTGTCATTCTCTGAACGACATGATACACTGAATAACAACGCAATAGCTACAGAAGAGTAAAGTAAGTGGTGAACTAGTGGACGACGACGCAGCGGTTACAATGAACTAGAATGAATGAAGAACCAACAATTACAAAGGAGTGAAATAATGAACAGCATACGACGACGACGCAGTACCTATAAATGAGTGGAGCGACTGAATAAGCAGTCGCTCCACTCATCTGTATGCATGAAAGTGCTTGTGTTTATTTTGTTGATTTCGAATAAAAAACTTTATGTTGATCGAAAGAGATTTTATTTTCGTTTTCGAAAAATAATAAAGTAATTATTGTAGTGTTAATGTTTACAATAGAAAAAGACAATAGTAACTCGCAAAGAGTCATTCATAATCATCTCATAAATGTAAGTAGATGCTAGACGAAAGGGGCTTTTCATAATATCTAATCAACAAAGCTGTTTATTGAAAAAAAAACAAAGGAACATTATGGCGCGTGAAAAATTATTATTGTTCGTTATTCGTCATTGAACTTAAAAAGTAAAATTGTGTTTTTGATTTCCGCGCATTGTTTGAGAAAAGTACTATACAAGCACAGATTTAGAGTAGGCTAGATACCACCTGTTGCCCGGCGCAGCGTGCCCGAGGCGTGCCCAGAGTTTGAGCAATGCTCAAACTGACCGCGCTTCTACTTTAGTTGGCATTCTACCGTAACGTTGACGAGTCGTTTGGTTGAAAACGTAAAAATACCAAATTGCGCAATTGTAAACTGTAAAAACTCTTCAAAAGTAGTAAATCGTGTCAATGGAGATGTATCCTATCATCCGTAAGTAATTTGTTTCACAAATAGTTGTTATTCATTTTAAAATCAATTTTTTATGATTTGTTGTGATATTCGCGTGATACTACTGCGATAAATTCGTATTTGGGAATGTTGATATATTTATTTTACATTGCAGGTTTGGCTTTGAAAGACCACCATCGGGTGTTCTGGCCGTACGCAATGAATTTTAAACGACAGAATCACTTCACAGTAAACAAGTTTCGTGGTACAAGGACTTTTATCATTCGTCTGTAAAATTTTGCGACTAGTGATGTACAATGGTTACTTTCAAATCGATTCTAGCAATCGAACCATCAACCAATGAGAATGCATTTTCGAATTAAGTATAGATAGGGCATGATTGTTTTCAGTTTTCCAAGCGATCCCATTATTAAATCCAAATTCAAATTAAATAAAAAGTATATATTGTAAGCAGCAGTAAGTAACAGTTAGTCTATAGGTCGCAACCCGCAACATATTAGGTATGTGGCGCAAGAGCGTAGCTAAGATTTTGTTAGATTGGCAGGTGTTTATTAATGTTCCTAATATTATAAACGCGAAAGTTTGTAAGTATGGATGTTTGTTACTCTTTCATGCAAAAACTACTGAATGGATTTGAATGAAATTTGGTAGGTAGTTGGATTGCAACATGGATTAACATATAGACTATTTTTTATCCCGGAAAAGTCAGTTGTTCCCGCGGGAAAGACGACATACAGTTTTTTCTTTGAACTTTTAAGGCGAAATGTAGTACGCGGGCACAGCTAGTTGGCTATAAGTACGTTATTCTTACTTTACGGTTTGCGAGCATTCTGCATCTTGTGCCCGTACCTCGCTACGTTGTGTGTGGCGTATGTGGCGTCACAGCGCCATGCCGTAGGTGCAACTTTGTATAGACGGACAGCTTTACTGAGACTCACCGGCTGTGTTACTCTCCACGCCGAAACACAACAGCGCAAGCGCTGCTGCTTCACGGCAGGATTAGCGAGCAAGATGGTGGTAGCAATCGATTCTCTGATCTGGTGGTAAGGTATGTAAAAAAAATTATTAATCTATCAACTATTATTTTTTTACAGTTTTTATTTCTTTATAATTTTTGTCGACTTATCGTATCGACGGAAAAAGAAAGAAAATCTATTATACCTATAATATACCCACAGATATCGAGTCGATATCTGTGTACGTACCCTACAGTCATATTTTATATGACCTGAAAACAGTCTTAAAACGAACTGATATTCTTATAAAAAGTCCAAATGATAATTATGAATTTACTTGGTAGAAAGGAGAGTGTGCGAGTCGAAGAGCGGAGCACGCGACGCGCGTCGTCTCTCGTCGATATCTGATGACTCACTGAGCGAGCGCGCACGTCGCGTGACTCTCGCGTTGCGATTGAAACGATTCTTTTTATGTGTGTACATCACTAAATGACTCGCGTGACGTCATAATGAGTGGGGATATGGAGGCACGCTCGGTTCTCATACTATTTAATGAACAAGTAGTATCTAGCCTACTCTAAATCTGTGTATACAAGCCTTGGCCACGACTAGGCATTGATGGACTCACTTATGTGTGCCTCGGCTACGCCTCGGCCCACATTTGCACGTTCGTCCATCAATGCCTCAGTTGCCGGCCGCTGCAGTAATGTACTATTAATGTCATTAGTACATGCGTGGATTTTAACCTGCAACCTTTGGAATGAAATGCATACGTACCCCGAACCACTATGCCAGCTAAATTCTGACGTCCCCAAACAAATATACTAGTTTTGTTAAAACCATTAGGTACCTACCAAAATTATAAGGGTTTATTAAGTTAAGTACCACATGCGACTAGTAACTCGTATGGGAAAAGTACGTGTACGTGCGTGATTTGACCGTATACTGGTTAGTATGATGCTATTGTCATCGGCAGCAGCGCGGGCGTTGAGACTAGAGGATTCAATCCCGGGATTAAACTTATATTGGAAATAGCAATAAAAAAGTTAGTAATCAATGTCAAAATCCGATAAAACTTAAATTGCCAAAATATTTTTTTTTTTTCTTTTGGCAATTTATGTTTTAAATAAAAACGATTTAACAAGATTATACATCAAACTTCGACGAACCACGCATTTCAACAATACATGAGACCTATGAAATTGCAAATTAAGTTGTGAAAAATTTACTCAGTAAGACATTAAGGTAAGTCAACAAAAACTTAAAAACTACAGAGATCAATATTATGTTAACCAGTACCTTTTTTAAATAAAGTTGACCTGACAGTAACTACTTTATATTTGTATTCACTAATAATTATTTAAGTATTTGAATTGCAAAAAAATTTACGATTCTTTAAAGATTTGCTTAAGAATCGATATAAAGATTTGTTTCTAATCTTGTTTTAGTTTGTTGGAGGTTGGAGGAGAGTTGGTTGGAGGAGAGTTGGTTGGAGGAGACAAAGACCACGCAGACAAAGACCATCAAACAGCTGATTACCACAGAGCCTATACACTCTGTGGTAATCAGCTGTTTGATGGTCTTTGTCTGCGTGGTCTTTGTCTCCTCCTCTGTGTTCCGTCATAATCAGCAACGGCATTTTGCCAAGAAACTGCACCATTTACGCTGCAGAAAAAATCTTTAAGATTGTCCCTAATTTGAAATCCGTCACTATTAATAAATAAACATGATATGGCAAGTTATGTCGCTCAAGGTAACCATCTCTAAGAAGATTGTGCAAACAACAAGATGATAATATCAAGTCATCTACAACGTTCGGCGCCACAGTTAAAGGCGTATAAAATACTCTGAATACTTGTGATAGCAACCCAAAAGCATTTTCTGTTACTCGACGACCTCGACATAATCTGTAGTTATAAATTAGTTTATCTCTTTCTAAACGAGCTTGTCTTCTACAATATGGTTTCATCATAAAATTGCTTAAAGCAAAGGCTTCATCTCCAATCAGGAAATGAGGTGACATTACACTAGTCCCTTGAAGAAGTTTCGGTGGAGGAATGTTAAAATTGTTTTCTACAATTTTATTTCCCATTCTCGATTTGTTAAATATACCGTTGTCGGATTCTTTTCCATAGGCACCAACATCCACTGCTACAAATTTACAATTTGCATCCACAATTGCTAACAACACAACAGAAAAGTAATCTTTATAGTTAAAGAACAACGATCCACTGTTTTTAGGTGATTTGACACGCACATGTTTACCATCGATTCCACCAATGCAATTAGGAATATTCCATTTTTGCCAAAAATCTTGTTCAATGCATTTGAAATCATCCTGTGTGGGCGTTTTTATTAAAATTGGCACTAGTTTCTGTCTCATGATATTAAGTACCCTTTTCACAATTCGGGATATGTAGGACACTGATATACGGAATGAAGTAGATAAGGATTCGTATGTTTCACCGGTGGCCAAGAATCTGTAACAAATAATTTGTTTGTTTATTACAGGTGACGAATGTAAAAAGAAATGGAAGGCTATGCGCGATGGATATCATAGATTTAAGAAAAAACATAAATTAGGTACAGGTTCAGCTGCTGCTAAGCACTCGAAAGACAAGAGAAATCTGCTGCTATCATTTTTGGGAAGTGTTCCTCAACACAGATCGGGTGGCTCAAGTATTCCTTTGTCACCAAGGGCTCCACAGAGTAATGAGGAGGATAGTGTGGACAATCTACCGAGTTCAAATGAACAAGAAGGATCCAAAGATGGGGTCATGTCTTATGCCGAGCAAGATAGTGACAATGACGACACAACTAAAGCTGAAACGGCAAATGAACAGACGACAAATTTAGATTTAAAAAAATAGGTATCAAAAGAAGATTCTATTTTTAAAAGTCTGGAAAGATAGAGACGAAAAAAGACAGAGTTTAATTAAAACAATATTGAAAAAGAAAGATGATGACATAGATTTGTTTGTTCGTCACATTGGTGAAGTTTTACGAAATTTGCCACAAGTCGAAAAAGCCCAAGCTAAGAAACATTTATATGAAGTCCTTTCAGAGTATGAGATAATGGGAGCCAAAAAGTTGTCCAACTCTTCATCCACTCCAACTTATAATGAAGACATTTCTACATCAATTTCTGACTATAGCCTGTCCCCTGCACCACATTCACCAGGACCCACAGACAGTGGTCAAACTAGGTCAAGCAGCGCTCCGCATGTATTGTCGTTAGATCCTTTTCAACCTGGGCCAAGCAGCGCGCTACACGTGCCATTACCTCAAGATCCCGTTTACCTACCTAGGCCAAGCAGTGCGCCACATAATGAACAAAATCAGTATCAATTACATGACCAATATCAGTATCGATTACGAGGTCCTGTTCATAATATAAATACAGGCCCCTATTCTCCAATAAGTGCCGTAGCCGATTCACCAGGACCCTCAGATTTGACTAATCAAGCGAATCAAAGCCGTAATGTAATAAATGAAGATGGTTTTGATTTTAGTAACTTACCTTAAAGTAACATATAATTTTTCCTCTGCGCTAATAGCGTGTCGATTTTTTGGTTGGATGTCGTCACGAATAAAACTGAGTATAAAATCGAATTGATTTTTATTTATCCGACAGTACTTTCGAAATTTTTCTTCGTCACTAATTATATGGTTTTTAATCAAAATAGAATAACTTCCTTCTTTGGTTCGACTTTTAAATAAAATATTAGGTGCTTTTCTTTTTCTTTTGGCATAATATAATAACAAGTCGTCATCATCTTCCTCTTCTAGTAAAAGACACATTAGTACACTATCGGTAGCGTTCTGTTCCAACATTCTGTCTCGCACGACGGTACCGGAATAACTGAGCTACGGTTCTGTGCATTGTGCAGCCATGGCATGCAGCCGCGGTTGGATTAGCGGCCGCAGGCAGCATTGCGGTAACCGCAGCCGGTAGCCACAGTGTCGCCTGCGGTTGCAGTCTGCGGCCCGTCTCGGAACTGTACCTTAAGATCTCACAGGCTGCATACAGAGACCGAAAGAGAATCACTTATTAGAAATGTAGTAATGGAATGGATTACACCAAATCAAGTTAGTATTCTATTTCCTTATTTACATAGTACAACTAACTGTATAAAGAGATTTTGTACTGCAACTGTGTTGTCTGTGTTGTTTTTTACATACATTTGTGTATATTTTGTGGAAATCTTCACAAGCTTAGAAAAAATATTATCATTTTAATAATAACATAATAATAATTGGTAGCGCTGTGGACTCGGCACTTGCCTTCCAATCGGGAGGTCGAGGTTCGAGACCCGCCATGTACCAATGTGTTTTTCGTTTCGAATTCATATGTACATTTGTCTGACGCTCCTACGGTGAAGGAAAATATCGTGAGGCAACCTGCATACATCTGCGAAGAAATTCAATGGTGTATGTGAAGTCAACCAATCTGCACTGGGCCAGCGTGGTTGACTAAGGCCTAATCACCCTAAAATAGGGTAGGCTCGTGCCCCTTCGGTGGGGACATATATGAGCTGTGATGATGATGATGATGACTGCTTACTTGCTCAAAACGCTATTATCTATTGAATTTGAATTATGCCTGATAGAGCTATTTGGTTTCAGTTACATGGACTGGAGCAAATTAGTCACCCTTGCTGGCAAAGAGCTGACCGATCCGCTTCTCACACTCCACGTCCACTATAGTTCTGCCGTTATATTCAAGAGCTGCAGATACTCAAACTCGTTGCTTCTTCCTAGAATGTCATTCAACTGAAAGGCTAACTGTTCCTGATTGGCTGAGGGTAAAATTATTTAAAGACTACAAGTTTTATGTGCCGCAAAACTGTAGAATTTGTTCATTCCATTTAAGGAATGATTAGTGGGAAGTTTTATCTGACATTTCTCAGCCGAATCACAGTTTTTTGGCTGAGCAAATACAGGATTTTGCATCATTTTTAAATGAAAGACCAGTAATGTTACATTTTGAATCAGTAGAGACAATGTCGGATAAGCTTCTGCATTACTGGATAGGGTTAACAAAAAACCAATTTATGCAGCTTTATACAGAGCTGCCAAGGCTACAAAGTATCCGTAGTGGCAAATTGGCACTTGGTGCTTATTTGCTTAAGCTGAGAACAGGGGAAAGTGATCAACGAATGTCGACTCTTTTAGATACCCCGAGAACAACCCTGATGAGGTTAATGTGTAAAGCTCGAGAAATATTGACAAGAGATTTTGTATCAAATAACTTAGGAATAAATAACATTACAAGAGAACAAATATCCCAAAGGAATTTAATAATACCCAATGGGCTGTTTGGTGGAGATGATAGGAAACCAATTGCAATAATTGACGGAACATACCTTTTTGTACAAAAAAGCTCGAATTATACAGGGTGTCCCAAAAAATAGTGTCAAGCGTAAGTCCAGAGTTAGAGCATCTCTTGGAGTACCCGAATCACCCCCATGTATGTTCCGCGATTATTCGTAGTTTTCGAGTAATAATTTTTTTTCTGACTTTTTGAAAATTTTAATCCAAAGAACTTAAAAATTTTAAATAAAAAAAAGTAGAACATATTTTAATGTTTTTCTTTTTGCCACTGAATCATCTTTAGTGCTTCTTTTATGTCTAAAATAATCAGCGTCGTAACTTTAGTGGAAATTTAGAAAACAGTAGTGTAAAGTCAAAATTTGAATGTTAGTGAATAATTACTTAAAAATTCATCTTTAAATTAAAAATCTAAACAGGCGAATTCATGGTTTCTAAGTATGTGTAAAAACTTCTTTAGACTCTCTGCTTTCATAATCATTTAAAAAAAGAAGTACTTAATAGGTATACTTTGGCTTAAATCGGCCTTCAAAGACAGCGAGGTGAAAATTTCATAAAATTTACCAAATTCCTATCAGATGATAAAAAAAAATATCTGGTCTTTTTATAATTTCTAAGGTTCAGATTAATTACAATTTAGCAAAAATTAACTACATGAAACCCATATTTAAATATTTTCCCGCGGATCACATCGGTTGTAGTGTTGGATGTAACGCAGTACTTACCTGCTAAAAAATTGCCCGAGTGAGAGGATATGAAAGAGACCGCATTATTGCTATCTCTCTCACTCTCATTGGCGAAATGGATAACTGTAACTGAGGAATGCTATTCTTTGTGACAAGGGGATGAGGCGGGGGGTGTACTCCGAGCGCCTATTGTGTTCTGGCGCCAGTCGTTTGCCTGCTTTTGTTTGCGCCTTACGTACGATACGCTCATTTGTGATTATTTGACGAACTTTGCTTTCTTTACGGACCTTGAGTGCGATTACGATTTGGTTTTGTGTGAATACGGGATTTTGACAAATTTGGCATTCTTAACGGACTTTTCAAGCTCTTCATTTTGTGATGTCTTTTTCATCGCAAGAATATGCTCTTATGCATTACTTTTATGGATATGCAAGAGGAAATGCTTCTGAAGCAGCCAGGTTGTTCCGGCAGCAAGTACAAAATGGAGGTGGACCTCAGCCTGAAACGTGGCCTGATCATCGCATGATTTTAAGAGTACATAACTCTTACATGGAAGGACGCCTACCGGGTAGAAGATCGGGGCGCCCATCTGAAATGAGTGACCCAGATACTGTCCAATCAGTGGTCGAAGAAGTGGTGAGAGATCCATCAGTTAGTGTAAGAACAATAGAACGTCGAATCGGAATTCCGAAATCACAAGCACATCGAATACTTCATCAAGAGCGTTTTCACCCATATCACATCCAGAAAGTTCAGCAGCTCAAGCCCGCAGACTACCCGAGTAGTGTGGCATTTTGTCAGGAAATGTTACGGAGACAAGCTGAAAACGAAAATTTCTTTAAAAATATTCTATGGACTGATGAATCACATTTTAAGCGATGTGGGGTGTTTAATGCGCATAACTACCATTCGTGGAGTATTGAAAATCCACACCTCACAAGGGAATCTAATTTCCAAGAACAATTTAGTATCAATTTGTGGTCAGGCATCCTAAACGGACAGCTGATTGGTCCGTTCGAACTACCGGACCGACTGAACAGCGAGGCCTACTTGCAATTTCTACGACGTGATCTCGGCGTCTTATTAGAAGATGTAGACCTATTAACGCGGAGAAATATGATTTTTCAAAACGACGGCGCTCCATGCCATTTTGCTAGAAATGTTAGACAACATTTGTCTGAAACATTTCCAGGCAGATGGATCGGTCGTAGAGGGCCCATTGCGTGGCCGCCACGGTCCCCCGACTTGAACCCCATAGATTTTTTCGTCTGGGGATACTACAAGGAATTAGTATACGCCAAGGACATTACAAACGTCACAGTGTTAAGAACAAAATTAAGACAAGCGGAAGAAACAATAAAAAACAACAGAATTGCATTTATACATTTAAAAGAAAACTTTTTTAGACGATGTAGAATATGTATTGAGCACGAAGTTCGTCATTTTGAAAACTTTCTTTAAGCGATCGAATAATAAATACTTTGAAAATAATGTTTTGTTTCATTTATTAAGTTATAATAAACCTTCAAAGGTTATTAAAGATGGCAGCAGAAACAGTTATTTTTGACCTTCAAATAACAAATTTTTAGCTTTTCTACAATCATTTTTGGTTTATTAATAAATAATTGGAATTTAAAAAAAAAATATTCAGAAGTCGAGTTTTATGAAATTTTCACCTTGCTGTCTTTGATGGCCGATTTAAGCCAAAGTAGCCGTATTAAGTACTTTTTTTTTAATTATTATGAAAGCAGAGAGTCTCGAGAAGTTTTTACACATACTTAGAAACCATGAATTCGCCTGTTTAGATTTTTAATTTAAAGATGAATTTTTATGTTATTATTCACTAACATTCAAATTTTGACTTTACACTACTGTTTTCTAAATTTCCACTAAAGTTACGAAGCTGATTATTTTAGACATAAAAGAAGCACTAAAGATAATTCAGTGGCATAAAGAAAAACATTAAAATATGTTCAACTTTTTTTTATTAAAAATTTTTAAGTTCTTTAGATCGAAATTTTCAAAAAGTCAGAAAAAAAATTATTACTCTAAAACTACGAATAATCGCGGAACATACATGGGGGTGATTCGGGTACTCCAAGAGGTGCTCTAACTCTGGACTTTCGCTTGACACTATTTTTTGGGACATCCTGTATGTACCAAAAAGATACTTACTCATTACATAAGTATAAGAACCTAATGAAACCTTTTTTAATTGTTTGTTCCGATGGATATATTGTTGATGTTTTAGGCCCTTATCCAGCTACAACAGATGCAGAAATAATGTTGAATGAGTTTAATAGCAGAGAAAAACCCTTGCGTCAATACTTCCAGCAAGGTGATGTTTTTATACTGGATAGGGGTTTTAGAGATTCTGTTTATCCTGTATTTCCATTATTAAGACAATGTAATTATTCTGTCCACATGCCTGCGTCCTTACAACAAGGTGAAACAGCTGTCAACAATTGCAGCAAATAAATCTAGATCAGTAACTGTATGTAGATGGGTAGTGAAAGCAGTTAATGGCGTATTCAAACAATCCTTCAAACTGCTAAGGCATGAATTTTTCAACCGGGCTTCCACTCACGCCATGATAGATTTTCGCATTGCCGCAGGTATAATTAATAAGTTTCACCTAAGAGTAAGTGACAGAGAGAATGCAGCACAAATACTGGACATTATTAATGAAAATATGTACAGAGAAAATATTTTGGCAGATTTTGTCCTTCAAAATAATTTGAATAGAAGGCGTACAGAATTTCTCAGTATCAGTGTGAATACCAACAACGTATCTTTTCCAAGATTAGAATATAGTGATCTGATATTATTCGCATGTGGAACATATCAATTAAAACAGGCGCGTTCATATTATGGCGAACATACACGAGCCGACAGTTCCTATACCATTGAAGTTTGCAGGGATACAGCCAGCAACCTACTAGATAATTACCCAATATCTTCGGCCAACTGTAGATTATTAAGAGTCAAAATACACAGCAGGCACATAAGACGAAAAATATATTTTGTATATATATAATTTATAGTGATAATAGCAATGGCAGGGAAGCAATTAAAGAATATTACTGTAATTGTATCGTTGGCCGAAGGACAGTGGGTTGCTGTGCTCACGTTATGACCCTTGTATGGTTTTTGGGCTGGGCAAGATTTCAGGCTAATATATCCCCACCAGCCCAGTTTCTGGAAAACATACTGGTTATGTATGATTCTGACTAAAATAAAATATTTTCAGAAGATTGTTCGTTTTATTTTTTGTATTTTCCAAAATTGGCAAGCCCTAGAAATATCAATTTAAACACTTTGACACTAAATCATGATTAAATTCCTTTATAGAATACTACCAACCAATTAATTATTACAAAAATATAGTTCTAAATTAATGTTCACCATTGGCCAAAGTCTCATACAAAATGGGAATTTGGAATTCCTACCCATAGAGGAGATATTTGAGATCAAAGTGGCCAGTACGGCAAAACGCCAATTTCATATGTAAGGACCTAATATCAAGTGCGACTGGCACGCGCCATTCGCCAGCCCCACCCAATTTCATTCCTGTCACAACTTGTCTTACATCCGCATCCGCATTGATTATTGCTGATGCGGATGCAGATGTCAAAATCCATGCGGAAGCTCCGCATTTGCGGATACGGATGCGAATATCCGCGACATCCCTGGTTCTTAGATTCGTATTTGCTACTTGAACGTGGTACGTTAGAAGAACATTTATTTTTGATAATTCTGGTGGACTGTATGGATTGTTGGAGTACCGAAGATATAGTGGACTATCACCTTGAAGAGAGAGAAATAGTACAGGGGAGTAGTTTTTTAATTACTGTGAAGACCTTATACCTACCCTCGGCTCTGAAAACATAGGTTAATAAATTTATAATTCTAATTTGTTCCGTTCTTTTAATATGCATTACCCTATAATAAAGAAAAACGTGACAATCGAATAATAAAAATAATAAAGATATGATTTAAAGAGTTTTTAATTTACAAACATAATGGTATACTTAAATAAAATAATTTAATAAAAAAATACAAAAAGTCACCACCAAAATATGACGGCAGGGATTTTGGTAAATATATTTTCAAATTTAACTTTAGATAAGCGTGTCATCGATTTTTATGTCTTCGTTCCAGCCACACTCAGATCTCCATTTCTTAATATTTACAACGTAATCCTTGGTGATGTCTCGGAACTGCTCGTAGTCGCATAGTGGCCCGCAGTCCATGATTTCCAGCTGTTTCAGGTCTGCGCCAGGTTCTCGGAGGTACACCGGCTGTCAAAAAACGAATATATTTTATTGTTGAAGATATTTCGTTGTAAATGGCAACATTAAGAGGCTGAGTAACACCCTGAGTAACATTTAACACCCAACGACCTTGAGACAAGAGTTTCTGCTGGATTATGGGCGCGGTGCGTTTTTGAAATTGAGCGAATAAATCAAAATATATTTTTTAAAAGAAACTAGTAAATTATTTGAAGATATCAAACATCAAAATTATCAAATTAAATGTAATGAGTTAATTCCCTGGAAAATCACTAAATGAGCTTTGTTAAATAACTCGGATTTTCTTCTGGAAGCTGTTTTTGATGGGTGTCTTTGGCATTTTTTTTACGAGAAATTTTGATTAATTTTTTTTGGGGACATAGATATTCTAATAAATGTTTTCAAGAGTAACATATATTTTATTTACTACGGTATATTAAACAAGTTTTGTTAAAAAAAGTTTTAAGTGGGGCTCGATGAGCTCAGCTCACTGAATATAAATATCAAAATAGTATTTATTCAAAAATATGAATAGAAAGCTCTGTTGAATCGTCTAATTATTCTACACCTACCACCCATCCAGAATGTCTTTTAGCTGATAAGAAGAATGGACGTAAAAAACTTATCAGCTTTATCAAAAGTATCGATAATTTCAATAAATTATCTCATTTCAAGCGTTTGTTTACATAAATAATGATACCTACACATTATTGGGTTTTCTTTACAGACATAAGTTGCCAACAAGCATGGATAAAAATGGATCTCAAAATGTCGAGGAGCGCAAAATTCGGGAACTTCTAAACCAATTCGACTACTTAATTCTTTTTTCAAAAGTTTGTTGGACTTCGAAGAAGATTCGTATGAAGTGATAAATTGGCAAATTTGCCTTAAAAACGTATAAAATGCACATCATTTCAAATCGTTCAAGTGTCAGTTAGAACAAAATTCGTAAAGAATTTGACAGAACGACGTCTGGCCGAACATATCTTCTTTTATATATAAAAATGAAACGCTGTGTGTTTGTCTCGCAAAAACTCTGAAACGGCTAGATAGAAACTGACGAAATTTTCTAGGTGTATTTGAATAGGCTCATGGAAGGTTTAAACGTAAAGTTGGACCCGGTAGGTGGCGCTGTAATCGGGCAGGACAACGTCTGCTAAGCCCACTAGTATAAAATATATTGCAATCTGAATATTTTTTTAATGTCTCATTTCTATTGCTTCCTCGTCGCTTCGACCTAGCTTTGGCACATACAGCGGTGGACAGGCAGCTATAGTGCTACAAATAAATATGCGGAATCCATTGTCAATCAGTATAGAAAAAATATATTGTTAGTATCAGCACTCACTATTACAACGTATTCTCCAGTGCTGCGGACTTTTCTCAACTCTAGTGCGTACAGGGAGCTGTATTTTGGAGTTCCTTGCCTCTCCGTGACCCGGGTGACGGCTTCAAGAGAGTAAACGTTGAAGTCGTGAGCGGAGTATATCCTCAAGCGTGGAGTGTTCTCGCCTTTAACGATTTTGTCTCCGTATTTAAAGAACTCTCCTAGAAAAGTGCCTGGAATTTGAAAGAGAAATGCTTCTTTTAACGCCATTCAGACATTTTATGTGAATTAGTTAGTTTTGTACATTGACGTATAAGTCATCATAGCAGCTCCTATATATCCCCACGGAGGGGTTCGAGCCTATCCTAAGTTAGTGTGTTTAGGCCTTAGTCAACCACGCTGGCCCAGTGCGGATTGGTTGACTTCACATACACCTTTGAATTTCTTCGCAGATGTATGCAGGTGACCTCACGGTGTTTTCTTTCATCGTAAGAGCGTCAGACAAATGTTCATTTCAAATTTGAAAACGAAAAACATAATGGTACATGGCGATTGGCGGTCTCGAAACTCGGATCTCCCGATTGGAAGGCAATTGCCGAGTCCACAGCGCCACCGACGCTCGTGACGTATATGATTTGATTATATACACGCCGTCGTCGTGTATATAATCAAAGTGTATATGTAACTCAATACTTGTATACACAAGCAACCACAATTCTCGTCGTTCCTATTAATTGTGATAGTGAAAATAAATGTAGGGACATACCTGCTTGAAGATGAATGTACGTATCGTTCCCGAAGATATGGTCGATAGCTACTCCTGCGGCCTCCTCAATTTGTGGGAAAAGGTCAAGAATATCCGGGTTAAACGTAATTCCAAGACTAATCTGAAAGTTGATTTTTACGATTAAAATTCTAAAGACACCTACATAAGCCCATACAGGGTGCAAACGATTAAGTGATCTCACCCGATTATTTCTAAACCATTTGAGATAGCAAATGGTAACATAATATATCGATTTTAGACAACAACAAGAGTGGATATTATGTACAGTTAACAACACTTCAAGTTTTGCATTTGTACACGAAACCGCTGCTATTACGAACTGGGTTACCAGGTCTAAAAAGGGAATTTTCGGGACATACGCTTGTAAAAATCGGGCTTATCACTTTCAAGTCGGGACTGCAAAAAACTAGAGTTTAACTTAAGAAAATGGATTTTAACATTGATTCACAAATTGATCAATACTGCGTATGTTAGATTGAAAGAAACTCTTTATTTTGCTTAAATAAAAAATAACACAAACAATGACAATTTACACAAAGCAAAAAAGGCGGCCTTATCGCCATAGGCGATCTCTACCAGACAACCTTTTAGTTAATTTTCTTTATCGTTTCCTTCTTCCGCGTGGAAAGATTAAGTGAAGATTCATTGCAAATATTTTAGGGACAAATATGCCAATATAAATTCAGTCACTGCTTTGTTATGCAAAATTGACACATTTTTTTGATCTGGTCGAAAATCGAGACTTGCGATCCGATCATGGTGTAATTGGGACGTGTCCACTGTTCATATACCCCACAAAATAAGGACACCCGGACACACTCTCCCTGGGGGTCATGCCCACTAAACCAACCTCGATGTCCATTTTGTCCGTAGTTAGGGAGATCCAAGGTCTGGGTAACCCCAACTCTCCGGACCGCCCCGGAACAGTCCGGCCAGCTATGGGCCGGGTCTATCGCCAGTGGGGTATTACCATGGTATTACGCTGAACATGGAGATAGTACTCAGACGGGAACATATGATCGCGCGCATCAGGCAGGAGTCACCGTAGTTCGCAGGTCGTGGAAGGTGGGCTACAAAGGCCCGCCTTTTACCGCCCAACCACACCTGGTATAGTGTGCCTAAAATGTTGCAAGAGACTTGCTGCAAGACTGACACCTATAGGCCAACACCTTTTTTTTTCTCAGGGGTATCCGCACGGCGTCGGGTGCGGTGTGTGACCGCACCGTACCCGCCGTTGGCTAGACGGCTGGCGTGTGTGAGGCTCTCCCGGCAGAGTGCCAGGCCTACCCACTAAAACCCTCCGGTTTTCCCCCTGCCCTCATGGGCGCGCTAGGTAAGGTCCACACTGCGATTCCACTACCCACGCGCCCGGGCAAGCTCAAACAACTGGTAGGGCTATCGCCAAAGGGGGATTGCCGGAGAACACACGGGCAATCCCCAGACGGGGGGCCTTACGGCGGCGTACGGGCACTGGGCCAACCATGCACGCAGGCCTTCACGGCAGGGTCATTAGACGCTCTGTTCCCAGTAGTTACATTCTAAGTTACATTGATGTAACTAGCTTGCATGAATGCCCGCCTTCGCCTGCCGACCTAGACCAACCAATACCTAGACCCATGCAATATTTGAGCAAGACTCTTGCTCAAATCTTGCATGGGTCAGTCTTGGTATTTATCACAATTAGGTCGATCTTGGTCTCGGCCTTGCAGCAAGAGTCTCGCAAGACTGCAAGACGAATACCGATTTTGGGCAACACTAACACCTTGGCAACCCTAATTACGAGCAACTTATGGGCGGTCCAAAGGTCAGGCTGTAAGGTCTGGGGGCCTAGAGAAGGTAACGTAACGTTTTATTTAGGTAAAACGTTCTTTATCAACGCCAATGTATGAGAATGATTCATGATATGGAATCATTCCCCATACAATTTGTTATTTTTGAACATCGTTATCATTTTTGAATTGTTACTTTGTATTGGTCCCCTTTTTTGAGGCGGGGAATCTATTATCACGTTAAAGGGTTAAGTTGACTAGACCGCCCACTTGGGTATACCGTAGGTCTTGGGTCCATCAACAGCTATTCTGCTGGTATCCCCATATCTGGCTAAACCACCCCAAGAAACCTCTTCACCCCCCTTACGTTTGAAATCGGGAAGGCCATTTCACGGAACATAAATCAGTTGTCATTTGGAAATTCGAAATTTTCTGACCAATCATTTAAAAGAGTTCACTGCATTTTGGAGTACAAGACTAGAATTAACAAAGAGAAGAGAATCCCGGGTAAAAACCGTAACATTACTTTTTTTTTACCACGACACATAATTTATGACTTCTTTTTACATTTTGAGTTTGATAAACTACTTCGTAAAATTGAAACAATTTCTTTCGTAAAAAAGAATACATACCAGGCTCTCGTATAAGTCGTAGACACCGTATATTTGGGCGGGCTGAGCGACCAGGTCGAAATTTATTAATGGAGAGAGCGTTGTCAACAAATCTTTGTATTGATCCATAGAGGGCACGCTGGTCGTGAATAGGTGGTAATATATTTTCTCCAACTTTGGGCAGTTCACTGATGCAAGGTTCTAGAGAGAAAACAAAAAATGGTTTTAAGTTGCAATCTTATAATTTAAGCGTAAGTTGAAAAGAATATTCGTGAGGCAACCTGCATACACCTGCGAAGAAATTCAACTTAGGTTAGGCTCGAACCCCTCGGTGGGGATTTATATGAACTGTGATGATGATGATGATATATATTCTTTATTGTACACAATTAAAACAAAAACAAAATAGTTACAATAAAATGATGTACAAGGCCGATGATAATGATTTAACTTTGTAATAGTTTCAATTTAATTGTATCGATCTGACAAAGTAGACCTCATTTACTGTTTATAACTATATTATATTCTTACAGATATCGTGTTTAACACACGCAAAATAAAATTTTCAATAATATATAAACACACACTAAACACAATCAAAAGAAATTACGTCGAGCGGGATTCGAACTTGTGATTTCAAAACTTACATTATTTATTTATTTACTATTCTCAAATAAAGCCTTTTAAGATAAATAGAACAAATCGGCTTGAAAAAACTTACTTTACTAAAATTAACATTATTTTAATGGCAAAATCAAGATTGATTTGATTATTTTGTTGACCAAGTTGAATTAGATTTTGAATAAGGATTGTGGCTCCATGCATGATAGTACAGCTCTGCTGTCGGGCCGGAGGAGCGTCGTCGGGGCGCTGTGGACTCGGCACTTGCCTTCCAATCGGGAGGTTTGGGGTTCGAGACCACCATGTCGTACCAATGTGTTTTTCCTATTTCATATTATTATGTACATTTGTTTGACGCTCTTAAGGTGAATGACAACATGGTGAGGCAACCTGCATACAATACTGCGAAGAAATTCAAAGGTGTATGTGAAGTCGACCAGTTCGCACTTGGCCAGCGTGATTGACTAAAGGTGCAAACATACTGGGCTTATGTGATGCCACGCCACGTTATGTGATTGGTCGCGTTAACGACGTCACTCACGCTAAGTGTAGTTCTAAATTATGATTTTTGATACATTTTCTATTAAGACCGATGTCTTCTGATGGACGTAACATCACATACGTGGCATCACATAAGCCCAGTTTGTTTGCACCTTTAGGCTTAAACAAAACACCCTAACCTGGGGTAGGTTCGAGCCCCTCGGTAGAGACATATATGAGCTGTGATGATGAGTACAGCTGCTATACATTATAATTCTGAGATTCTTGTATTGTTCTATTAATTATTCTATTGTTAGCTGTGTCCGCGAACTACGCTTCGCTTTATTAAATCTAACCATTCAAAAAATTCTGGAGAGGGCTTATCACCTAGAATATAATATACATAAAAACAGTCTGCGACCTACTCTCAGACCTACTAAATATACACAAAAATTTCATTCAAATCGATCAAGCCGTTTCGGAGGAGTTCGATAACACTGTGACACGAGATTTTTATATACTTATTAAAACCGGAAATATTAATTTTTTCGTGTCAATAAATGATAAACCGATTTTAATAGTTGTAAGTATTGCGTCTGTTTGGTTCTATTAAAAAACTACCTTACAAATGTAATAGAAAATACAGAAGCTTAAATTTGCGAGTTTCATTATCAAATATTCGAGTATATTTTCTTCTTTTGAAAATTTCTAAAGGTTGGCCCATATAGCGATTTAGCGAGTCATTCTTCGTAAAAACGCTTAATAAAAACGCCTCTACCTCAGTCTACAGCGTTTGCAACTTTTTTGCGACATTGCCTAAACAAATAGACAAAAGGTAGGACGTTAATTTATTAATTTTTAATGGCGCTATTTTTATGACGTTTTAGATTTTTAATTTAGGTATACCTAAAACCTAAATGATTTGTTATGTGCATGAATATGTTTGCGAACAATGTAATCTATATTCGATTACTTGTATATTCTGTCATGGTACAAGTGGGGCAAATCAGAATAGTACAAGTGAACGTGGACCATGGGGATTCCGTGGTGTCACCCGATAAAGATGTAACAAATTTTCAAACAATCTATTTTTATTAAACAATAGGTACTATCAAATCCATGCTAAAATCGTTCTTCTGATTAGATCTTCTAGCAACTGAAGGTGTCTATAAAGGCCAAGGGTTACAGCAGAAAGAGAACAGACGGTTTTAAAGTGAAATGAAGTTACGAACGCCAGCATTAAGTAACGGTTTCACAAAAAGTTATTTCTATGACTCTACCTAAACATAACAAAGTTTAGGAACTTGGAAGTGTCATTCATATTTGAAATATTTGATGTATGTTAAAAAAAGTTTTAATATGCAATCATTGATTTCAACTGTTAAATACTGCTATCAACCAACTTCAATACAAAGTCATTAGCAAGGTTACACGTATTTGTAATCTAATCTGTTATATCAAAAACAACGATTGTAATCAAAATCCTTTGATAGGTCAAGGAAATTTATAAATAACTGTAGTAATTCGATTTGAAACATTGGAACAAACAAGCGAAGTTCGAAGTTTAAACCAATATTGATGCAATTTTAATATGAAAACTTATGCGATAATCTGTGTTTTCTGATATTTTGAGTTAGTTGCATCATAATTAGCCCCAATGTTACATTTGAAAGAAAAAGTTTGAAAAGTTACATTTGGGTGACATTTGTCAGAGGACGCAATTTTGTTTTTTAGATGTCAAGGAGGAGTTAGTGTAAAGTTAAATCCAAGATTGTGGGGCTGCAACCCTTGTCCCACGGCTGCCATCTTGGAAAGAGGGGTGCAAATAGTTTTTATGGTTTATCTGCCAAACTATAGGTCTTACAAAAAAAATATTGAAGCAGTTTTTGTTGCAATTAAAATTCTCTACAACTTTAGATAAGTAACTTTTAGTCGTATAACCAAAAATAACAAAGTTATAAGCGATAATCGATGAAAATTTGAGAAAAAGGTTTGTATTGCTCGCTTTACCCTTTTTTCTGATAATTTTACAAAAAAAAAAATATCAGAGCATTAAAAGAGGGGTTTTTAAGGAATAATTTTCATAATAAACTTTTTAAATTTATTAATTAAGGTTTGAATGTGCTTGTAGGTTTGACATTCTATTCATTGCTTTTTATGCTATTTGAATAATGACAAGTATTATTTAATCTTACAACAAAGAGTTTTCATGTAATTTAATATGTTTTGGTTGTTTTTAATTTATGTACTTTTGTTGATGCGGTAGCCTAAAGTGGCAACCGAAATGAAATAAATTTATTTCGGTAACTTTCATTAAATTCGGTGTATTATTGTTTATTATATATTTTCGGTGCAGTTCATTTTCATCTCAGTGCTTAACTATTTGATTTCGGTATATTAGCATATCTGTTTACTTTTTTTGGAACCAAATCATGTCCAATATGAACATGAAGAAATATTTCAATAGCTGTATTAAAAAAAATAAAATAACTAGTCTTTTTTTAGAAAGGCTTTTGCCAAAATGTGACTTTTTACAAACTTTAACATACAAACTGCAAGGTGTGAACTGTCGGTTATGTTAAAAAAGCTGATTAGTCATTTCTGGATTGTTTTTTTAATAAATGATGTTTTCTCAAACATGCTCGGAAATGTAGGCATTATTGTGCCAAAAAGAAGACACGAAGTTTGTAATTCTTGGCTCATGCATTACTTTCCCGGCCTAGGCCAAGAAAGTAAGTATGAAAATTTTTTTTTGGCCGCTGCTCCAATGTTTTTTAATTTATCTATAACTTGAATTATGTAACTTGCCATACAGCCAATTGCTACCACATTATAAAAATGCACTCTTCGAGCATATACAGCGTGTCTTATATCTCCCCATAAAAATTATAATAGGTATATAATTTTATTTAAACTATCATACCCCATTTACACTCGCGTGCGAGCCGCGAGACGAGCCACGAGCCGAGCCACAAGACGCGAGTGTAAACACTGAGCTCGTGGCTCGGCTCGCGGCTCGTCTCGCCACTCGCAAGGCTCGCGTCGGGAGCGGTTTTTTGCGCACGAGTCAAAGGGGCTCGCGTCGTGGCTCGCGTACGCGCGAGCGCGTGTTTACACTCGCGCGCGAGCTTCATATAAAATTTATAATTTTGCTTTATTTTTTTCCAATTTTTTAAAAATATTTAAATATTTCAAAGTTGGCTGTTGATACGTAGTTATTAAGAGTGAATAAAGATTATTTTGGTTAACAAAGTACAAAAGATATCAATACAGTTAAATTTTAGTCGGGGCTGGTAAGACCTCGGTGGCCGAGTGGTCAAGGCCTCAACACAGTACGTTGAAGACGCGGGTTCGATCCCTTCCCAAGATTAAATTTTTCTTAATTGATTTATTCAACTTACTTTTATTTTTTAAAAATTGACTACAGACGAAACTTTACACGTCATTGAACTTTCTCAAAAGGGGCCTATAATTTGGAACCCTAAGAATAAAAAGTCATATTTAGTAAAATTATTTTCGTAGTTATAGCCCAAGTAGCATTTATCCTTTATGATAGTTATTTAAAATACCTTTTTGTCATAAAAAAGTTATAATAAGGAATTTGTATATCTTGTAAGTTCTATGACAGTTAATTTTAGAGCTCCTTGGTCTTAGAACTATATGGTTTTTGCTTTAACCTAAAAGCCTTTTTCAAGAGGTTAATATAACGCAATCATAGATTGTTTTCCAGAGCTATAAGTCCTAAGTCTTCTAAGTTCCGAAAAGGTTATAATTGGGTTGTTTTTAGGGTAATGAAATACCTAAATATGACGTGAAACGCATTGTTATATATCAAATGTGACTCTTTCATAACCTACTTTACTAATACCTTATTAGCTATCTCAAAAACTGTTTATTAACTTAATAGCGTTTTGTGGCTACATATAGTTAGGAAAATCACTTTAAGGCGTAAAAGATAGCTTTATAGCATAATTTATAAGCTTTTATTAATTATTATAACCTTTAAATACATAAAGAAACTACTCAATCATCACCGTAACTTCAAAGTTATATGAAATGCCCACTTACAAATATACAGGATGTCTTAACAAAAAATTGCGAAAAGTGAACATTATAAAAGAAATTCGAAAAACATAGTACAGCGAATCATCACAAAAAAGGTAGTTTTTCATTGGTTAAGTACGTATACGAATATATCTAAGTCCTGTTATTTATGTTCTATCCTTTCCTTACGAGTTTTTACCAATTGTATCACAAAATAGTTCATTCTTTTTAGCCGATACAAATAATGAAGAAATAGAAAATACAATCAGAAGCCTCAAGGCAAGCCCATCCACGGGCTATAATGGTATCCCTGCCCAGGTTTTAAAGCATTTGAGTACATTAATTACTCCGACCTTAACAAATCTATTTAACAGTTGCTTAAGACTTGCAAAATTTCCTGATGTACTGAAAAAGTCTGTTCTCATACCGATTCATAAGGCTGAGAGGAGAGATTGTGTCGATAACTAAAGGGGAGTATTTAAACGAGTAAATGTAAATAAAAATTTTAAGAGACATAAATGATTAATTTGGGTTATTGTACTAAGCGAGTGACTGACTGTGAGTGACGATAAATCAACAGAACAGTAACTTATATTATAAACATTCATTCGAGTTAGGTCAAATACAAAATGAGAAGCTTCATAATATTTGAGCGATCTATCTAATATTAATTTGTTTGAGTGTCAACGTTATGTCCTGTATTTTTTTCAATATTTTCCAAATGATTTCTTTATGGTGGTGTTGTGTGTGTCTGTCTGTGGCATCATAACTCCCGAACCGATGAATCGATTTTGATTTGTTTTTGTTTGAAAGGTAAATTAGTCGGAAGTGTTCTTAGCTATGTTTAATGACCATCGGTCCAAGATGGCCGCCGCCACAAAATGGCAGAATACATATTTGTACACAACTCCCTCAATATATATTTATATATCTATATTTATGTATATAATATTTATATATTTGTGTACTTAGTATTTATCTTTATTTAGTATGTTGTTACTTAGTTGTGTCAAGGTTTGTTTAGTTCTTATTTTTTTCCAATTCGAACACCGTCAACAAAGATTGTCTCACATTTTACGGGTTGACTGGTAGAGAATGCCTGGCATTAAGTCCGCCCCTGTACACTTTATTTAGGCTCTGCGAAAGTTTAAATAAATAAATAAATATTGGTGTCAAATGAAAGGGCTTCACTAGTAAAATACTACACACTATGATAAATTTCAAATCCAAGATGGCCGCCACCACAGAATGGCGAACTACATATTTTTTTACAACTCCCTCAATATGGGTATCAAATGAAAGGGCTCGACTAGTAGAATACTATACACTATGATAACAATCTCAAATCCAAGATGGCCGCCACCACAAAATGGTGAATTACATTTTTAAGTTAGGGTGTTCAGGCTTAGGGTTTAAAAAGTTGGGATTCAGGCTTAGGGTTGAAATAAAAATTAAACTTAAAATTTAAATAACTCCCGACAAAAAAAAACCTCCAAGAAGTAAAAAATAAAATGCGTTGGTTGGCCCATTAACTTAGATATATCTAGTAGGTCAGGGGGTGCGAAGAATCCCCGGGTAAGATCCGGCTACCATCTACGACGACTCGACCTGGCAACTTACAACACGCGTACACTGAGGACGGACGCGAAGTTAACGGAGTTGGAAGAGGCTAGCAGTAAGCTACGCTGGGATATCATTGGTTTATCTGAAGTCCGAAGAGAGGGGGAGGACTCGATAATCCTCAATTCCGACAACTTGCTGTACTACCGGGAGGGCGGTAAACAGTCCCAAGGTGGTGTCGGCTTAATCATCCACAAGTCCCTTGTCAACAACGTAATAACCATCGGGAATGTGTCGACCAGGGTAGCATATCTGATACTCAGAATATCGAAACGATATTCGTTGAATGTCATACAGGTTTACGCTCCGACCTCGACACACCCAGATGACGAAGTGGAGGCTATGTATGAGGAGATCATTGAAGCCACACGTAGCCACAATACCCACTACACGGTTGTGATGAGGGACTTTAACGCTAGGTTGGGGAAACGTTGCGGTGATGAGTTGAGAATGGGGCAATTTGGATTTGGGAACCGGAACACCAGAGGCCAGATGCTAGCGGACTTCATGGAGAAGGAGAAGCTCTATATGATGAACTCCTTCTTCAGGAAGTCCGAAAGCCGTAAATGGACCTGGATGAGTCCGGACGGTAATGTCAAAAACGAAATAGATTTTATCATGTTGACGAAAAGGCATATATTCAATGATATCTCCGTGATCAATGCCGTCAAAACGGGGAGTGATCACAGACTGGTACGAGGCACATTGAATATCAATATTAAGCTGGAAAGATCTCGACAGATAAAGTCGCTCCGACCAATACCTGCGCAAATCCAAAACCCCGAAAGGTTTCAACTCGAGCTCCAGAACCGCTTCGAAGCCCTTGAGAACAGCTTAAATGTGGACGATCTAAACAACATGGTGGTGGATACTGTGCATATGGTAGGGTCTAGGTTCTTTAAAACCCGCCGTCCCAGAACAAAGAAACTCTTCGACAAAACCCTCCAACTTATGGACCGGACACACGAAATGAGGCTGCAGAACTCAACGGATGCTAGTCGTTACCGGGATTAGTATGACTCTCAAACAACTAAAAAACAATAAGGCGGTGGGTGATGACGGAATCACTACAGAGCTTCTGAGAGCGTACCATAGACCACATCCATACGCGGCGGCAGGTTATACAGAAGACCGAGGAGTATAATCTGCCACTTTGCTTGGCGTTTGTGAAAGCCTTCGATTCGATCGAGACATTGGCGGTGCTGCAGTCCCTCCAAAGGTGCCAAGTGGACTACAGGTGACATGGGCGGTGCTGCAGTCTCTCCAAAGGTGCCAAGTGGACTACAGGTACATAGAGGTACCTATACGGAAATGCCACTATGTCGGTTCGACTTCAGAACCAGAGCTCTAATCCCATCCAATTGCAGCGAGGTGTAAGACAGGGAGACGTTATCTCTCCAAAACTCTTCACCGCTGCATTGGAGGATATTTTCAAGCTTCTGGATTGGAAATGAAACGGCATTAACATAAATAGCGAGTACCTAACACACCTCCGTTTTGCCGATGATGGGGTTCTAATGGCTAAGACCTTGGAAGACCTGAACACCATGCTCGGAGATCTCAGTAGTGCTTCCCAAAGAGTGGGTCTTAAAATGAACATAGATAAGACAAAAATCATGTCGAATGCCCATGTTGTACCCACTCCAGTTAACTCCAGTGTCTCAAGACCAAAGTCTTTGACCAGTGTGTGTTGCCAGTGATGACTTACGGAAGCGAAACGTAGCCATTCACTATGGGTCTCGTCCGAAGGCTCAAGGTCGCTCAGCGGGCAATGGGGAGAGCAATGCTTGGGGTCTCCCTGCGTGATCGTATCCGAAATGAGGAGATCCGCAGGAGAACTAAAGTAACCGACACTGCCCGAAGGATTGCTCAGCTGTGGGCGAGACACATAGCTAGAAGAACCGATGGCCGCTGGGGCCGAACGGTTCTTGAGTGGCAACCACGATCCGGGCGACGCTCAGTGGGTAGGCCCCCGACCAGGTGGACCGACGATCTGGCGAAGGTCGCGGGAAGCCGCTGGATGCGGGCAGCACAGGACCGATCGTTGTGGAGATCCATGGGGGACGCCTATGCCCAGCAGTGGGCGTCGTGCGGCTGAGATGATGATGATGATGATGATCTAGTAATATTTTGATTTTAGCATCGTCAAGTCGGGGGACCGCAATTAATATCTATAATGTAAATAATTAAATAAATAGATATATTAATTGCATTGAAAATTGAATATAAAACTTAAGTAGGTAGGTGCCTATTTAACTAGCAGTAGTTGCAAATAGAATCTGAAAAATAATAGAAGAATAATAATAAACATATCCTTTGGTTTTGTAAACACTCTGTAGGTACACCACGCGAAATGTTGTTTTTTAATAAAATGTAATCTAAGCTCTCTTGGCATCTGAAATTACTACTTAGTCCGTCCGCGGTGATATAGAAGTACTATCAAATCTTACGAGAAAATTTAATGCGTAAAGGGTTGCAAAAATAACTAACAGTTTGTGAGAAGGTTATTTAAATTACCTAGAGGTTATTTTTCAGTAAATTTCGCGCGTTAATAGTAAATCAGGCTATTTAAGAGTTATTTGTAAAGCTAGTAAGCCTTTTATTGAAGGCAGCCATTTTTAAGAGGTTTATTGTGGCAAGAATTTTCGAAAATATCAATTTATTTATTTTATTTATTAGTGATAATAAATTTAAAAGACATTTTTACGTTTATAAATAATTGTGTGCCAGATGGGAGGTTAAAAATGTATTTAATGTATTTTTTTACACTACGTATGACCATTAAATATTTTAAATATGCCTGATAATTAGGGCGCGTGTATTTTATAAGCATATTATCCCATAATTTAACAGGAAACTGGTATTCGCAATAGAATTTATAAGCACGTGTGAATTTTACAGACATTTTGCTTCGTATATGATTTTTTTTTTTTTTTTTTTTATGTAAGGCCCGGCAAATGACCTCCTTCCGCCTGATGTTAAGCGGTGAAAGAGGCCCAAATGAGTTGACAGATAGAGTAGAGACGACATCCACTATCCTGCCTGCCCGCCCCTTGCCGGCCTAAAAGATGCTTTTTCACACCTCTTTTGAAGGAACCCATGTTGTAGGATGAAGGAAACACGTGCGCAGGTAGAGAATTCCAAGTGTGGGATGAACGACAGAAGAAGGAATCTTGGAATTTCTTGGTACGGTGTGAAAAGGAAGATACAGTGTAAGGATGACTCCGAAGGCCCTTACGCGTGTTTCTGTTAAGGAATGGAGAGGGAGGGATAAGGTTAAAGAGCTCCTCAGAGCATTCCCCATGGAACATTCGGTAAAAGGCGCTAAGAGAGGCGATGTCACGACGAAGTTGTAGAGGCTCGAGGGTGTTAGTTGCCTCTACATCGCCAATTATTCGAATAGCGCGACGCTGCAATCTGTCCAGAGCATCGAGGAGGTACTGAGCGGAGCCGTCCCAAAGGTGCGAGCAATATTCCACGCAAGACCTAACCTGAGTTTTATACAACAGGCATAGTTGATCCGGCGCAAAATACCTACGCACCTTGTTTAGGACACCGAGTTTCCGAATACCCAAGAATGAATACCCAAGTCATAATAAAAAAATAGTATTACAAATGGAAGCCATCTGTCTGATATGAAATAAGTTTTAACTAATATATAACCAGTCTCTTATAAAATATTTTGAAAACTTACTAATAAACTTTTGCTGGTACTTGACAATAACCTAATTCTGGAAAATGACTGCTGCGATAAAAACTGATTATGACTAGTCCATGACTAAGCTGAGACTTCATAAAGGTTATAATTGGGTAATACTGAATTAACCAGGTTATAAAATGGTTAATTTACAGGTTATCAAGCATGCCTTTAGGTAATTTGTCTAGTCAATAAAGACTAAAAATAAGGTCTGCACTAGGTTGTTATGGAGGGCCTTTTTGGTTATTAAGAGTTTATGCGGAGTTTATTATGAACATATTAGGACCTATCGTATTTCTTTGAGGAAATCCATAAAAAGGTTATATAACCTATTTGTGACCTTTCTATAACTTAAATTGTTACTTGGGAGGGTATATGCTGGCTAAGCACAGCGCCGCTGATGCTGATGCCGCTAATACTTCGACGTCCTCCATTGCTGAAAGCTCGAAAGCAACTGAACGCATTGCGAGAGTGTAAACACCTCGACGAGCTCACGCGCTCTATCGCGAGACACGAGCCGAGCCGCGAGCCGAGCCTCGAGACGCGAGTGTAAATCAGGTATCAAAAGTGCCAACCTAAAACTGTTCTAAAACTGAATTTTCAAAAATTTGACAATTAAATTCGATTGATATGACAAGTTATTAAAGTTGACACATTCTTTTCGGTTAAATAAATATTGTAATTTTTATGGGGAGTTATTTTGAGACACGTTGTAAGCATTTTGAATATGACAACAATTTTATTAAAATGTTGGTATGCTTAATTTTCGTTGCGAGAGAAAAAAGTCTTAATCAGCGGTATTATATTTTTTGCGTAAAATATGATTGTGCTGTATGGGCTTTGTTTCCTTTGCACTAATTGAAAATTAAAAAGTATTATTAAATGCTAGGCACCTAGAATTAATTATTTAATTGCTTGATTTGTTTTTTTACTCATATTATACTCATTTGTTTCTAGTTCAATTCAATTCAAAATCTTTTATGCATACCATAATGTGTAAACTAGGTGGTTCACAAAAAATAAGATCATTATGGACCCGTGCGTTGGGCACGCAATCGTTTAACAAGAGAGAGGAAGCTTATTATTATTAGGTACCTACTATTGTCTTATTTACAGATCATAAAGCTAAATTATACGAAGATCACGGCAATTATAAATATTTGAATAAATAGACAACATTAAACAATAATTATTTTAATGAAAGGTTTTTATTTATATGGTATTATTATTACACTGAATTTCATAATTAATTCCAGTATTACGTCTTTCATTATTTCCTTGCAATTATTGAGAAAAGCACTATACATACCTCGGCGGGAATGGGATTGCCGGACTCGTAATTATTGTCAAGGCCTCGCTCACGCTCGGCCTTGAAAGCATTACTCGTCCGGCGGTCCCTAACTTCCCGGCCTCTGCAGTAATGTACTATTATCGATGTTGTTTTCTTTACTCGTTTTATTGAGTAATATTTTTACATTCATAATTCGACACTCTCTTTCAGAGTAGGTCTAAACCACATTTTCAGCAGTACTTCACTAACAAAAGACCTTATCTAGTACTAGCTGTGCCAGCGAACTACGTTTCGCCGTATAATTTTTACCCGTTTTTGCAACATTTGTCATTAATGCTCAGCTCCTATTAGTCGTAGCGTGATGTTATACAGCCTAAAGCCTTCCTCGATAAATGGACTATCCAACACAAAACGAATTTTTCAATTTGAATCAGTAGTTTCTGAGATTATCGCGTTCAAGCAAACAAACAAACAAACTCTTCAGTTTTATAATATTAGTATAGATAGGTAAGTACCTATTAATAATATAATATCTACATCACGGCTATACTCACGAAGTATGTCGGTTTCTGTCCGACTAGTTTCGGGTCCATCGGGGACCCTTCTTCAGGGAGAGTGAGGCGGTACTTATTAATACTACTTCTTACTAACAGTGAGGTACCATTTACTCGGTTTTTGGTGCTCGGGATATCAGTATAAGTCTTCCCAAATTTTTAGGGTTTCGCAGTAAACAAGGAACCCTTATAGTTTCACCATGTCTGTCTGTCTGTCCGAGGTTTTACTCAGAGACTATTAGTACTAGAAAGCTGTAAATTAGTATGGGTATATTATATTAATCATGCCAAAAAAGTGGTACAAGTAAAGTGGGAGTAAATTTTTTTTCTCGACTTACCCATCGTGTGGGGTATTGTTGAATAGGTCTTTAAAAAATAAAGTAAGGCTTAGAACACCATTTATCGATTTAGGGATCCGTTTCTGAAATTTTTTTTAAGCGTAAGTTAGTCAGACACCCGAGGCGCCCTAAGACATTTAGCTTGTCTTTGTTTTTTTCTTTCAATATTATACGGCTACACATAGATGGTTGCTGGAAATGTACACTAAAAGCTTCTCAAGCATGTACGCTGTGTCAAATGCCATAAAAGAAGCTGATGGGGGCTACAAAGTTCAGTTTTTTTACTCATAAATGAGCAGTGTACCGATTTGAGAACACCCCTGTAAATTCCTGAAAAATATTTGCTAATTATTTTTTTTATGATATATACTCGTATTTCTTTCAGTGTATCTATACTAGTATTATAAAGCTGAAGAGTTTGTTTGTTTGTTTGAACGCGCTAATCTCAGGAAATACTGGTTCGAATTGAAAAAATATTTTTGTGTTGGATAGGTTATTTATCGAGAAAGGTTTTAAGTTATATAACTTCACGATATTGTTATTTTCAGACATCCACGAAAACGAAGTCGCGGGCACAGCTAGTTTACAATAATAAAAGAAAGATTTTTCGAAATTCATGCTTGTATTTTTACTTTGGGTCTTACAATGGGTCGTGTCTGGATCAAAACCTTGTTATACTTTCAGTTCAGATGATCTAGAAAATAAAATTTTGACATCCAGCTAGGTTATTGTGAGTGTATAAAGTAAAAATCAGAAAACAGTGAATTGAAAAATTTGATAATCATTCGATTTTATGTAACACTTAGCGCCTTTCGAAATTATAAGAGCAAAAATATCTTATTTGCTGAAGAATAAGTTCCACGAAGAAAGTATGCTTTTATCGTTTTTTTACAAATAGGTATAGAATTATTAAAGTTTTGAATAATAATATTTATTTTGCAAAATGTAACATTGACACGATAATATGGTAATGATATCCTTCTAAGATATTAATGTGAAAATGGGAGCTATTAATAAGAAGGAATAGGAATAAGAGAATTAACAAAAGAATCGAGATCCAAATGGGTGCCAGGTTTTTAGTCAGTCCTGAAGTAAGCTCATTGATGACTGGGGTGTCCGGAACCGGCTTGAATTTTCGCCCTCTAAATCATTTGTTGCTATGATATTGAAAGGGAAGATCAAGCAAACCCCTTTCATCAAATTATATGATGCATCAGAAACGTCACGGCTACTACTGTGTTCAGCGCAACCATTGACTCCAGCCTGTCAATTTTGCAGTTTGCCCAGAACAATGAGGAAAAGGCTGCGAGATATTTCGGTAGGGTGGCTCGGGTTCTGCTTCCTCTTGGAGGATCGGATACCCGGGCTTACTCATACTATATTCGGGGACCTTCGTTGCCACTCTTATCTACGCTGCCACCGTCTGGTGTTTTGGATTGGGCTATACTATTGTTGTGTACTTAGGATACGGCGCCCCATTATGGTTCTTTTGACCAAGGCGTACAGATCGGCGAGCATGCCTACTTTGCCAGAGTTGGCTGGAGTCCAATTCGCTGATTTGGAGGTAAAGCGCACGCTTTACCAGATAGGTCCGTATGAAGAGTAACGTTGAAGCGCACCATTTGGAGACAGATAGCGGATGAGTGGCAAGAGAGATGGGACGCAGAGACGAAAGGGAGGGAGGTGTATCAATTCTTTCCGAATGTGTCGGTCAGACTCAGCTCACACTGGGTCGTGCTGGACTACGAAACGTTCCAGTTGCTCATAGGTCATGGATGCTCTTACAAATGGCTATCTGACAAGAAAATGGTTGAAAGGAGTATGTGTTTTTCCAGGAATGACGAGGAGGATGCTTTCCACGTTTTGTGTCCACTGTATGTGGATCTACATGCAAGAATGATGGATGGAATACGCCGCGAAGAGGTGAACTTCGCACGGCTGAGGGAGTTCGCGCACCAATAGGCACAAGAGGCGGAATACGTTGGCAAGGAGAAGCATCGGATGAGGTGAGGGACTCGTACAGTCAACAATTGCGCGTTGCAGAGTACTGACGCAGGTTCCGCGCGCATCTCCCGTGTTTCAGCCATAATAACCGCGAGGGTGGAATGGGCATGGGTAGTGGCGGTACGGAGTCCTGAAGTGAAGTTTATTCGTATGAATAATTTACACTAAGCAAATAACTTATACTCTTTTGAACCTCAACATGTTAATATAAATTTATTGTGGTTTGACTCTTAAGTTTGAAATCTTATTGTTTAATTTATGAAAAGTAGTGTCAAAAATCATCACCCAAATACTCACAAAGTCATATAATGCAGGCAGAGTAGTGTACGGTACGGGATCCCAGTCGATCGTGGTGCTCCAGGAAGGTTTGGTCGGTGGGTATACAGCAGCGAGAGCTGCCAAGATCGACATCTTTGCGCGCGTGGAGTCCGTGGATCTTATGTAAACCTGGGACTGGTTATAGTGCGGCGTGATGAGGGACTGGTATCGGCTAAGGATGAACTTGCCCAGTCTGTACGAGCGCATTTTCCCAAGCTGGGGGAGAAGAAAGTCCATTATTAGATAAAATAATACACTTATAACCCACATCTCACTTTATACCGAGCTATTTTGGAGATAGTGAGATTTTTTTCTTCCATGCAATTTGTATCATTAATACAACATATTATTTCAATAGAGAATTTAAACTTCAACGTAGAATCTTCTTAGCGTTATCACCGCGCTTCGAGGAGCGAATGGGGGTTCGATGTAAGATTAATATCATTAAATACATGGAATTTAACATGTCGTTTGCGAGTTGTCGCTGCTCTTTTCATCTGTTGTATGTCATAAATGCCGATTAACAACAGAGTTCGCCGCAGTTTCAACTCTGAGAAGAGATGAACTCAAAACGAAATCCTACAACAGTCCATCTGGCCAGCATTGTGTTGTGGCTAGAATCTTCTCGTTTGTGCAGAAACATGTGCCCAGCACACGTAGCACAAGGACCCCAAGATAAATCATTAACTATCAGTTTCTCGACACCAAACAATAGCTATCTCATTCGCTACTGTCAAAAGTGACATTTCGGTGTAGAGAAATAGGCCGAGGAAATCTTCTCGCGTTCCTTGTGCTACGCGTGCAGTAATGATTGAGATGGGCTAAATTGGTAAATTAGGGTACTGGCGAGGGCATATCTTTATTGCTTTTGCCTATGCAAGGTTGCAGGCGTAACCCAAGCGCAAGTAAGAATGTCTTCTGCTAAATCTGTGGGTATTTATAATGTAAAACCATTTTGGTACCTACTTTTATTAGAAATACGTAAACAAAAAATTTTTTTTGTTATTTTTTTTAATTAGCTTTCCGCGACTTCACTCATGTTATTTTCATAGAAGTTCAATATTTGCTCGTAATAAAAACAATTCAAACGATAAATCCTTTAAAAAAGTCTCGCCAAAACACCAACAAAAACCTATTATTTTAAGTGTCATATTCAAACAGAACACAAACTTTCAACCACTATTTCACACTTTTAAGGGTGGAATTTTCAAAAGCTCAAACACACGTTTACTCGTGTTATTTCAGTATAAGCCATAATTCAAAAAATTGTGTTAATAGTTTCAAAAGTAACGTTTCATGTTAACCCCATTTTATCCTATCAGGGGTTGAATTCCCAAAGATCCATGTTCCATTTTAAGTAGGTGATATTTGCTTGCTAAAAGTCATAGATATAGCTTTAATATGTAGTTTATACTCGGCGTTGATGGATCAGTCAGTCAGTCGGGACTCAGGAGACTTGCATTGCTGCAGTGTTCGAAGAGGAACATATGGCAGTGAAATTACTGGGTACTGTATACATCTTATGTCACAAGTTGGCAACATGCACTGTGGTTCTTGTGGAGGTTGCAGCTTTGCTGGGAATCTTACAAGAACCACATGTAGGTACTACTCGTATAAGTGACCACTTGCCATCAGGTACCTTTTTTGCCAACTTGGTTGTTTAAAAAAAATCCTAGATCTATTTATGACTTCAAATTTTCATAGATTTTTATATACAGGCACAGAATATATAATAGTACTCCATAATACAGGTTTGCCTGTTCATAGGCGTCTAAAAGAAAAATTTTAGAAGGCTTATGCTATGGAGTATCCGAATCACCCCCATGTACTCGTATGTTCAGCGATTTTTTGTAGTTTAGGAGCTAGAATTATTGTTAGTTTTTTCCGTAGTTTTCATCTGACATTGGTTTTCCTTTTTTATCTTTTTTCCTGACGTTTTCAGATGTTTTTTTTTTGTCTAATTAATTATCATGATGTTAGCTAACACCTAAAATAAAGCGGTTTGGCTAGGCATTGCAGAACTTACGTAAAACTTTATCTGAAGTTCATAATTATTGTTGGAGTTCAGTAGTCAAAAATGTGAAGGGCTTAAAAAATATGTGAGGGGTGCCAGAGGTTTCTAAGCGTTCCTAACAACTGCTTAGAACCTGTAACAATAAATATCATTCATAAAAACCAGACGTTAATAGGGGTTAATTATCTTAGTTAATTAGATTCTTGGTGGATTAGGTTTTAGTGTTTTGTTTGACGGCAGTAAGTGCTAGTAAAGTTCTAGATATTGCATAAAGATTTATGAGTTTGAGTTTACCCTTCAAACCGTACCACCGCAATGGTGTACCAAGGGTAAAATGCGATCGCTTGGTGGTATAAATAGGTAAGATAGAGAGGTACTCGGGCATACGACTCAAGTGCTGAGTCTACCTCTGGTAATTTATATTAAAGCAGACTTACATTTATTAGTTGACCCCATCCAATTGGCTGCACGTCCTTTGTGACCTCTTCTGCGTCGTCGCTGAATTTGAGTGCCGCTTGCACTGGACTTCTGTCTCCGTGGCGATGAACCTGCATTGGCGAAGTCAAAGTTCTTCATTCGAAATAGACACTTGTTATAGGCGATCACTCCTATCTATGTATTCCACAAAACATAAACCAACGCAGTTAAATAGTTGTAAATGGTTTTTGTATGCATTTTACGTGATCGATAGGTGAAAAATTAATAAAACATTATCTTTATTGTGCCAACTGAAATTGCTTCTAACATAATATAGTAAGGCCGTTTTTAAGTACTAATTTAAAGTTAAATAATTTTTAAGATATATTTCAAGGTTTAATTCGATAAATTGCTCTCGGAAGCGGTGAACCTAGTCCAGCAGGCGTAGCACGGGCTGCCAAGACTGGATTTGAGTCACGCATTATCTCACAATTTCAGTGACATAATCTCTATGTCTTAAAGAGTAGCACGGTGGCGCGTATTGAGTGGGACTGACGTGATAAAAATTTCTTGACGCTCGTCAAAGGACACGTGTGACTGAGTTTTATCACAAATTTTTTGCTCTCCGACTGCTGCTACATCTTTTAAACTATTAAAGCCCTTGCTACAACTACAGTAGTAGGCGCACAAGAACGCCGAGAAATTTGTGATAAAACTCAGTCACACATGTTCCTTGACGAGCGTCAAGAAAATTTATCACGCTAGTCACACTAAATACGCGCCACCGTGCTACTCTTTAAGACATAGAGATTATGTCACTGAAATTGTGAGATAATGCGTGACTTGAGTCTAGTCTTGGCAGCCCGTGCTACGCCTGCTGGACTAGGTTCACCCCTTCCGAGAGCAATTTATCGAATTAAACCTTGAAATATATCTTAAAAATTCAAATGAAAGGTCTTGTTGTGAAGATCTTAAATGTATTTTTGTGTAATTTTAAAATAAATAGTTTCCGAGTTATTTAAGAAAATACTACTGAACCTAAAATTTTGAAAAAAATACAGAAATTAGTTTTCTACTTATAGATTATAGGAAAACCTACAAGAAGTCTATGATATTAAAATAACATTGTAAATCACTCAATATAGGTAACATCGTATGGAACCCTCTTCACGCGAGTTCAACACGCACTTGGCCGGTTTTTAAAGGTTATATGTGCTCGCGACACGTTTTTTTATTTAGGTAACGTTTCAATGGTAGATTAGCTTTTAGTGAATGGGCTACCCCAGGTATTCACAAAAGCAGATAAAAACTTTATGAACTTTACAGTTAACGTTCATTTAATAATAGTGATCAATTTAAATTGTATGTAAAAACTTATTCCAAAGTATTTAAAAGTAAAGTTTGTAAGTTCGCCAAGTCAATTTATTTAAGTTCTAAAATAAAAAACAGTAGTAATAAAATTAAAACGACATGGAATATTATTAATAATGAAACTGGAAGAGTAAAAACAAAGAACAATAATTTTTGTTTAAATATTGAAAATAAGAAAATTTCAGTAGACTCTGAGGTAGCTACAGAATTTGAAAAATTCTTTACTGACATTCCAGTTTCAATCACAAAATCTTTAGATTCCTCCTCCACTGTTGCCGAATTTATTTTAAAAGATCATGTTAAACCTTGCGATGATAAATTTAAGTTTGCCCATATTAGTGCAAACGATTAAAGTCATTTAAAAGTCTGAATAAAAAGAAAGCGGTGGATCTGTGTGGCAACTCTGTAGATGTTTCCCAATCTGTAATAGTGACAATAGCTCCAATACTTGCTAGTATTTTTAATGATTGCATTGACTGTGGTGTATTTCCTGATCTAATGAAACTGAGTAAAATTATTCCATTACACAAATCTGGTAGCACATCAGACCCCAGTAATTTTAGACCTATCTCTGTGCTACCTACTTTTAGTAAAATTTTTGAAAAAATAATATTGGAACAAATGCAAAGTTTTTTTAACAGAAATAATCTTTTACACTGTAAACAATTTGGTTTTAGGAAGGGTCGCTCAACAACCGATGCTGGTGTTGAGTTAATACAACATATATATGAGGCCTGGGAGGACTCACATGATGCGCTGGGCATTTTTTGTGACTTGTCCAAGGCGTTTGATTGCGTTCACTATGAAACCTTGATCAGGAAATTACACTACTATGGATTTCGTGACACTGTTCTGGATCTACTCGTCTCCTATTTGACTGAGAGGATTCAGAAAGTAGACGTCAACGGGGAGAGGTCCCGCGGCTCCTCGGTTAAAATGGGAGTTCCACAGGGTTCAATTCTTGGTCCTTTTCTATTTTTAATATATATTAATGACTTGCCTGATTATGTACAAGATAGGCATGAGATAGTATTATTTGCAGATGATACTTCACTTATGTTTAAAATTAAAAGACGATTGCAAATTTATGACGATGTAAATAATTCTATCTCAAGAATAGTTTACTGGTTCAATGCGAATAACTTGTGCCTCAATGAAGGGAAAACTAAATGTATAAAATTTATCTTGCCCAATGTCAAAGAGGTTCACACCACTGTAAACATAAAGGATAAAAATGTGGATACCGTAGTATTTCTTGGTATTACTTTAGATTCTAAGCTTCAGTGGGGCCCATATTGATAAATTGTCGAAGAGACTTAGTTCTGCAGCTTACGCTGTATGGAAAATACGTCAGCTGACTGATGTTGATACAGCAAGACTTGTATACTTTGCCTATTTTCATAGTGTGATGTCGTATGGCATTTTGCTGTGGGGAAATGCTGCCGACATTCAGACTGTTTTTGTGCTGCAGAAAAGGGCTATTCGAGCTATTTATAATCTTAAAATAAGAGACTCTTTGAGAGAAAAATTTAAAGAAATCGATATAATGACAGTTGCGTCACAATATATTTACGAGAATGTAATATATGTCCATAAAAACATTCATTTATTTTGTAAAAACAGTGATATTCATTCAGTGAATACTAGGCAAAAGAATATGGTAGCGTTACCAAATACTAGGCTTAAAAAAATTAATAATTCTTTATATTAAAGCACTTAGCTTGAATAAATTCAAAGTTACAATTAAGGGCGTACTTATGAAAAAAGCATATTTTAAAGTGTCTGATTACATGACAGACAAAACTGCTTGGAATTGACAAACAATGTGATAATTGACGATCAATGTGTATTAACACTTTGTTATAATTATTGGGAGATATATCATTCACTTGAGTAACTGTTCCACTCACTCCGACAGGCATTTCTAAATTATTTTTATGAAATAAAACTGTTTGTGAAATATAATCTTTTTAATGTTGGCAATTTAAAAGAGGAGAAAAAAAAATTACAAGACCTTCCGAGTTTCTTGCCTGTTCTTCTCGAGAAGGCTCTCCCAATTTCCGAACAGGTGTAGAGTCAACTTTTTTTTTTTTTCATTTTACTTGTATTTGCATACATCGTAATTATGGTTGGGGTGTATGTACATACAAGGATTAAATAATTAGTAAATTAGATTCTTGTTTAATAAGATTTTTATGTTTTGTTTGACGTCAATAAGTGCCTGTAAAGGTCTATATTGAATAAAGATTTTTGAGTTTTGAGTTTGAGTTTGAAAATAAACATATTTTATAGAAATTAACATGAAATAAGGCCAAAACAGGATTACAGAAGTAAACATTAATAAAAAGGGTTATTAAACGGCACATACATATTTACAACGATATGTGTAATGTTATACCAGTCTGTATGAAAACGAACATTTTCCTTCCCTCACTGTATGAAAGGTCAGCTATGAATAGCAAACTCTCCTACAACGGGATAAGGGGGGTGGAAGGCTAAAATTTGTAACAGCCAAAATCGTGTAATCCACGAAGTCGGAATTGTGCAGAAATCAAGTTCTTAGTAAGCACTTACCAAAAACACAAATTCCAAATCTGTGTCGTTGTCGGATTGCGCCGCCGCCGCAGCCAAACATATGCAAAGAAGACCCACCAGGCTCAGCATTTTAGACGTGGTTGCTGCTCTGCTGTCTCTGTGAAATGCCGCTTAAATACTGACGAATTGAATTTTAATGCACATAATAATCTAATACTAAGCACAGATTACCAATTGATAAATTTAAATATCTTACCAGCAAAGATCATACATAAAGATAGATTAATAATTCTTTTGCTTTATCGTAAAGTAAAAATTGTTTATCATCGATTTTTTATTACACGAACATTTCGTGCGTGTGCTCGTCTTCATTTCATTTCAGAGATAGCGAAGCAAAAGGTGTACTGTATGAATACTGTGTGACATTCATGAAGATAGAACAATAGACATACACAAAGATGGTAGTCATCAGTCCGTTTGGAGAACTTTACCTCACATCACATGGACAGTTGACAATTTCAGAGGGCTGATTCATATAAAACACGCATGTAGGTTTAGTCAAAATATAATAAACGTTGATAGTAACCATATTAATATTCAAACGAGTGTTATTGTTGTACTGAATTTCATTATCCAACCCTTTTGGTTTTTAATATTGATACAAACATAAATATATAGGAACAATGTAAAATATTTGTGTAAAGTTTAATATTGTTACAAATAGACAAATACAAATTTCTTTGAAATCGCTGTCCTTAGGAAGAGTGCCCAGAAGACTGGCGGCATATCCTCGTTGGATTGCTAAACTTAGCCGTTGACCGAGGAATGCACCAGCCCTCCGGTCACCCGATACATCGATTAGGCGGGTCACCAGGTCTCGGAAAAATAAACTGGCTTCAGGCCCCCATGTTCCTAGCGTTTCGACTCCAAACGGCACAAATACGTAACCCTGACCTAGAGTTTCGTACTTGCGCCGCTTGAAACGTTCAGCGGCGGTCGCAGCAGCTCCTGCGTGTCGGGAAGTAGAAGCGATGTAGGACGCAGCCAGCGTGTCAACACAGGTCGCATCCCACACCAAAGGCCTACCTCGAGTCCAAGCAATTAACGACATCCCATCAGGCATCTTGCCATCATCACGTGCAATACCGTTCGGCTCTAAAATAGCCGGCACGTTGGCGGTAGCAAGGGCATTCCGGATAATATCGTTAATTGCTGCATGCCGGAACACGCAACCAGCCCTACGTATACATGAAAGATCATGGTGACCTAACTGATCAACTAATTCACCACAAGGACAACGATGCGGTTCGCAAACTTTAATTCCTAAACGTAGAGCTACACAAAAATTTAGCGTAAATTTCTCCAAAAGAGTACCTATATTCCGTGATGGAAGAGCATGGAGCCATAAACTTGATTCATGTTTGGAAACCGCTATGAGACGAGCTCGATCGATATCAGAAGGGGAATTTTCGATAAGGTTGCCTGGAATTGATTTACATTGTGGTTCATCCCACAGCTGCCGAGGTTGTTCATATGTAATGGGATAATGGAGTTTGTCAATTGGTATGTAGAGTGTATTGAAGACAGAAATGATAGAAGAGAAATATCTGTTGCTTTCCGGATACCAAGACCTCCAAATCTAATTGGCAGACAGGCCTGTGACCATGCGCTGTTCTCAAGATGACAATTTAAAAGACATGACATGATGCTCTTAAAAAGGGCGTCTTTGGGTAATATAAAAAATAATTTACAAAAAATAAAAACCGACTTCAAAAACACTGAAAAGTTAAAAATAATATAAGAATAGGTACAGACAACATCACACTTTTATATTGAAGTCGGTGCCAAACGATGATCTCCTAGTCTTAAAATTTGGCACCGACTTCAATATAGAAGTGTGATGTTGTCTGTACTATTCTTACTCCTATATTATTTTTAACTTTTCAGTGTTTTTGAAGTCGGTTTTTATTTTTTGGAAAATATATTTTTAACTTTTTAGTGAATGAAATCTTTATAGTTATTTATTTATTTATTTATTTGGGCACCAAACAGTCGTTATAACATACTTAAAATTAATATAATATTACAATAAATAAAGACCTGAAGGACCACTACTAATTATATAATCATAAAAGAATGAGCGTTCAAGATCGGTGTCTTATAAATATGAGGTACAAATCAACAACGCCATACACGGTAAAGCAGTTCGAAATTTTAGATGTTTATTACAATTTTGCTTTTAATTGCTTTTTAAAACGAGCTAATGTAAGTATAAAAGGGTCAATATCTGATAATTTTTTATTAAATATTTTTGGAACACGTCTGAAAAAAGAATGCTGACAGTAATTTGTACGGGCATAGCCAATATAACATATTTCACTCGAACGAGAGGATATACGTGGTACTTTGAATTTAATTTTTTCCATCAAATTGGGACAGTGAATTATATTTTTGAAAATTTTTAAGAAATATAAACAGTCTATGTATCGCCATCTGGCGCTCAAGGAAGACAATTGGTAGAATTCAGCTGCTTCTTTAGAGCTATCGAAAGGGCCATCACCAGTTCTATAAGACAGGGATTTCAGAAAAATGTTTTGGATCCTCTCTGACCGGTCAATGTGCACTTGGTAAAGTGGAGTCCACACTATACTGCCAAATTCTAAGACACTCCTCACGAAAGAATAATAAAGTATTTTATAAGTAAATTGGTTTTTGAAGGGTTTGCCTAATCGTAAAATCATTCCTAGTTTTTTATAAGCATTTTTATTAATATTATCCAAGTGCTCATTGAACGCCAGTTTAGTATCGAGTGTAACTCCCAAATCTCTGATTTTAGCAACTCTGTTCAAATTTTTACAACCCAAATTATATGTATAGATAATAGGGTTAAATTTACGGGAGAAACTAATAACACAACATTTGTCTAGATTTAGATGTAAGTAATTTAAGACACAATATTCATAAAAATTATCTAGATCCTTTTGCAAATGCTGACAATCTGCTGGAGAAGCAACTACACTATAAATTTTAGTGTCATCGGCGTAAACTAAGTGTTTTGTGTTACTGAGACATAATGACAAGTCGTTTATATAGATTGTAAACAAGACTGGGCCAAGGTGTGAGCCTTGTGGGACTCCAGATGGCACCGGTAGGGATCTAGAGGTATATCCTTTTAAGGCTACAGCCTGACTACGGTTACTGACATACGATGTGATCCAACGCAGGAGGTCGCCGTGTATGCCAAGTTTTCGAAGCTTATAAATTAATTGGTTATGATTAATTTTGTCGAAAGCTTTAGAAAAGTCGGCATAAACGGCGTCCACCTGCTGCCCGGAATCAATTTTCTCCAATATAAAATCAGTAAATGTGAGAAGGTTTGTATCTACGCTGCGACCCCTATAAAAACCATGTTGAAATGGCGACATATGTTGATACATGGCGGCAGTCAACTGCTGAGTAACAATTTTTTCAAAAATTTTCGCGAATATATTTAATTTAGATATTGGTCTATAGTTCGAAACATTTCTTTTTTCCCCATTCTTATAAATCGGTGTTATAAGGGCTGATTTCCATTTAGAAGGAAAAATACCATCAGAAAAAGATTTTTTAAATATTTTTTGAAGCGGTATCACCAATGCGTCGGCACAATTTTTAATAAATATTGGATGGATAAGATCAGTACCTCCCCCCTTTTTTATATCTAAATTTTTAAATTGTTTTAGTATATTTTTTTTAGTAAATTCAATAGTGCTAATATCAATAGGGCATTCCGTAAAGTGTTCCTGTGACGTTACCGATGTTGTATTTTCAATGAAAACAGAGTGAAAATATTCATTAAAATAGTTACTTATTATCTCACCATTAAATGACGACTCTCCGTTATAATTCATTAGGTCTGGTATAGAGTTGACAGAAAATTTTGATTTAAGAAAAGTCCAAAAATATTTAGGAGAACTACATATTTTTTCCTCAGCTAATTGTATAAATTTTTGGTAGCATTGGTTCTCCATTCTCTGTTCACGTTTTCTTAATAATTTAAATTCATTGTAATCTAAAGGATTATTATATGTTTTCCAGCGCTTGTGAACATTTCTTTTTTCCTTACATACCTTTATTAAGGCTCGTGAAAACCACGGTGGATAGCCATTACAACTATTAATTTTTTTATGTGGAACATACTTTAGGATAAGTTTATTTATTACTGAATAAAAATATGATACTGACTCCTCTGTGTTTAAATTATTAATAACATTCCAATCAATTTTCGATAACTCGTGCCGAATGTTGTCATAATCTGCCGCACGAAAAATCGGCCTGGCCGTAGTGTTTTGTGTTAAATGAGATAAATACAACGGTGTGCAAGTATTTATAGTTATAATCGAGCGGTTTATGGTGTAAATCTTCGGGTGTAATAGGATGAGAGCATGCAACCAAACTCAACTCAGTATTCGATAAAACTAGATCCAAAATTCGGTTATTAAAGTTAAAACAGCGATTATATTGTTTTAAGTTAGATAATGCTAAGAAATCAAAAAGCGCTCGTACTAAAATATCGTCACTTAATTTTAATTGTAAATGTGTGTGCGAGGGGCTTAAATTCCAAGCCGCGTAGGAGATATTGAAGTCTCCTAATATCACAAACATATCATCAGGGTGATTTGTTATCAATACAGATGAATTATCAAAGAAGTTTTGCAGTGATCATAGGTGGTTGTCATTATGAGGAAAGTAGGAACATGAAATGTGCAAGTGTGGTGTCCTATGTTTTTTGTTGCGCGTGTAGCGCGAGTGGGGGACGGAGACAGGAGGTGCAGGCATAGCGGCCGGGCCGCTGGCCGGCCCACACACAGTCAGCCAGAGCTCTTCGCGCTGCGAAGCCGAGCGCCACTCGTCACGCTGATATACAATGTACTCACGTCGTATAGCTATCAATACACCTCCCCCTCGCCGCCCATCACCACTGCCACTTACCCCACGATCGCTCCGAAAGACATTATAACGAAGGTCAAAATATTCATTGCTGGAAAAATCAGAATTTAACCAAGTTTCGGTAGGGCATATTGTATCCCAATCCGCTGTGACAACATGAGACAGAAAATCATGGGATTTAGTGCGTAACCCTCTAACGTTCTGGTAGTAAATACTCAACTGATTATTATGTGACATCGCTAGGAATATATAATAAGTGAAATACTAAGTAGGTGTAAAGGCAATATAAATTGTCAGCAATAATTGTTTCAGACGAGTAATTTCGACACACGGCAAAAGTAGTTTTAGCAAAATGTAAACAACATAGTATTAAATTACATGATAAGTGAAATACTAGGCAGGTATGAAAGTAATATAAGTTGTCAGCAGTATTTGTTTCAGACGAGTAGTTTAGACACAAGGTAAAAGTGGTTATAGCAAAATGTAAATAACTAGCGTAAATGACGTAAAATGATAGTATTAGATAGCTCATAAACAACAATTTCATGGGGCTATAAAATAGTCATTTCAATTTCAATAAATCTGATTCATCACTAATAACATGCACCTTGGACGAGTCAGTTTTACGCATGAATATTTTACACTGTTTAATCCACAGGTAGGTGTAGTTGAGCTCAGTCTTCTGTTCCCGGGCCAGACTGAGAAGGCGCTTGTTGGCCGGCGTCAGGTGCTCGTTCAGGTAGATGTTCATAGCAGGCCCGTCGATTCCGGCGTCGACGGTAGTCAGCCCTCGGCGCGCCCGAACCGCTGCCAACAATTCGTCCTTGCGGCGTCGCTGACAGAAACGAACAATGATAGCTGGTGGTCTTGTTCCTTTTTGTGTATCATTTGGCCCCTCGGGGACGAATCTACGCACTCTGTGAATAGTGTCAACATCCGTATCTCGCAATTGAAATCCCATTTTAACAGAAATGTTATTGAGTATTGTGTACAAATTTTCTCCTTTTTTTAGTGGCACGCCGCTGATCTCAATGTTATTCAGCCTTGAGCGTTGGTCTTTCTCCTTATCCGACTCGTTCAGTGTTGCCACCGATGACTCAGTCTCCTTCAGTCTGCTGTCCAGGGATGAGACCAATTCCAATTTATTTTCGGCGTGGGTAAGTCGCGTTTCGCAACTATTTGTACGGGATTCAAGTGAGCTAAGTTTAGCCGAGATATTATTTATCCCTTCGTTAGCACGTTGCAATCCGCTTTGAAGACTCTGAAGTGTGGACATATGTGATTTGATCTCCCGCAATTCCTTAATAACCTCCGCGAAATTTTCGGGCTGACGGCAGGCCACACATCGCCAGGCCGATTTTTTATCAGCAGTCATTTTCCTGTAGGTTGTCTCAGCCACCGTAGAACAGCCAAAATGATATTGGCCCTCGCATTGTGAGCACAATACAAAATCAGTTTGTATAGGTAAACTGCACTTTTTGCACGACATGACACGGTAATCGGCGAAATAATATGCACACAAACTACACAGAACCGACCGAGAGCGCGCGCGAACGGCGAATAATGTAGTGAAAGAACGGCTATAGTGAAAGAAACCCTAATTGAGCTGGTTTTTAATTAGTTTCCCTCAATTTTCATGGGATCCCATCATCAGATCCTGACTTCGGTGACATTGTGACCACCCTAGGAGTATACTCTATCGAATACAAAAATAATTTTGAAAATCGGTCCACAATTGGCGGAGTAATCGCGTAACATACACACAAAACACGTTGGAAACACCTTAAAATTTAAGGGTTTTACTCTATTTTCATGGGATCCCATCATCAGATCCTGACTTTGGTGACCATGGGACCACCCTTGGAGTATACTCTATCGAATAAAAAAAAAATTTGAAAATCGGTCTACAACTGGCGGCGTAATCGCGAAACATACACACACAAAAAAAAACATACGCATCGAATTGAGAACCTCCTCCTTTTTTGAAGTCGGTTAAAAATTTCAGGAAATTTCCAAAAAGGGCTACAACGAAGAATGTATGTGAGTTTTGGAACAAATAAAAAGTGCAATGTGGGGATGAATTTTATGAAGTCGACATGATAGATCATTATATAGGTATTTTTATTTGTTCCTGAATGACCAGTGGAAACGAATCTGAAAAAACTGGTGCCCCAAGGAGGCGAAGTGAATTTTTATTTTGCAGGCTATAGGAGCGATTGCATTGAAACGATTTATTATAATATGCTTCTCTGTGTCTGAAAATGAATCTGGAATGTAAAGTTCGCATTTATTGAATTTTAATTCTAAGCCAATACTTTTGAATTCAGTAATGATGTTAGAAAAGTCATTTAGTATAGTATTCACTTTGCCACCGAGAGTACCATCATCTAAGTACTAAACGTTATATTTTGCAAGAAGTTTTGTGATCTTGGGGTGAATAGAAAGGCTGAAGATGGCAGGGCCTAAGGGGTCACCTTGTTGGCAGCCGACTGATGAGGATAGAAAGTTATTTTTAAAAAGTAGTTTTGAAGGTGAACTATAACATTGCCAGAGGTAGTTAAAAATGCTAGGTACACTAATTTTTACTTGGGTTAATAAAGCACCCCTGTCTACAAAATTAAAAGCATTTTTGACATCCAACTTCAGTAACACATCATCTGTATTTATCTGAAGAAAACTGCGTGCGGCATGAACTGCTGCCTCACAACCTTCCTTGCAACCAAATGCTAGTTGTATCGGTTGAAATTTAGGTTGTAAAATAGGGGATATAGCTTTACAGCAAATTTTGGAGGCTATACGTCGCCAAGTACAACCGACGGCGATGGGACGAATCCGTTTTGTTAATTTGTTATTGTTAATCTTTTTTGTTAATCTATACTTTCTCTCACTACTTGATTGATTGATTAAACAAAACACGCTTAGTTATCGTTTGTGAGTGAAGAGGTAAATTCGTACGAAAGAATTTACCCAATTCACAAATCTGCGGAGTCTACCGAATTTGGTACGAAACTGTTCAACAGCTCCGTCACTTCACGCTTACGGCTACTCACATACCTGTTGTAGGGGCGATGTAGGGCGCAAGGCGATTGCGGCAATATCGAAATATTCCCAGTTCGTACAATTCCTAGTTTAACAATCAGCAAATCTTTCCCAATTTGTACAATATGTCATTGATTGTGTCATTGAGATATGTAAAGGCGCCTGCAACAAAGTTTACGTTTTAAAGGACACTTATCAAGAAAACTGGACAGAGACACAGTAAGCAGATATAATATTATACTTTAATATACGTACATAAACTCACTTTGTTAAAATTTTTAACAATTCAGAATTTGACATAAAAGGTGTGCTTTCAGGAATGTTAGGATTTTCATACAGACTGTCGCTTTCACTGCTTGAGAACGCCACTGGACGGGAATTTTTACAAGCTTTTATTTACCTTGCTATGTTCGTATGTAACTTATTTTTCAAATCTTGCTAACCAATTTTAAACAACTTCCTGATATTTGATTGACTTGAAATTTTGTATATGCGTTTGATTCACGTGAAAATACATTATAATGTTCAGCATGACTTGACGGTGTATCCAGGATCGGCTCCAAACGAAAGAACTCCTCAATAGTTAACAGTATAGACTTGAAATTTTACACGTGGCTACAGTGCTAATGGCAATGCAGTATTATGATTGAAATGACCTGACTGTACACCCAGGATCGGCTCCCAACGAAAGAACTCCACAATAGTTAACAGTACGGACTTGAAATTTTACACGTGGCTACAGTGCTAATGGCAATGCAGTATTATGATTGAAATGACCTGATGGTACACCCAGGATCGGCTCCCAACGAAAGAACTCCTCAATAGTTAACAGAACGGACTTGAATTTTTTTTACACGTGGCTACAGTTCTAATGACAATGCAGTATTATAATCAAAAAAATGACCTGATGGTACACCCAGGATCGACTCTCAATTACGTAACTCCTCAATAGTTGACGACAAACGGACTTGAAATCTGTATTTTAGATCAGGTTGCATTGGGATATAAGGGTTCTAAATCAACATCTTTTAGTAACCAAGCCAACCTTACCTTTAATTAAATATAAACCAAAAAAAAACCAAAGGAGTACATTTTAAGATGATCTCCTTCTCAGGCCCATGTCTGGTATTACAGCTGAAAAGGTCGTTGAAACCCTCACAGCTGGTTGGATTTCTCGTTTCGGAGTTCCCACAGTCATTACCATCGACCAAGGATGCCAATTTGAAGCGGACCTCTTTCATAGATTTTTACAGCAGTGCGCCACTAAACGTATCCGCACCACAAGTTACCACCCATGCGCAAATGGTATGGTTGAGAGGTTCCGCCGAACTCTCAAGGCAGCTTTGATGTGCCATGAGGAATCATGCCTCAAGTTGAACGCCGTAGCGTAAGTTTTGAGACACGACTACTTCCGTTCAATGGTAACAACGTAACAAGTGGAAACAATACTTCCCAAATCTTGCCTGTGTGCCTGCCAGCGTGTTTTTGTGAAGAGTCAATGTTTGCAATCTGCACCTTTTGCAGCGTGAACCTACTACTGCCGCTGTAAGATTTTTATGGTAACTACACTTAATTCTGTTTGAAGTCACATCAGCTCGGAGCTCTACAACTTCTACTACTGGAACGTGCTGCGGTAATTGTACCTATCGTCTCTTATCATACGAACTTCATGATTTTGGTTTTTTCTATATACCTACATTTATGAACAAATACGACAATAATTTAATTATAAATAATATTGTAGTTTTTTTTATATGTTGTTGTAATATAATAATATGGCTATATTTAAATATGTATGTATGAATATTAGTTTTTTTTGCTGTTTCTGTGTACCTATGTTACCTATTTTACTGTTGTGTATTATTTTAATGAGTGACTAATTTCTTAAATAACTTTTTGTGTGGTCTCATGTATTTTGTTTTGGCAAGCGTGTTCATATCACGTCGGGGTCACCAATTTATGGGTATTGGTTGGTGTGAATCTTTATCGTGATTAGGTGTAGGAATAAAACCACGCTATGTATAGGCGAAAGCGATTCAACTCTGTTTCACAATCAGCAGATCACAAGAACAATACCATATAATTAATTTAGATTATGAACTAACATTTCTATAGTATGTGTGAATATTATGTACCAATATTTTCGATAATATATGTCAATAATAAAATCGTCGAACGAACGTCTTGTCAGTGCTGTTAGTTGTCACGCGCCTGAAAGGAGTTCGTAATCGCCACACCCTCTATTAAAATGATACAAACAACCTTTGACAGTTGTTTGCGGAAACACCTCATGTACAGCGTTAATAAAAGATCTACTACATCTGCCCTTCTTAGAAGAAGTACTACATCTGCCCTTCTTAAAGTGACTGGTGATATTAGGTTGGGAATTGAGGCCACAAACGCCACTGTTTTAGTGTTAATAGATTTTTCAAATGCATTTAATGCCGTAAATCACGAAATCCTTCTGGCTATTTTATCTAGTCTTGCGATCTCTGACGAGGCGTTGAAGTGGTTCTCATCTTATCTTCAGGGACGCCAACAATCGGTTCTTTATGACGATCTGTCATCTTCTTGGTGTTACTTAGATTCTGGTGTTCCTCAAGGCGGCATTGTTTCTCCTCTTCTATTTTCTATATTTATAAACTTTCTCACGCACAAACTTCGCTGTTCGTATCATCTCTACGCAGACGACTTGCAGCTTTACTGTCGGGCAAAAGTGGACACCTTGAACGATGCCATCGACAGATTGAATTTGGATTTGCAAACCATTGGAGAATGGTCTGAACAGTTCGGAATTACTGTCAATCCTTCCAAGTGCCAAGCTTTGATTGTTGGAAGCTCTCGTGTAATGTCTAAAGTAGCTACATCCAACTTACATACTTTAGTTTATAATGGCAATGCTATTCTCATCACTAACGACGTAAAAGATCTTGGCTTACATATTGATTCCACCTTATCTTGGCAAACCCATGTGACTAATGTCTGTGGGAAAGTCACTGGTATGTTACGATCTCTATACAGGCTTAGGAATTTTCTTCCACCTAAAACAAAAAGTATGATTATCCAGACCCTTATTTTCCCTTTAATCGACTATGGCGATGTATGCTATCTCGACCTGAATGCAGATCTTCTCAATAAACTTGATCGACTTCTAAATAACTGCATTCGATTCGTTTTCAATCTTCGTAAATATGACCATGTATCTACTCATCGTCAAACCTTAAAATGGTTGCCTATACGACAGCGAAGAAAGATAAGATCCCTTACAACTTTGTTTTCTCTTCTACATTCCCCTCATTCCCCGCCTTATTTAAAATCTCGGTTTCAATACTTGAGTACTTCCCATGAAAAAAACCTTCGCTCGTCCTTCAATCGACTGCTCAAATGTCCATCTCATCACTCTGATATTCTCCATTCTTCATTCTTTGTGCAGTCGATTCTTTTCTGGAATACTCTCCCTCCCGCAATTAGAATGTCCTCCAGCTTGTATGCATTCAAGAGGGGGCTACGGAGGCTGCTATCAGAAGACCATCGATAATTTTAATTTCGAAAAGAACCTTCCCTTTATTTTTATCTCTAGAGTCACCAGCAATCTCTCTATTTAACAATAGATATTTAGATATATATCTATATATAATTATTATATTATATATATACTTATATATATTATCTATATTTATATATATTCATATATGTTTATTTTGTATATTGTAATATTTTATACTAAATACTATTTATTTATATATTTTAAATAAATTGATTTGCGTATTTTTTAGTTGTTTATTGTTTCAAATAATGTTGTTTCTTTTAACATCTACCTTGTATTCTCTGCACCACCCCAAGGTCGACTGGCAGAGAATGCCCATGGCATTAAGTCCGCCTTTGTACACAGTACATGAAGAATAAATAAATAAATAAATAAATAAAAGACACTTCATAGCCACAATGAGGAATCTCAGGGTTCCACTCGGGTTCAGCGTCCAAAATAAGTTTTAGCATTCTTGTGTAGGTTTGTTGACTTTTGTCTGGTAAAAAAACATAATGGCACCACATTCGTGTTTTTTTCGGAGCTGTTTAAATCAACGTGAAAAGTGTAAAGTTGGTAGAACGGTGGACTTACAGATTTAAATGTACCATCCGACAAATATATATTTCTTGTCCTCAGCAACTTTTTGGTTTCATTTGAAATAAAAATCAAAATTTTATCCTCATCGCCATAATTACTTACAAGAAATCCATCACTGAGTGATTGAGGAATCTGGACATCTTTTAATGCTTGAATGTTATTCGATTTACTCCCTGATTTTTTTTTCTGTTGTTATATAATTTATTTTTAACATTCCCGAAAGTCTGAGTATCTTCAACAAAATTAACGTCTGGATTAGAAATCAACTCGTCAAAACATTCATTGAAAATTTGAGACATTGGTGTTATTTCTTCTCTTGCTCTTTTTATAAATTTTGAAACAACTTTCTCAACTTCATTTTTAGATTTATTCTTGGCGCAGAAATAGGTACCTTCTCTAATAATTTTTTATTACTAGAATCAGCAGTTAATGATCCGTTACATACATCACGTCTAGAACATCTCCAAATATTTGTGCCGCTTTTGTTACGGCATCCAAAGTAGTATCTATAACCACTCTTGAGAAGAATTAGTTTACCTTTCTCACTTTCTGTAAAAAATAATTCAGAGTCCTCACTTGAGCACTGCATCTTGTCAATCAATATTGATATGCAATCATGTATAGAAATTGCCCCGATCGCGCTACACACGCGGCAACGTGTAGGGCGGCAGGGACAATCTAGGGAGCAATCTGGCAAATTGCCCCTGCTCGCCTATACACATCACGATTTAGTACCATTTAAGGGTCATCCCCACTTTTACACCCTAGATTGCCCCTGCGGCTGGTGTGTAAGTAGCTCGCTTAATATGAACAGTAACTACTGTTCTGAGCACACTGAGAGTGCAAAAGCAATGGGGCTGCCGCGCTTTTGGGATTAACGCATACTCATAGTAGTGCAACGTTAGGCACGTTTTCTGATTGTTGACGTGTATGGCTTAACCTAGGTACTAAGATTTGTTTTTACTATGTAATGACTGCTACTTAAATACATTTAGATTTGTCATAATGGTAAGTCGAATTTATTTCTGTATTAACGGGTGTATTAATATAAAAAATAATTCTAAATTATCCCTTTTTACGTTTGTTATTGAAATACTTTCTTTTTTATTCTTATTTATCCTTAAAGGTATTCATTTAAATATTATGCAAAAACTACCTAACTAAATTCCCTTTATAGTAGACTTGACCTCAAAGCTGTATTGCATAAATAGTTTGAAACAGGGTTAGGTTTACTACTAGCTAGCCCACATTTATGCAATTGCGGACGTGTTATAAAAAAAAGCAAAAATAATCGATGAACTTCGATATACTCCTCCGGTCGACAAATTAAAAACCTAACTATAACGTAAGGATTCCAAAGATATCGGGACAAGTTATAAAAGGGCTGTAGATGAATAAAATACTCAGTAATATTTAGACATAAAAATATTAAGTAACTTTAATGTCCTTGTCCATGTATCCTTTTCTCTCATAAAATATTTGAACGGCTTAGGATTTATGCTGCTCATTTAATAACCGACATTTCAGAGAACAATAAAAATATCATCATCATCAACCCACACACGTCCACTGCTGGACATAGGTCTTTCCAATTGCACGCCACTGATCACGATCTGTGGCTACTCTCTTCCAGCTTTTGCCAGCCACCTTGCGAAAATCGTCGCTCCACCTAGTCTGAGGGCGTCCTACACTTAGCTTGCTTGTAGGACGCACTGATTAAACTTTCGTCTTGAGACTTTGTGGTATAGGCGATGTAAAGACCCGACGTAATTTCGAATACGCTGCCAGCCCAGCTGTATCCTCCTGTTGATCTCTTTCTCGAAGTTGTTTCTACCAAACTGTACAATTTGCCCGAGGAAGACATACTACTTAACAACTTCGAGAGGACTGCCTTGGACTGCGATCGGTTCCGGGATGACATGCTCGTTGAACATAATCTTGGTTTTATCCAAATTCATCCGGAGACCGGTGCGTTGATAGAAATATGAAAACATTATATTAAAATAAGACAGCTGTAAATTACACTCAATTATTTATTTAACATACATATAATCCAAACATTTTCACAGATAATATTTTGCATGTTTTTATGGTATTTTAATAATATTTTGCGTGGTAAGGCTATAGGAGGACTAATAACATACGCTAATCAGCTTGAATGCTCAACGTTTAGTTAATTTAATAATTATATCGGCTATTCTTTCTTACAGCAACAATTTCTGTATAAGAGACGTACTCGTATACTCATTACTCACGACAGTCATCATTTTTAATCGTCTTCACAAATAGTAGGAGGTTAACAATTCGACTATATGTTTTCTTTTTATGTTTGTTACCCCATAACTCTATCATTTATTAACCGATTTGGAAAATTATTTTTTGTATGAGAGGGAGGGTTTCTTCCTGATTGTTCCCATTGTCACCAAAGTCAGGATCTGGTGATAGAATTCTAGGAAAATGGAGGGAAACCCTAAAATTTTATAGGCTTAAGTATCAAACGTGTTCCACGTTTTGAAACTAATCAGAAACTAATCAGGTATTTGCATCTGGTAGTCCGAGTTGATGATGAAGGGATTCTTGACTTTAATGTGTGATGTTAATTTCTTAAATTCAATGGGTACGTATTCTTTCAAGTTACTTCGGTGAGCCGGTATTAAATTCACTAAAAAGGTTAAATTAAACAAATATATTTAACATAAAAAAAACCGCTTCCAAAACACAAAAAGCAAAAAAATAAAATATACAAACAAGATTACTTTTTTTATTTTGAAGTTGGTGCTAAATTTTAAATTTAGGGTTAAAAATGAAATTATTTTTAATATTTTTTGTTTTTTTAATGTCGGTTTTTATTTTTTTTAAGTACACCATAGCACTTTATTTTTATTATTATCAAGACATTATCAAAAGGACTTCAGTTTATTATTTAAATCTCCCCATAACTCGCCTTACAACAGTATCACAGCATGTGCAAACAATTATGAATCTTAAGTAAACACTGTCCGGCCGCGACTGTACATTCTAAGTCCGATTAATAATTTAATCAGCTAATGTCGAAAAAGGTATTTTGCTAACCTTTACCGATATGAGAGTGAACATAAAAAGATAGCGCTTGCAAATATAATTATAATGTTATGACATAATTTCCTGTTGAAGAACATAAGCGCTGTTGTGTAACTGATAATTATTTATCACAGTCGCATTGGATTAGGACAAACCATATCCGGTCAATAACCTACACCTCCGTTTTAAAATCTATCTATATCTTCTTATATATAAAAATGAAACGCTGTGTGTTTGTCTCGCAAAAACTCTTAAACGGCTAGACCGATTCCTACGAAATTTTCTGTGCGTGTTTGAATAGGTCCAAGGAAGGTTTAAACATAAAGTTGGATCCGGTAGGTGGCGCTGGAATCGGGCAGGACAACGTCTGCCGGGCCCACTAGTACATAATATAAAAGGAGATGTTCCCATATATTGACGCACGCACAGCCGTAACCGCTAATGATAGAACCGTGAAATTTGGACAGTTGTTTTAATTCAAAATGCGAACGCTCACTAAGTCTCCCGCATCCCTTTAGGGCTAATTTAAAAAAATATTAGCCCTAAAGGGATGAAATAGGGGTTGCAAGTTTGTATGGAAATATCTTTAAATTAGCAACGATTTTGATAAAACTTGAGATTCATGCTCTTAAAAACATTTCATTGAACAAGTATTTCATGGTTTATTGAAATTCACCCCGTTAGGGTGCAAAATAGGGGTTGAAAGTTTCTATGGAAAATATTTAAAATCTGCTCCAATTTCTATGAAATTTATTATTCGTGTGTATATAAAGTTCCCACAGGAAAACAATAATAACGCGGGCGAAGCCGCGAGCGGAAAGCTAGTCTTAAATATTAGAAGAGCTTGATCTTGTTGTGTTGTTGTTTGCTAACCCAAATAAATAAAGTTAAAAAAAAGAAACAATACACAAAGAAATTAATATGGAAATGATTCCAACCAATTCAAGTTATCGAAACATCATCCCGTTTTAATTGGACGAATCAAATAATTCAATTATTCATAACGTGTTTAATCAATGGCCGATCTGTCGAAATAATATCAAAGCGAGAATACTAAGTCGGCTAAGAGAGACGCGCCTAGCGTTCTGAGGGCTCCGTACAGAAAAAAAAAATTTCACTTCTCATGCATGCGTAAAGTCGAAAGAAAAATTCAGTAAAGTATTCGTAATTAATCAATGTTTACAAGAAGTACGATCAAGAAATGATTTCGCCCAAGACTTATTGAAAGAATTGCGAAAAATGTTCATGTATTATGCATATACCTTGTTTTATTTCCTTGCAATCGAACTAAAAAGTAGAGTGTGAATCTCGACCATAAAACCTATTTCAACCTCGACGTGACCATCCACCCTTGAGCGTCTCGGGTAAAATGGCTCGTTTTTTGCTCTTGTTGTACAGTTTACTATGTAGGTATGTAGCTTTTAGAGGAGGAACTTTGTACCTACTAGAGTCGTCTGCACGTGTACACCTATTTCAGCCGCCAAGCGGCGTTGCTTGCATTGCTGTGTTCAGTAGGTTTACTCTTGAACCAATTACGATCGATCGAAATTGATATTGTGATTTTTCCTACGCTTGGGTTGCCACATTGCCGCCAAATTGAACCGTATTGAGCAGATTTTGAGTGCTCCAATCTCAGTATTATTTCAAAGTATCAAAGGGTACTTTGAAAATCAGCGTTGCCTCTCTTGGCAACATTAAGCTGAAAGTACCCCTTTGGCACAATAACTTTCAAAATATTGGAGTGCTCGTATCTAAATAAGTATAATTGTGTCAATAAAGTATTATTATTATTAAATGTTCTCAAGAATTTTGGCAAGGAACTCGAAAGGTCAAATTTTTTATCTCCTCTTTTAAATCGCCATTTACAATTTTGGTTTTGTTACATAGTCATTGTAAGTTATAAAATACAATCAGTAAGTATGCTTACATACACTTAAAATGTCAGAAAAATGTTATAAGCATTATACAATAAATTATGTTGTTACCAAACATGACATCTGATAACTTAGTCTAGCTAATTCCATATCGTGTTGTCACTTAAATAATCAGAAAAATTTCAATTTGTAAAGTGTTAGATGTTAATTTCTTAAATTCAATGGGTACGTATTCTTTCGGTTACTTCGGTCAAGTTTCTTCGGTGAGCCGGTATAAATAAATTTACTAAAAAGGTTAAATTAAACAAAAATATTTAAGTAACATAAATAAAAACCGATTTCAAAATCACAAAAAGCAAATATTAAATATACTTACAAACAAGATTTTTTATTTTGAAGTTGGTGCTAAATTTTAAATCATGATCATCGATTATCCGCACCGGGTTAAAAATGAAAACTGTAATGTTGTTTAAAATTTTAAAGTAATGTTCTCGACTGTCGGAGAGATGTGTAGCGGGCACAATGATTTTTAGTACTATTACTTATTCCATGGTATAACTAAAACGAAATGTTGAATATGACTAACCTGTACTACAACACATGCATCTTTGCTCTTCAGTTCAATAGAACAAGCCTCCGTTATATTTATGTTACGGCCAGATAGTAAATTGCCCACTCATGAAATTGTTGTATTTCATGAAATGGCCAGCTAAAACTGACCATATCGCTTCAACGCATTGATTTACTACCAAACATAGATAACGCATGAACGTTCGAAAAGTGGGCCGGTGAAGAACTGCCCAATCGGGCCTCGTGCATTTCTTTTCCATGCGTTGGATAAGCAATTTTGAGCAATAAGTTTGAGAGTATAAAGTTGATATTTTCTTGTAGCAATTACTAAAACGTCAAATTTAATGTGGCTAGGTATGAAATGATGTAACTGCACACGGTTGTACTTCAAATAGTTGCCGTAATAATAAAGAATAAGGTTGAATTCGATAAATACGGTACTTTCTTTATGGTAATTTTAATTCAGGTGTGCATATTCAACTACCTATTTAACAGCGTACAAATGTATAGTCGATTAGGTGACAGATTTCAAGCGCGTTTTTGTATGAAGTGCTCTATCTACGTTTGGCAGTAAATCAATGCTTCAACGTCAACACATAATGATGTTAATTCACGTTTGGCCATGTCGTTAATGTAGGCTATTCATTAAATAAAAATCCCAAATAAAGAAGAAACTTTTTTTAATTTTTGAACAATTAAATACTCAAGCCTTTTCGTAAAACTAAGTGATATATTTTATGTACTTATTTTGAAAGTTAATGTTTTGTTACTTTATAAATTATAAACAAATAAAAATAAACAGTCAGTTGTTGATAACATGTGAAATACGTTTCGAATTCCAATGGCTTTTTTACTTTGTGCTCATTTTTAGATTAATTCAAGAAGTTTTGTGTCGCAACGGCATTTCACTTCACTTTTGTCTTTATTTTGCGATAATAATTTGTGTTAATAATCATAATTTTTTATCAAAACAATTAGGTATCCGCCAAAACAAAACGATATCAGCGTCGCTAGCGGTGAATTATGTAATAATTTTACGATATGATCACCAATTTTCGACCATATCTTCACAATCTCCGATCACCGAGGCTTACCCTCGATCACGATTGTGAAGAGGGCATAATTGTGTGTACAAAACAATCCGGAAATTTCAATCCAGACGGTCACAGATTAGAGACGATTAGAGTTATTCACACGATGCTTTTAATATTAACAACGTCGAAATAGTAATATATTTTTAGGATGCCGTACCTCAAAGGAAAAAACGGAATCCTTTAAAGATCACTTTGTTGTCCGTCTGTCCGTCCGTCCATCCGTCTGTCAGTTTGTTTGTCAAGACCCTTTTTTACGAGTATAATTAGATGAGTTTGTACGGAACCCTCGGTGCGCGAGTCCAACTCGTACTTTTGAACCATTTTCGTATCTCATAAACGATAAAACAGCCGAACGATAAAACAAACATCAATCTAAATAAAAATAGTATATTAGTAATAACCATATTAATATTAATTAAGGTATTCCCGCGAGAAGAGCACCTTGTGTTATTTCGATCCACCACTTTCTTCGCCTCCATTTTTTTGACAGCATGATGTAGGCATTTAATTGATGGTTGTAAACGGAAATTAAATAGTAGCGGCTGCTGCGGTAGTTTCAACGTCCATGTTTGACAGACGACGATTAAGGAGTTAAGGACTGTGGTTGAGCCGATTGTGTAGACAGCTGCACGATGAACGGAGCGATCATCGCCTACTATGTGCGATCGGCGATTGTGAAGAGGAGCCAGTACATTTAGCTGTTTATATAGTTAAACGTTAATTATTCATTAATCCGGCCACACCACATCATGAGGTGACCAGACGAGTATTGGCCATATCATGAAATGGTGAAATTTGCGATCTGGCCACGACCATAAGAATAACTAATAATACGAGTATTATTAGTTATTCTTATGACACGACATTTACTATAATAAGTACCTACTGTTTTGGATTCGAGGTAGTTTTTGGGATTCGTAAACAAAATGTTGGAAATATTCCTCCATCTATTAAAAATTGAACTACTCTGGACACTAGAGTAAATCTTCGAAGACATTAAAAGAATGTATATATAGAAAAAAAAATGGTTTTTTTTCGCAGAAGAATGTGCCCCATGAATCGCAATCGCGGTAATAGTATACAAGTATATTATTTATGATTGCGGTGGAAATGTTGCAGAGCTTTTTTTTAAAAAAAACTATAAAGTCGTTGGTTAGGTTAGATTTATGTCAGTTTAGGTTTGAATATGTATAATTAGTGGGTATGTGTTAAAATATGAAAATAATTGATGTTCGAGTGATTGAACTCTAAAAGCATCATGAAATTGGCTTACTTTTGATAGTCCATTCGGATCCATTTACAGTTTTATTCTTAATTAAAAATATATATTTTATACTAGTGGGCCCGGCAGACGTTGTCCTGCCCGGCGATTACAGCGCCACCTACTGGGTCCAATTATACGTTTAAATTAAACCTTCCCTGGACCTATTCAAATACACACAGAAAATTTCGTAAGAATCGGTCCAGCCGTTTAAAGTTTTTGCGAGACAAACACACAGCGTTTCATCTATATGTTATAGTCAATCCTCGAAGCTCCGGCGCTCCTTGGTTTGACTAGTCAATCCTCAGGTCTGACTTGAAGTCTTAGTCAAAGCCCCAACAAATTAAGTTTTTCGGCCTCTGACTAAAGAATTTTCGTCAAACCTAGGAGAAACTAATTCGGTCAGGCAAACGTCAAAACTCAATTTAATGAAATCGGGGTTTGACCAGTCAAACTTCAATTAGGTATCAGAAAGTCTATGGCCGATTTCACCAACCATAACTTAGCTTAGGAAGCCTCTAAGACATATGCTGTCACTTTTTGTCTTTAATGAAAAGAATGTGACAGCATGCCACCTAAGAGTCACCTAAGCTAAGAAGAGGTTGGTGAAAGCGGCCAAGTTTGTAAAATTAGGTGTAATAAAACGTTTTTATTTTATTTTAATTTTTATTGTTGTTATATTGTCATAGTTAAAATAAAAACCTTAGTCTTTATTCAGACATGGTGAGGCATTATGACATTTAAAATTGCACAATACGTCAGATCTCTTACATTTACATAATTTTGAAGATTATTTTTTGTTGCAATGACATTTTATAAAGCCTTGGCCCCCAAATTTAGAATCTTTGCACTTATTTGTCTTAGAGACAGCTTTACGTTGGGCACATCCTTGAAATTAAGAAAATTCTCTTTGCCTTTTTTTTATTTGATTCCTCGAAAAAAATAAAAACCGACTTCAAAAACACTGAAAAGTTTAAAATAATATAAGAATAGGTACAGAAAACATCACACTTCTACATTGAAGTCAGTGCCAAACGATGATCCCCTAGAAAGTCTTAAAATATGTCACCGACTTCAATATAGAAGTGTGATGTTGTCGGTACCTATTCTTATATTATTTTAAACTATTCAGTGTTTTTGAAGTCGGTTTTTATTTTTTATAAAAGATTTTTTATTTTTAACTTTTTGGTGAATGAAATCTTTTTGGAACCCTAATTAGGGTTTCCCGCGATTTTCATGAGATCCTATCATCAGATCCTGACTTTAGTGATCTTGGGACTACCCCAGGAGTATACTCTATCGAATACAAAAGAAATTTTGAAAATAGGTCTACATTTGGCGGAGTAATCACGTAACATACACACAAAACACGTTGGACACACCTAAAACTTTAAGGGTTTTTCTCGATTTTTATGGGATTCAAACATCAGATCCTAACTTTGGTGACCATGGAACCACCCTTGGAGTATCCTCTATTAAATACAAAAAATTATCAAAATCGGTTCATAAACGACAAAGTTATCCGCGAACAAACAAAAAAAAAAGCATATATACGGTCGAATTGAGAAACCTCCTTCTTTAAAAGTCGGTTAAAAAAGTGTGTGAAGCCTTTGGTCCAACCTAGGATAAACCAGTCATTCCGCGAAGAGACTGCATATCGACCTTTGACTATGACATATACATCTATATCTATACAAATAAATAAAATTGAAGTGTCTGTTTGTAATGTTAAAATAACAAGTTTTTACTAAATGCGTAATAATGTATATCGGGTACCAATAACAAAACACAATTTAATTTTTTTTTGTCTGTCTGTCTGTCTGTTTGTTCCCGCTAATCTCCGAAACGGCTGGACTAATTTTGACGAGACTTTCACTAATAGATAGCTATCTATATAAGGTATAACATAGGCTACTTTTTGCCAAAAGTTAGTATTCCACGCGGACGAAGTCGCGGGCACAGCTAGTTTTTATATATAAGATTTGAATCGCACAAGAAAGCTATACAAATTAATTATATTTTTCACAGTCATATTACAATATATATTTTTTACAAGTTTATATTCTTTGTTGATAAGTCATTTAATAAGTAAATGTTTGCTAAAAAATGCTAATTAACAAGGTTACGGTAGCGTAGAGACCGAAAATGTAACCAAAATCGTATCTTACAAATAAATGTATAAAAAAACGAAAGTCTTAAAATTATTTTTAAAAATTAATGACGCGATTTGCGTTTTTGAGCTTTAAAAAATTGAAGTGTGTAGGGCTCGCTTTCTGATGAATGGGAAATTATCTGACAATTATTAGAATAACGATATGAAACATGTCTTTTTCTCTAAGGTAAATAGATAATTTCTTAAATCTTAAGAACACTAATTATGCATAATAATTTTAGAAATAAACAGAGTGAATTTTTCAAGTGTGCCTGGATGGCCAAATTCGAAACTACGAGTTAATACTCTGTGTAATCACAGATAGATTAAAATACTCAAAGAGGTCTTGGGACCGATTTCGATAAAAACTATAACTGCATCATTAGATTTAGATCAAATATGCGAATACTATGAAACTCGAATTGTTTTGACACTTTAACGCCCAGTTTCTGAAAGGCTGTTCAGCGATAAAATTAACTAACTAGCCGTCAAATCTGATGCTAACTGTGAAATGAGTTGCTGAAAGTTAATATCAACTTATCACTGTGTCAGTTGACACAGCTGTCACATTTATTTCACAATAATTAAGGAAAGACCCATTTTTGGGTTTCCAAAATACATATGAACTAAACAAAATATATGATTTCAGCAATGTGACCGTGTCTAAAAATATTTCTTACGAGAAACGTAATGATTAAAGATTAGTAAATTATGCCTACCCAACGTTTCGGAAACTCAAATTGATTTGACACTGCTGTAAAATGACATGGATATTAGTTGAACAATATTTTGATCAGCCTTTCAGAAACTGGGTGATAGTGTCCCTTTCCAAAATGTGGTATTTTATAAAATATACCATCAATATGCATATTGACACAAGTTACAATTAGTTTCCTGTTGAATATTAATAAGTAACGTTACAATTCTTTATAAAATCAATCAGCTGTAATAATGTATTCTATTTAAAGAAGAACCATAAGGTTAATGTTTACACATATGTATTTCACTTATAACCTTCATTATGTGGGTAGTGGTCACAAAAAATTGTGTCACCCATTTAAACAATATGCTGTCAATCTAATTGACGGTGGGCGTATTTGTTGCAGCTAGTTTAAACACAAATAGACTAATTTGTGGCTTAAATAACTGCCTTAATGTGGGCTTCACGACATTCACGGAAACGACGAAGCGCCGACACGTGTATTTCAAATGCCATGGCACAGTTGAAAGAGTAGGGAATATGAATATGTGGAGAAGTTTGCTCGTAGTTGTGTTCATCATCACAGCTCATATACGTCCCCACCGAGGGGCTCGAGCCTACCCTATGTTAGGGTGATTAGGCCTTAGTCAACCACGCTGGCCCAATGCGGATTGATCGACTTCACATACACCATTGAATTTCTTCGCAGATGTATGCAGGTTTCCTCACGATGTTTTCCTTCACCGTAGGAGCGTCAGACAAATGTACATATGAAATTCGAAAACGAAAAACAGTGGTACATGGCGGTCTCGAACCCGGACCTCCCGATTGGAAGGCAAGTGCCGAGTCCACAGCGCCACCGACGAGTAGTTGTGTTGTGAGGATGTTATTAGACATTATTTTTGAGTGTTTTTCATGAATGCGAAATATGTACAGTAAGCTCCCATTCAAGCTATACATTTACACTACGAAAACCGCCACTATTGCGAGCGGCATAAGAACGGTCCAAAGGTCAATCAGTATAGCTTCATAAGGAGCTTACTCTACTTCGGTTACTTGGAGGTTGACACGTGAGCCGCAGCACCACTTAAGTCTAATTATTTATAACTAAATATTATAATTATTTCCACTTTAGTCTGTTATAGTCTTAAGTCGATTACTTTTTTATTACCCCGGCTAATTTAAGGGACGTTTTGGGACACGGTAGTAGAAAGATTTAAACATTAATAACAAAATAGCTCACCTATTTCATTTTATATTAATTTCTAAAATATTCAAAAAATACTGCACTAGTTTAGTGCAGTAATTTTTATAATATTTTTTTTAATTTTTTATAAAATAATGGATGTGTCCCTTAAATTATCCGTAGTGATAAAAAAGAAACCGTGTAATATGCACTGCACTGAACGAAAAATTAAATGATCAAACGAACTTACCTGAAGTGAAGTTCGATCTTAATAATCCTGTCTTCGCCGAAGAGATTTATTCTTACGATCGAGTGTTTTTAATACAAATAAAAACACTCGATCGTAAGATTTTCAAAAAAAAAATATCGATTCGGTATCAATGCCACATGTAATCTGTACCTAATTATCATCATTATGTGCACGTCTTAAAACAAAAGAATTTTTACGTATTGCCGCATGACAACATTACAATTTTTATTGTATCAAAAATACAACGACATAAATTTTACTATTAAATATTTACATCTTCGAAATACAGGTACAAAGTTTTTTTACCACGGAATTCGTATTCAAAGTTTACTAAAATTTTCAATGTCTCCATATTTACTTTAAAAGTCGAATAAAAAGCGTACGTTGTACATATTCTTGAATAAAGTTAATGCAACGAGACCAATATGTTCAAAGGGATATTTTACATCCACAACATGTAGACCCTACTTAGGTAATTGTACTTGTGATAATTTTCCTTTTAGCCAGTATGTTTTACCTAATCAATACTATATAAAATACCTACTCATTAAAGTTTAAAGGACTTACCGTTTCAAGAACCGACTTCAAAAAATTGTCAGTCGATTTGGCGCGTTTATTTATTGAGAGCTGCTCACGCGCAGGCACTCGTACAAAAGAATAAATAATAAGGAGGGCGATTCTTGACTTCTTTAGACGAAATTTCAGTACGCCTTTTATGTTCCCGTTTCTTTCATCTATACTTAATATTTTATAGAGGAAAGATCTGATTGTTTGTTTGTTTGTATTAGATAGACTTCGAAACTACTGAACCGATTTTGATGAAAGTTGGTATAGGGATAGTTCGAGACCAAGGGAAGGACATAGAGTAATTTTCCTATGGAAGAAAAAATTCCCACGGGAAAACAAAAATAACGCGAGCGAAGTCGCGAGCGGAAAGTTAGTACCCCATATCTTGGTTGTTTTTATAGTTGTTCAAAAACCGGTTTCTTCTTTCTGTTTATTATATGAATGAGCTTCTATTAAAGCAATAATGTTTTTTCATCCATCTTGCCTAACGGAAAGGAGTACGTACCCGTCAACTCATCAACACATGACCATAAAACCTCACTCAACGCACTGTTCCACAGCCACAAAATAAATAATCACCGGATCAAGATAGCACCGCCACTGAAACACTTCTGGGTGACAATTCCAGTACATTCATTTCAAAACACAATTCGCAACACAAGATATTAATAGTACATTACTGCCGCGGTCTATAATGACTACTTTGCTTTTACAGTGAGGACAGCAAGGGCTGCAATGATGGCCAAGCTGGAAGGCCTAGAGCGTAGCTAGGCTAGCTCGAGGCAATCATAGCGTGACCAGCGAAGCAGTCATTGTGGGCCAAGGCTTGTATAGTGCTTTACTCAAAAATGCAAGTACCTAATCTATACCAAACCAGCAAGTAATTTAAATAAAAAATATATTAATTAATTAGAAGCAAAACTTTGCCGGCCGCTCCTTGAAACAGAACGGCAAGGTCGACTTTGCTCAAACAAGGTTGTCAAAATAATAACCACATTACATGCATTTTTGAGTAAAATTATATTTTATAACCGACAGAGTATGTACAATAAGCTAGTTACACTCGACATATTTTTGGAAGATCAATCTGATTGCTTAGCCCATGCGTTTCGGAAACATGGATCACTTGGCAGCATCCTACCACCGAGTGAACTTGTATTGTTGAATATATTTATCAACCGTTAAATTTAACAAATAAAAAAAATTAACACGTATACATTCGATAAATATAATCAACCATATCGAATAAAAATATTTAAATTGATTTTAACGCTAGAGATATTAATTCGTATATAAATGTTACCAACTGATAAAATTATCGTAATGATTTCAATCACAGACCGAACTAATAAAAATATTGACCGCCACGGTGCTAATTAAAATATCAATATGTTGTATTTGAATAAAAATATTAACTGATATTTTCAACCATTAAAATTATCTGATATTTTTATTCAACTATTAACTTTTAACTAATAATTTTTTTCAACCATTAATGCAACCTCTAGAGTGAACTATAACGGCGGCGGGGTTTGCATATTGTTGAACAACAGTGTCGAATACGTTGAACGTGCAAAAATAATGGATATGTATATTGAATATGTTATTGAGATTTGTGCAATGGAAATTTCAAATATTAATTTTTGTTGATAGTTTTATATTGGAATAGTAGAAGGCCAGATGTTTTTTTATAATCTGTCAAGATCAAAAATTTCGATTTTAATATAAGTAAACGTTTTGGAAAATTATTAGTAATAAGTCAATATAATTGATACATTTCATATCGGAATACAATTTTAAACAGCATATTAAATCTCGTACACGTATTGTAAAAAAAACTCATTTAGCTGTATTGATCTTATATTTACCAATTTTGATGAAAACTTAAATACTTTAGTTACTATTTTTCGACTTTCAGATTATAGTAGCACAATACTTCATAATTAAAATAGCCTCCAAATTCAACCCTTTAAAATGAATTTGCAATATTATACAATAAAATTAATTTTCAATGACAAAAATATATAAATAAATTTAAAAAAGCCTCCAAAAAAAGTTAGAAAAAATATCATTTTAGAGACTAATTAACGTAAATAAAAATTATAGTTACTATTTCAAACAATATTTTATCTCATATACCTACTAGAGGAAAGTTTAAAAAAAAGTATTATAAATAGGAAATAGCAAAGGAAAGGAAAGAAAAGAAAAGATGGCTTACTAAAGGTATAAAAAATCATGTAAGATTAAACGACTTTAAAAAATTCATGCTACACATTTAAAAAATAAAATTTTAGGTAATCACTATAACCGATACAGCAAAATACAAAAAAAAATAATATTAAAAGCAAAACAAACAAATTCTATTAACAAAATGGAAAATCGATAAAAAAATAAAATGTATGTGGCAAATTATAAAAGAATGTACAAAAAAATCTAGCGTTAGAACGAATAGGTACAGCATTGGGTATAAACAATATTCTAACGTCAGATCACGCTTGGGAAGGCGCGGGGTTATGTCGGACTCTCCGCGGCCCCTGGGGGCAGAGTGCCAGCCAGGAACCGCGGCCTACCGACTAAAACCCTCCGATGTCCCTCACACACGCCTTAGCGAGAGCACGTCCCTCATCGCCGTGTCCTTCTCATCAGAAGAGGACACGCCGACAATGGACGCGTCGCTGCCTGACAAGTCCTGGGAACTCGGATGAACACGTCCACGACCTCGTCGGCGTCTGCTCGCTTAGGGCGAGCCCCTCTCACCCTCTCAAAAGAGGGAGGCCGGTGATCCCCGGGGCATTCAGGGGATCAGCGACTAGCGGCAACCGATGCAATGCAGGGCCCAGCTTTCCCAACCCAGGGCCCCGCTGGTTGCCGTCAGGAAGAAGAAGGCGGGCGTAATTCCGCCTCCTCCGCCCCGTCCTTTTACGGCGGCACGGATCGGTCTCCTCCCTGGCCCTCTCCGCCGACTCCTTCTGCGCCATCACGTCCACCATAGTATCAACCTACCTTTTTTTTCGCGGGGAAATGCGCAACCGCACCGTACCCACCGTTGGCTAGACGGCGAGCGTGTGTGGGGTTCACCCGGCAGAGTGTCAGGCCTACCCACTAAAACCCCTCGGTGTTCTCCCTGCCCTTTTGGGCGCGTGTGGTAGGGTCCACAATGCGACATCACTACACCGACCGGTCGGTCGGGCTATCTATCGCCAAGGGGGGATTGTCCGAGAACACCAGGATAATCCCCAGACGGAGAAGCCTTACGGCGGCGTGCACGGGAGCCGACCGTGCACGCAGGCTTCACGGCAGGGTCATCAGACAGGCATTGCTTGAGCGAATGCCCGTCTTCTCCCTTGAGCGAATGCCCGTCTTCTCCTGCCTATTCGTCTGCGGCGGAGAGGAGCGGCCTGAGGATCTACCTCCCGCTTCCTCTCCGCAGCGTCCTTCTGCGAGATGAAATTTTAGCAGAAGGAGGCGACAGCCCCCCATTCCGCTTCGCCGCGGAGCATGACCACGACCATGCTCGGCAGCGAAAGGTCTCCGCCTCCCAGCGCAGCGTTAAGTTCGCTTCGCTGGAGTTCGCCAAGCCGAGCACACCGACAGAGTGTGTTCGGCTGTGTAGTCGGGAGCGTCGCAGTGATGACACTGCGGCGTTTCCTCCCGACGTGCAACTCGGTACAGGTAGTGACCGAAACAACCATATCCGGTCAGTACCTGCACCATGCGGAATGAAAGGCTGCTCTGCCGGCGCCCAATTCGCTCCTCCAACACCGGACGGATCGCCTCGATCGTCCGGTGGCCGGCAGCTGGGAAGGCGAGTGCCTCACCCCACCGGCGCAGAGCCTCTCTCTGCGCCTGGGTACGAACCACCTCCACCTCCTGTGGGGCAGATCCCCGTTCTCGGACGGCAAGCCGATGCCGATACACCTCCAACTGGACGCGTGCATCGACATCCCACGGCGTTTGGCCCGCAAGTACGCAGGCCGCGCCGTGGGTAACCGTGCGATAAGCTCGCACGGCCCGGGCTGCTATGACCCTCTGCGGACGTCGCAAGAGGGCCACCGTTCGGGGGAGTATCAACCCACCTACTTACCTACTACCTACTTTCAATAGTGGTACTATGTATCGATCGACATGACAATACGGACAGACCCCTCTGAAAATCTGAGAATTTTCTTTTCGTGCGGCTATTCAATACACGTGAGGTTTTATCAATAATACGTCGCCTCAAAAATAAGTAAAGTTTTCGAAACTATAATTATCTACACCTACACTTTTTAGTAAATGCGCAGACATTAAGAATATATTTCTATAACGATTCTTATAGGTAAACCAATCTTTTTCGGGGGGGACTATTTCCTGACCAATTAAAAACTGCAAAATTAAATCATCTACAAAAAACATTCTAAGACAGACCTAAATAATTACCGACTCGTTGCTCTCTTACCTGTCATCTCAAAAATATTTTGAAGGGGCTATGTTATTTCTGAGAAAATTATAATATTTTCGACAATTCTCAAAATGGCTTCAAGAAGTGAAGGTCCATTTAATACCTACCACAGTTAATACCTACCACATTCCAATATATGAATGAAATTTAAAAATATTAAATAACGTATACGCACGCATAAGCACATTATTGTTAAATAAATTTTATGAAGTAGGGGCACTTCCGATGATTGGTTTGGATCCTGCTTAAGCAATGATAAACAATATGTCCAGATCAAAAGTATTCATGAAACATCACAGCTATCTGTCCAAGGTCGCATCGGAGGATCTGGCAGTGAGAGGTTCTATTCCGCAGTGTTCTTGGTAGAAATTGCCCGCGACTTTGTACGAGGTATGTAGATAATTTTACGCCCGCCATGTTGCTTTATTTCATTTACTAGGTCGGTTATTCCTTTCCTTTGAATGGGGATTTCTCAGCTTACTGTGGAAATTTTTAAAAATACTCCCTTAGTAAGCCACCATAAGCCAACGCTACCCTGTAACGACTTTCATGCTTCTAGCTCTAGAGTTTGGGCTCCACTTGTGGGCAGCAGTAGCACAGAAGATATAATAGTACTCCGTACAGTAGTTTGGGCTCTAGGTTGATACCCCAGTCAGTCAGATATTCACCAAAGATGCACCATATAAATGCAGATGAATAACGTTCCAAAAATTTTAGACAACACATGCGTAATGGTTGCTCATTGTTATTTTCAGAAGATAATGTTGGAGATGTAGATGGAAAATTATCAAATAGAATAATGGAAAATCATAATTTGGAGATGAATTTTTCTAAAACCAAAATGCAATCATGCAATTTAGACCCTATCAAAATCGAGACATATTTTTCTTTATTCAATAACATTGCATTATAATGCGTTCCGTCGTTTGCATTGCTGGGAATAGTAATAGATTCAAACGTACTCGTAAATTGGAAATATGTGGGGAAATAGCACGGACATGCACGAACTGTTTGTTCTTCAAAAAATGCAGACAAAATAATCTAATACAGAACTTTTCAACCAAGTGCAATATGTCTGAAAAATATATTTTTAGACAATCGGGTTTTATTCTAAGCTTCATGATTCGGGAATGAAAATGATTGTGTAAAATACACTTAATTGTTTTTGATCTGCAAAACTAAATAAATTTCAATTGGGAATTTCAATTTGCATCAAAGTTTAAAAAAAACCATCATGATCTCTAGGAATTATTTGACACCTAATATCTGTTAATCCTTCAGAACAATAAATAATGCTTTAGTTATTCTTATGAGGTTAATCCACCCGCGACATTGCTGGCGCCACGGTCTCTTTCTATGTATGCCTCGTATTATTATTTCTATTTCTAGTTAAAATGATTTTGTTTCCAAGATATCTCTCCACAGATAATATTTTTGCAGTTACTATAATTTTCTTATATACAAAAATCTTGTCACAGTGTTAAGAGGAAATCGTACAGTTCGTTTTTCTATACAAACGTAGTCCCCTGTTTCCTTCCGGGATAATGGCACTAGTTACTCTATTTTTTCCAGTAAAATCAATGGCCACTATAAGCATGTTCCTATGTTTTCCTTTTTTTATTAAGTTAATTATTAAAAGAGAGTTTGAACCTTCAAAAACCTAAAAAATCGACCTAATTTTTGCTGTAGTCTAACGTACAGCAAACAAAGTGAAGAAGATTTTATGAAAAAAGCAAAACATATGAGACACAGAAAAAGCCTTGCTATTTTTAACGTAAAAAGTAATTAAATCGGTCAATTTTTCGCGGAGAAAATAGGGGACTACGAAACGTATAGTTTGTGTACTTTTCATAGGTATTTTCGGTCCGAGCTGCAGTTGTCCCTATCGTGCTCAGTTCAGTTATTCGGACACATAGCGCGACAGCAATACATTTTACAAATACCTATTTTTGAATTCTCACGATCTTGGTGTTTCCTCGGCTTGACCAATTTGTATGATTTTTTGTATACATATTTGGTAGGTCGAAGAATAGGTCGTAGGCTATTTTTTAAACCCCTAAGTGATAAAATTGTTGAGTGCTGAGCTTTATTAAAGCGAAACGTAGTAAAGCTCTGTACCAGGGTCGCCTGCTTGGGTACCTCGGTCTATCCCAGTGTGGACAAACTTTTACGACCAGCACGCGTAGCACAAGGATCGCGAGAGTATTTTCTCAGCCTATTTTTCTACACCGAAATGTCACTTTTGACCGTAGCAAATGAGATAGCCATTGTTTGGTGTCGAGAATAGTACATTATAGCAGAGGCCGGGAAGTTAGGGATCGCAGGTCGAGTAGAGTTTTGACAATAATTACGAGTCCCGTTTGTTTTCAGTTGGTCAGATTTTCAAATGGTCAGAGTACAATTACAGTCACAGATAGTAAGTGGTTACAAACAGCCACCATCGAATGTTATCACTGTCATGTTGGGCATATGTGAAACATGGAGCTGTTTATAGATGGTGATGTCCTTGTAGCCCGTAGTTGGAGGGCCTTACCTACCTACTACCTTACGGGAGTTGGCCCGCGGGCCGTATTTTGCCCACCCCTAGTCTAACTTATTTCTGCCGCAAAGCAGCAGAACTTGCATTTCGTGTTCCGGTTTGAAGGGTAAGATATGGCAGTGAAATTACTGGGTACCGTGACTTAAACTCGATGTCACAAGTTGGCAACGTACACTGTGGTTCTTGTGGGGATTGCAGATATGCTGCGAATTTAACAAGAGCCACATGTCCTATAACAGGTGACTGTTACCGCTTACCATTAGGGGGGCAGTATGCTTGTTTGCCAACTTAGTTGTAAATAAAAAAAACGCAATTTTATGAATATTTTGGATTAAGTTCAATATAGTATGAAACTTATTAATTCTTATTTCTATTTCTAGGAGATAAAAAATTTTGACCTTTCGAACTTCTTGCCTGCTCTTCTCGAGAAGGCTCTCCCAATTTTCGAACAGGTGTAGAGTCAACCTTTTTTTTTTCATTCCTACTTGTATTTGCAGACATCTTTAGTATATTCAGGATGTATGCACATACAAGGTTAATATGTTTTCTTCAAATTAGTATGTTGTGCTTTGTTTTGACGTCAATAAGTGCCTGTAAAGGCCTATGTTGAATATAGATTTTTAAATTTGACTTTAAATTTGAATTAGAAGTTGAAATAAAAACCTGATTATATAAATATAAAAAGAACATTTATTACAAAATATATTTACAACGCTCAACAATATATTTACAATATAAACTATTTACAATACATAATTAACTGTTGCATATTATAGTAACTCGCAAGATACGTAATTAAGTGAGTACCTTATTAACTGAAAATACCTCTAAAAGTACCTACAGAATACAAACAATGGCTTTAACAAACTTAATAATTAAGGTTTAACATTAACAGCTAACCATTCAAATAGTATGTAACCTATAAATTATTAATTAAATAACAAAGAACTAATCTCAATAGTATTACCATCAAATTTTCAAAGTTTTATTAAATACGTAATTTATATTGCTATCAAATAATTTAATTTCGAATAGATATTATCAAAAACATAAAAATACACAGTGGGAGTAAAAAGAAAATATTTATTAAACTTAAATGCCAAGTACTAGGCAATTATGACTCAAATAATGTTTCAAGGTAGTTTTATTTCCAGATTGCTAAATAAAAAGCTCAGGCGTGATACCGATACATAGAGCAGTGCATTTTTAGATAACCTTCCACCGAACTGTCACTTAGACCATTTCTGTCATCATGGAGGTAGGAAGCCTAGCCGTAGTACTGAGGACCGTGGTACAGCTGATCCGCTCGACGATCAATTATGACAAGGTTCGCTGTTTTGGCCGGGTGGCCGTGGTGATAGATCCATTTCTTTCCAGACTCCTTTTCGCCTTTGTTGAACTTGTTGTGTAGGTGCTTCCCGTGACCTTCGTGTCCCTCCGCCGAGGAGTGACCCTGGTGAAAATGAAATTGCATTTTGTCATAAAAAGAATTATTCTAGGCCGGCAATTCTTTTTAAATAGTTCATTACTGCCACGTCCCGCAATGTTCGGTTATGGCGCGTGTTCTATCCCAAACGTGCTGTAAGTTAAAACAATAACCATTGTAAATTTTCCGCGCAATTAAAAAGAAATCGATATTTTGCCGCTTTCTTTTTATCGTACCAGTTCGAAATGTAAATAAAACATAGGTCTGTTACTTCTTAAGTCATAATCTTCAGGTGGAAATGGGTTCATTTCATTTTAAAATTACATTGCAGGCTGCTCGAGCACGCCAAATAAGAAATTGTTTAGACTCTTTATAGTCCAGTACTGCAAGTACGATTCATCCCAGAGAAGGTTGTATAAGAAAAATACGGGCATTCGTAGTACAAATGTATCGTCACATGTGTGAAATAGTACATTGTTACCTTATGGCTAATTTACACTTTGTTAAGTAGCAAGTGCGAGTGCGAAGTGACAACTTAACAGCGTAATTGTTAAGTGCGAAGGAAGCGTTCACACAGTGTATAGTATTTGTTTCTTGCAAGTCCATATGTACTATGCACTTATCAAACCGATACTGTTTACACACTGTTTAGAGCGGGTGAAACTGCGAGTGCGGGGAGTGCGCGGGTGGGCGGGGTGTCTACTTAACAGTAAAATTTAGAGCTCGCTTCTAATCAGTTTACTTCACACCTGCACTTCGCACTCACACTTGCTACTTAATAAAGTGTAAATTAGCCTTTACGGGTGAATGTAACTTATTTAGTCCTGAGACGGGGTTTGACATCCGAGCGTAGCGAGGGCGCCAATAACTCGAGGGACTAAATAAGTCTTTAACCAGAGGTAAACACTGTGCTTTTCATTACGAATACAAGGAAAGTAAAAATAAAAATATGAATGAAAAGTTGAGTGAATTTTATATTACATAAATCGACAACTTTGAATCAGATGAACTCATTGTGTTAATAGAAATCTCTGCTATACGGAAGTATAAACAAAACTCAACTCGAAAAAACAAATGAAGATTGAATCGCCGCTTTCCCACCTATTTTTTTTCTGTGGCCGGTCAGCTATTTTGCCATTATTTTTCATTTTCATAATTGAAAAAATGGTGGATATTTTGCCCAAATCCATGTTATTTTAAAGAAATAATTAAAAGTAAATTATAATAAAATCATTTAAAAAATATACTTATTCTTGAATACTTAATTTTATGTTATTTCAAAATATTGCGCTGTAATTGACTGGCTGTATAAATAAAACTCAACTCGAAAATCAAATGATGATTGAATCGCCGCTTTCCCACCTATTTTTTTTTCTGTGGCCGGTCAGCTATTCAGCCATTATTTTTCATTTTCATAATTGAAAAAATGGTTGATATTTGCCCCAAATCCATGTTATTTTAAAGAAATAGTTAAAAGTAAATTATAATAAAATCATTTAAAAAATATACTTATTCTTTAATACTTAATTTTATGTTTGCGCTGTAACTGAGTGGCTGTACAGAAAGTTGGGACATGCTTCAAAATAGTTTTATTTTATAATTTGATAGCTGTCAACTGAAAGCGATTCTCCCTAGGGCTGAAAAGTATTACTTTCAACCCGCTCGTCATAGGCAACTTCAGACCTACTTTCAGAGTATGAGTAATGAAAAAATATATATTGTTTATCTACACTCATGTTCTAATTCTAATATTAAGAACTCAACACTAATATTTTAAAGGCATAACTTAAAGCCCTTGGCCTTTTACAAATTACATTATAATACAGGTTCGCCATACAAAACCAGTACTTTAATGTAACTCGAATTCCAATAAAATACAGTTCGATTGACGAAGCCCGACCAAGGAGGTTTTGTCACAATATTCTTTTGTGCCAGTACATTGTCTATGGCGGCGCGTGCAACAGCGCATGCGCGGTAGAATGTTGGTGTTGGCGCCATTTCTCTGAATTTTTCATTCATTATTTTGCTGTTATTGGTTAAAATAATAAATAATATAAATGTATGTAGTTTTAGATTTCTGTATTAGTTTCACAATTGCACTGTTCAAAATGCAAATAATTATTAGAATAAATGAGTTTGATTTTGTTTTAATTTTGTGTCTTTTATTTAATTTAGGTAACCACTGATTGCATGAGTGTAGATAAAGTAGTGTATGAAATTGCACATAATTAGGTCTTAAAACACTCGTGTGGTACTATTAAAATTCTCGGCAAGCCTCGAATTTTAAACACACACTAGTGTTTTAAGACCCCCTATTATGTGACATAAGCTACTATTGTGGGATCTTCTCTGCTAAGCTCTTCAACAATTAATGTACAACTGTGATCCTAGAGCAGCCATTTTATGACCTCGATTGATTTGCAATAATAATTTGACAGGTTTAAAGTAACAAATATGACTACGAAAGCATTAATTATCAACAACTATATAAAAAACGTGTTATGAAACGTGTAAATTTTACAAAAGAATACTTATTACACACATTTTGTTCATTTGTCGACAGCTTAATCCTAAACAAATTAATAAGCAAGAAAAATCATCGTGTAGGTAAAACAAAGAAAACCGCTTCCGCATATTTTTCATAAGCGGAACAGACACCGGAAATGGAAAGAAAACGCCAAAAACAACAACCTCCATTTGCTGCTGATGTAGCGGATAATAATGTTGTTTTCAATGGAAACTCAGTGAGAACAATCTTATCGTGCATGTGAGTTTTGTGATTGAGTCTCGAATTATAAGATAGGTATAATGATTTTCAGACATTATTTATACAACGTCATTGATAAATCATCATTAATGTTCAGAGCAATACAAATGATTTACCACAAAAACATACGTAAAACACCATTCTAGAATGCAAAGGGTGAGAAACAGCAGAAATAAAAATTTTTCCTGTCTATTATCTCGGAGCAAACTCTATTTTTAATTTTTGCTGCGAGTTTGGAGCGCGTAAGAGATTCCACATTTCGATCACCACATTTTTTTCTTACTCTAGTTTGTGATATCAGCCCCCCTAGACAAGACGTCGAAAATCGAGACAATGTCTATGGGATTTGACAATAATTGTCAAATCACATAGACATTGCCTCGATTCTCAAAAGACATAGCTTAGCTTTCGAGCGAGCTAGGGCTTTTGTCAAATTCCATACGCTTTCCAAAAGCGATCATAGAAAGATTCTAGGGGCTGCACTCGCAGTAAAATACGACTTTGCTCTTTTGTTAGAAAAAGTTAAATTCCTGTGACTTCCGCATGAAGGATCACGTAAATATGTAATTGTTTTTTCTTCAAACCCTATTTCAGATTGTCATGAGTTTTTAAAAGTAAAAGTGTATAAATCATTTCTGTATTTCAGTGAGTTTCCTCATGGAGCCGATCTTTTTCTATCGTTGGGTGATAGAGCTTCCGAGTCCATGAGACTTGAGGTTATTGTAGTCTGTGTTAGTCTACCTTATTGTAGTCTGTGTTCATAATATGAAACAAACATGTGTAGTTGAGTAGTTATGGTTTTTTGTCTATAGAAACCATGCTTAAGGATTGAAGAATGCAGGACTTGTCATCCCTAACCATCAAGTGAGTGAGAGCCATAAGAGCTTACTCCTTGTGGAAATGAACCTATCAAGATACCTACCTTGTGTCCGTGCGCGTGACCACCTCTGGCGAAATCACCAGAGTTCCCTTTGTGGTGCTTGTGGTGACCAGCATCGAAGCCGGCCTTCTTGAAGTGCCCGCCCTGAGAATATAAAATATGTATTAAGAAATAGTTTTGATCGGACATAGTCGTACTCGTATGATTTTACTAGTTCGAAATTATGGTCTAAATAGAATTGAATCCTACGGACATACGTAAGACGATTATTTGCACCAACGAAGTAAGCGCTAGAGGCGTTCAAGAATAATTAGGTCTCTGTTAATTTAAAAGAATCACAAAGAAAAATAATTGACTGTTTATACAAATGGACCAAGCGAATCCAATATTGTTACACCCTAATTGAGTTAAAATTACCTATGTCTATAATGATGCTATGAAAGATAATGAAACTGCAACTAGCTTTAGTATTTTTTCAAAATAATTTTCCTGGACATTTTCTTACATATCAATAAAGGACCATAATATTATCTGAAGTTCAGGAAAAATTACGAAACTTTATAAGAGTTATCTGTCAAAATAATTAATTTATTTAGAAATATTTTATGGTTGAATTAAAATATCACATTTCATTACAGACCATTTTTCGTGAGCTATATTTAGCAAAACAACTAACAATTTGCAAGATAAAAAGTATGTACGAGTATCATGTTGTTTTAAAAGACATCACTGAAACATTTCGCCAAGAATGTTTAAGTTAAACTAAGCCCAAACATTATTTAGAGAGATTCGACTGTGAACACACATACTCGCGCTGAAATACGTACATGCAAATATATGTTGTACAAACATCACTTTGTTATTACGTGAATAAAATGTTAATATTTAGAAAAAGTATTATATTGCCCCTTTGAAGTATGCCTGTAGCCAATTTTCTGCCCGTACACGCACGCCAAGTCTCAGGGCAATTCTTTGACATGCTGATATTCGATGCTCGTGCAATACTAGTTTGTGCACTCGGCCCTGTCTGTTTTCGAATTAATATTAATACCGAAAAATATACAATCCATACTAATATTATAAATGCGAAAGTAACTCTGTCTGTCTGTCGCGCTTTCACGCCTAAACTACTGAACCGATTTAGATGAAATTTGGTATACACATAGTTTGAGTCTCAGGAAAGGACATAGGATTTTATTGCAGAAATCACCCTTTGAGGGAGAGAAAAGGGGGGTGGAAGTTTTTATGAGGAATCAATAACCGCTGAACCGATTAAGATGAAATTTGGTATGAAAATAGTTTGAGTTGTGAAGAAGGATAAATAATGTATGTTTATTTCATAATTATATCTACTATACTGGTATATTGCTGTTTATCGATTATATTTGTATACAAGTTCTTTCACATACTGAGAAAATGTCCGAATCCAGCGTCGTATGGGTTTTGTGTATTTTTTTATCTTGTTTAATCGCGGTGTATTAACCCACAACACAAAGTGTGGTCACTTTTTGAATGGCTAATCAACATGGGGTTTGAAGGTAAAAGTTTTAAAGGTAGGGTTTTAAAATAAACTCTCATAGTTTATTCACTAAGGGTTAAAATGATAATTGACATTTTTATATGTTAACTTAATATTTTAATTTTATCGTGGCAAATTATACTTATAGTGTTTCGTGTACTAACAATCCATGTCTGGGATTACGATCCCACAAATTGAAATCTTATCAAAAGTACAAATTTACCATATAACTTCTTATTACCACTACCTACGAAATTATAGTATGTGTCGATAAAAAGGGAATTGTGGGTCACATTTTTATATATCAACAGGTACAAGGTAGACGAGTAAAGAACAGATAATCAGTTGCGCACATAATTTCCGTATCAGGAGATTTCGATCCTCGATCCCTCTTTGATTCCATGCTTGTGGATGACGACAGGAATTTCAGCGTTGCGTTATCGTGTTCCAATCACTAATGATTTAGCAATAAGCTCTTCTTAAGTTCGGTGAAGCACTATCAGAATCTATTGTTCGTGTCGATAAATAATGGTTGAAGTAGCAAAACAACAAATTTCACACACTACCATTTCACAAACAACAAAAAAAATATATATTTTTTTATTTCATTAGACTTACTAATACTAATAGTTTTTTTCAAAAATTACCAAATAATGGAATAATCTTTTTTTCATAATTCTAGATACAAAAGACAAATATGTCATACAAGTTTTGTCGTCCCCTTCCACACACTTTTTTCTAATCATTAATCATGTATTTTTCGATAGAGTTTTGGAGTAAAATCCCCTTCAGCCATTCTCCTATATAATTTAGCAAAATTTTTTTTTCTATTTATTGCAAATCATAACACTGAATGTTAATGCATTAATAACATACATTTTTCTACATATTTTTGTAGGTTACAAAAGCTTTTACGATATTAAATATAATATGAACGACGATGATATCAGATACCAAACTTAATACAGATCGAGGTAGACTGAACTATTACAAATTATTTATATGGGTAACTACATAATGGAGTAATATTTGTTCAAAGTAATTTAAACTTGCAGTGGGACTGCAACTTAAACACAACTTTTAATTAAACGGGAGTTTATAAAACGGCGCAATAAGATTACGAGCTGGATAAAGCTATAGCCTCTAGTAGGTACTGAGACGGTTAACTAGAACGTACACTACAGCAACATCATAACCGCTAATATGCTTAGAATAATTTTATGCGCATTTTAATATTTACACCGGAGATCATTTGAACGTAAAGATTTTTTATTAAAAATTCTAAAATCAAAACCTTACATAGGCACCTCACTACTTATCTATGTAATCTACTTATCTAATATTTTGTATGTATAGATTCCGCATCATTAAAATTATGTAACCTCAAATATCTATTAAATTATTTTTTAATCAATTTGTCTTATGAAAAGCTCGAAACAATATAAAAACTTTTATTATAATATAGCAAGTATGAGCTTAGTCTAATCATCGACTAATAAGATACGATTAGATGCTAGATCCTGTCAATGACCATTAGTAACACGCAGGCCGATTATTGGATTGATGATAATAAAATGTTATCAAATGAACCCTTTTTATTTCTCAACTTCCTTACTATCTATATTCCTTACTTCTATTCTGTGACTTCGTGACATATTTACTTTTTAACACCAATAACTTACTTTAAACACTGTCAAAGTTAAACTGTCACAGTTTAAAGTACACAACTTTAAGGTTTTCAGAGGAAATCAAAACCTATAGGGTACTTCCCGTTGACCTACAATCATGAAAATTAGCAAGAAGCAATGTCTCACAGCAAAATATCGGAAAACTATAAATATAATAGTAAGGAACTTATACGGAACCCTCGGAGCGTGAGTCTAACTTGCACTTGGCCGGTGTAATCGACTCTATACATATGTATTTTCACAATTACTTAATGTAATGTATAAACTATGTAGAATGAGGATATAATGAGGGAAGAACATATGCTCATCATCATAGATACCAACGAATTGTTTCTTAAAATCGTGTACGTGGAATACCTAGTCCACGTAAACAGCTTATAACGGTTCGCTCACTGGTATGCGGAGTAATATGCATTGGATATGGCTTAGGTGCAGACCCTACTATGGTACTGTATTTAGAAAAAGTATTCAGGAAAGATAAAAAGTAGGCTCTCAATAATGAATGTGATGTACGAATACTGTAATGTGTATGGTCGGCCAAGAAAATGGTCGAGTTTTAACAAAACTTCGCATATAAACAAACTATCGTTAAGTTTACCTTTTCACAATAGATTATACTCGTAACATTAAAATATTGATAGTAAATGATTATTTTCACAATAGATTATACTCGTAACATTAAAATATTGATAGTAAATGATTATTTTCACAATAGATTATACTCGTAACATTAAAATATTGATGGTAAATGATTATTTTCACAAAAGATTATACTCGTGATATTGAAAGATTGAAAGTAGTGATGAAGTTACTGTCGTGTATTCTGCTTCGATGGCGCTTAACATCAAATTTTAATGGTGCTTGTGGCCACAGCTGTATAAAAAAATAAAAATATGTTGCCAACGTTAAAGCAATGTAATACTAACACAGGTATATAGCTAATCAGCTCGACCTATATTCACTATAGTGGGAGTGGAAAAACAACGTACCCTTTCTCGGGTGAACTCGTCTTAATTAAGATCTGAGATAAGACATTTTAATTTTATATACCGTTTTGCGTAACTAAATTACTCTTGTCCAAACGGACTTGATTTGGCGAGATTTTTACTATTGCTTTGTTTATCTTTTTGTCTCTAGTATATGTATCCTTTTTTATATAAGGAAGAAGGTGGTTGAAATTAAAACAAATATATCCTTGTAACTGCTATTTTCTAATTGCCGTCACAGATACTACAAGAATTTGGTATGTGTAATTTTTTTTAATGTGATATTTTTTCGAAAACTCATATTATTTTGGTCGGCTTTCCCAAAGTAGTCGTCGTACACGCGGACGAAGGCTTTTTGCAGAAGGCTAATAGTACTATTATAAAAAGTTGTATGTGTATATGTTGGTCTGATTGTTGATCAATCACGCAAAAAAAAAACAAAACAAATAATATCATTGTAAAGCTGGACAAAAAGTTCAAAGCCACTTAGATTAGTAGCATTCAAGCGAAGGATACTTTTTGATCGAATAAATTAAAGTGTGACATGAAAATGCTACGCATGCTACCTTGAACTGTCACGCCTATATTTTTTTTGAGAAAACTACTTCAGTATCGGGTACATGGTCCTTTAATACAATCAAATGAAAAGCCAATAAAGAGAACTACTTATTGGGGTTTTACAAAAAATAAATATTGATAATATCAAATTCATATTTAAAATGCGGTCGAGATTGTATTTTTATAACTTGAGGTTTTGATTGTAGAATCTATTTCAAATATGTGCAATCCGCAGTTTCAGAAGGATTTTCGAGATAAACGTAGCCAAGATTTAAAACATTAGGTCATACTAACGTTAAACCGATACCACGAAATCCGGAATTCAAATTTGCCGCGGATTTTCAATCCCTACAGAAATTCTTTTTTCTTCTTTGGGTCATCCAACTCGATCACGATTACCGATTGACGAGATACTAAATAGTACCTTAGAAACAGGTGTAGTTTTACCCGCTGACAAACTGCCCCAGGACGGCATCCGATGGGGAAGAGACTCAGCGATACGCTTATTCCAGACAATCGCTGACGGGAGGAAATCCGTAAAGGAGTCCGTAAGTCGGTACAGACACCGACGACGTAGCTCAGGACATTTTTGAAGACGAGAGCTCCGTGTATCTTTGATTGCTGAAGGGTAACATAGGAAGGGTATTCGAAAGATTAAGCCGGTTGAATAATACCCCACACATCCTCACGCCCAATTCTTCTCTGTTGCGGGACAGGTCCTAAATGCATTTATCTCCCTGAACAAGATAGTCTCAATGTCTAGACCACAAACGCCAGTTCTTTGTAATCTATAGAGAGCATTGCAACTTTTTTGATATTGACGTCGAATTCTTTCGTACGAGTTGCTTCTGTTTGGGAAACTTTTTCATTGTAGCGCCGACATCAGAGCACGGATCGGCGGTGTATAAAAGAGTTTTCATCACTTGACTTTTTACGTAAATACCTTTAGCTTCTTTAGAGATGGCTGGAGCGCAACGTTTTGTAGTTCAACAAACGGTCAATGCCACGTTTTGCGACAGTCCGTGCAATGGCGGCGAACTTCAAAATACTGAATGAAATTCTTCCGTAACGTCGATATCATATATCACTGGAGTTCAAACATAAACTATGGTATATACAAACCACGAAACATGGCAATTGTACGACAGGGTATAGCTACTCTTTTCATTGTAGCTGAAATATCTTTTAGGTTTTGAGATTTTTTCATTGTCTACTCACGTACTTCGTCAATATCACGGACATTACAAAGCTGTTACGTACCTAGTACGTAATGCTTTTCTTATGGGGCTAACAAACACCAACGATCTCGAATCGATTGTCCCGCACTAAGCATTCGAGTGTGAGTGAGACCGAATGAGAGGAATTTGTAAGAAAATACGCGCGCGTAAACTTATTAAAAGGGAAATAGTTAAATGCGAATATAAAAATAACTACAGCACCAATATAATAAAATATTTTTTACTTGACGTATTGAATAAGAATGTACGTACTTTAACACGAAATTGACCAGGCGATGGTTTTAATACTCGTAGCTTAAATAGAGGTACAATGGTTTGCTTCCTGACAAAGTTAAGAATAAATTATTACAACCTTATTATGTCTTGAAGAATATTAACTATCCTTTATCTTTTATGTAGGTATATTTTTTAAAATAATATAACATTAATGGGGAAAAAAGATTTCTTTTAGAGTGAATCTGTGACTGAAATGATTAGGGATCTGAAGCTTCGTTTAATAATGGACATATCATAGTGTTAGGAAAACACATCAGCAAGATTCTGGCAGATTTATTTTAGATTTATTTCTTTTTTTTCTTCAGATGTTTGTGGTAAAAATGAGTGCTGAAAATGAAGCAAGCTAGACAATATCATTTCCAGATAGGTAATACGATATGTCTGGTAAGGTATGATTGTTAATAGAACCATGTCGAAGTCCACCTGGCTACCATACTTTTTAAATTTGTGCCCAACAATTTTAAAACGCATTTTCGTGTTTCGATAACTACAAGAAAATAAGATAATTATTTATTCTTTCAAATGAAGAATCCCGTTAATAATCTCTTCCAATCGATTCGAGATAACTTTTCCGTAAATGTTAGATTTTATCTATATAAATAAAAATCAATGTATGTTTGTCCTCTATGCATTCCAAAACCATTCATCAGATTGTAATGAAACTTTGGTAGGGTGTTCTGGGGACGCTCGTGAGGGTTTCTAGCAAAATGCCACGCATGCCGGGTACAGCAAGTTTAAGATACATTATCACGTCATCTGAACGTTTACCTAAGTACCTACATGGCTTAAAGTCGTTAACGAAAATAAAATAAGGAATTAATAAAATTGACTAATTTGTCAATATTATTGTAAACATATCTTTAACCTTTAATCTTTAATCAGTAAAAAGTAATTTTACTAACGTGCTATAACTAGAGAGGCGTTTTTTTTTTCAAATCAATCCCACGAAATCAAATATTGATCTTTTGTAACACTAATCGGTCTCACCCGAATCGATTGTCTGAATCGATACAGAATCGAATGTAATACGAGGTGAAGGCCTTGTCTAGTTAAAATGATCGTCGAAAGTCAACCGGAGATGTTTTTTCTGTTGGTGTGTCGTAAAGCGATGTAATTGATTTTATGCCGAATTAGTTTTTGGGAAATTCGATATTATTAGTTTTGATCCGGACTAACGGATGTGAAGAATTTTCTCTTTTGGATCGATGCGCGTGACTTGGCTTACGCAATGGATTTAATGTTTATCTATCTTTGATAAGTACTCAGTTACTACTCGTACTGACTTTATTTTATGCAGGTTTTAAGGAATTAGCATCGACGCACAATAATCGGAACGTCACCAAAATGGTTAACCATAATACTAACTTTTGCCTGGAACTTTGTTTGTTGTATAGAGGTTTTAACATATTTTAAAAGTATTTAATAATAAACAATATTTCAAAATACATGTGATTAAAATTACAAACCCGTGTGTGTATTATTATTTTTAGAATTTATTACTCGCCAAAGCTCATTTTATCAATGATGCATGCACACGAAGGCTCGTTTAAAGAACGCCTGAGAGTCAGTGAAAATTTTAATTTTGTACGAGGTTGTCCAGAGATGAGTAGCAATATTAATAAATCAATGTGTGTAAGGTAAATACACTTACGAGGAATATTAATAAGCTTGTGATCGAAAATATCCTGCAAATTTGAGATCTTCAATATCCTGCTTACTTAGTGTGTGTCAAGGATGAATAGTGACCTTTAACAGACTGAACTTTTTGTGCAACTGCAAAGTAAATAAAAATCAATTTGTCTACAAAACGCGCCGTCACCGATTCGACTCAGTCAAAATTTCTCACGGCACGTTATAATTAAACTGTTTTATTTCTATCACGAACAAACACCTTTTTTGATTCAAACGTTCCAATGAACGATTCTATTTTGTGAAGTGATGACATTTAATTAAACAAGTAAATATTTGAGTTGCGCTTATTTTGGAATATTAATTGTTGATGATTTAAGTAATGTTTTGTTCTCTAATTACTGGGTTTCTGAAATATTTCCAGCTTGTTTTGATTTGAATGGTATCAAAGGTTAATGTTATCAACACAGGAACCTATTGTTGTTTATTAAATCAGTAATGATCTTGAGTAAAAGTGTACAATTACGTTCATTATAAAGTATTCTTGTTAAAATCAGGTTACATTCAATTGAATCACATGATTTGAGATTTGTTTTATGGCGTATTTCAAAACCTGTATACAGAAAATCTAAAAAAAATACCTCGCTTATAATCGTTTGGTTACAGGACATTACTTTTTATTTTATCTATTTCCATCATAGGTATAATGCAATTTTGTCGTTCTCACCTTACGGAGAAATACTTCTTGAATTATGTGTTTGTATTTTTTTGCCATATATTGTTATTTAGTTTAAAAAAATACTTGGATAGTAAATTACTTCTAATCATATCAAATAGCTACTATAAACTAATTTAGTCCATTTTCTTTAAGTTTTATTATTGTTTTCACCGTATATTAATTTGTAAAAAAAACACATTGGTGTTGTTAAATTTATATGCAATTTCCTAAATTATATTTCGATAGCCCTGTATTACAATTTTATGGAACATAATTGTTAAAACAATAGCAAAATTTGTGATATTCAAATAATTCTGGGACAATATTTCTGCAAAATCTTGGTATCAGCATTTACAAGTCACTGAAGATGAATCTGCTCATCATTAAGCGGAATGAAATACTTTTTTGTCGAATTCAGATTTATCGGCTTTCAACGTGTATTTTGTTTGAATACAATACACCTCATTTAGAATGACTTTGCGAAGAATGGCTTATGGATGTTAGGAATATGTAAAGTGTCTCGTTTAATTCACCAAGCGACATTTTTATATCTACAGCATTGAGGATTTGAGCTAATTGCGTATTTAATTCTTATTTGTAGATTCATATCAATTAGAAATTGAGTTTTGTAGGACATTTTTCCATATGAAAACGAATAATTTTGCTAGAATCGATTAATTAAGAAAGGGATTTTAAATATTCGGCTACGTACAACGCACGATGTCGAAGACAAGTGATCTATTATGATCATTATAATTTTCAAAAACGTAATGCATTTAACTATTTTTCTCTGTTACGGAGAGTAGACTGACTTTTTATTTAGATAACAAATAGGACTATTCCCTATGCTTGCATAATATTGGAATTTTTAAAATTATGGATTTCTTAAAATATATTTTTAATAACTGGTACTATTCGCTGATTAGTTCATTCATTGTCATGGACCCTAGTACTGTAATGGTCGATATCGATTACTTAAGTGTCGGAGAAATATATGAGCCAATAATTTATAAGATCACGCTCACCTGTTTGTGAGATTTTTCATCGTGGTAACCACCATGTTTCTCTTCTTCCCCAGAATCCCCTTCTTCTTCAAAGAACTCCACTTTCTTCTCGTATTCTTCTTTTTTGTGGATGTCGTGGCTGCCTTTCGTGCTGTGGCCTTTGGAGTGTTTTCCTGACTCCTCGTACTGTAAACAAAGTTTTTAGCACACAAAACAATTGCGATTAGACAGATTTGTTTCCTCTTTTTGTACCTTTGTAATGTAAAGTTATCCTTTATTCAAATATGGAAAATATATTCCTTTGTTAGATCCAGATCAAAACAAACATTCCGGAAAAGTCAAATGCAAGTAATAATAATAAATAAAAACACTACTCGTATAAACCTCGACTTAAAGCCCCCAATGTTTTGTAGTTAGTCACTCTTCTGTCATTAGTCTTCTGTCTTGTAATGGTGATGAATGTGCTGATATTTAATTGCAAACAATATTTTATCTACTGTGTTTAAAAAAAAACAAGAAGCTTTCACTAAGTATTTAAAACAATATTACCCAAAATTACGAATTAAATATTTAACTTGTACTTGTAGGAACTAGCATATCAAATTTTTTATTTGAAACTAACGTCTGCATTATTATCTTGCGGAAGAAAAATTGAACTCTCAATTAGCATTGTTGGATGAAGGAGTGATTAATTTTATTTTTTGTATTTCAGTTCTAAATAATACATTGTTAATAATGAAATACAATTTCAGTAATCCTAATTAAATAAAACATTGAAATTAACCTTGCTCTTAAATGAATCTCGTTACCTAGGGTTCGATGTTTAATGTCAACAGACAGGAACCGAGAAAAACCTAAGAATGTCTTGTAAAGTATAAAAAAGAACTTCATGATGGGCTGTCAATCTTGATGGATGTTTACGACTAAAATCCGATCGTGAAATAATATTGATTTGACTTTTTGGAAAGATAATTCGATTTCAGTGCACACGAATTTGGGAACTTTTTAGACTAAGTGGACAATCTTGATCCTTAAAAAAACAACGTTAATTATCTGCAATTAGGTGAAAACTTAGAAATAATTGATTGCAGTTAGTAGCAGATGACCAAAAGGTCTATCTGATGGTAAGGAGCAGTCGTCTAGCATCTCCAAGCTCATGCCAGAGCCGGCATATTCAGGGGAAAAAATGAAGCGTTGAAAGCGAATCGTGCTAGACGGTATTGTTTTCAAGTAATAAGGATAAACCCTACTACGGTGTTTAGTGGTACGATAGAAGAACGGTGACGATAGCGAGTTAAGCAGATGTTTGAGTACAGATATATTCGAAGTCCCTCCGTGTCTCTAGCAACTCTAATGAGTCCGTCAAATTGAGATCACTACATAGGTTTGAACAGAATTCGGAGCGATAGTTTTGAGAATTGAGATAAAGAGAAAAATAGTGCTTAATTTATATTGGCTGATGACATTTTATAAAAAATAGAAATAAAGTAATATGTAAATATGTATTGGCTCTCATAGCTTGATTCTACTAAAAATGTTATCTCATATGGAATTTAAATTGGCGTCAGCACTTAAGTCATTTTGCTGTTTATATTGTAACATACTCAGAAACATTTACTCATTACAATTTAAAATTACTCTTGATACCTAAGGTGTCTTTTGTCAATTCAAATTCAAATTGTTTATTTTATCAACATACTTTACAAATATAGCTTAGTGTCTAGGAGCTTCCTTTTAAGCTAGAAAAATCCTGTATTAGGAAGCACCGCTCCTCCATATCATTAAAACATTATAAATAAAAATAGCTACCTTATTAACATGTATTAACAGGTAAGAAAATGTATATTATTATATTGAATTAGTATTACATATTATATTCAGTGTGTGTGTGTGAGTGTGTGTGTGTGTTATTTAATAGTAACATTTATTGTAAGTTTAGCAATAGTGCCTCAGTTGCGGTATAGTTAAGAGTCGTGAGCCAGTTAGTTATTAGTTTCTTTGCTTCAGCGTACTTTTTTTGGGTAAATAGATAAAATTTTATTACTTTTATTGTATAGTTGAGTGGAACGTTTACTGTACTGAATACTGGCAAATGATGTATTAGTGTGAGGAACTTTTGCTACAATATCTATTCTTCTTTTTGACTGTAACTGTGGTTCATAAATAAGGGTTCTGTGTTTCAATCCAATAGTCTTGCATTAACATCAGTTTCATCTTCAGTAATGTCACAAATTAGTCTTGTAGTCATGTTCTACAGTTACCTAACGTTTTATTTATACCTACAGTAAGTACCTTGGCCGGCTTTCACCGTGTTTCTTTCACCAGGTTCTGTTTCGTTTTTAGTAATTTGTCAGGGTTGAAGTCGGCTTTCACAGTCCCCTGTCATTTTATAAATATCATCATTACCTTGGCCTGCTTCTTCCCGTGTTCCTCGTGATGGTGATCACCGTAGTGCCCAGATTCGTGTTCGTGGTGTTTGTCATGGCCTCCGTGGTCGGAGTACTTGCCGTGGTGGCTCTCCTTGTCGTGGTGACCCTTAGCCGTCTTTGAATCCTCGTGGACGCCCTGGAAATATAAGGTTGAAAGTTAAACATTTTCAATTTTGCATTAATGTATACTGGAATTTTGGGTTGAATAGATGTTTGCCATTGGGTCCGTGAGCGTTTTAGTTCAAAGAGTAGGTATATTCATTTACCTGTATATTGAGAAAGTGTACTATGAGTAAAATCTAACGTTGTTTTCTTTTTACTTAAAAACTACACTTTCATTATAGGTATAGATTTACGAATTTTCATATACGTCAATTACGAGCAATACACCAAATAAATTAATCATCGAGTAGAGAGTCAATGTATTATTGTGAAAATAATTCCTAAATTGCGATGACCCGGACTTGCAATAGGAAATTAGGATTTCATATTAGACAATAGTAGGAACTTAAGACGTAATCAACGCCAGGGTTAGCGTCAAGGGATTGCGGCCAATAGGACGTTGTATTCGGGGACAAAAGGAACACGGCCTAATCAGTGCCTTCGCTTAGAACTAAGTACACGTAAGTAAAACTGGTACGTCAACACAATATTGACGTTTCCTCATAGTTTTCCCCGGCTTATTTTATTTTCTGTAACTATATTATTCATATGCTTCTATCATTCGCTAGTCTGTGTGAACTGCAGTATAGATTCTAGGTATATGGGGGGAAAATTTTTTATTGTGTTCTTTGTAATGTGGAAGCTGGACTTCGTGTCAAGTCATACGCAGAGTAGGATATGCCCCGCCTAGCGGGAGCAACCTGTGTATTAAATGGTTGGCTGGCATTGGTTGCTTGCATCGAATTGTACTGTTCTGAGTAGAGCATTATCGCAGTGGCCAATAGCCATCAATGGAATACACTAGCCTGATGATGAGGAAGATGACCTGTGTTGATCCAGCTCCCCAACCATGATCGCCCAAAACAATATTAAAACCGTACTGAGAGCGGGATGGCGCTATACGCATCAAGTGCGGTGTCTCTGTTTCAATATTGTTTTAACCTTGCTAGAAGCGATCATGGTAAGGACCCTGGTTTATAAGCTACTTGCATTTCAAATTTAGTAAGTAAAGTAAAAAAGTATAGATATACAGCAACAATCAAGTAATAAACAAAGAAGAAACATTAATTCTAAAATATATACACTTGTTTATACATTGATATTAGAAGATTAATATAAACGCTAAGCAAATAAATTTATTGTTTTGTTATTTAAATCTAGATTTATTTTTTTGCAAGTACGGCTAGTGTATTTTTACAACCTACCATTTTATACAATGTTTCACATATACGTACAAATAAAGTTCTTTACACACTGCGATTTTTGGTAGCAATAGAGTTGCGATGATACAAATACGGGTGTGCATCGATGCAAACGCAATACTGCATTACTGCAAATGCTATACAAATTGCACGCACTAACGGTTTTCATTTGATCAACGCATTAAATCCAATTATTTTTAGCTTTTAGTACATTGTCTACATGATCATTATATTTCTTTTCAATAAAACCGTTTAGTTTTAAGTAAATACTTATTTTCTATTTTCAAGGTTTTAGTTTTTATAAATGTTGTTCTACTTACTATTGTAATTATACGATGTACTGCATTCTACTAGTCGAGCCCTTGCATTTAATATCCATAGTGAAAAAAAGTAAGCAGCAATTTTGGGGTGGCGACCATCTTGGATTTACAATATAACAATAAAAACGTTCAGTACCGTTTTACTTATTCATTTGGAAGAATATAATGAAATAAAATAATTTTCTTGGAAGTTTACTTCAAACATTTTATAAAAAATAACCAAGGTACGGTTTACCCTTTCAAGTGTAGAATTTCGAAACGAGTTTATTGTATTCGTGGCACTACAAGTAAGTAAGAGTGAGAGAGTTGAGATAAAAAGTTTAAAAGTCGTTATCTTAAAGTAAGAATAATTAAATTTGATTACTAAAAACGAAGTCATCATCATCCGTGAAATGCGAGAATTTTAAAATAAAATAAGAATCTATGATAAAGAAAAACCTTAATCATAAATTCATGTCATTACCCGTAACTTTAAACAATAAGTAGACATACCTAGACTCGCAAGTTAGTCAATTAATTATTAGGAAAAACATGGCAAAAGAAACCCCTAATAATAACTTTAGGCAACTTTGAATTAATTTTGTTATTTAAACCGGTGTCTTATTATAACAACCGCTATCCATTTTAATTTCCATAGCAGCAGGTCGATGTTTTAATTAAAATTAGCTCGGAATCTCCTTACAACTGTGAAATCATGAAGATGTAATTGACTTGTGAAGTTGTGAGTTTATGTAGCTACTAATTGTTCTCGATGTAAATGAATATTTGATACATTTTTCCTTTTTATTGGATCTGTACAAAAATGTGTTTTCACATCTCGGCTCCTTTTAAGAATAACTGATTTACATTACTTTACAAGAGATACAAGAGATAGCTTTTTGTATTTTATGATCACTCATTTTTCATTCCCATCTCAATTGGTCAGTCTGCTAAGTCCTAGTTATATTGATCACAAGAAGTTTAATTGAATAAAAAGATTGCTAATATCGGATAAAAAAAAATAATTTGGTTTGTAAGTGTCGTCACTCGTCTAAATAAGTTTCTGGAGTCCATACTTTTGATCCACAAATATTTTCGAATCGGTTATAAAAAACAACAATACAAGTTGTTTTGAAGATATATAACTTCAATGTAAAGTGGACTTGATTAGTAAGTAGTATTATGTAAAGTGGACTTGATTAGTAAGTAGTATTATGTAAAGTGGACTTGATTAGTAAGTAGTAATTTTTTTAAATAACTAGCTGACTCGGTGAACTTCGTATCACCTTGACAGATGACAGATCTTAAGGCGCTACTTTCCCGTTTTATACAATTTCGATTAACTGTACCGCCACGAATATAAAACATACAATTCTCAAATTCATATATGAGATTGTTGAACATTTTATCTAAACATTCTTAAAGACAGAAACATGATTAATAATATTTCGCTCGATAGAAAAAAAATCCAAAGATTACTCTGTTCAATATTTTAAAACAGCTGTGAATCAGAAAATAAAATAATAAATGGCATAAAAGTGATACCAATAGATGTGCATTTTTATTATCTAGAAAATTGCAAAAAATACATTTTTTATTTTGTACTCCAGTTTTCCAAAAATCGAATAAAACATGTAAAAAGTAACGTTTTCGTTTGGCCACGGGCGCGTAAGCGACATTAGAAGCTATACGATTATCAACTATATTACCTCGCAATAAAGGAATCGCCGTGCACGCGTAGATTTCCAGGAAAACCTCGCCTTAATAACCAATTGCATTTTTCATACAAATCGGTCAAGCCGTTTTTAAATTTTAGCGAGACTAAACAACTGCGATTAATTTTTATATTTAAGAAGAAGAAGAAGAAATACCGTCGAGCAAAAAAAAAACAGAAACCATTGACTAAGGCAACAACATTATGCAACCAATACCAGCAAAATGAAATATTTCCTACTGGGTAGTTTATTTTCAAGCAAAGGTCAAAATATTCAAGGTCGAAGTCAGTATCTTTTGGACAATAAGTGTCAAATTAGTGAAAAACTTACTGGTGATTTATTTGGCGAATAGAAGTGGGCGGTTCGCGGTGTACCGTCGAAACTGTCAAGCATGATAAAAATATTGCTATACTCAAGTGCCTGTATTGAGAATTATTAGGAGACATCGGAAAGTTATAAATAATATTTTGACATCTATACAAATAAATAAAATTGAAGTGTCTGTTTGTAATGTCAAAATAAAAAGTATATATGTATATCGGGTACCAATAACAAAAACACAATTTAAAAAAATTTTGTCTGTCTGTCTGTTTGTTCCCGCCAATCTCCGGAACGGCTGGACCGATTTTAACGGGACTTTCACTAATAGATAGCTAATTATATAAGGTACTATTCCACGCGGACGAAGTCGCGGGCACAGCTAGTCGAAAATAAAATGCTTGCGACACTGACAAAACTCTAGTTGTGAGTTCGGCGATGCTTTCATTGATACTCGTAAACTATAGCAATTTGTTTCTAGTGAACTCGAGCTGCTCTAGAGTCGGTTAATAATGTTTTATAATGCTTCAGTGTGTTCGCACACTCTTTCCTCTGAATAGCATAGTATTTATCCGCCTCCGTGATGGTGAAGTATTTGAAAGCACCGTGTGTTGATCGGGAAGTCCGGTGTTCAATTCCCCATGGGAGCAGAAATTTTTCCTGCTCAGTTTGGTTGGTGGTAGGGCTCTTTTATTGAATTATTTGTCTGGCGTCGAGTGTTCGACAAGCGTCAATTTTCTGTATTATGATATTGATTTTTCTCGAAAACGAAACGAAAATTTGTAGGAATCGAGCTCAGACGACGCTCGATGCCAGACGAATGATTCAAAATAGAGCCCCAGGAAGGCGGTGTGCCTGTTTGCCAACTTAGTTGTTTAAAAAACAAAAAATAACAATGAAGATCATACTTTGTGACATTGTAATAATCGTACTCGACAATTAATGCAAGTAACGCAATATATTTTTATTTTCTTAAATCGGTTTTCAAGGTCACGTCTTATGTGCTACAGGTATAGTTTAAAATATTTTTTTCATTACTCGTACTCTGAAAGTAGGTCTGAAGTTGCCTGAGGAGCGGGTTGAAAGTAATAATTTTCAGCCCTAGGAAGAATCACTTTTAACTGACAGCTGCTGTTAAATTTTAATAAAGAAACTTGTTCTTTTTTACATTTTTATTGAACCATGTTCCGACTTTCTATACAGCCACTCAATTACAGCACGGTGTAAAATTGAAAGAACATAATGTTAAGTATTTAAAGAATATATTTTTAAAATGACTATTATAATTTAGTTTCAACTATTTCTTTAAAATAACATAGATTTGGGCGAAATATTGACTATTTTTTAAAATATGAAAACGAAAAATAATGGCTGAATAGCTGGCCGACCACAGAAAAAAAAAACAAAATAAGCGGGAAAGCGGTAATGCGATCTTTATTTGTTTTTTCCATTTGTAAAGTTTTGATAAAACTTCCGTATAGCAGAGATTTGTATTAACTGTTAATATTTGTATAACATTGTGTTAATAATTAACACAATGAGTTCATATGATTCAGGTATGGAGTTAACGCCTGATTTTATAAGAGAAAGTGGGCTAAAGCAGAAGTTGTTGATTTATGTAAAATAAAACTACACGTTTTTTCTTTAGGTAATTCATTGTTTTATTTTTACTTTCCTTGTAATCGTTATGAAAAGCACAGTGTTTACCTCGGGTTAAAGACTTATTTATTTAGTCCCTCGAACTATTGGGCACCAATAGTTCGAGGGACTAAATTCGCTACGCTGCGCTCGGGCGCCAAACACCGTCTCGGGACCAAAATAAGTTACTTTCACCCCTGGGGTAACAATGTACTATAACATTTCTTAAAACATTAAAAATATAAGATACAATTATCGTTTGATAATTCGATTAACGTATTTATGAAATAATGTTTATTGTGCAAAACAGCACAAACAGTCTTTTTCTTTACATTCGTTGATCTTTGAATAGGAAACGATCTAGTTGAAGTGAGAGTAATGTGAGTGAAAATCCTAGTAAGGGCGAATTCCGAGCCAACTTACAAAATTAATTTATACAAATTGGCGAAAAACTCTTTTGCGTCGAAAAGATGATAATGAAATTTGTTTGATCCTGTTATGGCCTGGGATTTTTATGAGGATGATGGGTTTTTAGCGGACACGTGCTGGTTGATTGGCTTAGATAATGGTGTGAATTCTTTTTGATGATTGAAGGCAGATAGAAAGTAAAAATACTTTATAACAATACACTATACTACTACGATATATATAACAAATAGAAACGAATTCCATCATTACATAATTGTGATTTTTCCAAAAACTATAATCGTGATAAAGTCTGGAAAAAGGAACATTTTTATGTACGACAAATGATAGATAGATATAAGTTTATTTGCTAAATAACACTCACACACATATAACATTACATTCAAACAATGCTAAATTATTTTAATATATACTATACACCTATGACTTCATGTAAGTAAGTATAACATGTGTGTGTTGCAGCAGGACAAAAAGGCCATGACTCAGTGTCTAGCTTCGCCCTTTCGAGCGAACACTGATCTTCCGTCATCACCCATAAGAAGGAAACCGACACAGCATGACGATATCAAAAATTGTTTGGATCAAACATTTAGTAAAAGTTTAATAAATGAAACATCAAAAATAACAAAGAGGAATGGAATTGTGTGACATACCAAGCAAAATTGCGCAGTGAGATACGACGTTATATACGTATTAACATTGTAAGAAACATAGTATACGTACAACCATTTGTGACAAATCTCTGTAAATACATATACATACACACATATACATATATAACATATAGACACATATATATATATATATATATATATATATATATACACTCACAAAACTGTAATGGCAAATAATACTATTAATAAAACAAAAACTAAAACTTTCACACAGCAAAATCCGCCAGTTGCCAGCCATGTGGTATTCCGGAATTTTGTCGCTCTAATAAAAACTTTTTGTATCTCAATTTAAAGGAAAATTAAGATTTCAAGCATCTGAGAGGCGGAGGAATATTATTCCAACATTTGGTTGACAAATAGTGGAAACTACCTTTGAATGCCACAGTTCGATAACGATGTGGGAAAAATCTCTCACCTCGCGTTTCTCGAAAGTCGTACCTGTTCCCAAATTTTGAAAAGTTTAGTTTGGCATGAAGATAGTTAGGTTTCTCTTTATTTACGACATCGAAAAGTAAGCAGGCCAGATATAGCTGTCTGCGAGACTCCATGTTTAATGTGGATGCATTGTTAAGGTACGGTGTAATATGACTCCTTGGTGGGATGTCATAGCAAAAACGACAACAAGCATTTTGTACTCGTTGAACAAGTGGTCGAGTCTTTTTCAAAAGACGAGGGCCATACACTAAGTCCGCATAGTTGAGTCTTGAGCGTATTAGTGACTCACAAAGTACGATACGGACGTGCACACTTAAAAGATTTCGAATACGATATATGACTTTAAGACGATGAAAACATGTTCTTACTAAGTTCAGTACGTGCTTCTCGAATCGTAGTTGCCAATCGAACAGAACACCCAAATTTCTTGTCTCCTCCACTCGCTCAATGCTGTTACCATCAATGCTGACAATAGGTATATTTTCGAGTCTTATATATTTGCGATTTCGAACCAAGTACCATATACTTGGACTTATTCGGATTAAACACTAAACAGTTACGGTCTGCCCAATTAGAGATGCGTTGAAGATCTTCATTAATTTTCTCGACTGTGTCATTTATGGCAGAGGGGCGACCTGAGATATACAACTGTACATCATCGGCGTATAAGTGGTACTTTGAATATTGGATTTGCTTGACAATATCGGCGCTATATACTATGAATAGCAGGGGACCGAGTATGGACCCCTGTGGAACCCCTCGCAAAACTTGCATGGCCTCGGAAAACACAGCACTCCCGTCGTCCTTCATCAATTTAACCACTTCAGTGCGATTACTTAAATAACTATGGAACCACGCTAAAGCTCCTCTGTCTGAACCGTAGTAAGATAATTTTGAAAGAAGAAGAGAAGTGCTTATACTATTGAACGCACGCGAAAAATCAAGTAATACAAGGCATATGCTGTTGCCGACATCCTGTTCCGCGAGAATATTATCCATTACATCCATCAATGCAGTTGTTGTACCCATGCCCTTACGAAATCCTGACTGAAATGGTGGCAGAATCCCATGAGCTTCCACGTAATTTGTCAGTTGCACGCTAATCACCTTTTCCAGAACTTTTGACAAAAGCGGGAGAATATTTATAGGTCTCAAAACTTTAGGAGTTGAAGGGTTGATTACTTTTGGAAGTGGTGTAATAATGGCTGATTTCCACACATTTGGAGCTTCACCCGAAGAGATTGATCTATTTATAATCTCGGTGATTATAGGTAGTGTGTGTGGTAGTGTCAGCAACAACATATCCTTACTGATACCATCAGCACCAATAGCGTTAGTAGTAATAGATAAAAGAAATTTAGCTACTAGGTCTTCATCTAGAGTTTTAAGCGTGAAAGTGTCGTTATTAAACCTATTATATTCATAGTATGTCCACTCAGAGATAAGAACCAGTTTTGCCAGGTACGTCAAGAAAATTTTTATTTTATTGCAAGGCTCGTTAAAACAATCAGGCAAACAATTATTCCTTTTATCATCCACTAAGACTGTATCCTTAAGATTCTTCCATAGTAATATTATGTTATATTGATTTGAATTTATTCTAAAATTATAGTACGCTATCTTCTCTTGAGCTATACTATACTCTATGAGCTGTTTTAATTCTTTGTAATACTTCCTGGTACTCTCAGACTTCTCTCTCCTATGATTGTCATGGGCTTCATTTCTCTTCTCAATCATGATTTTAATTGTGTCAATGACCCAAGGCAGTGAGCGATTATACTTCATTTTAATTGTCTTTAGAGAAACACGTCTGTCGAAAAGGGAATTCAAAATTGTATTAAAAACGTTTACCATACCTTCGATCGTTCTTTCATGAAGCACCAAATTCCAATCAATTGACTGAAGGTCATCATTAAAATTATTTATAATTATATTTTTTATTGGTATTATGTTAATATTTTTGGTGGAATTTTGGGTCTTTTAATAGCAAAAGTTACGATTATCATGGCATGACCAAGGCCCCCAGTGATATTTGTGACATTTATGTCACGTACGGGCGCGTTGGTGCAAGCCAGGTCAATCAATGTTTCAGTACCTAAAGAGAAATGAGTAGGCTCAGTGACTACTTGCTCCAATTGCATGTAAGAAAGTTAAGCAACTTAACGGTTTTATCGTCATATGTGTTTAAAAAAATTATGTTAAAGTCACCAAGCAATACAATGTAGTCATAATTAGAAAAATAGGCAATAGAATCCGTCAAAGCATCAAAGAATGTATCGATTTTAACCCATTCCGGTCGATAAGCTGTGCCTATTAGAAAACTACGACTATTAATAGTTGTTGTAAACCACATTTGCTCGATATTTGCAGCGGGATGCTTAAGGAACCGGCCACGGATTCCACGTAAAGCGTGGAATCCGTGGCCGGTTCCTTAGAAAGCAATTCCATAGAAAGCAATACCTCCTCCGTGTCCTCTACGCATTGTCAAATGACTAAAAGTTAATTATAAGTTCCTTCGATAATCACCGCGGTCCGATTTGCGATTTGCCGATTTACCTGGAAATGTCGGTTCGAATAAGTATTGCGTTGAGAGTAATTAGTGTCGCAGATCTGTCATGTCAGTGCGATTACAGCGATTTCTCATTGCAGCAATTATTATAATATTATGATGGCGATAACTTAAGAGGCTGACAACTCTGAGCTGAGCTCAACGAGCCCCACTTTAAAACTTTTTTTTAGCAAAACCTGTTTAATTTACCGTAGTAAAAAAAATATGTTACTCGTAAAAATATTTCTGAGAATTTCTCGTTAAAAAAATGCGATAAACACCCATTAAAAACAGCTTCCAGAAGAAATTCCGAGTTATTTAACAAAGGTTATAAATGGTTTTCAAGGAATTAACTCGTTACATTTAATTTGATTGTATTGATGTTTTATATTCTCAAAAAAGTTACTAGTTTCTTTAAAAAAAAATTTTTTTCGCTCTATTTCAATAGAGGACCGCGCCCGTAATCCAGTACAAACTCAGTCTCAAGGTCGTTGGAGTTACTCAGTCTCTTAAGTCACAGCTAGCGTGAGATTTAGTTTATGAAAAACCCTCCTTTAGGCACTAACCATCTCATTAAAAAGGCGGTTAAATTTTGAACCCGATTTTGTTAATTTAACAAGCCGGTCAGAGTGAGAGAGAGGGAGCACGAGGCAAGCAAGATGAGTTCATGTAAATTATTAAAACTGTTTTTATCCATATTTTACCTTTTAAAAAATTCGTTTGAAATTGAAAGATTATAACAAAATTACAATCTCTATCTATATTTCAACTTACGTTTGTTTGTTTATATTGTCATTAAGTATCTTTCCACCATGGATATCACTTGTTAGTGGTTAAGCAAGAATTTAAGGGTACTCGGTAGGAGCTATCAGTTCTAGCATAAAACAATAAAGTATTTTTTTATAAGTCTTCTACATTTTACTACGATAACAAGCTATAAGCAAAACAACAGTGAATCTCATTGTGTAGCTATATTATGGAAAAGTATTTACAACTCTACAGTTGCCGTATGCTTAAACCATGATCGTCAATAATAAATATATTTTTGATTTAGGCTTTTGCGTTTTCTTCTTTTGAGTTTGTTTTATGCTCTGCCAAAACCCCCTAATAAACTTTCACGCGATAAACCAATTTGGGGAGGGTTACGAGACTACTTCTATTGTTTAGTCTGTTGTTTGGTTTTGAGCGAATAACGTAAGTTTAATATAATAATAGAGTATGGAAGTTTCATAAGTTAAGGAAACATGACGTCAGACTGCGCATCAAATCCTTAGATAAAACAGTTTTCTTCGGCATTAATCTTAAGACGTTGATCCACAGTATTGCAATACATTACCAACGATATTCTGTATCTGCTGGGTATTTGTAACGGTTACCTACTCAATCTGATTTTGATGAGTTTCTGACTGATATACTGATAGCCTTGAATAAATAGGTAAGGTTTTCAAAATATCAGAGTGTGCATACTTCATTTGATATCAAAAACTTGACACCGACGATTAAATGATCCATTTTTACATCAATATTTTGAATTTACACGTCAAACGAATATTTATTCTATCCGTATCAAATATCAATGCAAAGAAGCCTCCAAGTGACGTTGACTCCAGGCCCTCTTAAAAAATGGTTTTACAGGTAAAAGGCAAAGCTTTATAGGCACAAGCAATAAATATCAATCTGGAATTAGTTTGTTCTTCGCCAGTTCGACGTTCCGGGCAACATTATGATGTATGTGGTGAGAATGCCGAAAAACATCGTGAAAATATTGACTTTTATGGCTTTACCGGTGAAGCCGTGCGGTTACACTATCCACTGTTTTTGTAAGTACGAAGCTGTGATTTATTGACAGATGTTTAATGAGATGTAAGGTAACTACTAGCGTACTATTGATTAGGGTGACCAGGATATTCGCTTGATGGCTGGATGCGTAATTTAAATGTCCACCATAGGTGCTGAAGAAATTATAAATGTTTAATTATTTTGATTATGCTTTTTAAACAATATGGATGACAAATAAACACATGCCCCATCTAATGTTTTGCAGTTACCGTAGGTACTCTGATTTGACTGTAATCTTTTGTGAGGTGGAGTAACTATCAGTCAAGCTGTTTATCAAAGCAATAAGCCGTGATCTACTTCTATGAGCATCCGATTTTTTAACACAATGCCTTTACCTCACATGATGGTAAGTGACGATAGACCGAAGATGGTAGCGAGCCTGGAGTTCTAAGCAAATGAGAAACTGGCTATCTCACCTCTTATTGCCGGAATAGAACAGTTACAAAAATTTGTGTTGTAGCTAGCCACAGGCAGACTCAGAAACTTTATCATCAATCAAACCAAGTGGGAAAACTTCTATCCTCATCGAAAATGGAAACCCGCGAACACCGGATCAATACCGGTTTGACCACGGAGTCGATTATTTAAGTAAAAATGTAGTAATAGTAGATTGTTTACCAAGATGTGGAAACAGTCAATTGCATCCAAGGTGTTTTGTTTGCCGCACGTGCTAACGAACGCAGTGAAGTTAACGAGGGAGCCTCCCGACCCAAAATATCGAGGGAATGCAATTGACGGTTTACTTCTGTATGTGAGTTTATTTATAAATAATGATAATTAAAAATATAAAACAATAATTCTCACATATAGTATGTTTGGAGCCTCGTTTGATAAAATTTACTTATATGTCATGGGATGTAAATTTTTTAGTGCTGCCGCTTGTGAGGACTCTATGGAGATAAAATAATTAAAATGTTGGATAATATTTTTATTACTATATGACATATATGAAATGCGCGAATGGACAACATATGTATGCCATTCCATTACCAATAAAAATGTCAAATACTGACATTATTTTCTAATTCGACTCCGCTACTAAAACGAATGAGAGTTGAAATGGAAAAAACACTTAAAAGTTAAAAATAATATAAGAATAGGTACAGACAACATCACACTTTTATATTGAAGTTGGTGCCAAATTTTAGGACTTTCTAGGAGATCATCGTTTGGCACCGACTTCAATATAGAAGTGTGATGTTGTTTGCACCCATTCTTATATTATTTTTAACTTTTTAGTGTTTTTGAAGTCGGTTTTATTTAGTATGGTTACACCTATATTGCATTGTTTATAGTTGGTGTGACATGGTACTAAAATGTTTATATAGGTACTTTTGAAGCCGGCTGTACATTTTCGGCCACGCTTCCATACAAAAAACGGCATTGTCCTTTGATTTACATTACATGCGTTAGGCAAGTTTAGTTTACATACTTTCAAAATATGAGCAATGAAAAATATCTAGTAATTAATACCTCAAAGAGATATGCATACCAATGAACAAAATTAATACGCTTGTTTATTTACTGCCTATGACTACTACATCGAAGAATTCTTGGATTGGCTCCTCGCAAAACAATCCGTCATTGTTTTGGAACTAGCCATTGTGCTAAGTACTAAGGCAACAGTTCTCATAAATAGAGCACTTTTTATAGATATAATCACTGAAGATGAGATCAGGATTAGAGAGTGAGATCACATAACAATATGTTCTATTCCATAAATCTCGTGGAGGGATGTTATAAAAAAGTATAGAAAAGTTATTTAGGCAGGTCGCTAATTAAAAATATTATTTTTCACGTGTGCTCAGAAATAAGGTAGCTCTCTACTGGTGGAAGAATTTTAAAAAATTGATTCAGTAGTTACAAAACTTACATCTTTATATAGGCGGCATTGACGGAATCGTATCAAATATGGTTAGGCAGAGAGAGGAATCGGAGTGGTGAAGGTGAATTTTGATGCATTGCGTAGCTACTTAAACCTGCACCTGGGTCGTAAGCCCCAGGCACTGCTCTTGGCTCTTTTCTTTGCAACGCGATGGACCCGGCACCCGCACGGTGAATTCATGGAATGCTAAGATAACGTCTCAAAACTATGCCGCTAATTCCCTTGGTGTTTGATATCTACAGATCGACTTCCACCTTTGCATTCAATTTATCTTTATTTACCATAGCACAAAGTGTCTGGGCTTCCGCAGGTTTCATTCTTCAAGTGGGAGTTTCCACTACGTAAAAGCGTAGATACTCAATAATTTATTTCAATGAATAAGCAATCTTTCTTATTGATTAGAGTTTCCAAAGGCCTTTGTGGAATGAAGACTTTTGTCTGTGAATTAATATTAGCAAATGAAGCAGCTAGTTCCACATTTTACTATAAAATAACAGTCAATTTCAATAAACAGATAGTTTCAATACAGAATACCTATCGAATATATTTTACTGTCTGAGTTTTCACTTGTTTAGAACATGAACAGTTCATTCAAGTTGGACATAAGTACCTACGTAAGTTATTTGTTATTTTGCCAATATAAACACCTCTCTCCAGATGACTTAAGGTGAGGTGAAAACCCAACTGCATAATAAGTGAACTTTGAATAAAAACAGAAAAGAAAAAAGCAAGTCCAATATTATAAAATTCTAGCAATCGGGACCCATTATTACGCTCCCATTATTAGCCTCATTTACGCACACTCCTAAAGTTTACCTGTCAGCCTTTTCAGACGAATTTTCTGAAATACTCTTTCACTGTTCACGCTGTTACTGTGACTGTGGAACTCATTACCGTCTTCAGTGCGTGATGTGCAAACACTGATTTCGTTTAGAAGGCGTTTGAGGGAGCGCTATCTGTCACAAATTTGAATCCGTTTATCCTGGTTATCCATAAGAAGTTATTTTATTCTGGTGTTATATACATTATAATATTTAGGTATATATGAAGTTTATTTCATTACTAGTTTTTTTTATATTGTACGCGGACATCTTATATATCTATGCACTTCTCCCATTGGGGGTGAGTTGAAAGAGATTTCTATGTGAAATAAGCTCACCTTTTGTACTGTCTTCACTTAGTAATATTTCTATATATATTTTTAGTGTACAATTAATTATTAAATAAAAATAAAATAAATAAGCTCATAATTTCCAATAATGTTGAACAATACAAGAATATTCCCATTTTTACAAGCTTTTATTTACCTTGCCATGTTCGTATGTACGAGTAAGTAACTCATTTTTTCAAATCTTGCTAACCAATTTTAAACAACTTCCTGACATTCGATTGACTTGAAATTTTGTATATGCGTTTGATTCATGTGACAATACATTATAATGTTCAGCATGACTTGATGGTGCACCCAGGATCGGCTCCCAACGAAAGAACTCCTCAATAGTTAACAGTATGGACTTGAAATTTTACACGTGGCTACAGTGTTAATGTCAATGCAGTATTATGATTGAAATGACCTGATGGTACACCCAGGTTCGGCTTCCAACGAAAGAACTCCTCAATAGTTAACAGTACGGACTTGAAATTTTTTTTACACGTGGCTACAGTTCTAATGGCAATGCAGTATTATAATCGAAATGACCTGATGGTACACCCAGGATCGACTTTCAATGACGTAACTTCTCAATAGTTAACAATACGGACTTGAAATCTGTATTATAGATCAGGTTGCATTGGGATATAAGGGTTCTAAATCAACATCTTTTAGTAACCAAGCCAACCTTACCTGCTCGTGGTGTATCCTGCCGAATAACTAACAAGGCTCTGGCGAAATTAACCCAAGGCAAGGTTTTCGATTACGCTGATGACTGGATGGCATGGGGGAACCATGTCACGAGTAATCGATTACCCAAGCTCAAGGTAGTACGTGCTGAGGAGCTGAATGGCAGAGGGTAACAAACATGCACTGTCGCTAACGTACCAACAATTTCGGGGCACCGGGCGCACCCCGTCGTATTAATGCCTTACCCTCCTATTTCGGAATCTCTGGGGGGCCGGACCGACATTTCTTCCGATCTCGTGGGAACAAGATGAATAAAAAAAAACAACCAAAACAAAATAAAATACAAAACAAAAAACAAAATAAAAAAACAAATGAAATTTTACACGTGGCTACAGTGCTAATGGCTATGCCAATGGCAAAAAAAAAAAACAAAATAAAAAAACGAAAATAGTTGTCAATAATTTGAAAAGGTGTAAATAATTTTAAAAAAATAATGTAGATTCAGTAAATGATTTAAAATAGCACAATCACTTTTTTGAATGACTTGAAAGTGAAATGCAATAGTGTGAATACGCAAACATGCCCTTAAATATAAACCAAAAAAAAGTCTGAAGACAGCATAAAAAGTAAAAAATAAATTAAAAGTAAAAGACTTTTTTAAAAAAACAAGCTTTTATTTAAATGCCCTAAAAATAATAAAATACATTTTTCATTTAAAACTTTTACTATCAACTTATAATGTTATTACACAATATATCTGATAAAAAAGCTTGTCGCGAGTTTTACCTGAGCACCTAGATAAACAAGTAAACTAAATACTTACGAGTAGGTCCTTAAATCTCGCGACAAGCTTTCTTATCAGATATATTGTGTAATAACATTATAGGTAAGTTGATAGTAAAAGTTTTAAACGAAAAAAATATTTTATTCTTTTTAAGGCTAAATGCCTTAAAAAGAATAAAAGCTTGTTTTTTTAAAAAGTTTTTTATTTCTTACTGTTTTCTCCATTAAGCTGTATTAGGTTGGCATCATTTCATGCGACCTTCACTATCTCTACGAGGGACCGGATGGTAGCGTCCATACGTGGGCAATGGCGGTAGGTGTACCTCAGGTTTCTGTAGTAGGTCCTCTACTATTGAACCTGGGGTACTACTGGGTCCTGCGAGGTGACCTCCTTCCACAAATAGAGGTCGCCTGTAAAGCGAAAACGGCGAAGAGGAAGCGGATGCGTCGGGCAACCTTGCGTTGCCCGACGCATCCGCTTCGTGTCCGCTGGACACGGACGTGGCCCATGATATGCCACGCCCTTCGTCGTAGGATCCCACCGGGGCTCCACGTCCGAGTGGAGGGGGTCCGTATACCGGTCGAGGCGCGGCCTGCGTTCTTGAGGGTCAAGCGTCTTGGGATGTCGATACACGTGTTCATTCGGAGGTGTATCGGCATCCGCTCCACAGGAGGTAGAGCGGGTTACCCTGGTGCAGAGGGAGGCTCTGCGCACGGTGCGATTAGGCATTGCCCCCCTCCCCCCCAAAATTCCCCCTTGTGGAATTAAAATAAAGGTGATAAAAATAGCTAAAATATCTTAAATTAAAATAAGATTAAAATCGCTTAAATTAATTAAATCAAATTTAACTCCTTATTAGGCGCGTGGGTTGTACACCCCAAAGCAAGTTTCCAGGCTTAAAGGTTATAACTTTTTAAAATAAGAGTTTATGGCGCTGCTCTTTTTTATAAACAAGTGTTATATTTAGAATTTAGTCGCGATAATCGTTTAGCTGTGAATGGTTCCAAGGGCAGAAACACCAAGACTAAAAGATCTAAGTACCGCGATAACCGCGCCGTGACCGGTTGATGTCTGTCAAAATTAAAGCGTAGAAGACTAGTACTTATATTTATTTCGTTTCTTGTTTAAAATTTATTTTAAAAACAACTTTAAAAGTTGCTTAATATTAATGTTCAAATGTGGTCACAAATAAAATTGAAAATTGAATTTTTGTATTTTATTTAATTAACTGATTGCAGGGTGCTACACACCCCGCGCGACCATACTCGCATAAGCAACTTTTTAGGCGCGCCTAATTAAGGGTTAAAAAAATCAATTATAAGTAGCGAATGTTGGTAATATAAAGACTGTTATTTTGTTCCATAATCATCCAATAAAACAGCGAAATCAATTGTTAAAACCAAAGTACTCGTACATTGCGGCGACGTTTACTAATTCAGTGTCAAAGGTGTATGATACAAGTTTTTCTGAGAACATGGTGTTTCAGGAAGTTTGTTACCAATATGGTCTGTGATGAATTGTGACCAGATAACGACCAGATAGCATTTATAATAATTTTGTATAAGAACAATATCGCTTCTATTAAGCTTTGAACGCAACATCGACCGAAGGTAATAAAGGAAACTCGAACTATGAAAAGGAACTTAATTACAAAATTAGATTAAAAACATAAAACTCAGTATATATTTATTTTTTAATAATAAACATAAAAACATAAAACTCAGTTATATATTTTTCCAGATATATTAAATCAATTACCTAGAGATATATTAGAATATTATATAATTAGAAAAAATACTTCCAAAAAAATAAAAGAGCATTTTTACATAAGCGAAGATTTTGTAAGGAAATCTTAAGTAGGTTCACTGTCTCCAGACAGTACTAAAGGGTTATATTTGTTACACCGTCGATGTATATTTACTGTTAAGTTATATATTAATTAATAATATAATAGCAAACGGTCTATACCTATTATAGCACATAGGAAAAACTATACACATATAAGCGTTCTTTTGTAGTACAACTCGCTGTTACACATAAGCAAACTAGCTTAAGTAACTGCTAAATAGTGGAAAATTATAATACACATTGTGACGTTGGATAATAAATGAAAAAAAAAAAAAAAAAAAAGTAAGTAGACAACTTATCCAATAACAAACAGCACTCAAAATTGCAGTTTACCTTTTAGAGAGTGCCTGTAGGAATGATATCTTAAAACACAGCGGGAGTTATAGAAGAAAAACCGGTCAAGTGCCAGTTGGAATCGCGCACCGAAAGTTCCGTACAAATTTATCTAAGTATATAAGTTCCTAACTATTTATACGAGTATATTTACGGTTTTCCGTTTACATTTTTTCCTTAATGTGCTGGGAGGCTTAGCTTTCCTACCAAATTTCATGATTGTAGGTTCAACGGGCTACTGCCCGTTTAGGGGAGCGTTTCGATAGCGCTTTGGACTCGGCACTGGCGTTCTAATCAGGATGTCCGGGGTTCGAGACTACCATGTACCAATGTGTTTTTCGTTTTTTGAATTTCATATGTACTCGTACATTTATCCGACACTCTTACGGCGAAGGAAAATATCGTGAGGCAACCTGCATACAACGGCGAAGAAATTTAAAAGTGTATGTGAAGATTGTGAAGTCGACCAATTCGCACTGGGCCAGCGTGGATGATTAAAGCATAAACATCCTAACTTAGCGTAGGCTCGAGCCGCTCGGTGGGGGCGTATATGAGCTAATGATGATGATGATGGACAGTAGTACCCTTTAGGATTTGATTCACTTGTGAAATCGCAAGATATGCAAAAATCACGATATAAACGGTCATACTCGTATCTTTTAATCGCGTTGACTTAAGAGCCCTGTAAACGATCAAACATGTTTGTCAAACTTGCTTGACAAACTTCACGTTTCCATCAAACCGGACGTCAATCCAGATACTTTTTAAACACATCAAACACGTAGTTTGTTTGCCAAACGCGTCGAACACAGCCCTACACGAACAAACATGTTTGTCAAACACGTAAATTTGACAAACATGTTTGATCGTCTACAGGGTCCTTTACATGTTGGATTTATTGACAGCTGAAAGAGACCGCGTAGACACGAGTATTTGAACATAAAAGTCCTTCTAGTAGTATTAGTATCAAACATAGTTTCCTGTTTTGTAACACAAAGTTTTAATGTTTTTGCTTTTGTTTTTTATTTTTATTATAATGTAATGTAACTCAAATAATAACCTCTAAATACTCAAATTGTATAATTAGGTATGTAACTGAAGTTATAGAACCGAAGCTAAAATAAGCATTATATTATTATGTGACTTGATCTTAATTACCGCGACACAACATTAGCTGAATTGGTTTAGCTGTGGACGCAAAGCAAATTCAGTAAAACTCTATTTAGCAACCTGTACATAAATATTTAGTATTTATTAGATTTTTACTGAAGTAATTAGCTTGTTGCTGTTAAACAAGTTTAGCTATTTACTACAAAATATAATAGTTTTCTACTAAACAGTTTGGTTTTCTTCTACTTAAGTTTTTACTTGAACTTGATTTGGTGTAGTACCGATAGGTGGCGCTGATTGGGGGTGCGATGTCAGACAACCTCCTTGTGGTGCACCCTGGGCAACCCGGCAGATTCTCTGCCGCGGGCTAATAGTCTGACGAGAGGACCCTCTATAGAGGTGGGGTGTGGGATGGCCAGGTTTAACCCGGCGGGCCACTCGTGTGGCCACCCGCTTCATGCGGGGAAGGGTGAATTCCCCTTTTCTTATTTTAAGAAGAGGTGTGGCTTTCGCCGGAAGCCTGATTTGGGCGGCTATCTTGAAGGTAGCAGAGTGGAGGCGACTTCTTGCCACGGCGCTTCGCGCTTGCCGGGGTTTTCCCCGAGCTTCGGCTCACCCGCGTGGCGGTGGATCCAGTGGGATCTGCCGTCGGGCAACCCGTTACCCGCACTGAGCGGGCCGGGGGCCCGGCGCACTGAGCGTCGGGCCGCGTGGAAGACAACCACAATAAAAAACCAGTCCCGGGGTGTAGAGCGGCGCAGAACCGCTCCACAAAGTAGCAGAGCCAGGAGGAGAGTCCGGTTACGGACATGTCACAGGCAGGGGGTCAGCGGGAATAAGGCCTGGCTGTTGTCCCCTTCCCCTTGTCTTCTGACGAACGGAGGAGCTGCTGGGGGGGGGTTTTTAGTGAGTAGACCCGGGCCGTGTACGGTCTGGGGAGTCCCAAATATCCTCGTGGTTTGGCTCGACCACCAGGAATGCGTAAATGCATTTTTCCCCTTCCCACAAAAAAAAGGTGGCGCTGATTGCTCTCTACAACGCGGTAGAGAAATTGGCACTGTACGCCTATAAATACTTCTTAGAAATAAACAATTTTTTTATTGCTAAAGGTGGCAGACGAGCAAGTGGCCCACCTGATGGTAAGTGGTAACCACCGCTCATGGACATCTGCAATGCCAGGGGCAAAGCTCAGTTGCTGCCTACCTTGAGAGAAGTGCTCTTTTTAAACCTCGTTTGAAGTTGGACATATCGTAGCGGTGAGGAAACACCGCAGCTGGGAGCTCGTTCCAGAGTCTGCACGTACGTGGAAGAAATGAACGCTGAAACCGAACTGTGCTAGACATGATCGGTTCCAGGTGGTACGGATGAACTCTATTGCGGTGGCGGGTAGTGCGATGATAAAAAGGTGACGAGGGCAGCATTGCAAACAGTTCCTCAGAGCACTCTCCAAACCAAACCAAAGTCTCTCCTTTGCTCCAGCGTCTCCATTGAGGCCGTGATATTGGGATCACGGACGATGCGGAATGCACGCCTTTACAGGGAGTCAAGAGGGTCGAGTTGATATTTCGGAGCTCATGCCCAGAGGTGCGAGCAGTACTTCATATGCGCCTGTATTTGTGCTTTATAAAGCATCAGCCGCTGGTTAGGAGTGAAGTACTGCTTGGCTCTGTTCAGGACGCCCAGTTATTTACTCACCAATTTGGCTTTGTCCTCCAAATGACTCCCAAACTGCACTTTGGCAGAAATTTCCACATCGAGGATCCCAAAACCACCGGACATACGAAGAGTAACTTCCTGGAACTGAGGCACTACGATAAATGGGTTCTTCTTTGCAGTGAATGCGCAAACTTGTGTCTTCGTGGGGTTGAACTTAACTAAGTTCTTTGCACCCCATTCAGAGACTCGCCCTAGAGAGTCCTCGACTTCAGACACAAGTTGTGACCGCCTCTCTTGCAACGAAATCCGAGGGACATTCTGGTGGTCGGTACACCGCACATCACCCGTACTATCATCTGCATAACAATGTATGTTCTCAATGGACAACATGTCATTGATATGCAGAATGAACGGGGTTGGGGAGAGCACCGAATCTTGTGGAACGCCAGCGTTTATGGGCATGGTTTGAAACAACATTTTAAGTACTTAGTTACACAACAATTTAGTTACTTTGGTGACTAATAAACTTTGGTAGCTATTTTTGCCAAACTATTTTTGTTGATTTTATTTAGCTACTATAGCTAAAATTATAGCTATTTATAACTAAAACTTTTAAGTAAAAATATACTGAATAGTTAAGTTATCAAAAACTTAATGGTTCAGTAATGTTTACTGTTTGGAAGTTATTTGCTCATTATTAAGTAAAAACTTTAGTAGAAGAAAACCAAACTGTTTAGTACAAAATTACTAACTGTTTGCACCGATAAAAACGATTTCCTAAAATGAGACATATTATATTGTGCCAAGATTAATTGCATTGAACCAAGATATAGTACATAGTGAAACTAATATTTACTTACTGCAAGAAAAATATTCACTTTGTCTCGCACTCTTCGAGGTTGGTTTAGACAAATCCAACAAAAAGGCTATTGCTGAAGCCAAGGCGGAACACGTAGCCAGGGTTGGCGAGCGACTAGGAAGCTATCCCAGTGGGAGTCGTGCTTTTTGGTCGCTGGCCAAAGCTGCGCAACGTAATTTCTGCCAGTCCAGTCTCCCACCACTGCGTGTAGCTGATAGCAGCCTGGCCCACAGTGCAAAAGAGAAGGCCAATCTCTAGAAGACCAAGAGATTGACCTTCTCCACAATGGACGTTGGAGGAGCCACACCACCACCGGGGCTCCGCGTCCAAGTGGAGGGGGTACGTATATCGGTCGAGGCGCATTTCAAGTACCTCGGCTTGGTTCTGGACCCCCGATGGAGTTTCGAGGAGCATTTTAAGCTCCTCGCTCCACGGCTGTGCGCCGCCGCAGCCGCACTCGGGCGGTTCCTTCCCAACGTGGGAGGACCAGGATCGGCGTGCCGTCGGCTGTATCACGGGGTGATACGGTCGATGGCACTATACGGAGCCCCGGTATGGGCGGAGTGCCTCTCCCCCCGTACGGTGGCCTTGCTGCGACGTCCGCAGAGTGTCATAGCAACCCGGGCCGTGCGAGCCTATCGTACGGTCAGCCACGGCGCGGCCTGCGTTCTTGCGGGCCAAACGCCGTGGGATGTCGATGCACGCGTCCATTCTGAGGTGCATCGGCATCGGGTTGCTGTACGAGACCGGGGGGCACGATCTGCTCCACAGGAGGTGGAGCGGGTTCATACCCTGGCGCAGAGGGAGGCTCCGTGCCAGTGGGGTGAGGCACTCGCCAAGGAGGCTCGAGGCTCAAGCCGCTCCCATCCGTCGCAGACGGATAGGCAGGCGAAGGCGGGCATTCGCACAAGCGATGCCCGTCTAATGACCCTGCCGTGGAGGTCTGCGTGCACGGTTGGCCCTGTGCACGCCGACGTAAGGCCCTCCGTCTGGGGATTGCCCTGGTGTTCTCGGGTAATCCCCTTTGGCGATGGATGGCTAGGGCGCGTGGGTAGTGGATTCGCAGTGTGGACCTTACCTAGCGCGCTCATAAGGGCAGGGAGAACACCGGGGGGTTTTAGTGGGTAGGACTGGTACTTACTCTGCCGGGAGAGCCCCACACACGCTCGCCGTCTAGCCAACGGCGGGTACGGTGCGGTTACGCATTTCCCTCCGAGAAAAAAAAGGCCTACAGGATCCCTTAGCCCGATCCTCTAGGGGATCCACGTGCACTCGTGAGTCTATCACAATCCCCAAACCAATGTTAGGCTGCATTTATGGAATATAATTTTTTCTTCGTAAAAAAAATATAGGAGCCTTAAATTGTAGTGAGTTTTTTAGCTAAATTGTAAAAATATGGTAAGAATTTGAAATTGGGAAAAGAAAACAAAAATTGTCCCTTAAATTATTACAATCTTCAACTTTATTCTTTTACATAATTATGTCATGATGTAGTCCACTTATGCATATTGTTTTAGAAATAAACTATAAAAGCTATACAAACCAAGGGCAGGTTGGTTCCGATTTGTTTGATCGATCTCGGTAGGTAAAAATCAGGTACAAATTGGGTACAAAACTATAAAATGAGGGGCAATAAAGTGGGTGAATTTCAACAAATGCCATTTTTTTATCATATCGGTGAACTTTTTCATTTATATTTTTTTTGTATATTTTTCAGGTTTGATGTAATCTTTAGGATATTAAATATCCCCAAATTTAATATCATCAACGTATCATTTAAGACTATGGAGTAAATTTAGTTTGAATTCTGGTTTCCACCGATGTGACAAACCGGCACCGATTATTGTTTCTGTACACCGATATGATAAGTTTATCCACCGAAATGATATACATATCCAGCGATATGATAATCTATCCACCTTTGAACATCAAAAAGGAAATAGTTAGTAGGTGACTTAGAACTGAAGACCTGGACTGAGGGTCTTATGTAAGTAGATCACATCCAAGAAGAACTGAGTTCTTAGAAAACCAAATAAAAAATATTATTATTTATATTATATTTTACCTATTTTATTATATTTACATTCTTCTTTTATTATAAGTATTTACTATAGGTACTTAGAATTAAAAGTGTGGAAGTAACAGCAGTGGGAACATCTTAGAATTAACAGCAGTGGGAACATATATGGCTGATAATGATGATGATAAATGTTTTCTTTTTATCTATTTATTATTTTGTTATTTATTATTATGTACTTACTATTTTTAAACTAATGCTCCACCTCACCATCATCATCCTAAAGACGTACATTACCAAATACAGACCTCCCCTAATGATACATTTATACATCTACTACCCAGTGGTATCGTGGTAATGATTTTGGCAGTCTATGTAGGTAAGTATTGTTTACAATGTATGTATGTATTAATGTTTGTATGTATGTTTATATGTTCCATTGTTTCTTTGTATACTTAACGAAATGACACGGGATCCACCGATATGATAAAACGACTCACCGAGATGATAAAATGATCTACCGATGTGATAAAGCCATCCACCGATGTGACAAAACTATACGTTGATCATGAATCAAAACACCGATATTAGATATAAGACACCGATTGATTTTTTCTTATCATTTCGGTGTAAATTATCACATCGGTGGTAATAAAGACCACCGATTACAGCGATATGAGAACAGCGACATGAGAAATAACACACTTTTTAGAAAATTAGAAAAAATGCATAATATCTAGGATAAATTCAATAGCAGTCAATGAAGCTAATTCACTTACTACCTTTGTTAGAACCAAACAACAATAATAAAACTACTCATTACACTAGAAAAATGCAACCACCGATACTATAAAATAATTGTCCGGGAGCCATCCGGGAGCAACTAAAATGGCGTACCTTACGTTATTGGCAGGAATATGCAGCGATTTGACACACATCCGTCCTGACTGCGCACTAGCACACATAACAAGGCAAATAAAATTGGGATAGGGACGCTGTCGGACTCGTCAGGTTGAAATTACTTTTGTCCAGCGATATGAGAACATTTTGCAGGACAAGTACGTTTGTGCCTCTCAGTAATAATAATCTATTATTATACATATAATAAAATATGATATATATTAATAATAAACCTAATATTCTATGAAATAGAATAAGTTATATACTTAAATTACTTATTTTTATTAGTATATAAGTTTTTTTGTTTGTAAAAAAAGTAGAGGGACAGCACCGATTTGAAAAAAATAGATGTTTATGTATTTATTTCTACCTTTATATATAGTCCTAGGCAAATTATATTTTTGCCACAACCCAATAACTACCTATTGAATACAAAAAAAAATAATTCAGAACAATATTCCTTTTTTCAAATACTAATTTCACCGAAGACAAAAAAAAAGTCATTTGGGGAATTCACCCAAGTACACCAACAAATAGTTATAGGTTTCCTTTTTTCTTTAACCAAAATTTAGTAGCTTTCCCCGGAGCGGTTGTTAATAGATCAAACCTTCGATGCTAAGTTTCTGCGATCACGGGTCAGAGATATAATATTCCAATTCCTTAGATTTTATGTATTATATTTGGACAATTCCACAGAATTCCTCCTTGATATCAGGTTATTTTGTTCTGGCTTAGTCCACCTAGCTGAAAAGCCAAGCAGCGGAGCCCTACAGCCTCCAGTAACTGTCCTGGAGATTCATAGCACAGCGTTAGGTTAGAAATATAATTAAATACATGCCTATGATCTAAGGGTCAGTGGGTCTAACACTGAGTTCTGAAGGAATCCCAGTCAATATATTTGAATTTCATGTAATAAACATTGCAAGTTAAAAGTTTTTTATTTGGTAGTTAATAAAAAGGACATATGGAGGGGAGAGCACCTATTTTGTGTATAATTATTGCTATTAATAAAAAGAAGACAGCTTAATTTGTGAGTTATTTGCCAAAGTATGATGTGAAACTTAATATAGTGAAAATTTAGAATTTATCATGAAATGTGTAATTGTTATTCAATATAATCATTAATCCCACTAAAATGCCGCTTACTATCAGGTTTTTTAATGAAATAGGGGATGAAAAAGGCGTATACCTTATTATAATATGTCTCTAAAAATGATCAAAACAAACGGTCTAAATGTCAAATTCCGAGTTTTGAGAAAATCAACCCACCTAAAGGGGAGCACGGGATTTTGGGCGAAAAAAAACTATCTTTGTAAATAAGGCCAGGGTAAACGCGAGATTTATTATGTTTATGCAAAAAGTGAATAATGCCCAAAGATAATTGCAAATGTCACTGACGTGACGTAAAACGACGTTGACGTTGACACTTGACATTGATATTGTGAAATTAATTGACAAAGTTATTGTAATTATGATTTTAGTTGTGAAATTTGTGTTAAAACTACAGTGAAACCAAAGTGTTTTTGCAAAATTAGTGTTTTATGAAATTTTAAGAAAAAGCGGTGTTACAAATTTCACCATATTTTATTGGTGTTCAATAAAGGACCTTAATTGAATAGAATCGTTAATTTGTCATCTATGCGATACAGATTTACTTTTTTAGCGATTCAGTTGTGAGTTTAATCGTGAGCTTGAATCATTCGATCAATTCTCTATGGGAATTCATACCACGACGTTCTTGAACAACCTTAACTCAATCGCTTGTCTGTCAATTTTATAAGTGACTCAAACAAAGATGCGATTTGTTAACCTTTTTAAAGTGGATTGTGAAGTGTTTGATCAATTATTTCGTAAGGATTTGATGTATCACGATATTGTTATGTTGAAATGAATATTACATAATAATACAAAGAAACTCTGTAATTCATTTTAAAACCACGGTCCACGAATAATAAAGACAGGAGTCCAATCTCTGTATTTCAAAGCAATTTTAAGAATAGAATAATCAATTTCTAATATAAGTAATCTATCTATACTAATATTATAAAGAGGAAAGATTTGATTGTCTGTTTGTATTGAATAGGCTTCGAAACTTCTAAACCGATTTTGATGAAAGTTAGTATAGGAATAGTTCGAGACCAGGGGATGGACATAGGGTACCTAATTTTCCTACGGGAAAAATAATTACCACGGGAAAACAAAAATAACGCGGGCGAAGTCGCGTGCGGAAAACTAGTACTAATCTATATAAATAAAAATGAATCATCGAAATGTATGTACGCGCATAACTTCAAAACAACTGCATTAAATTGGTTAATTCTTATTTTGCTGTGTTTGTTACTGCCAGGACAAGGTTTGTATGAAAGAAAATATTTGAAAAATTAAACAGAGAAGTGAAAATTACGAACTTTAAAATTTTCCTATAAAAAGTAACGAAATTGACAGATTGACATGTCAGGTTATTCAAAGTCTATGGTTTCTTACATTGTTGTATTATTATGCTTATGGACATACTGGTGAACCAAGGGAAGTTTTTTTTCCCCGTGGTACACATAGGTGGACTACGCAGGTGAACCACGGGCAATAACCCGGTTTTTACTTTTTTAGTATACCCGTGCAAGCAGCTATTATAAAGAGAAAGATTGTATTGTTTGTTTGTTTGTATTGAATAGGCTTCGAAACTACTGAACCGATTTTGATGAAAGTTGGTATAGGTTTTTACAAAATTATCTCTGTGTTTTACGCTTTTTATTGTATTCTTTTTTTTGTTTTGTTCTACCTTTATGTTATGTTGTAGTGTTTGTGAAAATAAATGTATTGAGTCTGAGTCTGAGTCTAAGTCTGGATAGTTCGTGACCAGGGGAAGGACATAGGGTAAGTTTCCTACGGGAAAAATGTGACGGGAAAAGTTTTCCTACGTTAAAAGTTAGTTATAATGCAAACAAAGTTGCATACGGTCAGCTTGTACATTAATATTTGCTATGATCGATATTTAAATGACGAAAAAAGAGCAAACTATAATTGAGGTGCCTAAATGTGACTGTGTGAATAAGTATGTCTGTGTTTGTTTCTGAGTATGTGTGTTTCTAAATATCATGAGAGCTTTGTAAGAGAGTACAAACAATAGAAGGCATACAGTGGGCGGGGAGGCAAGAGGAGGGGGAAGGGGAATTCTTGGCATATTCAAATATTATATAGGTAATAAGAAATTTTGAAAACAATCTAATTTACTTATTGCACTTATATAAAAAAATATTTTATAATGATTTTTTCATCATTTATTTCTTTATCACAGCAACAAGAAAAGTTTATTTAATCGAAAAATAAACGAGAACATAAAAGGCGCACTGAAATTTCGACTCAAGAAGTCTAGCTAGAATTTTTTTTTGCACGAGTAGGTAAGTACATAAGCGTAAGCAGCTCTCAGCAATTTTCAATGTTTTCATGTTTACTTTAAAAGTCGAATAAAAAAATAATTCAATGTCAAACATCGTACACTGTACATAATAATATATATTTGCAATGTTAAGGTTATCGTATGAAAAAAATAATAATTCAATATGGCCAGTATGTTATTTAATATTTTATTGCTGTCAGTGGCAAACGAGCCAGTGGCCCACCTGATGGTAAGTGTTTACCACCGTTCATGGTAGAGATGCAACGAATATTCGGTAACTATTCGGTATTCGGCCTATTCGGCCATTTTTTAGATATTCGCTATTCGGCCGAATAGTAACAATATTCGGCCGAATACCGGATACCAAAAAAATATGAAAATAAAGACAAACAAAGAAATATTTCAATCAAAAAAGTATTTATTAAGAACTTCGAGCATTTATTTAGAAAAATAATTAAGTAATTTTAATATTGTAGTGAATAAATAACACAGTTTCTATGCATTAGCTGGTAAAAGCCGATTTCTTTTATCTTCGTACACAAGACCTGCCTCCAAATTACAAACTTTTTGTGTATAACTGCTGAAGCCATTTTTTACTACTCGTACTTAAAATAATATGATTTAACAAAATCAAGAAATTTGGAATCACAAAAATGTAAAATAATGCGTCGCGACGCGACAAGATCATGCAGCAAATGTAGCAAATACTTCCCGCTCTGTAGCCCCGCGCGCCCTGCATCAAGACAGATCGTAAGATGTAGATACGCTTCTCGCAATCTATCTATACACAAACCTGCCACTTGGCAACAGACGAATATTCGGCCGCCGAATAATAGGCTATTCGGCCGAGAGCGTCGCCAAATATTAGATATTCGGTATTTGGCCAAATCACTATTTGTTGCGTCTCTAGTTCATGGACATCTGCAATGCCAGGAGCATAGCTCAGTTTCTGCCTACCTGGAGAGAAGTGCTGTTTTTAAGCCTCCTTTGAATTTGGACATATATCTTAGACATATCGTAGCATTAAGGAAACACTGCAGCTGTGAGTTCGTTCCAGAGTCCGCACGTACATACATGGAAGAAATGAACACTAAAACCGAACTGTGCTAGACCAGATTGGTTCCAGATTGTACAGATGAACTCTGCTGCGTCGGCGGGTGGTGCAAAGGTAAAAAGGTGACGAAGGCAGCATTACAAATAGTTCCTCAGAGCACTCTCCGTTAAAGAGCCGATAGAGCACACAGAGAGAAACAAAGTCTTCCCTTTGCTCCAGCGTCTCCTTTGAGGCCATGATATTGAATGGATTGAGGCCATGATGCGGAATGCACACCTTTGCAGGGATTCATGAGGTCCAATCTATAGCATACATTCTCTGTCGGAGTCTTATGTGTAGAAAAGTAACAGATAGGCAACAACTTTTATTAATATGCGTTTATTATATTTGCACAAATTTATTAATATTACGAGTATATGTATAGTGTGTTAATAACATTGATCAGAAAACAGCGAGAACATAAAGTCGTGCTTACCTACCATCTCTTTTATAAAAATAATTTCGTTTTAACTCGCTAATCGCTAATTGTCACTTCACTCACTACCTCTGTATAAATCGCGACGTTACAAGGTTTAAAATTGCATCCATAAAACAGCATACTTAGTTACAAAAAAATACGCTTAAAGAGGATGTAAATAATTAAATAATTGAACACATAATAATAACACATGAAAGCATTCCATTCCTACAAAATCCCGTCAAATATGATGTAGATACATATAGATACTTTATCTCGCGATTAAACTCATATAGAGTAGAAAAATAATATTCTTATTCTTATACATATACTTACAGGTGAACTTTTCAAGTGTGTCTGGATGGCCAAAATCGAAACTATTACAGATAGGTCTCGGGACTGATGCTTATAGGAATTAAAAGTGAATCATTAGATTTTTTACCCTAGTGTAAAAAAACACATCAATCATTACCAAACAATAGTGGCGCTTATAAAGACCAAATTCTGAGAAGTAATGACATTGCAAAACCAAAGGAAAAGGTCATTTTCGACAAAACACTATGTGCTAATGCTAAAAAGTAATAATTTAAATATTCTAGGGAAAATGCGATTGCTAATTTAGTTTCGTTATCTGTCAAGATGACACGAATTTCCCCGGGTCAACTATAAAAGAAAGAAAGAAACTAACGTCGCTAGTAAGCTGTGTTTATAACTGACAGTTTAATAAAAACTACCGTCTGAGGAACATTTTAGAATACTATTACGCAGGACTATTTTAAGAGCAAAAAATGCTTCCATGTCTCACGTTCACTCGCTCGAGTACCTACTAGGGTTTTCCGATACCCGGACTTTTTTCGTACCCGGGTATCGGGTATTATTTTTTTTGATACCCGGGTATTACATTTTTTTCAAGTAAAACAATGCATAATTTGTCGCAGTATGCTTATTTTTATTAGGAATGAAAAAAAAACAAAATCAAAGTGAAAATATTGAATGAAACCAAAAGAACGAACTGTAGTATAGAAACCCCTACTATATCTTGATATCTTATCGTGATTATATTTTTAGAATATATTCCACGTAATTTGTAAAAAAAAAAAATATGCAATCATTTTTTTTTTCAATTGAGGGGGAAGATGTAGTATAGAAACCCCTACTATATCGTGATATGTGTGTTAACATATATATATAATATATTTACAACTATAATAAATCAGTGTTCCTTGACTATTCGGTTGTTTCACTCGCCTCCTTCGGCTCCCGACAGTACAGAACATAGTTTGGTTATTTGAACCAATATTGTTTGTTGCTCTGTGATGTGAGTGCAAAAAACAATAAAAATAATGAACATAACGTATGAACGTTCATAGTTTATTGAACGTACGTACGTAATGTTCATTATTTATTTTCTAGTTACAACTTGAAAATAAATGTCAAAACAAATAGAAAATAAAACATCCTTGTTGAACTTAAAATAATGTATGAAAAAATTAACAATTAACTTAAAAATGAAATATTTTAGGAACATTAATAATAGGAGATCAACGTTTCAAATCACATTTTTTTTACTTTAGTGAAGTGACTGTCATTAAATATTATTTTCTATTTATAAAATAAGATTTTAAAAATACTAAAGCGGTAAGCGAGCGATCTGACAGCCGATTTCTTGCTTTTGTTACAAATCCACCCGCCACTGAAAAAACCCGTTCGCTCTCTGTCGATGAGGGCTTTAGCGCGAACACACACGGCCAATTATCGGTGACCGACTTTTTGACGGTGGAAAATGAAACATATGGAGCTGTATGTTGGTTGCAACGTACACGAACTACAAAAAGTCGGCCGTAAAATAAATCGTTGAGTCCCGGCCGGCCCGATCGACCGACACTGACCGACAGTCGGCCGCGTGCACTGGCTTGGTAGGGTTGTCAATATCGATGTCGCTCTTTTAAAATTCCTTGGCAAAAGTTTTGTTTATTTATCAAGGATTAAGTTTAAACGTTTGATGTTTGCTACATTAAATTGTACGAAACTGTTATTAATTTTAATCTCTATATATAATAAAATCGTAGGGGTACAAAAATCTGTGAAAAAAGCGAAATATTAAGAAAAAAATACACAGGCCGCCTTAAAATCATTAGCAGAACACGATAGAATAGTTAAAAAAATGTTTGTTTGTTTATTTGTTTGTCTGTTTGTCCGAAAATATCTCCGAAACACATCTAACGATATGTGTCGCGTGTTTTGTAGCGCTCCATTGTACTTTTCTTGAAAATATCTCGCTACGTTCATATTTAACCGAAGTTGCGCAAGTAATGCGCAAATAAATTTTTATATTCAAAAACGATTTGTTTCTGTTACGGACTGTCATTATTTGACGTATTTTGTATTTTCCATAGAATAAATGTCAAATTTTAACTGTATTTCTAGCAAAAACTAATCGTTTTTATATATAGAAACCGGGCATAATTCGAGTGTATCAATCAATAGAAAATAGTATGAGACTGAAGATCACCTCAGACGAGAAATATTGGGCCAATACCTGTTATAATCCCTTCCTACTACATCTGTTTGGCCGACGGGTTGATGTAGGGTTCCGTTTCTCAGAGGTTGCGTTCGATTGGTCGTGGCCTGTCGCTTCCTTCTGCGACGTCATCTCGCAGAAGGAGGCTGCGGAGAGGGAGCGGGAGGCAGATCCTCAAGCCGCTCTCATCCGTCGGAGACGGATAGGCAGGCGAAGACGGGCATTCGCACAAGCAATGCCCGTCTAGTGACCCTGCCGTGGAGGCCTGAGTGCATACGGTTGGCCCCGTGCACGCCGCCGTAAGGCCCTCCATCTGGGGATTGCCATGGTGTTCTCGGGCAATCCCCCCTTAGCGATAGCCCGACCGGTTGGTCGGTCTTGCCCGGGCGCGTGGGTAGTGGAGTCGCAATGTGTAACTTACCTAGCGCGCCCAAAAGGGCAGGGAGAACACCGGGGGGGTTTTAGTGGGTAGGCCTGGCACTCTGCCGGGAGCGTGCCAGGCACACGCTCGCCGTGTAGCCAAAGGCGGGTACGGTGCGGTTACGTATGTCCCCCCGAGAAAAAAAGGGGTTGCGTTCGGTGAATTGGCCTTTCGAGCCCGAACGTACCTCCACCAGGGGCGGAGAGATTTCCGAGGGTGGTTTAGCCACTCTAGTGTACCCGAGTTTTATGGCATATCCAAGGGAGCAGCCTAGTCAGCTTAGCCACTTGCAAATCCGTTAAAAGATTCCCCTGCTTCAAACAAAAGTTATGTTTCTTGATTTCCATATCTTAGCACTAGTATGATTCTAGTAAACTGTACTAGCCGTTCACTTCTAGTTTGCTGTTATCAAACTACGTCACAGACAAAATTTGCCATACTAAACAGGCATGCTATGGGGTGCGGTGCGGGTAAGTGAAATAGGAGGTAACAGCACGCTCGAAGTGAACGGCTTATGCATTTGTTTGTAAGGCATTCTGATTTACGCGGCTGAACCATGCAAATACAGAGAATTGCACGGTTCAGCCACTTTGATCGGAAGTCCCTATGTTCAAATACATACCCAAGTGTGATACACTAGAGGTGTGCTGCCCCGAGGCCGCTGCTGTGTCACTACTGTCAAGAACGGAATTACCTCTTGGACACAATTACCGGCGACGCGACTTACGAAGTGACATAGCTTAGAATCAACCATGTATTATAATACGTATTTAGTACATCACGAATGGGTTACCTCTTAAAAGGCTCTTAAGGAGAGGTTTCTACCCGTGCACGCCGGCGGTTGCTTTATTGCATGAATATGCAATTGCATAGCTACTTGTCTGATTATGTCGCTTACGCGTTGTGATCGAACAAAAACGTTACTTTTTACTGTGTTTTAATCGATTTTTTAAAAAGTGGACTATAAAATAATATAAACGTGCACTTCCATTGGTAAAACTTTTTTGTCATTATTATATATTCTGATTCATAGCTGTTATAAAATATTGAATGGATGTTTTTTTTCTATCGAGTGAAATATTATAAATCATGCTTGTGCCTTTATGAATGTTTAGATATTATGTTTTACAATATCATTTACGAATTTTAGAACTAAATGGTTTTATATTTGTTGCGGTACAGTAAATCGAAACTGTTCGAAAACGGGAAAGAAGGCTGACAACTCTGAGCTGAGCTTGTCGAGCCCCATTTAAAACTTTTTAGCAAAACCTGTTTAATATACCGTATTAAAAATATATGTTACTCTTGAAAATATTTCTGAGAATATCCATGTTTTAATCAAAATTTCTAGTTAAAAAATGCCAGACACCCATCAAAGACAGCTTCCATAACAAAATCCGAGTTATTTAATAAAGGTTATTTAATGATTTTCAGGTTACAATTAACTCGTTACACCTTATTTGATAATATTGATGTTTCATAACTCTTCAAATAAGTTACTAGTTTCTTTTGAAAAAAAAAATATTTTGATTTTTTCAATCAATTTCAATAACGCACCGCGCCCGTAATGCAGTAGAAATTCATGTCTCAAGGTCGGTGGCGTTACTCAGCTTCTTAAGAATCGCAGCGAGAGTATGGGTGCATTTATAAAAAGCGAGATGGTACTAAGCTTGACTTTCATGTTCTCACTATTGTTAAACAAATTGTTATCAGATTCAGTCACACACATGAGGACTTACGCGGTCTGCACAATAACAGTACCGTGGTTTGGACAACTTCGCTGTCAGATATCGGCGAAGCATGTCCCTGGTGACGAGGTCTGGCGACGTCACTGAGTTCTTCATAGAAATGAATTACAAATCATGTATTTTGAATAATTTCGATTAGCTATACAAGTACATAAAGAGGACAACGTTACCCAAAATGAAAAAAAATATTGAAATAATGAATATTTAAAGTTATAAAATAAAAACATTTTTTTTTACATTTTTCGTGTATAAACTAAAATTATGATCGTTTGATTGTTTATTGCGCATGGTCGTTGCACCCAAAGTAAGATCGTTGCGCTATCAATGCTAGATGTTTGTACGCTAGAGATTTTTCGCCAGTTTTAGGACGCCCAGTACAGGGCGATGATGAGCACACGCGCCTAGAAATTTAGGATTTTGGACAAAAATCGGACGTAATTTGTGGAGTTAAACAAAAAAAGTTAACCTTTTATATTACGTTCTTTATCTAATATTCAATTTTGGCGGAGGTCCAAATATAACCTGTATGCACAGATTAGTAATAGTCTAGAGTAAAGAAATTATTTAAGTGCGCTTTCAAATTATGATATCTGTAACAGTATTCAGCTTACCTGATATGCTTTCTTGCCGTGTTCCTCGTGCTCCTCGGAGTGGTCAGAGTGGTATTGGCGCCCACCACCTGGGGGTGAAATACAAATGAATCAGTTAACAAGAACTAGCCTTTACAAAACTGCCCCCTTGGTCTAGTAGTTGAGACCACCGGGTATTGATCGGGAGGTCCGAGGTTCGATTTCCCACGGGGCAGAAGTTTTTCTGCTCGGTTTGGTTGGTGGTAGGGCTTCAGAGCCCATCTGGCTAGCTACCACCGTCTTACCTATATTTGTCGCCATAACAATAATGTTGTGTTCCGACAACAGGGAGTGTTGACAGATTTTAAGGGCAGTTATAGACAGACACGTAATTATTACAAAATCTTCTAATATATAAAATTCTTGTGTCACAGTGTTTTTTACCAAACTCCTCCGAAACGGCTTGACCGATCTTTATGAAATTTTTTGTGTATGTTCAGTAGCTCTGATAATAGGTCGTTAACTATTTTTCATTACTCATACTCTGAAAGTAGGTCTGAAGTTGCCTGAGAAGCGGATTGAAAGTACTACTTTTCAGCCCTAGGGAGAATCACTTTCAACTGACAGCTGCTGTCAAATTTTAAAAAAGAAACTAGTTCTTTTTTCACATTTTTATTGAACTATGTTCCGACTTTCTATACAGCCACTCAATTTTAAAGAATATATTTTTTAAATGACTTTAGTACAATTTATTTTCAACTATTTCTTTAAAATAACATAGATTGGGGCAAAATATTTACCATTTTTTAAATTATGAAAATGAAAAATAATGGCTGAATAGCTGGCCGGTCACAAAAGCGGCAATGCGATCTTCGTTTGTTTTTTCCATTTGTAGAGTTTTGTTAATACTTCCGTATAGCAGAGATTTGTATTAACTGTTAATTATATTTGTATAACATTGTGTTAATAATGAACACAATGAGTTCATCTGATTATGTATGGAGTTAACGCCTGATTTTATAAGAGAAAGCCTTAGAGTCATCATCACAGCTCATGTACGTCCCCCACCGAGGGGTTCGAACCTACCCTATGTTAGGGTGATTAGGCCTTAGTCAACCACGCTGGCCCAGTGCGGATTGGTCGACTTCACATACATCATTGAATTTCTTCGCAGATGTATGCAGGTTGCTTCACGATGTTTTCCTTCACCGTAGGAGCGTCAGACAAATTTACATATGAAATTCGAAACGAAAAACACATTGGTACATGGCGGGTCTCGAACCCTAACCCCCCGATTGGAAGGCAAGCGCCGAGTCCACAGCGCCACTGACGCCTTAGAGTATTCAGACCCTAATGATCTAAGGAGAAAGCGGGCTTAAGCAGAAGTTTTTGATTTATGTAAAATAAAATTTACACGTTTTTTCTTTAGCTAATTTATTGTTTTATTTTTACTTTCCTTGTATTCGATAGTAGTTCGAGGGTAAACACTGCTTTTCATTACGAATACAAGGAAAATAAAAATATGAATTACCTATAGAAAAATTGTGTGAATTTTATTTTACACTATTCAACAACTTTAATGAGATATTTATTTAAAGTTTATGGTAAAATTAGAACAATTAGTTATAGTTAGCGAAAGGTTTTTTCCGGGTATGTTGATATTTGATATTTTCTGGGAAACTTGAGTTTCTATAGTATCCAGAGATTCTTGGGTAAATGTTGGGGACGTTGAGATTGACCTATTTTCTTCAGCTGTTACAGCAATATTTTTGGATTGCACCGGATAATCTTTTGAAGTGCTCGGTTGTGGAGAGTCAGTGGAATGCAGATTTATCATTTCTGTTACTCTGTGTGATATCTTATTTTTATTTTCTACTGACTCTTCTATGTAGCCTTCAGCTACTTTACTCGACTTCCAACCTCATGCCTTTTAATGACAGTTAAATCGGCACCAGAATCGGCTAGCAAAGTTGCCGATGTTCTGCGAAAGCAGTGACCCGAATAAAGATTTGCGTTTGGCAAAATAAGGTAGGTGACTATCTCTTTAGGAAGGTTCGGCCAACTTTAGTTTTAGTGCCACGTAACTTCACCAGTATAATATCACCTTGTTTCTCAATATCATCAACCTTCATATTTACTAGCTCGATACTTCTGCAAGCGCCACTTATTGCAAATATTAACACTACCTGAAAGGTAGATATCTCTTTAAGTGATGTATAAAATATAGAAGGTTACATTTGATACACATTTCTTATATGCGAATAACAATAAAAAGATTTGCTTACCTTCGTTACTAGATATATTTCATCAGGCGCTTGGTTTAAGAAGGTTTCTACCTCTTGATAAGTGAAAACTTTGGATTTTTTGGACTTAAATCCATCAGATTGCCTTTTAAGAAACGATGTTAGTCTCTCGAAATCTTTTATATGTACGTTGTGTTTAAGTAGTACTTAATGTAGTCTTTAACATAGAGTACACGCTCCATAATGTTGAAGGTTTGTAAGCCTTTGATAATTCGTTGAAATATATCAGCAAAACGTTTTCTGATAATGATTTCACTTTTTTCTCAGCGCGCCATTTCATAAAATCGTCATACGATTTTAAATATCTTTGTTTTGATTTAGGTGGTAAAAGGATTTCCACTACTGCTTTAGCCTCGTTTCTTATGAAATCAGGTGTTAAATCCATATCTGAATCAGATGAACTCATTTTTGTTAATAAAAATCTCTGTTAACAAATCTACAATTCGAAAAAATTATTCAATTCTCAAAATTCGAATTGCCGCTTTCCCGCCATTTTGTTTTTTTTTTCTGTGGCCGGCCTGCTGTACAGCCATTATTGTTCAGTTTCATTATTGAAAAAATAGTAAATATTTTGCCTAAATCTATGTTATTTTAAAGAAATAGTTGAAAGTAAATTATAATAAAGTCATTTAAAAAATATATTCTTTAAATATTTAACATTATGTTATTTCAATTTTACACCGCGCTGTAATTGAGTGGCTGTATGTGAAAATAGAACTAGTTTCTTTTTTAAAATTTGACAGCAGCTGTCAGTTGAAAGTCATTCTCCCTATGGCTAAAAAGTATTACTTTCAACCCACTCCTCAGACAACTTCAGATCTACTTTCAGAGTATGAGTAATGAAAATATTTTTTTAATACAGTTGCTCAAAAAGTAGTATATTGCAGGGCTGTTTAGCGTGCGAGATGACCACCATTACGCACTAGTGCTTTTTCTTTACCAAATGTCAAATGTCTAGAATCTGACACACATTTGCTTTTTTCCTGCTTTTTTCTAGCATGCTAAGTTAAGATTGCGCTAAATAATCTGACTGGTCTAAAAGCGTAAAAGCATGCCTAAAAGCTGGTGTAAAAGCATGCCTAAAAGCAAAGCATAACAAAAAGCACGGCCGGAACTTGCTTTTAAAAACACGGCAAGCAAAGCATAGCACGCATTTGCTTTGTCACTGCTGTGTAGGTACGTACGAAGACATATTTGGCGCCATTTTTCTAAAATTTTCTCTGCGTGATTATTGATTGTTGTTATTTGCTTAAAAGTTTAATAATTCTATAAAATGAGTGACTCTGATAACATATTAATTGATTTAACACCACTGGAATTATGTTTAATTGCTGAAAATGCGAGTGTGAGTATTTTACCTGTAAAGTCCAAAAGCAGCTACATTGCTACATATGGTTGCTACGTATTTATTGTTTCATTTTTTCGCAACTGTATTAAAAATAGTTGTTCAATACACGCGCGGGACTGTCATTTCCACTCGTTCCGACTGTCAACCCTCGCCTACGGCTCGGGACGACATTTGTCGGAACTCGTTGCAATGACAGGCTTCCCGCACTTGTAGTGAAAATAACTTTTTCTAGCAAAAATATTAAAATAGAACACAGAAAGCAGAACGAAAGTGGACACCAGAAGCTTATGAAAGGCATTGATGCTAAAAATTTTAAAAATGTTGCATATCCAAGCAAAAATATGTGGAACACGCTTCTTGTCCGGGGTTTTTCTCATATCGTGACATGACATGCTCTGATAGGCGTTTGCAGTCATGTGATATGGGCATTATTTTAAACATTTTGATTATTTTCATATTATTTATTATACGTATATTTTCACTTACAAACAATTGATTTACAGTATTCTTATATTTCCTACTATAGTATAAACATAAATGTTTATATATTTGCGATTCATCCCTATTAAGATAGCCGATGTGAATGAAGAAGAAAAGCACAAAGTCGAGTAGCTTTTTACTATAAAAAGGTATTATATACTAAAATGGGCATAAATAAAAGCACTTCATTACATATAAGTTCCTAGATTTAACAATTTTTTGATGCTTAACTAATAGAGGCTGCATGTGAAATAAATATAATTTAAGTAATAAAAACTTCTTCTAAAAAAACTACAGGAAGTACATATTTGATTCGGTGATTTTAAGACGAACCCAAAGTTCAATAGAAATTTATCACGCATGGTGCCAATAATCGGTAATATTCAAATAAAGGCATAACGACCTTAGCCCTAAAGTTTAAATTTGTTCGTAAACGGTTTTGTTACGGTCGCGTCCGGTATCGAAAGTCAAAGCACCGATTATCACGGAGACCTGCAATGAAAGTGTGAAAAAGTGGAAAGTGAATTATCCCGTTAAGACGGAGTCTATGAAAAACTGATTTTAATAAAGTTATTACCCAGTAGAAAGAAATCGGCACGAGGACGTTATAACAAATTCGGTAATTGTTAGCAAGAACAGCAAATATTTTGATGTAAGAAGATTATGTAGTATTATGTAGTAGGATTATGTAGTATTAAAGTTTAATTAATTTGTCTATATCAAATCCTTTTAGACATTTGGGTCATACTAATAACCATTGTATAAGCCTTGTATAGTTAAGCAGTGTTTTGTCTCTTTTGTTCGAATTTGAAACGTCATTCGAGTGAACGTGACAAAACACTGGTTAACTAAATCAGGCTTATACAATAGTTATTAGTAAGGCCTAAAGAAAATTAAGTAAGATTTTATGGGATGAATGTTTTTTATCTAGCTTTTGTGATCATTATCTTTTTTATCAGGCTCTTATGGTTATTGTCATAAACGATTGAAAAATATTTGTCTTTTGAATTGTGGAATAATGCATTGTTAAATGCGTTGTTAATGCTTATTCTTTTTTCGTAACTATGAAGCCTTTCCATATTAAATTTTTTATGGATCAATGTCAGTTCGATAATAATTCATTTTACAAGCTTTTATTTTTGCTTTCGCCTGTATCGGTTGTGCTGCATGTCGCAATGTTGCATGCCTATACCGTGTGTAACGGAATACCGAAATAATATTTAAGGTTGTTGATTAACAAAAAAAAATGTTTTATGACTATTCTTTGTATTTTTATTATATGCCTAATTTCGATTTAATAGGCTTAACTGTGAAGCCTATTAAATCGAAATTAGGCTTAACAGTTAAGGTCCAATTTCACCAACATATAACAGGAGGTTATAGTTAACAAACAACCGTTTTTGACACTTATTGTATGAGTGAAATGTCAAAAACTTGTTTGTCAGTTAACTAACCACCTGTTAAAATATTGGTGAAATTGGACCTTAATTAAATCGAAATTAGGCATATGATAAAAATACAAAGAATAGTCATAAAACATTTTTTTGTTAATCAACAACCTTAATAGTAGTTTATGAAATAGTCACATAATAGGGGGTCTTAAAACACTAGTGTGTGTTTAAAATTCGAGGCTTGCCGAGAATTTTAATAGTACCACACGAGTGTTTTAAGACCTAATTATGTGCAATTTCATACACTACTTTATCTACACTCATGCAATCAGTGGTTACCTAAATTAAATAAAAGACACAAAATTAAAACAAAATCAAACTTATTTATTCTAATAATTATTTGCATTTTGAACAGTGCAATTGTGAAACTTAATACAGAAATCTAAAACTACATACATTTATATTATTAATTATTTTAACCAATAACAGCAAAATAATGAATGAAAAATTCAGAGAAATGGCGCCAACACCAACATTCTGCCGCGCATGCGCTGTTGCACGCGCCGCCATAGACAATGTACTGGCACAATAGAAAATTGTGACAAAACCTCCTTGGTCGGGCTTCGTCAATCGAACTGTATTTTATTGGAATTCGAGTTACATTAAAGTACTGGCTTTGTATGGCGAACCTGTATTATAATGTAATTTGTAAAAGGCCAAGGGCTTTAAGTTATGCCTTTAAAATATTAGTGTTGAGTTCTTAATATTAGAATTAGAACATGAGTGTAGATAAATATTATTTCGGTATTCCGTTACACACGGTATATATATTACGTGACAAAGCAATATTATGATGATATGGAGCTGATCTAATGCTGGAGCTGGAAGGTGGCCATAGAAACTCCGCAATAAAATGACACAACCTCATCGAGTTTAGGGTTGTTTGATTCATATTGACGAGTATTAAAAGCTTGTATTTAAAAAAGTATTTTTTTAAGTATATAATTTTACTTGTTGACAGAACTGTGATACCAATCCATTTTCACCGTAAGCCGCCAGTTCCGTAGAAAATCGATTCGACGGAAATCGATTTATTGTGACCGGCGATGGCAGGTGGTTAGAAATCAACCGCAGCGGTGGAATTCGATTATTGAAATAAATTCATTGGAATTTACTCTCTCAACCCACTAATGTAGCACGTAGTGCGCTCATTGATCCCTCTACATAAAATACTTATTATTACTCACAATTACATGGACAGGTTAAATAAATTCCATATGACTTCTCTTGGAATCAGACGTAAACGCTCTGAGCTTCTTTATCTTCACAAAATTCTCCACTCCAAAATTGATTCTCCATCTCTCCTAGCTTCAATTAATATCACAACCAGATACAGGGCTCGAGACTGTGATCCTGAATTATTTTCACTTCAAGTATACCGTAATAATACATCTTACTACAACCCAGTGGTGCGGATGTGCCGCCTTTACAATGATTTGTCTCAAGAACATCTTGACATTGATGTCGCTAATTCTAATCCAAGTGCCTTCAAGAGGTGTACCTATTCATAAAATAGTCAAATGATTTTGTTTTTCTTAATATTTCTGTATCCCTAATTAAATACAAAAAATAAATTTTGTTGGATACGAGATAGAAATTAATGTAGCTATACATAGGTAAATGTAGGAGAGGAGCAAATGGAGACCACCAATCTTGAGTGGTCCCGAGCGTGCCACCACCAATCAGTGGTGGCACGCTCGGGATCGGACTAGCCATTTCCCGAACGCACCCCCTGAGTCATTCACCGAACGCTCCCCCTGACCTTATTTACACCTAGGGCTACCTTAGGAGAGGAGCAAATAAATAAATAAATAATAAAAATAAAAATAAAATCGTTTTATTGCAGCCAAAAAGCCATAGTGTAAAAATCAATAAACAAAGCACAAATTCACAATTAAATTATACAAAATAATAAAAAAAAATAAAAAAAACGAGTGTGCTTATGACCACACGACTGAAGTGAAACTTCTATGAGAGGAAGAGAGAAAGAAAATGTGCGCGCGCACTGCTGTCTCTTGCTTATATCCCCCACTTAACTTCCGTTCGCCTTGCCCGATCACACTTTTCGTAACGCGTTCGCCAGCTTACTCCCCAAGTCAAGCGTGCCTAAAGAAGTTTCACTTCAAAATAAAAAATAAAAATACAAAACGCAAAATTCGTCGTATGTATTGCAAGGAATTGCAACTGTCATTTTTTGTTCCCGTCCATGTGTACAGAAATCCAATGTTTAAAGATTGGATTTCTTACATCGTCAGAGATAGCCATTAGAATTTTGTTTCCAGAGCGGCGCAACCGGCTCCAAAAAGATGCAATACGCGATCTTATTATTGCGAAAAAATCGGGAACTCCCGCTTCAGAAAACATGCTCAACGCGCTGCAGTATCTCGGTAGCTTCATAAGAGCCCGGTATGCATCATTATACTGGACTGTTATCGTGTTGATGGCTTTCCGAGTGAACGTTGTCCACAACTGACACGTGTACATGCACAGACAATACACTTTAAAGAAAGTGGTCTTTACGTCCTTACTACAGTTAGCAAACCTGCGCGCGAGCATATTACTTCTTACAGCGAGAGCTCTCCTCTCGCGCTCAATATCAGTGTCATCCTGCAGCCGCCCCGTCAGCAAATGTCCTAAATATTTAAACTGATTAACAACAGTAATGATAGTACCATACATATAAACTTCAGGTATTCTCTCCGGGCCTTTCCCCGACCGATCACCGTGACACTATCACTTGAGTTTTTATCACATTATATTTCAGTCCATGAACATTAGCATAATGTTCACAGACTGAAAATAGTTTCCTCAAGCCCTTGATCGAGGGGCTAAGGAGTACCATATCATCAGCGTAGCTAAGATTATTTACACACACGCTTCCTAGATGGCAACCTATCTTGGTGCTCCTCAGCTCCCCGATCAAGTCATTCACATACAGGTTAAAAAGGTCCGGAGAGGTTAACCCTTCTTGACGAACGCCACATTCTAGTATAAGTATAATCACTAGATGTTGTGTTGCCCCATCTCACATTGTTTACTTAGTTTCCGTACCAGTATCTCAGCAGATTGACGACCTGAACCGGTACCTTTGATGACAATAATTTGGCCCAGAGAATGTCGTAATTCACTAGGTCAAATGCACCGCTCAGGTCTAAAAAGCACGCATAGACTGTGGTGTTTTGCGAAGTGTAATAAGAGATAGTAATCTAGACATGATAGCAGCGTCTGTTGAGAGACCGGCGCGGAAACCAAATTGCGCATCATCAATCTCAATATTTTTTTGCAGTCCTGGATGAATAAGAAGTTCTAGTATTTTACCAGCTATCGTACCCAAAGATATGGGTCGATAATTAGACGCACAGCAAAGGTTACAAATGGAGACCACCAATGTTGAGTGGTTTCGTTCCCGGTCCCGTCCCGCTAGAAATGTTTGTATATTTATCATGTAGTGCCTTTTTGAAGGAGCGCTGTTTGACTGAAGAATAGTAATTTTTCAGATCTATATTGTTTTTGTTTATTGTTGGTAGGGTACTCCTTTTTGTTTATTTTATGTAAGTTCTTAGTGTCAAAACGTCGAAAAGACTGAACTAATTATAAAAATGTATCGATTACTGTGTGTAACCGAATTTTGGAAAAGTTGTGTGTATAAACTTAGTAATTTTTAATGTTTTAAGTAAAATTGTTTAATGATAATTAAATGTCAAATTATCGAGCTGAGATTAATGAAATATCTTTGTTTTATTATTAAATTAAAAAATATGAACAGTAAATATAATATTTTGAAAAACCTTTCATTGAAAATCCTGGTGTGTGAGACCAGCGTCACCAATAATGTAAGTCAAATTGACATCACCAAATGGCGGGTTAAGTACCAATTTTCAGGGTCCTGTACCTCAAGAAAAAAAACGGAACCCTTATAGGATCACTTTCTTGTCCGTTTATCTGTCTGCAAAAACGCAGAGATATCGAACTGAAATTTACATTAAGGGGCCACAGTACGTACTACTAGCGCCGCCATACGTTTTTTATTAATTATGATAAATTAAAGACATAATATCGGTAATCCTAAACTGCTTCACCATAATTTTATGTGGTATGATTAATGAAATCCCTAATATCTTTTGGAATAAAAATCTAAAGTATTTTTATCCTTTTTTCACAGGTTTCACTGACAAAAGCGAATTTTTGAAAACCCCACACCACCTAGTCTTGTTTGCCCTACCCCTAGAGTACAACTGACCAGCCTCAACTGGTGTGCCCTAAAACTATTTGCGACGATAAGGCACGAAATGCGTTCACAAGAATGAGTAGTCTTCTGACAAATCGCTCCCTAAAACTGGCTACACGGATAAGGCTAGCAAGGTGCTACGTATTCTCCATTCCACTGTACGGAATCGAGACCCTTACGGAAACCATGGTGTGCGTTCCCCCAGTAGGAAATTGTGTCCTAGGCCAAATTAAGTTTCATGAATAATTAGAGCGTAATTTGCTATAAATGTGCGCGAAATAAAAAATTTGTGCGCGTTTCCGTTTTGGAAAAAAAGAGAAAAACGAATCCTGCTGGGGTAACGTTTTTCCAGCAGGAAGATTTTAAACGAATAATCCGAGAGATAAATAATTTATATGAGCGGATAGCTTATATTTGTGCATAAATGTGCGCCAAAAATGAAATTTGTGGGCCATCGGGTTTTACAGATATTTCGTTTCCTGCTGGGGTAACGTTTTGCTGAAACTTGTTTCTCCAAAACCATCGAATGTGCACCCATTGAATAAAGATACATGAGTAGCTTTTAATTTGTGCCTATTTGTGACATAATTTGATTTTCAAAAATAATTAATGTTTAGGAGTAATCACGTAATGAAGGAAATTCGAAAAAAAATTCTAGCGCATAAATGAGAAAGCATAGAAGCTCACTGAAAACGACTTTTGAATGGTCTTATTATTACTAACAAACATAAAAAGTTTCAAGAATCTACATGTACGCGTTTTTGAATAATTAAACTTTAACTTTAGAATAGAATAGAATAGAATATCATTTATTTGCTAGAACATGGTGTTACAATATGATCTTCAAGTGTATAAAGTGTCACATATTCCGCTTATGTCAAAAGCATGCAAATATAAATTGTTATTTAATCTTTAATGACATTTTCACATAATTTATCATTTATAGAAATACATCAAAACAGCTAAGCTAAGCTAACATTAAACGTATTAACGTACTTACCAAACATGCTCACAATTTATTGACGCAAAAGTGTTCTTAAGTTATTATATGCAGTTAGAAGTGTGTTTTATACAAAGTTTGGATCCTTGTGTCGCACATACAGTGTTATCTGCGTACAATTTTCGCGTTTTCCACCAAAATTTTCGCAGTGAAGTGTAAACCACGTACGTTGTTTTGTTATACTACCCACATAAGATTTATAAACAGATACTCAGATCAAGTGACAAATGTCAAAAATCTATCATGTCTATACGTGTGGTATTGCCAGCTTATAAATTTTCCCTTGTTGTAATGTAAAATAGTAATCAAAGTATTGAAGCAATTTGATTACGAACTTTTACTTTTTGGGATCACTTAATTAAAATATAACTTTTCATGATGTCGCAAAAGTGTTCAAAATGCAACATAAAAATTACTAACAAGGATTATTTGGCTTGTTTTATATGCAAAGAAAAATATCATAAAGACTGTACCATTGTGTCAGAGAAAAGATTTCGATTAATGACGGTTGAGAACAAACAAAATTGGAAATGCAAATCTTGTATAAGTATCAAAAACAAATCCTTAAATAAAAATAAAGTTAACGATCAAGAAATTTTATTGACAAGCGGAAATACAAACATAACAATGCGGCGAAAACCAGTCAATGTGATATCTAATAAGTCGCCTTCGAATAGTATTGACACATCCTCTGACACTACAACTTCCTCGGCTAACACGCTTTTCAATAGGAGCTGCCCTGAAAATAACGTACTTGTTTGGGAGGATCTTGAAGAACTTAAAGCTAAGATAACACTTTTAGAAACGAAGCTCGAAAGCGCAGATAATGAAATTGAGAGACTACTGAATGAAAATTATTCCCTAAAAAAAGGCATATCTAGCCGAGACTCTAAAATAAGTCAGTTAACTAAAATTTATCAATCTACTCCGAAGAATTACAGCCCCAGAGAATCATCCACACGCAAAAAAGCTTTTGGTGGAAAGAGCACAGCTAACGTAAAGAAATTGAACCCCAAATTTGACACCGTCTCACCACAAAGAATTCATCTGTTAACTTCTCCGACTGTAACAAACAGTAATACATCTGTAACACCGATCAGACATACATCAGTCTTTAAAAATACTAAACAAAAGCCTAAAATCACTACGCATAAGCCGAATTCCAGAATATGCTTGATTAGTACAAGTAAGTTTAATAAAACTAGGTCTATTGCTACATCAACTTTAAATGGAAATGTATGTCATTACCTTATGCCCGGTGGTGGATTAAAACAACTCATACAGAAAATTGACAACAAACTTACTGATTTTACGATGAACGATTACTGTGTCATACTTATAGGTGAAGATGATTTCAAGCAAACAACGAATTACTTCGAATTAATTAAACATTTACGTGAAACACTAAGTAACGTTAATTTTACAAATATTTTATTATGTCTACCGTTTTATAAATGCGGTGAGTTTATGACTTTGTATAATTGGAGGGTAGAGATTTTTAACAACCTCCTCTATTTGGATGTTATTACTCACAAATATGCTTATATTGTTGATTCAAATTGTAACTTGAAATATGACAGCACAATGTTCCACCCGCGTTTTGGCACTATTAATAATAATGGCTTGAAATTAGTATTAAGGGATGTAAATGAAGTGATGAAAAACCTTTTAGAATATCACAGTTATAATACTTCTAATTCATTCGACCAGGCGGAACCAAAAGATGAAGGCACATTAAAAAAAATTTTTTTTCGACGCCTCTCACTTTAATAGCAACAATTATTATTATTCTCGTAAAAATTTTGGTAGTTCTAATAAATTAATTGTTTTTAATCAAAACATAGGCGGGCTTTGTAGCAAACTAGACTTGCTTGACGCAACTCTTGGAGATTTTTATGACAATGGCAAGGAGATTGACATAGTTTGTCTCAGTGAAACATTCGTAAAACAGGGGTCAGAGGCTAATATAAGATTAAATAACTATAAATTAGTAGCATCATACTGCCGAGATCAAAAAAGAGGTGGTACATGTATTTTAATCAAGAAAACCTTTGAATATAAGTCTATAAAGTTTGTTTCTGATATTGCAACTAAATATTATTTTGAGTGCTGTGGTACAGAGGTCCTAGGCTTGGGACTTGTTGTGATAAATATATATAGAATCCCAGAACAAACTAAATCACACATAGGTATTTTTGTACACAAGTTAGACGAATTGTTATTTTATCTCACCTCAAAATATAAAAACAAGAAAATATTACTATGTGGTGATTGGAATATTGACATTTTGAAGCAAACTCCTGGAACAAAAGACTTGTTAGGTACCTTAGATAATTATAATATTAAACCACACATACTCGCCCCCACCAGAATGAACTCATGTTTAGATCAAATTGCTAGCAATATTAAGTCGGTTGAACCTATGATTCATTATCTTGGACTCTCTGATCATGAAACTGGCCAAACACTTGCTATAAAAATGGAAAAAAAGTTAGCTTATTCTACATGGTTTGAACATAGACGTGATTATAGCAATGAAAATATACAAAAGTTTTATAACAGTATATCAGCACTTTCTTTTTCAGAAGTACAATGTGCATCTAATTTTTGCAATGCTTTTGATAATTTTTATGACTTAATTTGCCTTTTCTATAATCTATGCTTCCCAATTATTAAAGTAAAAAGAAATAATCGACCAAAGAGAATTAAATGGCTTACAAATGGTTTAAAGAAGTCATGTAGAACTAAACGTGTACTTTATTTAAAATATAAAAATGACAAAACAACGAAGCATGTCCATCGATCAAATTTTAAAAGATATCACTATATCTTAAAGAAATGTATACAAACGTCACAACGGATAAATAGCAATCATTACATACAAAAAAATGAAAATAAATGTAAAGCTACATGGAAAATCATTTCATCTATCGCTTCTGATAATCCACTGAACAATGAAATTAATGAAATTAAATATCAAGATAATTATTATTCTAATCCTCATGACATTTGCCATCTTTTTAATGATTATTTTATTAATATGTCAAGCTCTGCAAGCAATATCCATTGTAATAATATGACATTCAATTCTACTTTAACTGACATTACTAATGTAAATACAATCTTTTTACGACCAGTGAATGAGAAAGAAATTTATAACATTATCATGTCCTTGAAAAATCGTAAATCTTCTGGCTATGACAGCATGATTACACAGATGATAAAGCTAACTGCTCCTTGTCTAAGTTCTGTTCTCGCACTTTTGATAAATCAGTCATTTGAGGAAGGTATTTTCCCAGAAAGGCTAAAATTATCGGTAGTTAAGCCTTTATATAAAAAAGGGGATAAGTTCGACCTAAACAACTACAGGCCTATTACTCTAGTTCCAATCTTGTCAAAAATCTTTGAAAAGGCCATGCTAACTAGAATAAATGAGTTCTTATTAAAATATAACATATTACACCCACGACAGTATGGTTTTCGTAGAAATAGCTCAACGACACTAGCTTGTTTTAATCTTTTGCGTGTCGTAACTGAAAGTATAAATAATGGAACTCCTGTGATATCTATTTTTCTTGATATGAGTAAGGCGTTTGATTGTGTAAATCATTCAAAGCTGCTACGTAAACTCCATGTTTATGGTATAAGGGGTAGAGCACTGGAGTGGATCGAGAGTTTTGCATGCAATAGACGACAATGTACGGAGGTTTCAAAAATAATTGAGTCGCATAACATTCTTATAAAGCAAAATTTTCGATCTGAGTTTAGGACCAGTACTAGAGGAGTACCTCAGGGAAGTGTACTGGGACCACTTCTTTTCTTACTGTACATTAATGATTTACCAAGAGCTACAGGTCATGAGTCAATTCTATTTGCTGATGATACTACTCTAATAATCAAATGTAAGTCGAAAGAAAGTTTCCAGTTAGATATCAATACAGCACTGAAAGACGTAATATGTTGGATGAACAGCAATGATTTGCACATAAATATAAATAAGACTAAATATATCCAATTTAGTTCATACAACTCGCACCCTTTACCAATAAAAATTATAGTTGAGAATAATACAGTGGATCCAGTTTGCACACATAGGTTTCTTGGTATTGTTTTAGATAAAAACCTTAATTGGAAAGAGCATATAGACCAAATTTGTGGAAGGCTGAATCGCTTTATTTTTGCCTTAAAAAAGCTAAGGCAAACAGTATCTGAAGAAGCCGCTTTGATAGCTTATCATGGCTATGTGTCATCGGTACTAAGTTATGGTCTAATTCTATGGGGTAACTCTGTGGATTTCATTAGAGCATTCAGGGTACAAAAGAAATGTTTACGTGCCATCTATAATCTTAAAAACGATGACAGTTGCAAACCACTATTTAAAAAACTAGCTATACTCTCTCTATCATCCTTATATATAAGGGATGTGTGCTTATTTGTTCATTCTCATCCGGAATACTGGAAAAAGTACGTAGATGTAACTTTACGCCAAACAAGGTTAAAAACCATGAACAATTTATATAACCCTCCTAGTTGCAAACAAGTATACAAGATAAATGTTTATAATATGAGTATTGTGCTGTTTAATAATCTCCCAAATAATATTAAAGGAATAAATGACTATAAAATATTTAAATTTAAGCTAAATCAGTGGTTATTGGAACATTGTTTTTACTCTGTTAAAGAATACCTGGACTACAAGCAAAAAATGTAATTTTAATTTAATAATCTGTTTTAATAATGTGTAATTTATAATAATGTATAACTGACTTAATATAATATTGACTAAAATAATTTTATATGTACAAATGAAAATAATGGGAAACATGACAGTAGGTAATGTAAAATAACATGTGAAAAATTTGCACACCAGCTTACTGGTTGAATACAATGTACTTCAAAATAGTATAAGATCTTGTTTATAACTGTATTCTTGCAAATAAATATTTTATTATTTATTATTTATTATTTAAGTAATGTCATTATTCTCATTTTGTCAGATTTTAATTAAATATTGTGTCATAAAATAAAAATATAGGTACTTGTGAATGTCAATAATCGTAATTAATTTAAATGTCAATAATCATAAATAATTAAATAACTCGAAACAAATAGATTATGTCAATTATAAAATACTGAGTAATGATCTAAATTCTAAAAATAATCATTTAAATATTCACTAATACTATAGTATAGCTTGTCTGCCAAAAGTTGGTTAATTTTTTTTCTAAATATAGTCAGCGGTAGGTCCTTCAAATTGTTTGGTAATTTATTATATATCTTGATTGCCATGTAATATGCATTATTCTTATACATATTTAGATTACATTGGGGTGTATATAGCTTATAAGGATATCTTGTAGGTCTTCCAGTAACATCTTTGTTTAGTTGGAAATAATGTGGATGTGTTTTAACAAAAAGACACACCTCTTTAATGTTAATCGGTGATAACGTCACTGTAAACTCAAAATGCAAGAAAGTGACTAAACCCAAATTACATAGGTATAGACCAAAAATTAGAGCGTATTCAGAACTATTCATCATGAAAATTTCAGCATCATATATTTTATATTAAAGGAGATATAAACAAAAACCAAAAAATCGGCTAATTCTTTGATTATCCGACTAAATTCGAAAGACCACCAAAAAGCGACGGTTTCATACTTGTTGATGACATTCTTAATTTTACCCACTAACAAGTTTAAATACGTCACGTCTGTGTACACTCGGCTATAAAACTGTTTTGGAAAAATGAATTTATTTACTTTTTTTGAGTTTATTGTCTATATTATTAAAAATAAACACTTCCACTTAAATACCTACTTATTTAATGTGCGTCTATTGATAATTAATAATGTAATATTATATATTATGTGAATATATTATGTAATATTATATAAATCATAGCATTATATAATATTACAATTACGGAGATAGACCTCTTTTAGTGGAAATAAAAAGATATCAAATAAATATTAGGCATATTGAAAATTTATTAAGTGTAGGCAAACAAACACAAACATGGTCAAGTTATAGAAATAGGTAGGAAACCAATAAAGTATCCTTTTATATTATGAACATAAAATTTGCAACAGCAAAATTATTTAAATGCTTAGAAACTGTTTTTTTAATGTAATAGAATCAAAACATCAATCTACGGCGCTAGGTGAAGTAGGTAATGATGGCACCTAGTTGTTTACTTGTAGCAATAAAGCTAGATTACTCGCATAGGGTGGAAAGCGTGCTTGTCATTCCTATCTGAGGCGATTAACTGTCGCATTCTATATATGTAATTCTTTATTGTACACACACATTAAAAAAAAATCCATTTAAAACTAACAGTATATATAAAGGCGGACTTATTTCTCATAGATATATCTACCAGCCAACCTAAGTCCTAATCTATTCCGCTCTTTGGTGATCGGATCTTTTTAGTTGCACATACAGTGTATCCAATGGTGATCATTCGGATTTAACGTGATGTAACAATCCCCAAATGTAGCAATATCATGTGTGAGTAAAATATTTATTTTGTATTTTAATTGCATAGTTTTTAAATTGAAATGAAAGTTATCAATGTTTTTATGAAAAATGAATACCTCATTAAATTAATAAACGCCGTGTGTTGATCTATTTTTTAAAAACATACCTATATAATTTTTTTTAGACCTACCTATAGTACATCGGTTCAGCGGTTATTGAATGTAATAAATTGAAGTAATATTCAATTTATAATATTACTAAGAATTTATTAGTTCTGTTTAAAGTTAAAGTTTTTTAGAGTATTTAATGCTTTTTCAAAAAAGGTATCTTAATATATTTTTTGTCAGTGTTCTGTATATTTCTCATTTTAATATGTAAATATGTAATTTGCCGTTTAATGACAGTCAAACTCTTTCATCTGATATTTATATTCGGGAGGATTGTACAAAAATATATTATCAGCCATTTGTGTCGGCGGCCATCTTGGATTTCAATTTTTTTTAATAGTGAATAGTATTTTACAAGTACACATATTGGGGGAATTGTACATAAATATGTAATCCGCAATTGTGCTGTGGCAGCCATTTTGGTTTACAAATATACTAATTATACTTACACAATTGCATTGTTATTAGAACTAAAGGGGTGTATCAAATTTCAGCTCAATCGAAAACTGTTAAGTGGGTTAAATTTGACTTGCAGGATTTGAACCAAACCAACAATCAAACATTACAAGTTAAATAAAAGCTTATTAAAACAATATATTGGCCCTCATCTCACCTGATGGTCAGTGACGATAAGGCTGAAAGTGGAAACAAGCTTCACCTGGGCTCTTCAACAACTGAGAGCCTTATTTATCTCTAATTGTGTGAACACGACAATGCTATTAGCATTGTTATTATAGTGAACAACAAACTAAGACTTTTGTCCCCAAGGGGAATCACCACCCGCGACCATATAACAATATAAACAATAGTTTTAATGACATTAAAACTATTGTTCTAATGTCACGATAGCGATAGCGAGTGATCGCTATGAGTTAGGCGGTACGGCCGCAGATCACAGACCCAATTCTACTAATAAGTTACAGCTAAATCGAAACTGAACCGTAGCGATCGACCAATCAGACCGCCACATTATCAGGTCATCGGACAGTAGAATGGCAATATAAGCGCTCCGATTGGTCGATCGCACCGGTTGAGTTTCGATTCGTCTGTAACCTATTATCAGAATAGAACGCCACATTATCATGTCATTGAACAGTTGCATGGCAATATACGTATATAGGACGTATTTATTTATAATATGTTTAAGTATATATACGTATTTATTGCAGAAAGTTGGCAAACAAGCAAACTGCCCACCTGATGGTAAGTGGCAACAGTCGCCTATAATACATGTAGCTCCTGTGAGATTCGCAGCAAAACTGCAACCCCCACAAGAACCACAGTGTACGTTCCCAACTTGTGACACCAGATGTAAAGTCACAGTACCTAGTAATTTCACTGCCATATCTTACCCTTCAAACCGGAACACAGCAATGCAAGCACTGCTGCTTTGCGGCAGAAATATATAAGACGGAGGTACCTAGGCAGACGACCCTAGTACAGGGTCTCCCTCTAGTAAAGTATATGTCTAGTGTGCCGCAAAGCTCTTTACTTGGTCCGTTGGATAACATATCTAACAAAAGCACGGCAGTTTATATTTTGTACTAAAATTGCTATGAATGATACATTAATGACAATAAACTCAAAAACTCAATTGCCGTTATGAACGCGACTGTATCGACAAGAACTGTTGTTTAATACTGTCAAGAATAGAATGTCATCAACAAGTATGAAATCGTCGCTTTTTGGTGGTCATTCGGATTTAGTCGGATAGCCATAAACTTAGCCCATATTTTGGTTTTTTGTTTATATATACTTTAATAATAAATGTATGAAGCTGAAATTTTCATGACATATATTTTGGAACATGCACTAATTTTTTATTCATACCCATTTAACTCGGCATTAATCAGTTTCGTGCATTTTGAGTTTAAAGTGACGTTATAACCAATTAAAGTTAAAGTTATATTATTTAAAAACGCGTATTCCCAGATTCATGAAACTTTTTATTTTTGATCGAAACAATAAGACCAATCAAATAACGTTTTCAGTGAGCTTCTATGTTTTCTCATTTAAGCGCTATAATTTTTTTTCGAGTTTTCTTCAATACGCGATTACTCCTAAACTGTAAATATTTTTGAAAATCAAATTATGTCACAAATAGGCACAAATTAAAAGCTACTCATGTATCTTTATTCAATGGGCGCACATTCGATGGTTTTGGAGAAACAAGTTTCAGCAAAACGTTACCCCAGCAGGAAACGAAATATCTGTAAAACCCGATGGCCCACAAATTTCATTTTTGGCGCACATTTATGCACAAATATAAGCTATCCGCTCATATAAATTATTTATCTCTCGGATTATTCGTTTAAAATCTTCCTGCTGGAAAAACGTTACCCCAGCAGGATTCGTTTTTCTAATTTTTTTCCAAAACGGAAACGCGCACAAATTTTTTATTTCGCGCACATTTATAGCAAATTACGCTCTAATTATTCATGAAACTTATTTTGGCCTAGGACACAATTTCCTGCTGGGGGAACGCACACGAAACCATGTGCAAGCCAATTCAGGCTTTCGAAATGTAGGTGTACAAAAGAATCCTCAAAATATCTTGGACTGGCAGGGTGAAAAATGAGACGGTTTTGCGGATGATTAATAAGGAAGTAAAATTCTACTCAATCGTATTATTCTTCGTGATTAATACTACACATTTATGCTTTGAAAAATAATGCGTCAAGTTCTTTTGTGTACAAACAATATTCTGCCACATAATATTATGATTATTAACATTCTGCTACCTGATTATTAAGCGTCGTGACTATTATTTCAATAGAAATCATGGAATATGATTTTATGACAATAAATTTAATGCCTATGATTAGACAGCCGCAACCTAGTACACAATTGCAAGAAGATAGCACTCGTGAAGGAAAAAATCTGAAAACCGTAAATATGTAGGTTCCCTTTCCGTTTTGTTTCCGCCCAAACATCCTTCAGCACTTTTTCATAGAATCCGCCATTTCTGTCCAACATTCGTTCACTTGCCTACTCCTTCTCTCCTCCTATTTTCCTAAGTCCTCTTGCATATTCATCTGTCCCTAATAAATGCCATTTTATTTTGGGCTTTGGTCTGTTTACGAGATTATTAATATGAAATCGAACACAAGAAGGCACTGTCGAGAAACTTCTTATGACTTCACAGTTTTAAACTGTTTTAATATCATTTTAATACTATTATTTCTTATATAGAAGAAGTCTATTTGTGTTTTGTGGTTAATAGCGGTAACCAACAAATGCGATAAAATGTTGGTCCTTTTTGAAATATGTTTTTTCAAAGGCGATTGCAGCTTGAAGCAGGGTTTCCCTTTGATTGTTTCTATCACCAAATCTCCACCCTCCATGTACTCTTTCATACCCTATATGCATTAATCTAATATAGCCTTTAAAATCACCTCCAATATACACCTCTTCATCACTCGCAACATCCATCATCAGGTGGGGCATGGGTGGATAAGCGGAAAATATATTGTGTAAGCGGACAAAATAGTTTATTCATTTACGAATAAATAGGAGTCATTTAAAAAAATTACGATATTAGTAACGCTAAGAATAAGTTAATTGGTTACATATATGATGTACTTCTTTCATTAATATTAAATGTTTTCCATTGTGTGATGAAACGCCACAGCGCGCGGCGGCAGCTTCTAAACTAATCGTTCGCGTTGAAATTCTTCGCCTTAATAAAAATATTATAGCCTAAATGTACATTACGAAGTCCTTTGAGTGTAAGTTATTTTTATCCGATTCCCTAAAGATCTCTGTGTTAATGCTATTGTATTTTTTTGAGACTGTGTTTCATAGCGTCTGTAATTCTTGAAATATCGTAATGTTCATGATTACAATATTTTTTTTAGTGTCACATGTAAACAGATAATGTAAATGGTTATATGGCAATGTTCATAAAGTTATAACTTTTCATAAAGTTGGGAATGTGGATCATTGATACGGCTAAATGCTCTAAGTTGATACAATAAAAATAAAGGACCTTCCAAATTGATGGTTTCGATTTCCGCTATCAAACGGCTTCAAAATAAAATTAAACTGGAATCCCTGATGCCTTTGGACCTTACTATTGGCATAATCTTAGAATACTTATCCCTTAAAGCTTGTGCAAGTTGAACGATCTATACGCAAACTGAAACGTTTCTTGAATAATGTGAACGCACGCTTTGCGATCCAATTTATTTTGTATGCAAAGCGAGTGACATATTGAGTGATACGTTATGGTAATTACAGTAGAGACGTTCAATCTTTCTCCAAAAATACTCGTATATATCGATATTAATTTTTGCTCCGGGGTGATTATTATTTATATGTGTATATGTGCGTGCATGTTGTTTACATCTCTTTGTGTAATGGAATTTATTTATGCGAAACGTCACGCACGTGACCAAATAAAAATAAACCAGAGGTGGTCAATTTGATTTCCCACGTGAATTAACATCTAATAAGTATAGTTAATGGCGATTTAAGATTGTGTAGCGACGTAAAGGACCTGTTAAATAATACCTTATTAAAAATTTTGTTCACTTTTTATCAGATAAGCTCTCTCGAACTGATTTAAAAAAAATCATATTCAGCATTGATAGCTGGGTCATAAACACTTTTTTAACCGACTTCGAAAAAGGAGGAGGTTCTATGTTCGACTGTATCTATTTTTTTTATCTATGGCCATTTGTGGACCGATTTTCAAAATTCTTTTTGTAATCGAAACAGTATACTCCCGAGGTGGTCCCATTGTCACCATGTCATGATCTGATGATGGGATCCCATAAAAATCGAGGGAAACCCTTGAATTTCATAGGCATGTACAACGTGTTTCATGTTTTTGCTGAAGATGTTCAGGTATTTGCATCTGATAGTCATCATTCATGTTACTGAGCTGATAATGGAAGGTTTCTGGTAGGTTAGGAGTTCGAAAATAATTCTTTCAGTACTGTTTAGAGCGAAAGACGTTTTATTTTAAGTTGTTCTGGTGTTTGCCTTGGCTCAAATTCTAAAACGCATGTATTATAAACTAAAAAGATTGAAAAATAACTTCAATATAAAACTGTGATGTTGTATGTATTCTAAAATTATTTAAGACTTTTTGGTGATTTTGCAGTCGGTTTTATTTTTTTGTAAAAAAATTTTTCACCAAGTACTTCAACATCACACACATACACGCTCAAATTAAACTCAAATATAACAACAGCATCAACAATTGGTAATCCATACGATGTAACTGTGCACCTCGCTCACTGTGACGAAACGCTAACGATACCATTTGTAAAAAAGTTTATTTCGTATAAATATTATTTTTTTCACCATGAAAAGTTAACTGGTTTTGTAATAATAGTTAATTGTTACACTCAGCTGAAAACCAGCGGAGGTGTACAGTTAAGTCGTACGGGTTGTTTAGGACCAAATACATGTCTAGCGATCACATGGATTGCGCATGCTGCCGAAGCGTAAAAGCGTCATGGCTGAGCGACAGTTTTTGCCCACAACGCAGGACACGGACAAAACGCTGATATTCTGCCGCAGCCCGAGGGCTTTATGCTTACTGAAGGACATCTTATTTATAAAAGTTTAAATAAGATGAATTAATTAGATTTTATTAGACATAACATAAATACTTAGATTTTGTACAATTAAATAATAATCTTCTTCTTATATATAAAAATGAAACGCTATGTGTGTTTGTCTCGCAAAAGCTCTGAAACGGCTCGAACGATTCTTGCGAAATTGTCTGTGTGTGTTTGAATAGGTCCAGGGAAGGTTTAAACATAAAATTGGTGGCGCTGCAATCGGGCAGGACAACGTCTGCCGGACCTACTAGTCTTATATATAAAAATGAAACGCTGTGTGTTTGTCTCGCTAAAACTCGGAAATGGCTCGACCGATTCTTACGAAATTTTCTGTGTGTGTTTGAATAGGTCCAAGGGAGGTTTAAACGTACAGTTGGATCCGGTAGGTGGCGCTGGAATCGGGCAGGAGAACGTCTGCCGGGCCCACTAGTCTTCTTTTATATATAAAAATGAATCGCTGTGTGTTAGTCTCGCAAAAACTCTGAAACGGCTCGACCGATTCTTACGAAATTTTCTGTGTGTGTTTAAATTGGTCCAAGGAAGGTTTAAACATACAGTTGTACCCGGTAGGTGGCACTGTAATCGGCCGGAACAACGTCCGCGGGGCCCACTAGTCTTCTTCTTCTTCTTTATATATAAAAATGAAACGCTGTGTGTTAGTCTCGCAAAAACTCTGAAACGGCTCGACCGATTCTTACGAAATTTTCGGTGTGTATTTGGATAGGTCCAAGGAAGGTTTAAACGTACAGTTGGACCCGGTAGGTGGCGCTGTAATCGGGTGTACAGGACAACGTCTGCCCGGGGAATCTCCGAAGGAATATGAGAGATATATATTTGAGTACAGTATAAAAAATCAGTTATCGATACAGAGGAAGCCTTGGTATGTGCATGAACATTCAAAATTTTTAAATTGTTTTGTTTTTATCTACTAAACTAAGAAAATAAGTTTTTGATGCTTATAACTAAGCTGAGAATACAATCAACTAAAGTGACCATATCTTCTATTTTTTACTAACTGTTAATTCCGTACAGTTATGAAACATTAATAAAAATAGGAAAATTGAAACCGAACGTTTTATAAGAATCGAATTTTGTCACTAATTAGTAAAATTAAATCATAGCTATAACAGCAGGTATGACATTGAATAATAAGACGACCAATAAAAAATAATCTCGTCCGTCAGTTGTCACGCAAAGCCCAGCGTAAACTTCGGACAAGCGTAACTTAAAGCCTTATAAACGCTGTCCTGATGAGTTTTGTTTTTACCTGGGAAATTCAAGCGACAACTTCTGGAGATGCCGAATTAAAATTCTGATTTTAGTTCGCTTGGTCCATGGAGATAAAAACATTGTGGAGTCTCATTTGGCACTTTTTTTAACCGACTTCAAAAAAGGAGGAGGTTCTCAATTTGATGCGTATGTTTTTTTTGTTGTATGTTACGCGATTACGAGACCAATTGTGGACCGATTTTCAAAATTATTTTTGTATTCGATAGAATATATACTCCAAGGGTGGTCCCAAGATCACTAAAATTAGGATCTGACGATGGCATCCTATAAAAATCGAGGAAACCTCTAGAATTTGTGGGTTTGTCCAACGTGTTTTGTATGTATGTTACGCTATTACTCCGTCAATTCTGGACCGATTTTCAAAATTCTTTGTATAGTCTTTGTATTTGATAGAGGTATACTTCTCGGGTGGTCCCAAGGTTACTAAAGTAAGGATCTGATGATGGGATCCCGTGAAAATCGAGCGAAACCTTAATTTAATACCAGCTTATTAAACGACGATCTCTTAGAAAGTCAAGCCAAACGATGATCTCTTAGAAAGTCTTTAAATTTGGTACCGACTCCAATTTGGTAGTGTGATGTTGTCTGTACCTATTCTTATATTATTTTTAACTTTTCAGTGTTTTTGAAGTCGGTTTTTTTTTTGTAAAATAATTTGTATTTCCACTGCGAACATTGCTTTTCATTTGTAATACGGGTGAATATGATGTTCATTTTAGTTAGAAACCTACGCTTAAATTTATTTCCATATCCATATTTATTCCAACCCAAAAGAAAAGATGTTTATGAGATTAATAGACTATGTTCAGAAAGGCAACCCTGGTGGAAACTGGTGGTGCACATCTAGTACCTAATACTTCTTTGAATTTACAATTCGGCACATTTTAGAGCAAAAGATTAGAAAAAATAAAGTACAGGGGCTTTCATGTAAAAGTCGTAACGTTACCTCACTCTTCGGTCGCGGTGGTTTGTTTTCGTACAGACTCTACATAGTGGATTTTACTTGATATATAAAATGGATATTTTTTTCACATTGCATTATGTATTATAATCGCTCTAACCCACCTCGCGTACTATCCGGCCAAGACAATAGTCAGTGCGTTGACCAAAGGATCCTATAAACGATCGCGTGCTTGGCCGCTGCCACGAACGGTCGCAAGCAATTGGCCGGCACGACTGGTCGTTTTCGAGATCATGGCCGGCCGTGCGCGAGGTTTATATGAAAGAAAGCGACCGACCGACGTTCCCTATTTCACAGAAGAGTCCATAAACTGTTCTTAGTATCAATATAAACGTTTTTCTTCTAGGCACGAGTGCCAATGGGCGATGTTTTAGCACATTGGTACTGGCAGCGAATTTGAGGTTGGCAACATGTAAGTTACTTTGGACGTGAGCGTCCATAAACTATATAACATGAGAGACTAGTCTAATTACTTTGCAAACAAATCCGCCCCGATGCCGTTTCCTTATAACTATTATCCTCTTTGCCTTGCTTAGACGACAAGCGGACGTTTTAATGACATTATTTCACCAATCAACCGTGTTCGTCTGACAGATCTGAGATTTCTATTCGCAAGAATTAATTTTTGAATAAATGAAGTTCAAGCTGAGGGATGGAGTTGAATTTGTAATTTAGCTATTTGGCGTTGTAGATTAAAAAACATTCTTTTTTAATTTATAGTATATTTTTTAAATATAAATAAAGAATTTCAGGCATGACATATAAAAGTGATTGAGTTTCATTAGTTGTCAGAAAAATTACCAAAGAATCCATTAAATTTGTGAATGATTAACATTGATTTACTACCAAATGTAGATAACGCATGAACGTTCGAAAAGTGGGCCGGTGAAGAACTGCCCAATCGGGCCTCGTGCAGTTCTTTTCCATGCGTTGGATAAGCAATTTTGAGCGTTATGTTTGGGGGTATACAGTTGATATTTTCTTGTAGCAATTACTAAAACGTCGAATTTAATGTGGCTAGGTATGAAATGATGTAACTGCACACGGTTGTACTTCAAATAGTTGCCGTAATAATAAAGAATAAGGTTGAATTCGATAAATAGGTGGTACTTTCTTTATGGTAATTTTAATTCGGGTGTGCATATTCAACTACCTATTTAACAGCGTACAAATGTATAGTCGATTAGGTGACAGATTTCAAGCGCGTTTTTGTATGAAGTGCTCTATCTACGTTTGGTAGTAAATCAATGATGATTAACAATAAGTTATATTCACAATTTATTTTGTGATTCATTACAAGTAATTCTTTAAAGTTCGTAAAGGCAAAAAAAATTCACCAAGTATCCTATTAAATCAAAACGAGTTAAATAAACGAGATAAGCTTATAGCAGCGACTCAAAACGGATATACGTAAAATGAAAATATTTGTCCTTGTTCAGATTTTATTATTTCTATGCGATTTCAAAAATATAACTCGTGAATATTACCTAACTCCATCAATAAATCTTCGCTGGAATTATGACCCAGCTGTGAACGCAATATAGAATAATACTTACAAGAAGACACTAAAGTGGAGTTGCTTTCAAGATATTTGATATATATGGTGAAATGCATGTTATTTGAAAAATACGACGGATGAAAATAACGAAGTAATCAGAGAATTTTGATTCGCTGATGATGGATGTTGTGTGTGATGAAGAGGTGTATATTGGAAGTGATTTTAAAGGCTATGTAAAGGAGTAAGGAATGTAGAGTATGAAAGAGTACATGAAGGGTGGGGATTTGGTGATAGAAACAAAGAAAGGGAAACCCTGCTTCAAGCTGCAATCGCCTTTGATCTAGTCACAACAAAACTTCAACAAAAACATATTTAAAAAAGGACCAACATTTGATCACGTTTGTTGGTTTCTGCTATTAACCACAAAAAAAGACTTCTTTCTTATTCTCTTCTTTTCCCGACACTGCCTTCTTGTTCGATTTTAAATTAACTACCCAATAAATAATAAACAGACCGAAGCCCAAAATTAAATGGCATTTATTAGAGACAGATGAATATGCAGGAGGACTTAGTAAAGGAGAAGGAGAGAAGGAGTAAAACGGAAATAAAACGGAAAGACAAGATTGATAAAGATACTTGGTGGTGGAATGATGATGATTACTAGGTGTTTTGAAAGTGTATGAAAGAAAATGTGTTGCGCCGACCCAACATAAGAGTGGTGTAAGAGTTGGAGAATGATGATGATTAGTACTTTTTGGGGATGTTAGATATTGGATTTGTAATTTAGCTCCCTGTTTTTAATTAAACTATACATAATTGAAGCTTGTATTTCTAGAAATTACTCGATTACGCAAAAACTCCAAGAAAAAACTTTAGAAAGAAATAATTCAGCTGCTTAGGTGCTTAACTTAGGCGATCGAAATAAAAAGCACACACGCTGCTATGCTACCGAGCTCCTCTTTAAACAACATGATACAAAAATAAACTTAAATAGAAATATAAAACTAATTGATTATATCTGAAGAATGCGTATAACCCTACTCGTATTTCAAAGAGCGAACAATGCAGAAAGTTTGTTGAGGCATTGTCTATGACTCAAATCAGACTGACTGAAATGACAGTTAACAAGCGTAGAATGTCGTATTTGGCTATAAGGCTTTTCAGTTAATTTATTTTTAAAGATATTTTGTAACACATAATATACATAGTCGACTAAACAATCCAGTTTATTTCAAAATTTATTGCGCCTATATTGAAAATGATAGATTGTTGATCAATTCAAATTGATTACAGGTTTACCTATTGGACGCATTGTGGCTATTATTGCACGATAGATAAATAGACATGGTCCCTATTGCATTGGCAATAAGATTCTAAATGAGAAATTTCGCAAGCCATTTCAGTCTTTGATGGACGTATCAAATTATCTTGTACAATCGCGGACCGTTAAAGGGAACGTTACAGCGTTAATTTAACACTAATCACCTTCTAATAAGATCCAATTTGGCATTTAAGCTGCTTCAATTTCGCACTTATTTTGTATGAAGCTAAAATACAATGGCTCCTAATTCTATGGCGAATCGATCGAGAAGCGAGAATGTTTTTGTAAACTTTAAACATGGTTTGTAATTTGACGAAAAATTTGTTAGTTTTAATATTGTTCCGGTGTAAATGTTGTGTAAATTCGTAATACAGTAATATTTAGAGATATAATATTTGAGATATCCCAATTTCCGAACAGGTGTAGAATCAACTTTTTTTTTTTTGTCATTCCTACTTGTATTTGCAGACATCCTGATTATATTCAAGATGTATTCACATACAAGGTTAATATGTTTCCTTTAAATTAGAATGTGTTGCTTTGTTTTGACGTCAATAAGTGCCTGTAAAGGCCTATGTTGAATAAAGATTTTTGAATTTGAATTTGAATTTTGAATTGTGTATTGTAACGATCTCTAATCTATATGTAAACAAAGTTTCATTTCAATTTATTATTTGCATCTTCGAGGTTTGATTATTTGAATATATTCTCCGACTCGATAGAAAAAAAATCAACTTCAAAAAGTCATAAATAATATAAGAATAGAGACAACATCACAGTTTTATATTGAAGCCTTTTAACTAACTACATTAAATTGTTCTCATATTTTTTAAGACTTTCCTCCAGGTGATCATTGCTTGGCACCGACTTCACTATAAAACTGTTGTATCTATTCTTATATTAGTTATGACTTTTCAATGTTTTTGAAGTCGGTTTTATTTTATGTAAAAGAATGTTTATTTCAGTCTTTTAAGTAAATTTAATACAAGCGTATTAGAATTTGAGCCAAGGCAACCAGAATAACTTAAAATTAAAACTACTGGGTCAAACTTAATTTAATTTTTATGGGACCTAATGGCAACTATTCCGCATCGAACAAAAAGGAATCTCGTAAATCAGATTTGGAATCTTTAAGTAATCGGTGTACATATAAATAAAGTATCGTGAAAATTACATCATCCAAGTTAACAAAAATGCTCATAAAATAAAAACTACTGGACCAACATGTTTTAAATTTTTATGAGTTCAAATGGCAGCTATTCTGCATCGAAAAGAAAGGAATCACATACGAGTAAATGCAGCGTTATCGGTGTACATACATAAAAAAAACAAACGCGTCCAATTGAGAACATCCTACTCTTTGAAGTTGGTTAAAAAGGTACAGCACATCAACTCAGGGCAAATACCCATGAATCTGTGCAGTGTCGTGACGCCAATAAAGGAAAAAAAATATAATAAATTATAAATTGCAAACATAGGTCATATTCTCTGAATATAAAATGAAATATTGACAACTCGATTAAATGAAATACATGAAAATTTCAAACATAATATAAATAGTCTAAACGTCACATTCCCGTGAAAAATATAATAATAATAATAATTAATCTCACACAATCTGACTACACACATCACCACAATCAAATTTGCAACATCATACACCAAAAACTAGCACTCAAACACAAACTTCTATCAGATAAACCAGTGCCATTTTGTCAATACCACCCGAAACCCGTTCTGGAGAGCAGCAGTTACATGATGTACTTTGATAGAGCAATATTAACTGATCGAACCATACACAATAATAGACCGGATACCTATTACCTTAATTGACAAACACAATAAAATTGTTTACTTAATTGATATAGCCATACCAAACACGCACTTTACGACTTGCAAAGAGTAAAAATTCATTTATAGGGAATAGCGTAAGGTTTTACAATAAAATACCTGACGAACTCTTAATTATGACGGATACACAATTTAAACAAAAAATTAAAACAAAATTAATTGCTAAAGCATATTATACGGTACAAGACTTCGTCCAAGACAAACATCCCTGGCAATGAGTGCTACGTGTTAATGTAGTTATTACAGACGATGGTTTTAACTAGTAATAGTTAAAATTTTCTACTCAGTTGTTTTTTTTTAAATTTTTTTTTATTTAAATCAAGTTACCAACTCGTGTTCCTTATTGTTTTTGTGACGTCAATAAGTGCTTTTTAAGCCTACATTAATAAAAAATATGACTAATGACTAATCTTCACAAAACTATTACAGAAAAATTACTCAAATACACAGATTTATAGGATGAGATTATTAGGATATGGAAAATGAACAAAGTGTACATCGTGCCGCTGGTGCTCTCCAGCACTGGAGTTATACCAAAGCACCTGCTCACCGCTCTCAAAAACATCGAATTGCACAAAACAAATATTTCACAATGCAAAAAGCATTCATTCTAGACACGTGCCGTATTGTCAAAAAAGGATACTTCAATACCTGATATTCACTTGACACAAAGTCCGTGAATATTGGCTCTACCGAAAAAAATTTCGAGATGAAGGTTAAAAAAAAATATTTCAATTAGACAACTGAGTCCATTTGGTTAGTATTACAACACACTTACATCATAGGGTTAGAAATAAATGTAATAGTATTAAATAATCATTTACAACCAAATTTCAACTGTCACTATGCCAATCCACACGCAATTATTTTATCAAATGAATTTTTAAATCAATGCAATTAGTATAAATTAGTATCCAGAATTTAATATATAAAGCAACATTTTCTTAGTGTGATAATGATTGTCATAATTAATAATTGGCAGTCTTATTACGTTTTAAAATGTTCTAATAACGTCTCCATATTGGATGAATGCCAACTATCGTAGTAGATACTGAATCTCGTCATTGAGATACTGAAACACCTACAGCGGAACATGTAAATAAAAAAATATATTTTATTATTATTAAAATATTTTTATTGATTTACTACGTGTTTTATTTTATGACAATTAGTTTTATTTCATCGCTTTTACTAGAAATTTACAGTAGTACGCTCGCGCTTATTAATACTTGCGCGCGGGTTTCACTTGGGTTCTTGTATGATTAATCAACATAAAAAATGGTCAAAGATACCTAACAATAACTTTAAAGGCGTATTGAATGATCCACACAACATGATGTAGTCCAAGGAATTTTCAGTATGGCGCCTGATGGTCACTATATTTAATTTCGATATAACTGTCATGTCTTTAGTGACACTCGCAAGATTAAAACAAATCGATTGACATGGGAATCACCAAAATCGGTCCACGCGTTTTGTTGATACAAAACAACAAACATATATAATTATATACTTTACATTGTCTGATGAACACATTACCCTTCGTTGAGTTGCGCAGCCGGGAAAAAAAATATTTTGTCAGCAATATTTTTGCATAATTTAATTAATTTGTCACATTTAAAATATTTTATTGCAGACAATAATAAACGAAGAGACAATAATAAAAAATAAACGAACGAATCACCAATCTGTCATTACTTTACAGCAACTCTTCTAAGAAATTTCTTTTGTACGCACGCAAAAGAAATATACCAACTCTAATACTTATTTAACCAAAATCGGATAGTTTTGAAATGCCTCTGTGTCATACACTGGAACGACAATATAGCGTGACTTGCAATTCTTTATAATTACTTATCGATCAAATAAAGTCGCTGAGGAAATAATTTGAACTATTTTCTGTAGTGTTATTCCGCTTGTGTTTGTTCAAACTAAACGTTAGTGACGTAATTTTCTTTTGCCGACAACAAAAAGTGTATGTTGTAGCACTTTTAAAGAAATGCGGTTTTTTTTTTAATTCACTGACACTGATCTGTCTGAAATTAAAAGCAACTGAGCTAGAAGATCAAATGACACTAATCGGGGACAATATTGCTACGGACTTTAGGGTGCTACGAAAAGTCACGGCTTGCTACGATATATTTTTCATTTATACATTACTAGCTTTTGCTCGCGATCGCGACTTCGTCCGCGTGGAAGTCCTTTTTTAGGGTTCCGCACCCAAAGGATAAAACGGGGTCCTATTACTAAGACTTTGCTATCTGTCCGTCCGTGTGCCTGTCACCAGGCTGTATCTCAAGAACCGCGATAGCTAGACAGTTGAAATTTCCACAAATTATGTATTTTTGTCGCCGCTATAACAACAAATACTAAAAACAAAGTAAAATAAATATTTAAGGGGGGCTCCCATACAACAAACGCGACTTTTTTGCTCGATATCAATAAATGGTAACATATGATATCAATAAATATCAATAAGTGCCTACCGCACTTGAAATATTCACAAAATACTTAATTGTATATTTTCTTTAATAATAAATATGAATTTTGTGTACCTACTGTTGTTTGCCTAGTCAATGGTACGGAACCCTTCGTGCGCGAGTCCGACATTTATGGTTTCTTTTTACAAATACCTCCCCCCCCCCCCTTTTTTACACCGTTAAGGAATGATTTCGGGGATAAAGACTATTCTTTACCTTTCCCCACAACTCAAAATATCTCCACAACAAATTCCATCTAAATCCGTTCAGCGCTTATTGATTCCCCAGACAAACATTCCCCTCCTTTTCTCCCCCTTATGGGCTGATTTCTGCAATAAAAACTATCCTGTGTCCTTTCCTGGGACTCAAACTATGTCTTTACCGAATTTCATCTAAATCGGATTAGTAGTTTAGACGTGATTGCGTAACACACAGACAGACAGAGTTACTTTCGCATGTATAATATTAGTAAGGATTCTTATTATACAGCTTATCGCCTATAAATTTAAAAATCGACTCCTTAAGGCTCCACAGTCTTATTGAAGATTTTTATTCGCTTGAGTATTTATAAATAGAAAAAAAAATTTACTTTTGGCGATGCCCGTAAGTGAAGGAACGTGAAAGATTTCATGTATTTTGATATAACTGCAGGCGTAGCACGGGCTGCCAAGACTGGACTCGAGTATCGTCAATATGTTTTCTAGTAAAATAAAAAAAACTGTTTAGTTTTGCCTTTATGTTATTTGCCATTGCTGTTGCTGGCAGTCGTGCCGGGCCGGGCCGGCCAGTGGAAAACGGTTAGGAGAGCGGTCTGATCATAATAATTTATCCCTGTATGTCCCTTCCTTTTCATCCAAGTCATTCACTAAGCAAGCTTTTCGTCTATGAAATTCACTACCGGAAGTAATTAGACGAGCGAAAACTCAGCATTCATTCAAGGCAAACATTAACAGCCATTTCGTCAAGCTGAAAAAAAACTAATAATAGTCATGTCCTTATCCGTTTTTATTTTTATGTCCTGCTTAATATGTATGTTTCGTGTGCAATAAAGTGTTCAATCAATCAAGCGTAACTTATAAATGAGACCTAAGACATTTTGTTTGTGATTTAAAACACAAAATTAATTTATAGTCATTCATTTCTAAAAACAGATATGCGCCTAATCGTTATGTTTTAATGATACAATTTTAAACTTATACGCAAATTAAAACAAAACAAAATCTCCAAGCAATCATCACACTCAAGTGTTTTCCAGAATTGCCTCTGACGACGGAACGCTAAAAATCATCGTTTTCTTTCCAGAGAGAGAGAGACGGAGTTTTACTGTATGTAAAACTAATTTTACTAAAGTGATTATGCTAAATTTTATCAATAAAAAATGTAAAAAAAATATAGTACGTATTTTATGGTACTTTAAACATTTTTGTTCTCTACTGACTTTCTACGATCTGTCACGACGCAACAAACAAACTGAAAGTAAAAAATAAGTCGTTTTTGCTATAAATCTGTTTTAAATCGTCGATTTTTACACACATTGTTAAATTTCTCGATAAAAATAATAATATCGAATCCTAAATAACAAAAATTTTTCAACATACTTGCTCGTAAAGTGGGTCTTATTACCTTGCATTTAGACCAGTTATTCAGTATATTAATTTTATTATTATTAATTTTATTATTTTAATTATGAACACGAGTGCTTTTCACTTTACATAATCACACAAGTGCGGTAATCTTAACACGACAAATTCTAATTTGTTCAAGATTGCAACGTAAATGTATGTCCAGTACGCATTCTTAAATTAGTCGTTTAATACTTTTTTTAAAACGACTTTATGCGGCTGCCAATTGGAAACAAATGAACAGCCTACTACTGGTTACTTAAATATTAAATTAACAACGACATTTAAACACAAACATTTAAAAACAATAATTAATAGCTATAATTAAAATAAATTATTAAAAATTCACACAAACTTGTTTTTTAAAAACTAAAATATTCGGTTTATTTAGTTTTGAATTTTGGCTGTTTGGCCCTTTTTTGTTGGCTGTATGACGATTTTGGCCATGCCCGGGCAGCGCGCGAAAAAAAAGGCGCGCGTCATTTTCCCGCTATTGAAATTGTTTGCCTTTTTGTTGTAATTGATAATTGATTATCTACAAATATGTCGAGTCCAAGTGAAGAAGAATCCATATTATTAACTCCGCCAGAAATAATTATGGAGGCGCAAAGCGCGAGTAATAGTTCGTTGCCGCCAAAGTCAAAGGATAAATACTTGGCGGCATACGATACTTTCATGCAGTGGAAGATTGATAAAAAAGCGCAGTCATTTGCAGAAAAATATGAATACCACAAGATCTTTTATTTTCCTCACAAGTGTGTTGAAAAACGTCGTATGATACACGCGCGCATTGGTCATTACGTACTCTGCTTTCTTGTCGCGCTCGCCTACGGCTCGCGCACAATATCGCCTCGTACGTCATAACCAACATAGCGCACTCGTATCATAATGTACTATTAAAATGCCATTATATTATTGAAATTTAAAATAAAAATATACCTATAATAAACCTATTTTAATCTCTTTTTCGTCGAGAACATTAAGAAGATTCACACACTATGAAGACTTACACAGTTCACTGTGTGAAATCGAATGACCACCATATTCATGACCCGTGAACAAATCGCACAAAATTCGAAACAATTCGAAACCACAGCATCTCTGTTGGACTGTGTTATCAACCTTTACACAAGACAGTCATCGGATTTGAATTTATATTTTATATATTTTGAGTATGTATTGATCTATGATAGTAGCTAATCGCGTAATCAAAATGGCTTGAATAAATACAACGACGAGCAAAAATAATATAGTTAGTCGAAGACTAAAATAGAGAAATAATAATACAAACTCAAACTCAAACTCAAAAATCTTTATTCAATATAGACCTTTACAGGCACTTATTGACGTCAAACAAAACATAAAAATCTTATTAAACAAGAATCTAATTTACTAATTATTTCATCCTTGTATGTACATAAACCCCAACCATAATTATGATGTATGCAAATACAAGTAAAATGAAAAACAAAAAGTTGACTCTACACTCTAAACATCATAATTGGTCTCTACATTAGATGATTTTTATAGTATATATAACATAATTTAGTATACATTTTATAGTATATTGCAGTTATAACATAATTTAGTAATAGTAGATAAAGGATCCTACAAAAAGGGTAATGAGCAAAATTATATGTGATTTGGTCCAAGAGCTTACATTAATGAGGTATGCAGCGATCAAAAGCTGTATGATTTTGACAAAAGCCCATTGAATTCCATCCCGGGGATGTTATCATTATAATCATCTTATACATGTAACAGCCGAAAAACGTGTACTGCTAGGCATATGTCTCCTCTTATGATCAGTCCTGTGCTTTTTGAGGAAACTAGCGTGATTTAAGCTTCTCTACCTGATGATTTACGGTGGCGTAGTGGTCAAGACGATTGACTAGCACCGAAACAAAATAGTGCCAAAAGTAGGAGTTATAATAATACTCGCCTCTATTTACCTAACCTACTAGACTACTATTTTTGCCCATTGTCCTTTTGGTACAAAATGTTTTTTATTACATCTTGATTCGTGTGTTTTCTAAGTCATTATATTCGACTTTTAAAGTGATCAATCGCAAAGTCTGATTGAGAATATGTAATTTTCGGTTATATTTCGTAATAAGCATGGACAACAGTCCCAAAAAAAGACACTAAAATAACAATAATACAACCAAGCATTCCGAGCGAGTGTTTATTAAAATTTGAATTACCTATTCAGTTATTTATTTAAATGATTTAATTGTGACATTTTCAAGAGTATAATTTATACACGAAAGAAAAGTATTTTCATTCATTCATTTATTTAATAATATTACGAATACGTTGCTAACAAGCGCGTCTATGCCACTGAATGCATCTAGTTCACCAACAGCTCCGATAGATACGAAGTTTAAGATAAACATAGCTATTGACCCGATAATATATTGTGGGGTTCCAAAGAGGTCCTCCCTTATTTCATAAAGTAATTCTTCCAAAATCTTATTCGGAGGGTACACGTCCGGGAAAATTTGTTGACGATACTTCGAGGGTTATACATATTGTAGTAGTTCTTCCTAATATTAAACATGGCTGCCAATCTCAACAAATCAAGATATTATAGCGTACAAGTATATGCGTGGACAGACAGACAAATAGGCGTACGTTTTGTTTCATGATAGTCGACCGAAATCAAGTAACATTCAAATTCAAGTAACACATGTCGTATCGAAAGAAAATTCCCGTGAAAACACATTTTTAATATCATTACTGCAAAGGCAAAAGAACTAAATCCATACAATCAAATTGTTTACTCGTGTAATTTTTTTTTTGCTTATTTGTTGAAAGTTCTCATTTTATTGTATACTAGCTGTTCCCGCGAACTACGTTTCGCCATCAAAATGCTTAACACAGTGTTTAGTTTTTTCCTCCATTTTATTCGATAATGATTCAACTTTATTCTGCCTTTCTTGAGCAGCGGCCATTTCGAAATTAGGACAATTTTCGTAGGTTCATAATGCTCTAGGTACCGGGCTTGCCCGGGCGCGTAGGTAGTGGAGTCGCAGTGTGGACCTTACCTAGCGCGCCCTTAAGGGCAGGGAGAACACCGGGGGTTTAGTGGATAGGCCTGGCATGCTGCCGGGAGAGCCCCATACGCTCGCTGTTTAGCCAACGGCGGGTACGGTGCGGTTACGCATTTACCCCCGAGAAAAAAAAGGTACTCTTCAATTGCTGGGTTAGAAAAGAAACTTTTATCCACCTTTTTTGAGCGGAGGCCATGTTGAATTTACGGCAATGTTGCTACGTTCATAGTGCTCTACTGATCAAGGCCTTTCATTTGATACCCATATTGTTGGGTTTGGAAACGAACTTTTATTCGCCATTTTAGAGCGGCAGCTATGTTGAATTTCCATCAATGTTGCTAGATTCCTAGTGCTCTACTATTCAAGACCTTTCATTTTATACCCATATTGCTGAGCTTGGAAACGAACTTTTATCCGTTTTTTTTAACAACGGCCATGTTGATTTAAGGGCAATTTTTCTAGATTCATAGAGCTCTACTCTTGAAGGCCTTTCATTTGATACCTATATTGCTATATTTGGAAACGAACTTTTTTTCACCTTTTTTGAGCGGCGGCCATATTGAATTTAGGTCGATTTTCCTAGGTACCTAATGCTTTACTCTTCAAGGCCTTTCATTTGATACCCATATTGCTAGGTTTGGAAACTAACTTTTATCCACCTTTTTTGAGCGGCGGCCATGTTGAATTTATGTCAATGTTGCTAGGTTCATAGTGCTTTATTCATCAAGGCCTTTGATTTGATACCCATATTGCTGGGTTTGGAAACGAACTTTTATCCGTTTTTTTTGAGCGGCGGCCATGTTGAATTTATGTCAATGTTGCTAGGTTCATAGTGCTCTACTCATCAAGGCCTTTCATTTGATACCCATATTGCTGGGTTTGAAAACAAACTTTTATCCATTTTTTTGAGCGGCGGCAATGTTTAATTATGGCAATTTTCCTAAGTTCATAATGCTCTACTCTTTGAGGCCTTTCAGTTGATACCCGTATTGCTAGGTTTGGAAACGAACTTTTATCCACTTTTTTTGAGCAGCGGCTATATTGAATCTATGTCAATGTTGCTAGGTTTATAGTGCTCTACTCATCAAGGCCTTTCATTTGATACCCACATGGCTGAGTTTGAAAACAAACTTTTATCCTTTTTTTTTTGAGCGGTGGCCATGTTGAATTTAGATTGATATTCCTAGGTTTATAATGCTCTACTCTTTGAGGCCTTTCATTTGATACCCATATGGCTAGGTTTGGAAACTAACTTTTATCTACCTTTTTTGAGCGGCGGCCATGTTGAATTTATGTCAATGTTGCTAGGTTCATAGTGCTCAACTCATCAAGGCCTTTCATTTGATACCCATATTGCTGGGTTTGGAAACGAACTTATACCCGTTTTATTTGAGCGGCGGCCATGTTGAATTTAGGGCGATTTTCCTAGGTTCATAATGCTCTACCCTTCAAGGCCTTTCATTTGATACCTATATTGCAAGGTCGAACTTTTATGCACCTTTTTTGAGCGGCAGCTTTGTTGAATTTACGTCAATGTTGCCAGGTTCATAATGCTCTACGCATCAAGGCCTTTCATTTGATATCCATATTGCTGGGTTTGGAAACGAACTTTATCGGCAGTCATGTCGAATTAAGTCAACGTGGCTAGGTTCAATGTGTACTACATACTCTTTAGGTCCTTCGTTCGATATCCATGATGTTCCTTGGGTGGATCCAACAAAATGTGATCCGTTATTTTAGACATTAGGATCAAGAGTCCCGTCCCGTCCCTCTACGCGTAACCCAGAATCATTGCAGTCAGATATTTTTTCTTAATTATCAATATTAATCTATTACTGTAATAGTTTTAAATGGATGAAAGAGTTTGATTCCTTAGTCATAATGTAAAAACATAAATAACACCTTTCAAAATACCTTGAAAAGGGTATCTTCACTTTCCAACATTTCAAATATTTTAAAAATTGTACCCGATTTTGTGAACCAACCTACAAATTATATCGTGATGTGATATTGTCATAAAAAATGCTTTATACATTGGCTGTATGGCTTGATCCTTTTGCCTTACCACCACGGTACGACATAAGAAAAAGATAATTTAAACTTGTAAACTTCTTGGTTGGCGAAATCCAGATGGGTACAGCCATTAACAGAAAATACTAAATTTTTCTTTGCACAATGAGACAGACTTGTCAAAATAATATCACGTGCGCCCATGGACCTACAACGTGCGCCATGTTGATTTTCTAAATAAGCATTGTTCGAAAATTTTAATAATAGCAAATTCATCCCAATTGTTCGCGACATGACGCACAATTTCTTGACGAATATCCATTGAATGTTCTTGTGTGCCGTACAACAAATATGATAGTGAACGGAAAAGGCATGCGCCATCCCCCACTATTGGAACGATTAAAAAATAAATATTAACCAACTCTGCTCCCATTTTTTTTAAAAAAAAAAACGTCGCCCCACTTTAGGATATTCTTCTGTGTCGTGGGTGCAGTTACAAACATAGAATACCACATGCACATACGCCCAGACCGGAACAAATTTCTGTAGGCCATACAAAACATTTGTCCCGTACGGGAATCGAACCCGCGACCCGTTGCGCAGTAGGTGATCACTCGACCTCTGCGCTAAACGTGTCGTCTATTTTTAAAAACAGACAAACACAAATTTACTTATAAATGTAAGAAAATGTTGGAAATTTACTTATAAATGTAAGAAAATGTTGGATAGCATCGGATTGAGTTTTGAAGCATGTGTCAAAATAAATTGTCAATTATATCAAAAGCACTAAGGAGTATTGATATTAACTTCGAAGTAAATAATGTCCAAAATAACTTTCTACACATTTTTTATCCCGTTAAGTGTTAATAAAATACAAAACACGTCTTCCATTAATTTTTTGTTAAAGAATGTTTATGCAAAATTAGATGCAAAATTTTAAATACGATTAACATAATTAATACAGAATCGCATCTCTGTTCGATTGAAACTATTTATATAATATGAAATATTTCATCCCCATTGCATCCCATCAAGGGATGATTTTGCGTCTGCAGAGTTGGTTAATATTAATGGAAATTTAACAAACTTTTTTGTTTAGTAAACGTTGGAGATCTACGCTCTCTACGCATTTTTATCCCATTAGGGGGTGAATGTTAATAAAATACGACACACGTCTTAAAATTCTGTTAAAGAATGTTTATGCAAAATTTAAATTTAAATTAGATTGGAAAATCATTTCTTATAAATTCAATTTTAAATACGATTAAGATAATTAATAGTGTAATCACGACGCCACGATTTAGATACAGTGTTTTCTTCTCTTTTTACAATGTGCTAGCTTTAAAATAATGTGTTTAGCTCCATAAGTAGCTCTTTTCGGCTTCTTCTCTTTTTCTTTTTCCTTATTCTTAAACATAAATAACTCATATTTTAGGTCTTTTATGCGTATACTATTGTATTCTTGTATTGCAATTCCTATTTTTTTTCTTTTCCATTATTTCCTTGCCATGATCTAACACCGAAGTTAAAAGAAAAGAATGTTTAGCCAGCTAAACATTTCAAGTTTTTTAAAAATTTTAATTAGAATAAACTTTAAAATGACATTATAAATGCAATAAATTTTAGCTCCTAAAGTATTTTTTTAACAATTCGTTTAGGACCTAAACGATTTGTTAAAAAATATCGGGACTATGGCAAGCTATGGAAACCCGGGTTCTCATGTGCATAATTTTTCTTTAGGAACCCTTGGATATGAAAAAGAACCAAGTACAAGTGTACTTGTTATGATTTTGGATAACTATGATTATAATATAAGTAAAATGCCTTTGATGGAACCTATTTATTATATCGATAGAGTTGTAGATTTCATAAGCTTGTAAGTAGCATTACCATGAACTTATGAGTACTTAAGTATTACATATTACCTCCATGAACATGGTACTATTTTGTAATTTTAGATTTCATTTTAATTTGTTTAAAAAAATATCATTTTGACATTTTTATAGTATGTAAGTTAAATTTTAAATTTGTAGTTTGTTTTAAAATAGTAATTAAGCGATGAATAATGATGTACGACTTTTTAATTTTTTTTTACCACCAGATAACCACAAACTTTTTCAAATGCAAAGTCAAATGTATTGTGAATCCACTAGAACACAAAATAATTATTTTATGTAAAAACTATTTTTTTGGTATTATAAATATACCTATCATGAAATAAAAAAACTAGGTACAAATACACAACTTATATTCAAATTAAGTTTACTCAAAAGAAAACCTCCTTTTATACACATAAACTAATGTGTAAACACACAATTAGTATGTAATGTTAGAAAATTTTTATTTTAAAAAAACATCAATTTCGAAAAAATAATGGTCAGTTTCTAATAACTTATCTCGGGTGTAATAAATAAAAAAGTAAAAATATGTTTCATTTTAATTCCTCAATCATTTGACAACATTGAATTTGGATAGCTCCTTTTAAGTTTAAGAAAAACTTGTGTTAGGAGCTACCGCTCTTCCTAATACAATAGTTCAATAATACAGGATTGAGTACACAATAGGTAGCCATTCTAATATTAAGGTAAAATTTATCTAGCTTATAAGTATATATGTATTAGTGTGTATGAGTGTGTGTGTACGCATGTGTGTGGTGTGTTTGTGTGTGTGTGGTGTGTTTGTGTGTGAGTGTTAGGTTATAGGCATTTAGGTTATAACTTCCAGAAGGGATTCAGTGTGCTCGTATGTTAACAGTATTAACCAGTCTTGTACGACTTTTTTACAGTCATGCAGATTCATTTGGTAAATATTAAGTTTATCGTTTATTAGATTGTATAACCGTGCTGATTGTGCGTTATATTGTCGCCTGGCAAAAACAGTTCATACTGGTTTGTAATAGGCTACCACACCTTTCCTTCGTCGATTAATTGAAGCAGGATCAAATCCAATGGCTTTGTGTACCCTTAGCACTACATTCAGTATGTATAATTTACGCAATGTTAGAAGATCTGCATATTGATATAGCTTCACTGTTGAAAATCTGCGTGACTTAAAGTACATTATTTTCAACAAATATCTCTGAGCTCTTTCTAATTCCAACATTTTTGTTTTAGTAGCGCCACCTCACACTGGTATGCAATATTTTAAGACTGACTGAGTAAGAGAAATGTATATTTTATTCAAAAGGGCTTTATTAGTAACATGTCTTAAGGTTTTAAAGATCCAAATATACTTATGTAGTCTGTTCGAGATTTGCTCCAAATGAGGGTGCCACGATAGCCTTTCGTCAACTATAACACCTAAAAATTTAGTATTACAGACCTTATTTATTGTAGGACAGTTACAGTCAGAATTTCGACTATTACAATTGTGTAACTGATCTCGGGTGTGACATTCCGGAATGACCGACTAGTATTTCATTAGATGAGGTTCATATGTTTATGTTTTTGACTTTTGATGCCCACTAAAAAATAGCCGCCAGAAACACCAAACCACCAAAACTAGTGGAAAATTCACTAACGTGGCAACACTGCGTTCGATTTAGGATTCAATTTTGTCAATGTGATCACTCGCTTCCAACTTTCTAATTGGAGTGTTCCTATTTAGGATCTCTACAAATTGAATAATGTAATAAGTTCTTTAACCGTCACCGTGGTCTAGGGGTTGATACCACTTGTTGTTGATCGGGAGGTGGACTGAGCAAAAAACTGGGGAATTGAACCCCATGGGGGCAGAAGTTTTTCTGCTCAGTTTAGTCAGTGGTAGTGCTTCTGAACTCACCTGGCTAGCTATCGTCGTCTTATCTAATTTTTTCGGCATAATAACAATGTTAATAGCATTGTTGTGTTCCGACAATAGGCTAGATGACAAAAAAAATTTTTTTCTTTAATAGAAGCTCATTTATATAATAAACAAAAAGAAAAAATCGGTTTTCGAATAACTATAAAAACAACCAAGATATAAGATATTAAAGATTTTTCTCCATCTCTTTCTAGCAAAACGGCATTTTACATGGAGTTTATATGGCCGTACTCAACGATGACGTCACGGTTGATGTCGGATCTCTCTGTCTAATCGCCTTCAAATTAACAACTTAAAATGCTTGTATCTAATGTATTTCTAAGCCGATTTTAATTCTAATTTCACATGATTGCATCTTTTTCTACGCTATTTTAATATTTTATGTCGAGATGTGAAAATTAGAATTCAGTCATCATCCCAATTAAAGGTAAGATGGCCAGTTTCTCAGTTGTTGATGAGTCCAGGTAAAGCTCACTTCCACCTTCGGCCATATCTTCACTTACCATCAGGTGATATGAGGGCCTAGAGCTTCCCTGTAGTATGTAGAAAAAAACAATAGTGTAACAGAACGTATCAAAAAAAGTTTTCCATTCATAGTGTTGGCGCACTTGATTGATACAAATAGACTGACGCGACGATCTCGCGCGAAAAGCTGTCACTTCGTCATACGGTGATCTGTTTAACTATTGTTATCTCCCTATGCCTTGTTTTTTGTATGCAGCAGAATAAAAATGAATCGAAAAATATGTTTTCTTTTATCTTACCTTTATATCTTTTTGGTTTTTGCAAGAAAAGTAGTAAAAAAATACTACCAGTATTTTTATTATTTTTTTATACATTTATGATCATTTTTGTGTAATCCTATGACCCACAAATATGCGACCTATCATCCCATTATAATCTAGATGTAATTACCTTATACATCTAATCAAATTTTATTTTTGTTTGCCGTGAGGAAATGTCCCATAGTAAAATGTCCAATGTCCTTTCCCGGCTGTTAGTCATTCTTATAATTAAGGCGATTCACACACTGCCACGCACCACGCAGCGTAGCGCGTGAATGCGTTCTTACGTTGCTTGTAAGTATCTCCGTTTGTCGTATGTGCGGGCGAGATGCAAGGTTATGGCACACCGAGTCCCGCAGTGCCGTGCGTGATTTTGGAAGGGCTTGACGTTGATTTTGGAAACGCAACTATGCGCGTGAGTGCATAAAAAACCCGCAAGTACGCGCGTAGGTGCGTCGACACGCAACATGCAGCGTGGTGCGTGGCAATGTGTGAATCGCCTTAATTATAAGAATGACTAACAGCCGGTTGCACCAAATTCATTTTACGAACTCGTAAAAAGTAAACGTATATCGTAAAAAGATGTTGCACCACGCTTTTGTGATACGTTTTACGGTTACTTATACGGATACTTTTTACGGAGTTCACGCCCTGCTCATAATGTAAAAGTATAAAATTTTGACAGTTCGCTCGTATTTGTAATTCATGTTTAAGGTTAGAAAACGCGTTTAAAATACAATTTAAATTCACTTTTCACTACACAATTCACTACCCGACAATGATATTGTAAAATTATCCATATATTGTATAGTTGCCGTCGTCGAAGAACAAACATTAGAGTAGGTCAAATGCTCACTGAAGGCAGAGATTTTTACACACAGATACAAAGATATGTATATGATGCATATTAAAATTACTCAGGCATAAAAATATAAATCACCACACAACAAAGCTTTTTCTTCTTATTTTAATAGCTTTGACGTTTTTGCGAATTCAACCAATGTCATGAATTTAGTATTGTTTGATTGATAAGTCCATGGCCAATGTAAACAAAAACACTATCAACGTCACGTTTTGATAAATGAATTAACATGTCTTACTACATATAAAAAAAACTTTCATGGTAGTAAATCTACTAAGCTAAAATGGTAGAAATAACGCTTCATTCGTGTAGCAAGGAATTTTACGGCTACTTTTACTCGTATTTTTTTGGTGCAACATAAATTTACGGATTCGTAATAGTGACAGATTGGTATAAGTATAACTGAATTTGTAAAAAATAGCAATTTTGGTGCAACCGGCTGTAAGAGTACAACAATTTTATAGTAATATCAATCATTTAAATGGAACATTTAAATTTTATTATTGTTCGATCGCAATATGGCCAGAGATTATAGTGACCATATTCACATACTTTATTTTCTGATTATGTAATTGATATGATAGGTATTTAGTTACATATTTGACTAATTAATACATATTTTAAATAATATTCGATCCTTGAAAATATTTTTTTATAAAGTTGAATAAGTATTGTGGATGACCGTCTAGCTGAGAGAGCATTATGGATTTTGTTGGCTTTCGTACTGAAAAATACGTTTTATTGTTAATAAATTGAATATATAGTTTTTAATATATCAAATATAAATTTATGTTTGTTTTATTATTAAAGTAACTGACTTTTATGAATCCTATATTTAAAAACAGATATTTTTTTACTATTAAAAATAATGATTTATAAATAATGATTCAAAGAAATAAATTATTTTCATATTGTATGAGAAAAAACAAGAAAAAATTGAACTTACCTTTCTCATTGTGAAAATCGTCATGTTTCTTTTCTTCGCCTTTGGCATGAGTTGAAGCTGCTACAGCGTCAGTGATAGCATCAGAACTCGTCGACACTACGTCTCCTATAATAGTTCCCGTACCACTAGTAGAAGTTGCTGAGCCTGCAGCGGTAGTATCGACTCCAGAAACAGTAGACAAGTCTGGAGCTGTCATTAAACCCTTAGAGGCTGCATCCTCAACCGTTTCGGCTACGTAAGAATCAGGCTCCGGGGTCGTTGTCTTATGCTTGCGCCTTCTTTTGTTCTTCTTTATTTTCGGGAAAAACAGAGTCGGTTCCTCCGGTTTCCCCTCAGAGTCCTGAGGCACTAGTGATATATGGACATATTCGTCCTCCAAAGGAGCTGGCGAAGTTGTAATGTAACGAGATGAAAATCTTGCAGATTTTGTACGAGATGGAATTGTTGGCTTCTTAGTGGTGGTAACTTCGTCACTTAAATCATCATTGTAAGTCACATACAGCTGAGGATTTTTGAAAACAGACAGTTTTCCGGGTTCCTCGTTTTTACTTTTGAGTTTAATTGATGTTTTTGGCTGTCGAGTTCTAATAGGTTTGTGTTTGTCACGCACTATCTCCTCTTTTTCATCGTATTCATCATAATCAACCTCCTTTTTGTCGCCAAAACGGTTTCTATATTTTTCGTGTTCAGTAGAGTCACGATTTAATTTATTTCTTTCTTGTTCCTCCTTATATAATTCCTCATCTTTAGCTCTTTCGGATATAAGTTTCTGTTCTTCAGCATGTCGTTCCTTAAGCTGATCTACAGCGTCTAAAATACGCGCTTTCTTTTCATCATTTTCACGTTGTTCTTCCTCAGTTAAGCCTGACTTTTTATTTTCTGTCTTTGAATCTTCGTCCTCGGCTTCATCGTTATCCTTTTGCTGTTGTTTTTCTTCTGTCAATGTAGCTTCAGTGCTTTCCTTGCTGTCATGTTGTTCTTTAGGTTTTTCACTTTTATTTTCTTCTTTAATTTCTTTTTCTTCCTTACTCTCTTTTTCTTCCTTACTTTCTTTTTCTTCTCTGCTCTCTTGTGCAGAAGAGTCTTTGTTGTCATTTTCTTGCTCAGTTTCGACTGATTTTACTCCTTCGATAAATTCTTTTGACAACTCAATATTTGGGATTGCTGATTGATTATTACTTTGAAGCACGCTCAAAATTAGGTTAGGTTTTCCATTCGTTATGATATCCACAACTCCATCAATTTCAGATATATCCGTATGGTTTAAATGTGGGCTGACATCAGGAGCATCTCCTGATTGATTTACATCAAACCAATCCTTTTTTTCGTAGTACTCGTCATTATCACTTTCACCTTGTCCTTTGTCTATATATTCATCTCCTCCAGGCTCAGCAACAGCTCTCAGGATAAAATTCACAGGTGGCGCTAGCCTCTTCTTTGGCTTTGCTTTCGCAACAGGAAGAAACTCTCCGAGCTCTTCACCTTGTTTATTTTTGAAGGGCACCCAATCGGGATAAAAGTCACCAGTGTTCCGTTTCGTCACATTGCTTTTTACACTCACTTTTTCTATACTCAACGCGTTTACAGAAATGAGACACATAACAATGACAATATTCGCGGTTCGAAACATGATGTCATAACTCATTTAAGCGGCGAGCTGTGAAACGTGCGCCGGCGCGCGACAGACTGACCGCTGTCTAACAATCACTATTATTTATATTGTTGGTAAAATGTTTCTCTAAACTATGGACGCTCATCGCTGGAAAGCTTTATATGGATACGCTTCAATTTGATTATTGACGGTGGTTCATAATAATAATTTGTTAAACAAAAGCTTTTTATGACAATATAATCTGTGCTTAGTGCCAAGTATACTTCTAATAAATGTAACACATTTTTAGGATAATATTCTTTGCCGGGGGCTTATTAAATGGTTAGGTACGTAGTTTTAAATCAGGTGGGTTCTCAAGCTGGTCACTTAAATTTCATGATATATTATGTGCATTTATGTTATATTCTACTAAGAATTTACACTTTTAACATTTTTAATAGCATATAGTTAATGCTGATACAAAATCAGTATTATGTCAAGATTACCTTAAACCGACAAACGTTTTAGAATTATAAGTTGAGGAAGCTAGAGAAGTAATTAGATCGTAGTAAGTGAAAACTGTGATCTTTGAATACCGCCATTAGTAAGATGCTTTAGAATTTGTATTAATGTATCATGTACGATATATTTTTATAGTTTTTATTACAGTATAAAAATATGCCTGCTATACTCGTATATATGTAAGTTTTTTAGATTTATTTACAGTTAAGTAGTTGTTTCAAAACTTTAAACTTTAAGCTTGTCTCTATTTTAATCGTTTTAAATCTAAGTGTGTCAATATTTTATTTAATGTAGGTATTGTATTTCCTATAAGGTGCACTAAAATTATTTATGATTATTCATCACATTAGTGTAACCCAAGTATTAAGAGAAATTCGAATAGTCGTAAAAAGGGGGAAAAAAATCAGGTCTATTAATTATCGCAACTTTAGTAATTATCGGTAATCCATATTAGTTATTGAGTTGTTGATATCAAAGGAGCGTCGTCGGTGGCGCTGTGGAGGTGGACTCGGCACTGGTCTTCTAATCGGGAGGTTCGCTGCTCGATGCCGCCATGTACCAATGTGTATTTCGTTTTTTGAATTTCGTTTTTCGAATTTCATTTGTGAATTTATCCGACGCTCTTACGGTCAAGGAAAATGTCGTGAGGCGAAAAAATTCAAAGGTTTATGTGAAGTCGACGAATGCACACTGGGCTAGCATGGTTGACTAAGGCCTAAACACCCTAACTTAGAGTAGGCTCGAGCCCTTCGATGAGGGCGTATATGAGCTGTGAGATAATATCAAAGTATGATAATATTAATGACTTCATAATATCAAACATTCTATTTTTTTATTATCTTACAAATAACATAAAATAGAAGACAATATGTTCAATAATGCTGTTTCTAAGTTGTTGTACTTTACTTATTATACCCACCACTCTAGGCATCTTATGTCTCTGAAGATATTAATAGGTCTACAAGTTTGTATTTTGCTTTATTTTTAAATAATTTCTTGGCGGTTTCATTCATCAGACATTTTAAACCTTTAATTAAACTTATTGTTGATTCATTAACAGTAATATGTTATATTTATATATATTATATTTTAAAAATAAATTTATTAATAAAGAAAATTAATAATGAATTAATGAAGAAAATTTATTAATGAGGCATGTCCTTAAATATAATCCAAATCGTGCATAAAAAAGTAACGAAATCGTCGATTTTTGAGTTATAGTAAAGTTATATTATACATACCTATATCTTGGTACTATAAAGTAAGTTTGACTTTTTCAGTTTTATTTTTAATCGACAAAGTTACCAGAAGCGTACTCAGCAAAAAAGCGGTCATTGAAGGCGATGAACCTTGCAACACTGTCACTCTCTCGCTTTCAGCAGAGGTCAAGTGGAGCAGTGGCGGGTATAGTCGGCCATAAAATTAGATAATCATTTTAGTGCCATGTCACACCAACTATTAATAATGCAATATAGGTGTAACCATACTAAATAAAAGGAGTAGTTCGTGTGACATGGTACTGAAATGTTCATCTACTTCTGAAGCCGACCGTACGCTCGCCATTACGTTTGCAATGTTGACTGTGGCTCCTCCGTGCTCTGGAATCATCGCGATGAAGTATGCGAGACAGGGAACAGGATATACATGTGGTGCTACACTTCATTCGTGTCCCATAATATCTCCCGTGTAGACAAATAGTTAGTCAATTTTTTATATAGTGTAGGCAACCAGTATATTTGGAAAGGGGTTACCTAATATTGACGCTTGCGACCGCGGTCACATGCCCTTTTTTTTCCGGGGGGAAATGCGCAACCGCACCGTACCCGCCGTTGGCTAGACGGCGGGCGTGTGTGGGGCTGGCCTGGCAGAGTGCCAGGCCGACCCACTAAAACCCCTCGGTGTTCCTCCTGCCCTTATGGGCGCGCATGGTAAGGTCCACACTGCGACTACCACTACCAACGTGCCCGGGCAAGCCCGACCAAGATGGTCGGGCTATCGCCAAGGGGGGATTGCCCGAGAACACCAGGGCAATCCCCAGATGGAGGGCCTTACGGCGGCGTGCACGGGGCGAACCGTGCACGCAGGCCTCCACGGCAGGGTCATTAGACGGGCATCGCTTGAGCGAATGCCCGCCTTCGCCTGCCTGTCCGTCTACGGCGGATGGGAGCGGCTTGAGGATCATTCTCCCGCTCCCTCTCCGTGGCCTCCTTCTGCAAGATGACGTCTTCGCAAAAGGAGGCCACAGCCCCCCATTCCGCCTCGCCGCGGAGCATGGCCACGACCATGCTCGGCAGCGAGAGGTCTCCGCCTCCCAGCGCAGCTTTGAGTTCACTGCGCTGGCGTCTGCGGTCACATGCCCTTTTTTTTTTTTTTTTTTTTTTTTTCGGGGGGAAATGCGTAACCGCACCGTACCCGCCGTAGGCTAGACGGCGAGCGTGTGTGGGGCTCTCTCGGCAGAGTGCCAAGCCTACCCACTAAAACCCCCCGGTGTTCTTCCTGCCCTTATGGGCGCGCTAGGTAAGGTCCACACTGCGACTCCACTACCCACGTGCCCGGGCAAGCCTGACCAACTGGTCAGGCTATCGCCAAGGGGGGGTTGCCCGAGAACACCAGGGCAATCCCCAGACGGAGGGCCTTACGGCGGCGTGCACGGGGCCAACCGTGCACGCAGGCTTCCACGGCAGGGTCATTAGACGGGCATCGCTTGTGCGAATGCCCGCCTTCGCCTGCCTGTCCGTCTACGGCGGATGGGAGCGGCTTGAGGATCATTCTCCCGCTCCCTCTCCGCGGCCTCCTTCTGCGAGATGACGTTTTCGCAAAAGGAGGCGACAGCCCCCCACTCCGCTTCGCCACGGAGCATGGCCACGACCATGCTCGGCAGCGAGAGGTCTCCGTCTCCCAGCGCAGCATTGAGTTCGCTGCGCTGGCGTCGCCAGGCCGGGCACACCAAAAGGGTGTGCTCGGCAGTGTCGTCGGGAGCGTCGCAGTGATGACACTGCGGCGTTTCCTCCCGACGCGCGACCCGGTGCAAGTAGTGACCAAAACAACCATGTCCGGTCAGTATCTGCACCATGCGGAATGAGAGACTGCCCTGCCGGCGCCCTACCCACTCCTCCAACACCGGACGTATCGCTTCTATCGTCCGGTGGCCGGCAGCTGGGAAGGCGAGTGCCTCGCCCCATCGACGCAGAGCCTCCCTCTGCGCCTGGGTACGAACCCGCTCCACTTCCTCAGGAGCGGATCGTCCCCCCCGCACTCTAACGGCAACCCGATGTCGATACACCTCCGCATGGACGCGTGCATCGACATCCCACGGCGTTTGACCCGCAAGCACGCAGGCCGCGCCGTGGCTGACCGTGCGATAAGCTCGCACGGCCCGGGTTGCTATGACCCTCTGCGGACGTCGCAAGAGGGCCACCGTTCGGGGGGAGAGGCACTCCGCCCATACCGGGGCTCCGTAGAGTGCCATCGACCGTATCACCCCGTGATACAGTCGACGGCACGCCGATCCTGGCCCTCCCACGTTAGGGAGGACCCGTCCGAGTGCGGCTGCGGCAGCACACAGCCGTGGAGTGAGGAGCTTGAAGTGCTCCTCGAAACTCCATCGGGGGTCCAGAACTAGGCCGAGGTACTTTAGGTACGACTCGACCGGTATACGGACCCCCTCTGCTCGGACTCGGAGCCTCGGTGGGATCCTGCGACGGGGGGCGTGGAAACTCATGGCCCTCGTTTTATCGAGGGCCACGTCCAGGCCCAGGAGGCGGATGCGTCGGACAACCAAAGAGGTGCAGACCGACGCAAGGTGGACCGCCTCCTCCCCCGTTTTAGCTCTCGCCGCGATGAGCGTATCGTCAGCGAAGCAGACGACCTCCGTTCGTGGCAGGAGGCCGCCTCGCAGGACCCAATTGTACCCCAGGTTCCAGAGTAGGGGACCTAGTACGGAGCCCTGGGGCACACCTGCTGCCATTGCCCACGTATGGACGCGACCGTCCGGTCCCTCGTAGAGAACTGACCTATCGTCCAGGTAGCTCTCCACGAGGGCGCGGAGGTACGGAGGCACCCGGTGGAAACGGAGTGCCTCCTTTATGCACTCGTGGGGCAAGCTGTTGAAGGCATTGCGGATGTCAAGAGACACCGCAACAACAACCTCTCCACGAGCTGTGGCCCCCTCAGTCCACCTCTTGAGGAGGGCCACCGCGTCCATCGTGGACCGGCCGGTGCGGAAGCCGAACTGGTCCGGCCCCCTGTCCTCTAGGTGCTTGACGATGCGGGAAGCTAGAATTTTTTCCAGGAACTTCCCAGCCTCGTCAAGCAGCACCACCGGCCGGTACCCTGCCGGGGAATCCGCAGGGCGACTCTCTTTTCTCAATAGGCAGAGCCTGCCCACTTTCCACCGACTGGGGAAGCGGCCCGAGGCGATGCTCAAGTCTAGCACCGCCCGGAACCGCTCCTCGAGGTGCCCCAGGGCCAGGGCCAGAACCCTGCTTGGGACACCGTCCGGTCCCGGCGCCTTCCTTTTGCGCCGGAACCTATCCCTCACCGTGTCGAATTCCACGTTCGACACGGGAGGGATGGCGACAGCCACTTCCTCCGGAGGAGTATCCGGGGGGACCATTCTGGGAGGCTGGAACGGACCGGGATCGGGGAACAGAGTCCCCAGCACCCGGTCCAGCAGCCCGCTGTCCATAGCGGAGGTGGGGGGAGCGGAAGCTTTAAACTTACCCCTCACCACCTGGTACGGACGCCCCCACGGATCGTCGTCCAGGAGCCGTATGAATTGCTCCCTGGACTCCTCCTTGGCCCTGCAGATTTCGTTCCGCAGGGCCTTCTTGGCTGCCGCATACACCCGACGAAGTTCAGCTTCCTCGTCGGGTGCAGTTCTGGCGCGCCTTCGACATCGCACGTAGGCGCGCCTGGCCCTCATACTGGTGGTACGCAGGTCCGCTATCTCCTGCGTCCACCAGTACACCTGCCCCCTATCGGGGCAGGCCTGCGCCCTTGGCATGGCGGCTTGGCAGACAACCTTCATGTCATCTGCGAAGAGCTCCGCCATACCGTCGACATCCCCGGCGAGGTTGGGTGGCACTTCTGCCCACGCCCGCACCATCGCCGCCTCCTCCGCCACATGCGGGCGGAGCTTGGTGAGCGCCCACCTTGGAAAGGCGCTCACTGCAGAGCCCCTGCGGTTCAGGGCTCCTTGGGATGCCGAGGAGACCTCATATCGAACATATAAATGGTCCGACAGGGTCTCCACTTGTTCCTCTACTCGCCAGTCGTTAATTCGACGGGCGAGTGAGGGGGTGGCGAAGGTTACGTCCACTATGGACGTGCCTTGCACCCGGACGCAGGTAGGGGTTGAGCCCCTATTCAGGATCTGGAGCCCCAGGCACAGAACCCAGGATTCCAAATCTCCACCCCTTGGGCTGGTTCTGGAGGACCCCCACGCAATAGACCACGCATTGAGATCCCCCGCGATCAGCACCGGTACCGGGGCCGTCCTCCGGACGACCCCTTCTAGCGCAGCCAGGAAGACCGCGAAGTCCGCCCGGCTGCGATTGGGGGAGAAGTAAGTCGACACGACTAACATTCCCCCCCACATGGCGGCCACGTAGCCAGTACCCCTCTCTCTTAAAACGAGAGAGGGGGCTGTACCACGCGCCGCCCGCATTAAGGCGGCGGAACCATCCGCCGCCACCAACCAGTTGGGCGATTGCGGCGGAACGTAATACGGCTCCGACACAATCGCCAAACCCACACCCCACTGCGCCGCGGACTGACATAAGAGGTCCTGTGCCGCGGCGCAGTGGTTAACGGTCACATGCCCTAGGCTAGATGAATGAAAGAAAATTATTGCTTTAATAGAAGCTCATTCGTATAATAAAAAGAAAGAAAAAATCGGTTTTCGAATAATTATAAAAATAACCAAGATATAAGGTATTAAAGATTTTTCTCTATCTCTTTCTAGCCAAACGGCAATTGACATGGAGTTTACATGGCCGTACTCAACAATGACGTCACGGTTGATGTCGGATCTCTCTGTCTAATCGCTTCCAAATTAACAGCTTAAAATGCTTGTATCTAATGTATTTCTAAGCCGATTTTAATTATAATAGTACATAATTGCATCTTTTTCTACGGTATTTTAATATTTTATGAAGAGACGTGAAAATTAGAATTCAGTCATCATCCCAATGTTTTCATAATCTAAAATACTTGCGGCTTAAAATCTAGCGTAATGATATAATAAACGTCATATACTCTTCAAGATACGGTAGTTTTGAAGGTAATGGATTTAGAATATCAATTGTGAGGTCTATGTTTTATTTTTTATATATGATAGTACTAATGGGCAAAATATAAGATCAATGAAGTCTTATTATGAGTAAGTTTATTGGGAAGAGAACTCCCAGTAGTACTACTGGTAACACTACTCGGTAAAATTACCGAGAACAGTCGCTTTTGCCGCTCCTTTCTTTCCCGTGTCGCATGGCCGACTAATGGAGTTAGCCGCAATTATACTTTCGCAAAGAAAAGAAAGAAAATTCTGTCGCTCTACACCGATTCGTTTGGCTAGTGTAGAGTAGTAGACCGATTTTCCTCTTGTTTTCCGTGCCGAATGAAGTACCAACGTGCCCATACCATTCGCGCGCAATCCATACTAAAAAACCAGCCAAGTGTTAGTTGGACTCGCTCACCGAAGGTTCCGTACTAACTTATGTAAGTATATAGGTGTCTAACTACATATTTACAGTTTTTAGATTTTTTCCTTAGGCGCTGGTTAGACAGAAAAGACGTAAGACCGTCCGTTTAGTTTACTTTCATACAAAATGTATATAAGTACCTAAGCGTCGGGACACAACACAGACAGAAAAGACGGGACGCAGACACGACGCTTACTCGTATAGAAAGGACACCGCCCTGTCCGCGACGCGTCCGCGGTTTACGTCTTTTCTGTCTGGCCAGCGCCGTATTGTGTGCTTGCTTTTTGCCAAATATCATGATTCTAGGACCACGGGTAAGTACCCTATAGGTTGCCCCGTGAAATCGCAAATTTGCGATAATAAACGATATAAACAGTCATATATTTTGATCGAGTTGACTGTCAACTTTTTTTTTAAATAGATCGTAGACCTGCCTATTTGATATAAATTCCAGTTTGAGATTCCTACGCGCTCTCGAGCAAAAGGGTCTTGACAAATGTTAAATTTGTGACAGCATTTTCTTTGAAAATTCTATATAATTTGAAGAAATAATGAAAATAAATCAAATACAAGAAAAAAAATTCATCTCGGGTGGGGCCCTAACCTGAGTTTCCAACATACCGTGTTGACGCCTTAACCACTGGGCCACCGAGCACTTACCAGCCCCGACGATACTTTGGCTTAACAAAGTACAAAAGAGCTAAAGAGAGTAAAGTACAGCTGAAAATTTCGTCGGGGTTGGTAAGTGCTCGGTGGCCCGTGGTTAAGGCGGTATCTTAGAGACGGGGTTCGAGTTCCGCCCTAGGCGAAATTTTTCTTGTATTTGATTTATTTTAATCATTGTCTTGACAAACAGACGGAGAGATGGACAGAGCTATAGACGGACAACGAAGTGGTTCTATGAGGGATCCGTTTTTTTATTTTCAGTTACGGAACCCTACAAAATAATTGTTGCAACTTAGAAAACGCGAAATCTAAACAGATACGAACCGTATATCTATAAAACAAGCACAGCATCACGACACCTCAGGCGGAGACAGTGGCGTGAAATTATCAATTTACAGTGCAAGAGGATCCACAGAGTTGCAGTTGGAACGCGTTTCGTCTCTTAAGATCACACTTCTTATACCACAAGCATGCGGTCAAGAAGTATACAGTCAACCATATATTAAGTAGTTACCGTAACTGATACGCATGCATGTCATCAAAGCTTACTAGTTGTTGATCTAAAATCATTTATAACGCCAACGCAAATGCTCACTACACACCAACGCAAATATTGAACTTTCATGAGCTCAGTCCCATCACGCTTAGTTACACAACATTAATATGTTATTTGGTTGCAGTCTTTTGGAAGGTAGGGGTATTTTTTCCTACTTACCTTTTAAGACAAACTTCTATTATCAATTCTATTTGACTTTTCTAGTCAATATTCACTGCGTCGTCAAACCGTCTAACAAATTGATCTCTTGTTTAATTCCCGGCGGAGAAAGAGGGATATTATTAAGAAATAAGTGGTGTTAATCTGACACATCACACTAAAACGAATGTTGGAAAGAATGTTTTTTCACTTATATTATAGTTTAGTGAAACGCGACGTCTCAAACGCATCTCCGCCATCAAGGCCGCGGCAGCCGGCTGTTGAAACGCGCGTCTTCAGACGGGGGCAAGAGTTGCGAACTATTGCAAAACCGACCAAGAAAAACCGGAGGCAATGACCTTAGTGTTTTGTTTGAAGAGCGTGACGCTCCGCTGGGTTAATAGCGCTAGATTTGAATTCTAAATTATTGCATGAATGCGATCATAATAAAAATAGTTCAATACCGAAATCTGTGCGCAATCGTCAAAACATTGATTATTAATATTGCATACTGTTGCTTAAGGACGACTCGCTTTTTGTGCACTTTAGTATCAATGCATTTTCTGATATAGAGTCTATTAAATGTTAGAAATTAGCCGTTGCCACTGCAGTGGCGGGGAAAAATAAACGATGAAACATAAAATGACATGTTTTCTACTTGCCGCTGCCGCCGGTATTCGTATATTTTTGCGGTGCTGGTGAATAGAAAAACAGAGACCCATTGATTAATTGATACCTGGATCTCTACACAACAACATTTTATGCTTTTACATATTTACCGTTAAAAGTACGGTTAGTCGTCCAGTTAAAAGCGTAACTGATTAGTTTTTAAACCCAATTAGAGGTCTTTGACATGTTTTGAGCTAAGTTTTACTTTTCCCAAAAGATGGGAATGTATATCAACAACAGGTCAGACTTTACATACAGGGCTTGAGACTATTATTATGTCGCTCGTTATATCGGTGGTTTTCGTAGTGTAAGTACAAACTTGACGTGAGGTTGGCTGTACATTGTATTACATTGTTATTACATTGATCATGAGGGTAATACCCAGATACGGGGGCCTTTAATCGCGCGCATCAGGTGCCACCTTAGCTCGCAGGCCACACCTAGGGCCGTCATGAAAGGTGGACTGCAAAGGCAAATGGGCCTACCCAGTATTTTATAGAGGTGCGTAAGAAATCGAAATATTTCGATGGGGCAGAAGCGCTCAGTCCATAAATGTCATATTATCAAAATATCATAATCGCAAAACATTTTATTTGCATAATATCATATTTGCAGTATAATCTCAAAATATTCTACTATGTACAGTCATCTACACTAGTTCATTAATCGACTCTTTTGTAGCTAGTGGCAATGCAGATTGCTGTAAAAATACCTAAAAGTACAAACGGCAACAGACCTAACTATACACATCACATAAACTCAATATGTATTAGTATTTAAAAAGTTTTATTAATTCTGTTATTAAAAAAGTTACAATGTTAGGTTCCAAGCCCATACAGGCCCTGGGACCACCATAAAGGCCCTGGAAAGCCTGCAGAGATGTGCCAGCTTGATGATTACGGGGGCTATCTCATCTTCTCCCATCCTTGCAATGGAGGCTATCCTGAACCTCCCACCACTCCACCTGTTCATACAGGGGGAGGCTAGGATGGCAATGCTCCGAGCTGTGGAGGGAGGCAGATTGAGATGGAAATCCCAAACCATGAGGAAGCTACAGGGCAGCCTAATGGTTAATCCTGTCATGGCAATGCCAGCCGATGCCATGATTGAAACTTTGGAGTTCAAGAAGAACTACAAAGTCATGATTCCTAATAGGGATGAATGGGACAAGCAAGTCCCTGAGCCCTTTAGGAAAGCTAACCAGATATGGTACACTGATGGCTCTAGAAAAGAGGGCCAGTCAGGTGCAGGTGTCTTCGGAGGTAGTGCGAAATCCAGGAGAACCACGTGCCTGGGCGCATATGCCACCGTATTCCAGGCTGAAATGTATGCCATTATCGACTGCGTTCACGCAAACATGTCGAATGAGGGTAAGAACATCCTCATCCTGTCGGACAGCCAAGCTGCTCTAAAAGCGCTTGATGCTGTAGAATTCAAGTCCAAAATCACCTTAGAGTGCACGAAGGCCTTGAATGAATTGGGGACCAGGAACTCGGTAATGATTGGCTGGGTTCCAGGCCACTCCAATATCCGAGCCAATGAAATTGCCGACGAACTGGCGAGGGCTGGTACCGAGAGCGCTCTCATAGGACAAGAACCAGCTTGTGGCATTTCGAGGGGGATTAAAAAGAGAGTCCTCAGAGATTGGGTACAAACACAAGCCCGACTCCAGTAGGCCCATTCCCCTGGACTACTGCACTCGAAATTGCTCATTAGGGAATTTTCACCCAGAGTCGCAATACAAAACCTCCAACTAAGCAGGGGCCAATTAAGGGTGCTCACTAGAGCCCTAACTAGTCACTGCAAACTCAACAAACATCTGCATAGAATGGGCCTGAATAATGTTTCCACGTGCAGATTTTGTGGTGAGGATGATGAGACACCATTTCACATCCTTTGTGAATGTCATGCTCTCATCCACACAAGGAGCTGAGCTCTGGGTGGACCTAGTCTACCACCACATGATGCGAAGGCTCTGTCTTCAAAGAAGGTTATTGACTTTTTCAACGCCGCGGGCCTATTTGGAGACCTTTAAAATAGAGGGGTTGGCCACAATAGATCTGTACAGGTCGCAGTGGCCTGCTGGGGGACGCCCCTCCGTAGCCCCTGTATCCCCTCGAACTCTAGATAGATAGATAGATAGATAGTTCCAAGCAGGATCTAGGGTGGAGTCAACTTTTGAGATAAAATATCAAATCACAGTACCCAGTAATTTCACTGCTTGCCTTACCCTTCAAGCTGGAATTCAGTGCTGCTGCTTTGCAGCAAAAATAGGTAAGGTACAGGTATTCGCGCGGATAACTCAGGTACAAAGTTTTCCTTTGGCAACGCCCTTTGTCTACAAGAGTCGGTTTTAGCCTCATGGTTGAGGAATAAATCTCTTCGGCGAAGACAGGATAATTAAGATCGAACTTCACTTCAGGTAAGTTCGTTTGATCATTTAATTAAGCTGAAATGCAAAGAAATTATTTTAAAAATTGACGAAAATTTAACTTGATTGAAATTATATCTGTAAGGTATAAGAATGTCATATGCGGATTTTGTCTAAAGTTGAAAGTTAATTTACTCGAAAAGTTTTAGGTATAAAAATGTATATGGTTAATAGTGTACATACTCTACCTATTGGTCCGGAGAATTAGGGTTTCCCAGACCCTGGATTATCCTCACTATGGACAATTTGACGTCGAGGTTGGTTTAGTGGATATAGTCTGCACTGCACTCTGCAGGGAAAGTCAAATACAACACACAAAGCAACAGCATTTCACCTCGTTAAAAGTACTCTACCCGTATACATATGTCCGCTTAAGATTATTTCACCTTTTTTATACTTTAACACTCATCATCACACACATCAAACTATTGGGCAAATATTCGACGAGGAGGAATTGGCCTAACTACTGGTCAAATGGGTAAAGGATTTTGTTTAATTTTCCGTCTCTTTGCAAAGGTGTTATTGCGGTTAACTCCCATATTTGGCTTTGAGGCTCTACTTTCCCGATTTGATGATGATGATGTCCTCCTTGACGTATCCGTCAATGGCGAAAAACTGGCTAATTATGTTTTGAGCAGAGATGGCTAGCAAATTCAAAGTTATTTATTTATTTAGGTACAGACAGTTGTATAAAAAGCATTATCAATGACACTTTTACAAATTAACCTATAGTACAATTAATTATTAATATTTAAAACTAGTATGTGCTTATGACGGATATAAAATAAATCATAAATAGTAAAACAATCTAAATATACCACAATATGTCACCAATAATGTTTTGTTTCTTAGAAAAATTGATTGAAAGATTTAAAAACATGTCTATTTTATTAAAAGACTTATTATATGAATAAAATGTAAGCCTGAAAAAGGTGTTCTTGGCATAGTTTGTATGAAAACTCGGGATAAAAAAGGTATCCTTAGAACGAGAGGAGAATCTGGGAACTTTCTATTTAGTTTTAAAAGTCCTGTTATCGATAAGTGAGTTTATGGCGGTTCTTTTTGATAAGACGCTTAGCATCCAGATCATCCAAGCGTCTTCTCTCAAAGGTGGTAGAAGTATCAAAGACCGTTTTACGCCACTGAGGCCTCTGTTTTGCAAGCATTTCCCAGGAATCTAGAGGGATGTCGCAGGCAGTCAGGTGTCGCTTTAGAACATCTCTATATCGAAGGTACTGATCCCCAGGCTTACGCTTTCCCTCCTTCAGCTGGGAATAAAACACTGATTTAGGTAGCCTGGAGTCATCCATCCGTACAAGATGCCCACACCATCTTAGCCATGCCCGCCGACCGCCATGAATAAAACACATACAGTTCTCAAATTCATATATCATATTGTTGAACATATTATCTGAACATTATTTAATATAGAAACATGATATAATATTTTTACTCGATTGAAGGAAAAACAAAGATCACTGTGTTCAATATTTTAAAACAGCTGTGAATCGGAAAATATAATAATAGATGACATTAAGTTTTACCAATTAAACGTGCATTTTTATTGTAAGTAAATTGTATTTTTTTATAATCTAGTTTACTAAAATCGATTAAAACGACCCGAGTGCGTAAGCGCTATGAAATTCAATTACCTTGCAAAAAAGTAACCGCGCTACGCTTTGCACAAGTAGATTTCCTGGGATTTCCTGAGAAATCAAGTGACACATGTTATTTATAACCCATCAACACACGTAACCACACGGCCAGGCAAACGCAAATTATATGCCTACATAGTCTGATTGCTAGTATTATGATCGTTTTACGTAGTAGTCAAGTAGTCAAGAAAACGGTCGGTGACCAAAAAAAAAGCATAGGTTTGACCGCTGGAGTCTTGACACTTTTAAAAACTAACTTTAATTTTGATATTACGGCTATGGAAAAAGAAGTAAATTTCAGGTTTAAGCAAAGTTTGAAAGACTTGCAGGCTATAAGTTTCATATTAGTATTTTCCTTAATTTCATAAACGTTTCGACAGCATAAGCAAATCATACTTGTAACAACTGCTATAAAACATAGACATGATAGTACTTATATATTGCTGTTATATTGCAGCTCTTGTTCTTCATCTTATCTGGTGGTAGGTGACGAGAACAGTGCTTACCCGTGGTACTACCGTTGGTTCTACTGGTAGAACCACGGGTAATTCTTTTTGCCCGTGGTACTACTCACGTGTCCAGTAGTACTACGGACGGTGATTGATTTTGCCTACGGTACTACTTATTATTTTTGACATTAAAAGAACACCATGCGGGTAACTATCAGTTATATTTTAATTTTAAAGAAATTAATCTTTAATAAAACTATTTTAAAAGCAACTTCAACGAAACATTTCAACTGCAAGTTTTACCCCCAGTTTCTGAAAGGCTTATCAAAATATTGTTCAACTAACATCCATGTCATCTTAACAGCAGTGTCAAATCAATTTGAGTTTCCGAAACGTTGGTTAGCCAAAATTTACTTATCTCTAGAAATTTGATTTCTCGTGAGAAATATTTTGAGACACGATCACATTGCTGAAATCGTATACTTATTTTGTTTTATTCATGTTTTTGGAAACCCAAAATGGGTCTTTCCTTAATAATTTTCCAATAAATTTGACAGCTGTGTCAACTAACACAGTGATAAGTTGATTTAGCTTTCAGCAACTCAATTCATAGTTCGCATTAGATTGACAGCTTGTTAGTTAATTTTATCACTGAACAGCCTTTCAGAAACTGGGCGATAGTGTAATTTAATTTTTTAACCGACTTCACAAAATGGGGGACTTTATCACTTTTTTGTTTTTTTCACATTTGCTAGTTCATAACTCTGTCATTTATTAACTGATTTGGAAAATTATTTTTTTGTTTGAGAGGGTATACTTCCCGATTAGCCTCATTGTCACCCAAGTCGGGATCTGGTGATGGGATCCCAAAAAATCAAGGGAAACCTTTATTTATGTTTTAACCTCATAACTCTGTTTATTATATTAACCGATTTGGATTTTTTTTTATTTTGAGGACCAATCGGGAAGTATTCCCACTTCCCGATTGATCCCATTGTCACCCAAGTCAGAATCTGTCGATGAGATCCCAGGGAACCCTTAAATTTTATAGGCACGTCCAACGTGTTTCATGTTTATTTTTTAAGTTATTCTGGTTGTCGATGATCATGAGTTAAAATTTTGCACCGCCTTCAAACTAAAAAATATGATGTTGGTATTCTTACATTATCGTAGATTTTTTTTTGTGTTTTTGAAGTTTTTATTTTTGTTGAATATTTTTATTTTATTTTAATCTATAAGTGTAACTAAAATACCAGCTCATTTGAAAGAATACAACTGAGGGTGCGTGCCTATTGAATTCAACCTCCAAGTCCTAAAAATCAAAGATCCTTTCATCATCAGCTCGGCTTATGACTATCAGACGCAAATACCTATAAAGCTTCAGAAAAAACATGAAACACGTTGGACGGGTCTACAAAATTTAAGGGTTCCCTCGATTTTCCTACGAGATCAGGTAGTAATCAGGAAGTAAAAGAAGTATACCCAATACCTCCCGATTAGTTCTATTTCAAACAATAAAAAATCCAAATCGGTTAATATAATAAACAGGGTTATGAGGTAACAAATATAAATAAGCGATTCCCTTGATTTTCCCGGGATCTTATCACCAGATCCCGACTTTGGTGATACTGACACTAATCAGGAAGTATACCCTCTCAAACAAAAAAGAATTTTCCAAATCAGTTAACAAATGACAGAGTTATGAAGTAACAAACATTAATAAGGGTTTCCCTTCATTTTCTCGGAATTCCATCACCAGATCCCGACTGTGGTGACAATGAGACTAATCGGGAAGTATACCCTCTCAAACAAAAAATATTTTTCCAAACTAGTTAATAAATGACAGAGTTATGAGGTAGTAAGAGTAAAAACGCATTTTAAAAAATACTCTTTTTGAGAAGTCGGTTAAAAAATGAAATTACGCTATAACTCGCAATTGAAATGTTTCGATGAAGTTGCTTTTAAAATAGTTTTATTAAAGCTTATTTCTTTAAAATCAAAAAAATATTATAGCTCATAGTTACCCACATGGTGTTCTTTTAATTTCAAAAATAATAAGTAGTACCACGGGCAAAATTAATCACCCGTAGTACTACCGGACACGTGCGGGCAAAAAAAGTACCCGTGGTACTACCAGTAGTACCAATGGTAGTACCACGGATAAGCACCGGCCGAGAAGGCCAAGGATATAAGCCAGCTTGACATAGACTCTTCAGAAACTGAGGAATTGGCTATCTTAACTAACTGTTGAAACACAACAATGTGAGAGAGTGGTAGCTAATTGAACCAAGCAAACCCATATAAATTATGCCCCTGTAGGGAATCGAATCGTGGACTTTTAGATCAATACCGTGTGATCTCACAACCGAAGTGTTATAATGTTGGAATCTATATAATTGAACAAACTTATGAACTAATATTATTCACATATACAACGTCTCTCATATCTCCCCATAAAAATTATAATATTTAATTCTATTTAAACTATCAAAAGAGCCAACCTAAAATAGAATTTTCATTAATTTTGATTGATATGACAAGTTATTAAGGTTGACACTTTTCGGTTAAATAAATATTACAATTTTTATGAGGAGTTATGCGATATGTTGTATACATTATACTTACACGACTCAATTCATTTTCAAGCTTTATGGAAATCTCAAGGCTGCACGTAATCTAGACCATTTAATAAGTCCATCAACTTTGAAATATGCTTCATAGTATGAACCAATCAATAAAACATCACTCGATTCATCAAACATAACTGATAAAACCGACCGTAAAGAAATAATTGAAATTAAAAACGAAATCGTTAACAAACATTGCGCCAGTACTACAGAGGAATATTATAAGACAATTACTGAAATAACATTTGACGTAATTAAAAATAGATATTCGAGCCCAATGGAATTGAAAATTGCGTAAAGCGATAAAGTTAAATTGCTTTTAGATCAGGTAAAAACGTTACAGCCAAATTAGCCCTTGATAGGCATACATTTTGGAGGTGATGGACTCAAAAATTGATAGCATAAGAATAGACATGGTTTGTCCCATATTTAAAGTTCAAGGTTCGTTCCTAACATTTCCGGTAACCAACCGCCTCTGTGTATTGCTTAATGGTCCAGGCATAAAGTGATTCGGTTTTACGAAGTAGTAATGATTTTTCTGCTTGACTTGATTAGTCTTGCTTTTTCTATGCCTAGCTACCAATATCTTACCTAAGTTAGTAGCTACAACAACAATATTGCAATTAAAGGTTCAGCTAGTTTTTCTGTGGTGTATCTTCAAACTTAGCTAACTTGCTTTCATACCATGACATCGCTCTACCACTTGTCATCTCTATCGATCATCTGTTTATCTGCGACATGAGACTTTTACTCAGCGTTCCTGTTTTTAAAGTCGATCAAATTTTATCGGCCTGGGGCCTTATTCTGCTAGCGTTAACGCATTTGTGGCGTGTTAATAACGCTTCAATAGCATCGCTTTCTGAGACAGTTATTGTTAATTATCCGATCACTAACCACAATATTTGTCACTATTGACTTATCAAAACATTGTAGGACCAATAAATTTCACCAGGAAACGCGCATAAAAGTGACAAAAGCAGTTATATTGATACGCTATAAAGACACGATAACGACGTTAAGATTAGCGGAATTAGGCCCCTGTTTGCAGACGTTAATTGGTAGCGCTTCTGACGAACCTTCATTACTACATTAACAGCCTTATTAATAAAAATCGCCTATTCCCTCCTTAATCCGAAAGTACTCTCGGAGTAGTTACTACCAGTTTAAGCTAGGAGTAGCTTTGTGTTTATAACATTATTAATAAACACGGAGTAAGCTTAGACTAACAAAGCCTTCCTTACTCTCGGATTAACGCGTATGTTATGGCAACCCTTGCAATTTAAAAGTAAAAAGAATGAGTCGGTGAACGATTTAAGCATCGTGTGACAGACAGAAATACATGGGATGACAGTTTTTTCTGTTTTTTTTCACCTTTTTCAGTTTAAGATTGTCTTTCAAGGTTATTTTGTGGTTATTTTGTTCGCGATTTGTGATCGCAATATTGCAAAAACATGACAAAACTTCTTATTAGTGGAGCGCTATTTTCAATTTCTTCGATATCGTCGATCAACATCAAATCATCTCAATAATAGTCACTTTCCATTTTAATACAATACAAAATTAACCACACCAACAATAAACACAAATTCGCTCAATTCGACTGTGAAAAATAAAACGGTCGCCATCTAATGATAAGATACGTGTCAAAGTTGACAAATTATATAGATTTACGCAAAGACAACGCTACTCCAACCTTAATCTGTCGCTAAACTAGGTAGCTAGCAGGTATAACAGAGTAGAGTTGGATTAGCTTACTCCTTCCCTACTCCGTGTTTATTAATATAAAAAATGTTTACTACTGACTTAATACTCGGAGTAAAGTTACTCCTGCCTTAGTCTACGTTTATTAATAAGACGGTAAAGGTCTTTCAAAAATTTCATTCACGTCAAAAGGTTGCTTAATATCTTATCTTTTTCTGTGTCTACCAAACCTATCCAAATTGTTAGGCGACGTATTTGCGAAATAGGAAGCAGTATTCTTCTACATGCATAATACACCGAGTTCCTGAGGATATGCATTAACTAGGGCCTTTTGTTTAGACAATCAAACTGAGTAACTTTCACTATGAGAACAATACTAAAATCGCGACATTTGTTCAACTTGATGGTCTTAGTAACAGGCCGAAGTTAATGCATATCCTCAGGAAGACGGTGTTTGGGTATATATACTCGTATATAGATAAGTATTTAAAATTGACAAATGAAAAAAATTAAAAAGTAACATACTCTGAGATTTCTTGATCCGTACAATACAAAACTACGAATAACGTAGACAAGTCCGCGCGACGTTTTTTTCATTTCAGAGCTTAATACAATTTCTCGGATATTAACGGTTCGGTTAGAAACCCGCGAGGGTTAGAGGACATTGAAAATTAGCTAGATAATTATTTTCAGTTCGTTTTATTGTTTGTTGTATAGATTAGCCACGGTTATAAGAAATAGAAAACGGAATAACGAAACAATAGTGTTTTGCTATTGTTTGTGTACCAAAGTGAATGAAATGGTAGATATTTCTATTTTATTTCTAATTGCGCAATGGATTATGTCAATGTTGATAAAGATATCTGATGGATTAGTTAGCATTCACGCGAATTCAAAACAAATAGTTTCATTGAAATTACAGTTATAATTTGAAATATTTTTATCTATTCTTATTGAAACAAATGAAATACTCGTAGCATCATGAGGTCAATGTTAAACCATGACTAACTTTAGACAACTGTTACAACGATTTGTAGTAACACCGTATGTGTCGACCATGAAGTAAGTAAGTACCCAATATTTGATTGTTCAGTATACGTACATAGTCAGTAGATAATGTTTTGTTATGTTACAGTGTGTAGCTCAAGTAACACTATGTATTTTATTAGTGAAATGACTTTCATAAATATAAATTAAGCGGATCAATAAATAATAATAATTGATGCGTCAGATGTCAATTTTGAGTCAAATACTCATATTATAATTTGTAGTTTAATTTCTAGTACTTTGAAAGGTACTGCTAAACATAAAAAGTATGTTCAAAAATTAACACCTAGGTATATAATTCCCCTTTCCCAAAATTATGTGATTTTTTTTTCTGAAATTAGTTACCGCTCTAATTACAATATCAAACTATATTTGGGATGCTTTGGTTGTTTCGCCACAGTAAATCAAAGGTCATGATCATACAATCGCCCCTCTTGATGTTGCACAGTTCTACGTGCGACATTTCAAGTCATCTTTGCAACTTGCAGACTGATTACTTTTAATCTACATTAAAATTATAAAGTAACCGATAACCGATTTCAAAAATTCATCCACCGTACACAAATTCATCATTCCTAAGTGACATAGGGTATATTTGATTGTGATTAATAATATTTTTAGGGTTCCGTAGCCAAATGGCAAAAAACGGAACCCTTATAGATTCGTCATGTCTGTATGTCTGTCTGTCTGTGTCCGTCCGTATGTCACAGCCACTTTTCTCCGAAACTATAAGAACTACACTGTTGAAACTTGGTAAATAGATGTATTCTGTGAACCGCATTAAGATTTTCACACAAAAATAGAAAAAAAAGCAATAAATTTTGGGGTTCTCCATACATAGAACTGAAACCCAAAAATTTTTTTTTTCGTCGAACCCATACGTCTCTATGGATAGGTCTTCAAAAATTATATTGAGGTTTCTAATATCATTTTTTTCTAAACCGAATAGTTTGCGCGAAAGACACTTCCAAAGTGGTAAAATGTGTGTCCCCCCCTGTAACTTCTAAAATAAGCGAATGATAACACAAAAAAAAATATATGATGTACATTACCATGTAAACTTCCACCGAAAATTGGTTTGAGAGATCGAGATCTAGTAAGTAGTTTTTTTAATACGTCATAAATCGTACGGAACCCTTCATGGGCGAGTCCGACTCGCACTTGGCCGGTTTTTTAACTAGCGACCCGCCACGGAATTGCATTGGCAGTACTTCTATACTCTTATAAAAACAACGTTAGCAAAGTCGCGAGGAAAACTAGGACCCGCCTAGTATTCATATTATACTATTTGTCCTTTCGCGTCCGCGTAGAATTTAATTTGTTAAAATAGCAGCGTCAGTAAAATAGCTACGGAGTTACGCCGATAAACATGTAGTCATTGACTCGTACATTCTATGTCGATAAGAAGTAAACAACAATAATTAAATTAATTAACTTTATTACGGCAATTAAAGCGTCGTATTTCTCCCCATGATATTTACTTATGTCAACTGAAAATGAATATGTGTTGTGAGATTTTCTGGCGCTTAAGACCAAAATCTATTAACTGTTGAGCCTATCTCAAAAATTCTTCTATAAACTATTACCCTCTGGCTAGACGATTCAACCGCATAGGTCATCAGCCGGACTAAGCGAACTTTTTATCATTCTATAGGGTTGTTTCAAGAAATTTCACACATGAGATAAGCAGTAGCTTAATCTACATCTGCAAACATTTCTTTTTATGTTGTTTTATAAGTAAATAAATATTAAACGTTAATAAGCCCAGCATACTTATCGTCTGCTGAATACTCAAAATAATATATGTTTTAGTCTCTGTCTTCTTAAAATGCGCTAGCTTACAGTGAATATTAAGGTTGCTAAATATTATCATGGTGGGAGGGAACTATGTCAAGTCTTTTGTATTGGCAACGTTGAGTTTTGGGTCGGCAATGTAACCTATAAGTGTAAGTCTAGTCTGATCCTAGGCTTCCATAAATTTTGATAACCGCTTATCATCAGTTGAATCATAAGGTTGTAAGCCACTTACATACAAAAATGTCACGATAGTTACGCTAAAGCCTTATTAGTTAGCTTCGGATCTTTGACCGGCTTTTTTCCAGGCTTTTTGCGCATAGCAACTTTTGTTGTTGCCCAATCCAGACTACTTCACCAATTGCAATTTGGACTGCAATTCAGCTTCAGCATGTCGATTCTGTAAAATTCGAACAATAGCTCGCACCTCACTTCGATATTCACGCTCACTTCGCATAAGATACAAGATACCCTTACATAGTCATTATCACGAGTTAGTAGCGATAAAATTCTAATAAATACCTCAGAACTAGTTTTTATCACCTTCAGAAATAATTTTAGATGTATTTTTAAACTATGATAATAAACTTTGCCTGTTTTCACTCACAAAATAGCAACGTTTTATTTGACACTTTGTTTCGAGTTCGTGTGCGAAGTGAGCTTCGAAGTGATAAAGGAATTCCCTTTACGGAATGCCACTTCATACGTCATCCCATATTTATAATGTCAAAATCTCACGGTCACTCTAGTTCCACTCGCTGCCACGCTCGCAAGTGTAGCGCTGTAGCACAGATTACTTTCAAATCTACATTCGAATTTTGAGAATGCCAATCTAAGAACTCACTGCGGAATCAGATTCGAAGTTTAAAGTGAGGTTTTACAGAATCACACTACTGTAATGACATCCTATTTACAGGTAAAGCCAATGCGAATTGCAGTCGCCGTGGTGCAGTCTTAATTAAATCTTAGAATTCGATTATAAGTGAGTAGGTTTTTTTTTTTAATTGACATGCCACCCAAAACACGGATGCGATTAAAAATATTTGAGCACTTCCTCTTCCGCGATAGTAGATTAGTCCCCATTTGAGATTTACCTACCGCCAACACAGAAAATCAATTGAGAGTGTGTTTTTTTCACTACGAATATTAGTATGCATTGTGACTTAGTCTGTATCTACTAATCATTATACAAAGTGAATCAAACCAATATCCCCGAAGGTAAAATAGGTACCCAAAATATTGAATTTTGCAATTTTTCTTAAAGGCAAGAAACGAAGACACAGAAGGTATAATAGTACTCCGTAACGAAGATATGACATTTATTTTAAGAAGGAACTGCGTTCACTCAAAGATCTTTAAGGTTCCTCACAAACAGACTCTGTGTAATTTCTATTTTTTTGAGATGTACTTTCAATTAATAAGTATTATAATAAAGATAAACATTACAATTAATTATACAACGTTGCAGCATTCGAGTTATGTGCATTAGAAAATAACATTATCATTTCGATCAAATTCATGAAGAAATCATTGTCTTATCATTGTTTCAAAATTGGGACAACTTTATAAAAGAAGAAGACTGAATATGCAAAAAAAAAATTTATCAAAGCAAAAATCTATAAGCATTTACCAATATATAGGCTCCCGAAAATTCGTGAACATTGAACCTCCGTAAATGGTATCGCTCTCTGATTAAAATTCAGTGCTCATGTTCATTATTTATGGAGTTCTCAGAAGAAGTAATACAATTAATTAATTAATAATTTATGTCACAAAAAGACTTAGATGAGGAAAAATGGAAGGCTTAGAGCTTATAAAGCTTAGAGAAAATCACCAAAACATCACAACTATGTTATTTAAAAATCCCAAGAAAAAAACACTTGAAATGTCGACTTACATTTGATAAGTTTTGCTAAGATATATAAGGTAATTGGATTGTGTTCAACGTGATTTAAAAAGTATTTGTATAGGCATACATATTTTTGACTTAAACTTTAAATAGAGACAGCATACTAGACCCTCGATTTTAAATAAAGACTTTTGACTTTAAATAGAGACAGCAAATTAGCTTTCCTCCAACATTTGACTTCCATGCAGCTAACTCTTTACTCTTCCCTCCTAATATTAAAATTAGTATGTGCCACATACAGCAGCAGAGTTAATTATACAAAGGGCTGAGAGCAACGTGGCGTCATTATGAACGTTCGTTCAAGAAGACTTATTATAAGATTCAACAACAGAACATGATCTCATTAGAGGAACAATGGAATAGAACAGTTTTGACTTGATATTTTCGTAGGCATCGTATTTTCTATTGTTTGAAGATTCGATAGATTGTTTGAAATAGGCTTATTTTTCCTAGCCGCGAATCGAACAGGCTGGATTGGAAAAAAAACACACCTGATTATCCAATAGTGTCGCTTTTAAGGACCAGATTCGGGGAAGTAATGACATATTATCATATAAATAAATATTGACATACCTTATTGTAATGGACTAGTAATTTGTACTAATGGATTGATAATTGCGTTATTTTATTTGTATTAATGGATTGATAATTGCGTTGTTTAATTTATATTTCATTATTGAATATTGCATGATATCTGTTTAAACCGTAAGTAAATATCATCATCATCATCACAGCTCATATACGTCCCCCACCGAGGGGTTCGAGCCTACTCTATGTTAGGGTGATTAGGCCTTAGTCAACCACGCTGGCCCAGTGCGGATTGATCGACTTCACATACATCATTGAATTTCTTCGCAGATGTATGCAGGTTGCCTCACGATGTTTTCCTTCACCGTAGGAGCGTCAGACAAATGTACATATTAAATTCGAAACGAAAAACACATTGATACATGGCGGGTCTCGAACCCCGTCCCCCCGATTGGAAGGCAAGTGCCGAGTCCACAGCGCCACCGACGCTCTTGTATAATAAATATGGTCGGAATTAATTATACTTAAATAAGTTTATACGGAACCTTCGGTGCGCGAGTCCAATTCGCACTTGGCCTATTTTTTTTATGCTAGGTAGGTACTACTACGGTTTCAAATTTTTCTCGAAGCTGTCATGTTACAGTTCGTTTTGAGCGTCAAATCGAAGTAAATGGTGAAAAAAATAATTTATGATTATATTTTTTATTGACACGTTAAGTTGTTTTCACACAGTGTATATTTTCACAGTTAACCGCTACCCAAGACCAGTAGTACCGGAAGTACTCTTCTTAAGTGTACTCAACAAGTATAAAATAAGATTTGAAAGATTTTAATTTACATTAACACACATTTATTTGACACGAGTTATTAAAATTCCATTGTATACGACTATACATATAATAAATCTAGCACTTTCATTTATATTATACCGTCTGATTAATTACACGTCTCCAACAGACATTACAGTTAATATAAGCACTTATTGTATTTAACCTAGCTTAGACCAAATTCTTATTTATTTACGTCATCTGCACGAACATCCTTAATTATAAATAACTGGCTGCATTCTTCTTCCTCGTCTACATTTATTTCAGTAAATAAATACTTAATCCATACTAATATTATAAATGCGAAAGTATCTCTGTCTGTCTGTCGCGCTTTCACACCAAAACTACTAAACCGATTTAAATGAAATTTGGTACACAGATAGTCTAGAGCCTGAAAAAGGACATAGGCTACTTTTATGTTAAATTAGCGACTTGCTGATAATGACTCATTCGCTGTTTCGTCCCACGACCGTTTCGTCCCACGACCGTTTCGTCCCATGGGACGAATCACAGAATTTGAATTATTTTATTTTTTTCATTCAGTGATTCGTCCCATTTCTTTATTCTTATGAAATATTCCACGCGGACGAAGTCGCGGGCAACAGCTAGTTATAAATAAGTGGCTTCTTTCTTCATTCTCGTCTAGGTATGTTTCAGTATAGGCCTGTAGTAAATATACTGTAGTATTGGGTGGGATCGAAAAAGCGTCGATAGCGCAGTGCGTAAAGCCGTCGCCTTCCAATCGGGAGGTAGCGGTTCGAACCCCGCCACGTACCAATGTGTTTTCAAAATTTAAATTCATATGTAGGTACGTTTATTCGACGCTTTTACGGTGAAGGAAAACATCATGAGGAAACCTGTGAAGAAGAATTTCTTTACAGGTTGTGTGTGTGAAGTCGACCAACCCGCACTTGGTCAGCGTGGTTGATTAAGGCCTAATTGCCCTAGATTAGGGTAGGCCCCTCGGTGGGGATGTATATGAGCTATTGATGATGATTGGGTGGGACAAAACATTAATTGCCTTTGATAATACGCTGTTTTTCTTAACATTTAGGTACCGTTTTCAACTTGATAAAGGCTCTTACACAGATAACTTTTTTATCGGTGGATAATATCGCATGCGTTAGTGAGATATTGCATTCTGATTCTACTTCATACAGCTGTGCTTATGTCGTCCGATATTTCTGACGTGCTTTACTATCAGTTATCCTGGGAGAGCCTTTGATCAGTCCAGATTAAGTCTACTAAGAGCCAGAGCGCACTAGCGACTTTTTGTCGCCCGATAGTTGCCCGATAGTTTGATTGATTAGAAATCACATAGTCATTTTCGCTGATTTTTAATCGCTAATGCGTGCACTTCAGTGTAGCTCTATACTTATTTCCTGAACGATCAAACTATCGTCCAACTAAAAGTCGCTAAATTATCCTATTTGGTTAATTTAATGCACCGAGGTGAAATGCCCCGGTGAATTCGGTCTTATGAACCCAAGAGCCGGTAACGATAGGTACTGAGTTGCAGAATAAGCTACTGTTTGTGACAGAGTAACTAGCATTCACATTTATCTTTATACTAAAATTTACGAATTAAAAAAATAAAAATATATTTCAGAATTATAAATAAAAATAGATATAAATAAGAAATCACTTTAATAATTCATCTTGCAAATAATTCATTTTTGATTCTAAAACTATGTTACATGAAAACATGGTGTAGTTATTTAAACATATACAGGATATCTCGAATAAAAATATTATAGGTCTTGCCAAAACTTCATCGACTAACCATCCGAGTAATAATAGCGGAGCGAGACAATCGATTCACTATGATGTGAGAATCGCGGTCCGATTGATTGCAAAGCGATCGAGTCAAATTTACACATCGTTACCAAATCCAGTACAATTTCGAGATGTCACTTAGATTTCAGCACGTGAATTACACAGAGGTTACCGAATAGTTTGTGTATAGTTAGTTCCGAATTGAATTGGACAATCTTAATTGTATATTTGAGGCAATTTTTTTACATCTCATCTTAGTAGCCAATAAGTATGACTCATCTGTTGTTGAGCGGTTTATTATAGCCTCTGATAATCGAGGAGCTCGATAGTGCAGTGGCATGTGCACGCTAACGATGACCAGTGTTGAGCAACGTTGGTAGTTGCGGAGGTAAGTTTTAAATAAAAATTTGAAACACCTCTAACTATTCCACGTTTCAGAAGGTATATTAAACAGAGAGTCCTGCGCTTGATCTCGTTTCGGTCATATCGGTTAATATTCCCATTGGACTAATCAATTGAAGGAATAGAGAGTTTAATTGTGTTTGCGCAGACGCACTTCTGCAGTCTATCGACTCACTATGGCTAATCTCTGATGAAACGGACTGCTCCAACCGAATATCGGTTATGCGCTTGCGACTACTTACTGACGCGTTACCGTGGCTGCCAATAATTACTTCTTTATGATTTTTGGTCCGACGACGTCGTACCACTGTGCTCTGGCGAATTCACTTAAACGTAGCACATGTTATTTAACTACGGAATTCTAGAGGTAAGTTACAGGTAAAGCTGCAGTGCTTGCATTGCTGTTTTCCGGATTGTAGGGTAAGATATTATGGAAGTGAAATTACTGGGTTTGGTACCGTGACGTTACATCTGATGTCACAAGTTGGCAACGTACACTGTGGTTCTTGTGAGGGTTGCAGTTTTGCTGCGAATCTTACAGGAGCCACATGTATAATAGGTGATTGTTACCACTTACCATCAGGTGGGTAGTTTGGTTGTTTGTCAACTTAGTTGCAATAATAAAAACTACTTTTGTGTTTCTTTTATTTACCTAATTTAATAATGTGTATATGTAATAGCTTTTATTTAACACATATGCAGACATGTAATGATTCTTCTTTCAGTGATTACTTCTGATGTTGTAAAAATATATATTCTAGCTATGACGTAGTTAAAGCTACCATAATAGCCTTCGTTTAGTAATTTGTACGATCCATAGATCATTCTTTAGTCTACCATCATCATTGCGAAGTATTCAGCATTCGAATTTGAACCCAGACAATAAGAGATAAGGTGAATATTCGGTCCATTGCCGTATCATTATATTCACGGATCATTAATGCTAACAAATTAGCAAATTTCTTGAAATAGCTAAAAGGATAGCGAATGCCTCATTGACTTCAGTTGATAATGTAAAATCGAGTCGATGTTCCAAAGAATATTTCATATTGCGATTTTTGTTTTAGCAAAATTGTGAAAGACTTATGTGTGTTACATAACCAAGGCATACATATACAATTACGCCGCAGTCTATATCAGATCTGTGTTTATCTGGCAATTAAAACCTTCATAATTTTGTGCTTATGAAAGTCGCTTGAAAAAAACATCACTGAGTTTTCGGCCTAGTAAAAATGTATTGCTAATAAAATAGCTATTTTGCCGAATCATTTTGACCCCACTTCCGGCTTAGCGGTAAGTAACTGTACGGTGTGACCAACGACAAAACCACCTGGAGCAGAAGTACCTTAAATACCGTAGATAAATAATAATATTCGAAACAAAAATGCATAAGTGTGAAATTGGGAACCAAATATAGTATTATGATAAAGTGTGATTGTCGACTTCACCGACAAATGATTTGGGGCTTAATGGGTGACAAGTTCTGTAGACAATCGTGAAATGAATTCATAAAAATAATTTTTCATCCCCCCATCTCGGAAAGAGTATTTATGCTATTCGATGTCTGACCGCCAAAGCCGTTTTCATCCGCTTGAGGTTAAAGTCAATTTGAATTAAGAACATAGTGTGCAACTAGGTATGTGATTTCAAAACATCATTAAACCTATTTACTTACATCTCCATGGTGCCGAATTTATCATACAACTTTTTTTAAATTTGTAGACTCTGAACCTCCTTGGTGTACTTTTGTTTTTAATTTGCTTTGCGCGCGCTTTTTTGTTTTGACGTCGTATTGTTATAAATAAGAAACTTGAAAACAAGTAAAAAAACGTATTATTTGTTTTACATAATACGTTTATGTATAACAAATAATACGTTTATTTTTCTGTAATACTTACCTGAAACTGAAATAAAAGTATCTTGTGATTGTAATTGTTTTATTTTGCATTTAGTCATTTCCTCGCTGAGGGGGGACAAAAAGTTACGTGTTGCACTCGAGTGCAAAGATTTTTCACCTTGTGCTCTTTTCTCGCTAACGCTCAGGATTCTAATTTTAGAATCCTTCGCTTGCTCATTCATCGAAGTTGAGCACGCGGTTAAAAAACAACTTTGCACTCATGTCTAACAATTAACTATTTTCTGCGTCAAAAATGTTTGCCATTTAAAAATATAACTTTCGGTCTATTGTAACCTCAACTTCGATATTGGCTCCCTATTGACAGTTTATATAAATAAATAGTCAATGTGTACCTGTACATTCTCCCAATCTGTACCTCGATCGATACATACGTTTTCTTGTTATTCGTACGTTCTTTACGTACGTACGTACGAATTTGTTATATATAATAAATCTTTATTGACCACAAAAAATACAAACTACAAGAAAAACAATAGTATGTCCAAAGGTGGAATTATTTTTCAAAGAGATTTCTTCCAGTCAACCCTAGCTAGCTGGCTAGTCACAAAAAGTTGTTAAATGGGGACTAGAATAACCCAAAAAATATCTGCTATAAATAAGTATCATCACCATCACAGCTCATATACGTCCCCACCGAGGGGCTCGAGCCTATACCCTATGTTAGTGCGATTAGGCCTTAGTCAACCACGCTGGCCCAGTGCGAATTGGTCGACTTCACGTACACCATTGAATTTCTTCGCAAATGTATGCAGGTTGCCTCACGATGTAAATAAGTATACATTATCATAAATAATATTACGTTATGCAAATAAATAAATAACATTGTCTAAAACATATTAGAAAGGCTCTTTCAAATTGCGTTTGAATAATGCTACTGATTTACTCTCATGAATAGTCTCAGGCAGATTATTCAACATTCTAGCGGCACGTACTGTGAACGAGTGGAAAAAGAATTTGAAGCTAGACTTTGGTATATCTAGAGTAGCATAAAGCACACAGGAACGCTGAGGACGGATACTAGGTGGCATAAGTTTAAATTTGAAGCGTAAGTATTGAGGAAATTGAGGGAAACTAAAAATTTTAAAAACAAGACAGAGGATGTGCATATCTCTGCGGAATCTAATAGGAAGCCATTTCAGTTGAGAGCAATATTCACGTACCTGGTACGTGATCGAATTTACGTAAACAGACAAATAAATCTAATAGCTAAGTTTTGAAGTCGCTCCAACCTATTTAAAAGTTCTTCAAACTTAGTAGGTTGTCTATATAATATAGACTCTAAAGTAGCATCTCAAATCACTTGCTTCGTTAGCAAAGTAACTCAAAAGCCTTCGTGGCATACACAAAAATACTTAGAAACCAAACTGTGACTGATTTTTTCCTTTTTTCATTTTGCACCTAACTGAATGTGTAACTGAAACCATTATCCTGTCATAAAGTTCTACGGCTTTCTCGTTTTTTTTAAACGTACCAGTTCAACCGATCACGTCATTTAGGTAACGTTCCGTTACACGATTTCCCCGACATCATTATACAAGTTTGATGGCATCATATCCAGATCCGCGCAACAAAAAAGTTTATAAAATACGTAAAAAATGTATCCGGCGGAGTGAGTTTCCATGTCGCGTTAGAGGAGTGTTTGCGACTCGCGTTCGTTGTTTATTTAAGTATCGTGTTGCAAAAGCAAATTGTTTCAGTGGTTATTAGGGCGGTTTCGGTGTTTCGTTTCTATTCGGCTGTGGTAGGTGGCACGCCCCCGTACGGTGGCAGATTAGGTGTACAATCAAAGTTTTGATGAATATACGAAAATGTTTTTTTGAAATAAAATGTACGTGGGGAGTTGAGGATTCGCTCAATAATTCGCTCATATCCACTCTGCTAAAAAAGATCGAGGCTCTAGTAACTCCAACTCGCGCGGAACCATCGCGATGGCGACAGTTCAAATCTTATATCTTGATGAGGTATAGTCCTCACAGTAGGCATATTATCCAGACCCCGGATCTGGACAAAATGGACTTTTAGGATGGTTTAGTGGGTATGCCCCATACTCAGCAGAGAGATTCTCATACACGCCTAACTTACGGTGAGCAACAGCATTCCACCTCTTAAAAAAGGCGTATGGTAAAGATGATGAAAAAGATACGCTCCTGTTATTATTTAAAATTTTAATATAACAGTTCTCCTTATATTTAACTTCTGATGTGTATATTTTTCACTGAAGCGGGAGCTTTCGTGAAAAATAAAAAAGGTATGGGGCCCAAGAGGGCCGGACTTTTTAAAGACGATTTCTATCAATTACGAGGCTTCATTTATTCACTTAACTTTTAAATAGGCGTATCTTAGTAACAACTAGTTGTGTATACATAGTTATGATATTAAATCAGACCATATATTAATAGCCAGTCCTCTGTTACTGCAAGCATCAGTTTTAAGAATATAACTAGCTTTGATTTTTCTTTGTATTTAATTGACAATAAAATTTCATTAATACATTTCTGTTTTAAATCTATATAAATGCCGCCAATGCTTGCAAAGGAATGTCAGTCACAGTACCCAATAATTTTAAACCGGAACACAGTAACGCAAGCACCGCTAATTGGCGGCAAAATTAAGAAAGATATACGTATACATAAACCATGAGGGAGACTCTGTACTAGGGTCGTGTGCATGGGTATCTCCGTCTTACCTATTTCTGCCGCAAAGCAGCAATGCTTGCATTGCTGTGTTCCGGTTTGAAGGGCACTGAAATTACTGGGTACCGTGACTTTACGTCTTAAGTCACAAGTTGGCAACGTACACTGTGGTTCTTGTGGGGGTTGCAGTTTTGCTGCGAATCTCACAGGAACCACATGTATTATAGGTGACAGTTACCACTTACCATCAGGTGGGCAGTTTGCTTGTTTGCTAACTTAGTTGTAATAAAAAAAAATGTAGACAAAAAGCTTTGCAGTCATTTTTCGACCTAGTCATTGAATGGATGCAGTCAATTAGAACACCTAGGCGAAATGATACCTAGTCGTTTTTATGATATGATTATAAGTATAGTGTAGTCTTAATTCTATCGAGACAACTTGAGAGAGACCCATTTTCTTTACCAAAAACCAAATGTACGACACATGCCAACTCCTCCATCTTAATCGGAGATGAAGGGTTAGGTTTAGTAGATTCCGTTGTATTTTTAGATTTAGTCAATAAGGTGCAATATTACGAATTGGTTAAACGACTATAAGCTCCGCAGTATACGCATAAAAATCGTCAAATAACAGTAGTAAAATAAATTTAGACTTTTATACTTTAACCCACGAACTAAAATCATCATTAATTTAGCCAAGATGGGCGTATCTCCTGGACATAGGACTCTCCCAAAAAGGGGGGTTTGGGCCTTCTCCCACCAGCTGGTCCAGTGCGGGTTGGTGGGGATCGCCAGAGCCTCGTCTGTTGATCAGCAGGGTGCACCGCATGCATGTGAGGTTGGCTTGGGTCCCATCAGATGCTGTTTGGAACCCCTTACACCCGAACTAAAATATTATTATTAATTTCGTTTCATTTTGTAATAACAACAAAAAAAACCATAACGTGTTGTATGCCGCGAGATTGTGTATAACAGGGATTCCCAAAGTGGTCGATATCGATTCCTTAAATCGAAATCGGTTTCTCGGGGGTCGATGGGAAAATGTCAAGTTTATTCACTTAACCAACCGCAAAATGTCGAAATTGGTATTTTGTATCGATAGAAAAGAAACTAGAGACATTACTAAGGATTTTAAAGTAATTTGGTTATGGGAGCCTGAGGTATCAGTTCATTTTGGAAAAGGGATCTCATGCCCAAAATAGTTTGAGGATGCCTGTTGTATAATGTTCATATAGTTTTGGTATGTATATAATATATCATTGTCTTCTTCAGACCTACTAGGCTTCAGAATTTTCAGACGGTTGGGCGGTATCTATGCAGCCTACCGTCCGTGACCGCCCTAGGTGTGGCCTCCGTGCTCCTGAGGTGCGTGACTATAGGCCTCCCAGTCTGGGTATTACCTAAATATCCAGGGTAATCCTCCACAGGCATTAAACCCGAACCGTGACGGTCGGGCTGTCCTAAGGTGTTCCGGATAATTAAGTTTTACCAGTCTCCGGATCACCTCGTCTATGAACATGATGGACATTAAGGTTGATTTAGTGGGTATACCTCTAGCAGAGGGAGTCACACGCCTGCCGACTAGCCAGCGGCAAGTTTCGGTGAGAACGCAACAGCATTCCACCTCGCTAAAAAAGGCTGGCCGTCTCGGTCGGCCCTGGATCGCGTCGGCTAAGGACAAGGAAGTTCATGAATTAATGGACTTAGTGGGCACTATGCGCGGAGAGTCCTACACACGCAGGTACGGAGCACAACAGTATTCCTACCTGGTTTTAAAAAATGCTTTACAATTTATCCAATAAAATACCGCTAGCTCTAAATTACTGTCAAAGGCTTAACCATTCTAATTTTAGAAACTTGTGGTTTAATGTCGTTTTGCTTTCTAATTTAGTATATTTACTGACTCTCAAGAAAAAAAAGTTAAAATTCAAAACTAATCGATATTTCAAAAAGTTATATCGACACTGACGAGACGAGAGCGGCCCACAAAAATGCACGCATCGTTAGATAATCAAGCACAAGCTCAGGGTAGCTTAACTTGAAGCTACAATAATTAAATCGTCATGATTACTTTCTCTAAGCCTGAACTTTAAGGTTAGGGGTGTCGCTTCTTAAAACTCACTCAATTAATGCATCTGTCTAATTCCTTTTTGTGCCTGATATTACAGACCAGTGCAGTTTTCTCGATAACGGTGTGATTTGAATTCTCAGCCCCCAAGCGGTCGTATGCAACCAGTGTGACGTCAAGCTATGAAAAAAAATTATAAATACCTTCACGAAAGAAAATTCTTTTCACAATCAAAGCATATTTTTCATTCTGTAAAAAGCAAAGTTATAATTGATAAATTTCCTTTCTTGGGTAGGATTTATCAATTATTACATAGCGTGAGGTCACACCGGTCTCACGAGACCGGTTGGTATCTGGAAGTCATACGAAACACACACAGTCACTAAAAGGGTCTTCTGACCTACCGTAGAACTCATCAAGGTCCTGCTCCCTAACCATGATCGCTCAAAGCAATATTAAAACCGCCCTGAGAGTGAGATGGCGCTATATGCAGCAAGAGCGGTGCCTCTGTTTCAATATATTGTTTTAACCTTGCCATAGGTGATCACGGTACGGCCCCAGGAGACGCATTTTTGAAATAATGGAATTCAAATTCGCACTTGAATACGAATTTCCAAATTTACTTTGTACTTTACTTGCTATTTTATAAGTTCCGTTTTACGTTCATCGCCGTATTTTTAAATTAATGACTTATTGCGTACAGATTTTTTTCTGCGTGAAACAGAATCTGATAAATAATTACTGAATTCGAGTGATTTAAAAATCTTTAAAATATTTCCAACAGCAAAAAATTATTTCTGCAAATGATTGTTACTCGTGTTCGAAATCAATATTCACTTGTAATTATTAAAAAATGCGTCTTCTGGTCACAGAATACAGAAAGGTCCTGAACCTATCGTCCACTTCACTATACCACTTTGAGCATTCAGACTAAATGGGTAAATGATCTAAGCTATACCACCAAGATCATTAAAAAACCAATGTCTGCATCATTTTCAAAACGCTGCTTGCAACCTACATCTGGAAGATGTTATCATTTTGCAATTTGAGAGAATCCGTCTTAGGTAAATCCTTAAAAATTGGATTCGCTTCAAAACTTTTGTATTTTCGCTTTAGACAGATGTGTTGCGAAGATGGATTAATGTTTTGAAAATGTATTTGTTTTTTTTTGTACAGATTATATTTTATTTAAAAAGCAAACAATTATTCGCTCCACTAATTGATTACTACGTATATAGGATAGAGGACTAGAAAAGCCAGTCATGTCAGAATCGTGCATTCACACAGTATCGAAAACACATTACTGTAACATTAAAAGCAATAGACATAGGTTATTTAAATTTGTTAATGGTAGGTATGTTTATAGTATTTAAAAAAACTGGGCTAAATTCTTAACTGATAAAAACTTAATAACACTGAAATTTTTGATAGAGCTCTACATTTCCATTCTCCATATTCTATACTAGCTGTGCCCGCGAACTACGTTTCACCTTATAAAAGACTTCAACGCGTTCTTAGTTATATCTTCTATTATTATAGGTTTCCCGTTTTAGCAACATTTTCATTATTTCTCCTCTTCTATTGGTCGTAGCGTAATATTACACGCCTGAAGCCTTTCTCGATTAATGGACTATGTAACACAAAAATAATTGTTTAATTCGGACCAGTAGTTCCAGAGATTAGCGCGTTCAACCAAACAAACAAACAAACTTTTCTGCTTTATAATATTATATGTAAAGATAGTATCCAACAAAAACCCTGTGAACCCTGTTAGGAGCATATTCAGAATTGATATATAAAAGATATGGCGTCATTGAAAATTCGAAATTGTAAAATTAATTTTCTAATAACTCATACTGTCAGCGACTGGCTGGCACAAACCTTTTATAGTGACTTATTTGTCTTTGATATGTTTTGTTTTGATATATTATTATGACTTATATAGATTGACGTGGTTGCTATGCGAAGATATTTCTGGTGTTGTATTTTTGATATTTTGCTTGGCGGGTTTATTATAGTTATTTTAAATTATTCCGTGTTTTCTTGCTGGTTTCTCACCCTTTACAGTCCACAACCTACAGGTAGCTATCATTTTGGTCCATTCGAGCTTAGTATCATTGCTTTTTTATAGTATACGCTCTGTCATCCGTAACACTAATATTTTATTTTATTTCGCAACTTCATCGCATTAGCGTAATGGAAACACGGAGTAAAACCAAGCAAGGTACCAACCAACATGTAGACTCAGTGGTGAATGACTTACCACTTTCATCCGTGGGCCAACATTCAGCGAACGGCAATCTTCAGTCGCAACACCTTGATGCGCACCGTTCGCCCGCCCTGGGTGATGAATTACTCACCACTAGCAACGCAGACGTTAGCCAACGTCCATTTTCCTCGCGCTCGTGTCATTCTTCTGCTACAGTCCGTGCGATGCGTCTCGAAGCAGAAGCAGAACTTGTTCGCCGCCGCGCACAGCGAGCGCGACAGTTAGCAGACAACGAGCGCCAACGCGAGGCTGAGAGTCAGCAACGCGAAGCTGAGAGGCAGCGCGAACTTGCCCGCCTAGAGGATGAAGCCGACGAACTGGCGATGCGGGCGAAATTCGCTGCTTGTGACTCATCTGTTAAGTCCTTTCAGTCCTCTCACAGGTCTCACTGCGTTCGAAGTGATCACCGAACATCATCGTGGGTTCTAGACCAGAACGAAAATAGGGTTCAATTCCAACGTGACCTGAGTAACAGCGTACGACCAATCACGTCGGAACCCCCACTGCCACGACCAACCGCAAACTCCGAACCTCATCGAGACACCCCTTTGCGACTGGTCGGACAAAGCAGCCCTCTCGCAGGTACTAATGTGAACCCCCAGATCGGTGCACCGCCGCAACAAGACCCAATATGCCAACTTACTCAAGCTATCTCGGCTCTGAACGATCGTCCTAAAAGGCCTGATTTATCCCCCTTTTCCGGGGATATATCGAATTGGATGGCTTTCAAATCGAGTTATGATCGAACTAACCACCTTTACTCTCCAGCAGAGAATATGTCACGTCTCAGTCAAGCTTTGCGAGGCGCCGCATACCAAGCTATCGCTTCACTCTTGTGGGCTTCCAGTGATCCCAATGAAGTTATGCGAGCGCTCGAGCAGTCGTTCGCACGGCCTGAAATCTTGGTGGCACACGAGGTCGCCACTCTTCGGAATATACCTAAGATAAGTAACCCAGAACAAATAAACAGCTTAGCAAATAAAATTCGTAATTGTGTTAGTACCATAAAAATTTTAGGTCAATACGAATTTTTGTACTCACAGGAACTGTTCCGTGCAGTGTTGTCAAAGTTAAGCGAGCACATACGAAGCCGTTTCACCGATTATGCTGCCACTAATATGCCAATAACAAACAATATTTCAAAAATTGAAATGTTGTCTAGTTTTTTACTTCTTGAAGCTGACCGACAGCTCAAATATAATTTTACGCTAGACATAGCCGCCACATCGTCATTTCATCCAAAGGTGATAAACTCTAGGCCTGGTAGAGAGACAGTCCACGCAACATCCGCTACTGCCTCTACACCGCAACCCCCTTGCCAGTATTGTAAGCAAGGCCCTCACACTGTAAAGACATGTAAAGCGTTTCAGTTACTTTCTGTCGACGACAGATGGCAGTGGATTCGGTCGGCTAAGGTGTGTTACCGTTGTATGAAAAATAATCCGCACAAGTGGAACGAGTGTCGTGCTAAACGTTGCGGTACTAACGGTTGCACGCGACGCCACCACGCGCTCTTACACGGTACAAATACGTCACGAGAAACTTCACATCTTACCACTGACCAAATTAATACTGCGACGACACCTGAGGAAAGAAAAACCTGTACCTCAGCCGCTACCGCTGATAGTAAATATTTACCTTCTGATGTTGTCCTAGATCATTCATCAACACTTGTTAATTTGACAGGTATGAATCAATCAATGTCACGCCCTCGCGGCTTGCTAAAGGTGCTTCCGGTTGTGGTAGAAGGCCCTGACGGGTCATTCAACACCGCCGCGCTTCTGGACGAAGGCAGCACGACCACCCTCATTGACAGCGATGTAGCGGCGAGAATCGGTGCTAAGCCTTCTCCGAAAGAGACCCTTCAAATAATCGGCGTGGGTGGAATGACTACGACTGTTGAGGCAAGTTTCGTAAGTTTTTATATTCGAGGACGGAATCTACCTAACCGCCATTTAGTCGAACATGCAAGAGCCATCACTCGACTATCCCTGAATTCGCAAAATACAAGAGATATAATATGTCTCTCCGATTTTCCACACCTGGCTGACCTCGAACCTGAGCTTACGCATGAACAAACTAGCCCAATGGTCCTTATCGGCGCTGCTGATTGGCATCTGACCGTCAGTCGCGAGATAAGAGTGGGAAGAAAGAATGAGATCGTTGCTTCTAGAACTCTCTTAGGATGGTGTTTGCATGGCGCGGTATCTACCACATCGAAACCCATAGCATTAGTAAATAATATATCTTTTGAGTCAAAACCTGACGAGCTAGAAATTCTTCTTAAACACCAATATGAAGTAGACTCTATAGGTATTACTAAAATTCCATTGCGACGTAATAAGGAAGACCAACGTGCCATTGATATAATCGAAGCAACCGCTCACAGGTTAGCTGACGGTCGCTTCGAGGTTGGCCTCCCGTGGAAAGAGAACCTTCCAGGAACGATTCCAGATAGCTACCCCCAAGCATTATCCCGCTTTAAAACGCTCGAGCGACAAATGCTTAAAGACGAAAATTTCGCTAACGCCTACCGGACTTTCATGTATGACATTATAAATAAGGGCTATGCGGAAGAATGTGATCTGGAATCGTACCATGGAACCTCTCGCACGGACTCTAGCGAAAATTTTCGCTGGTACGTACCTACTTTTGGAGTTTTTCACCCACAAAAAAAGAAGATCCGCATTGTTCATGACGCGGCTGCAGTTACTCGTGGCGTATCTTTGAATAGCCTGTTGCTACAGGGACCCGACTTATTGCAGTCGCTTTTAAATATACTTTTTCGCTTCAGAGAAGGTCCAATCGCTTTTAATGCTGACATACGGGAAATGTTTCCCCAAATTAAAATATTACCTAAAGACAGGGACGCACAACGTTTCCTATGGCGGACACACGACGGTTCCTTGAGGGAATTCAGGATGGCTTCAATGATATTCGGCGCGGTGTCTAGTCCATTTATTGCACTGCATATCAAAGATAAAAATGCCAAAGATCACGAAGGACAGTATCCCGAAGCGTACAAAGCCATCCTGAAAGACCACTATATGGACGACTACCTGGGCAGTCATTTTGATTTATTTTCAGCCCAAAAGCTCGCCGCAGACATTGTTACCGTCCATGGCGCCTGCGGATATGAGATGAGAGCCTGGGTTTCAAACAAACCGGAGGCCTTGGCCCTCGTCCCAAAGAATTTGAGGGATGCGTCTAGTTCTGAGGTTGATTTAGTCCAGAATAAAGAAATAGGCGTCTTAGGTGTTAAGTGGAACTCCTCTCTTGACTCGTTCAGCTTTCGTCATATTCCCCATTTCACTAGCGATAAGCTAACGAAACGGCTAGTCCTATCGCACGTGATGAAGATTTATGATCCCCTGGGTTTGCTTATTCCTATAATAATTCACGGGCGCATACTTCTTCAGAAACTTTGGCGAGAAGGTACCGACTGGGATACACCTATCCCCCCCAAATATATTTCTGATTTTGACAGTTGGCTTCGCGAATTAGATACCATTATAGATTTAAAAGTTCCTCGTTGGTATTTTGGACGTCTAGAATTGCAGGACATCCAACTGCATATTTTTGCCGACGCAGGAGAACAGGCATATGCCTGCGTAGCCTATTGGCGTACTACATTTGCCAACGGTTCAATTGCTGTGACTCTAATAGGCAGCAAAGCCAGAGTCGCACCGCTAAAGCCCATTTCTATACCTCGTCTCGAATTACAGGCAGCTCTAATAGCAAATCGTTTCTGTCAGTGTATTTTAAATGCTCATCGCGTAAAACCTTCCAGCGTCGTCTACTGGATCGACTCTACCACCGTCCTGAAATGGATAAGAAGCGACGCTAGAAAGTTTAGCGCTTTCGAGGCACACAGACTGGGTGAAATTTGGGAATATTCCAAAATCTCCCAGTGGCGCTGGGTCCCTACCTCCTTAAATGTGGCCGATGATGCCACCAAAATTAAGTCTTTAGGCCTAACAGTATCGCACAGGTGGTTTACAGGACCTCCTTTTCTTTTAGAATCATCAGATAAATGGCCCACAGAGCCCGATGCCCTTGAAGCTTCACTAGACGTACACAACGTTGAATTAGTGGCGCTTCAAGTGGACGCCGTTCTAAGCACGAATATGATAGATGTACCTAAGGCGGCTCGATTCAGTATTTGGATGCGACTAGTTCGAAGTACCGCGCGATCGCCAAATTCTAAATTATATCGATTTGACACCACCTCGCCCTCAACATTGTTGGCAGCGCACGTGCTACTTGTGGAGAAGATACTCTTTCTGCAAGCCCAGCAGGACAGCTTTCCAGAAGAACAAAGGCAGCTGAGAGCATCCCAGCCCGTCTCTAAGAAAAGCCGAATAGCAGCACTTGCACCTTTCCTTGATAAAGAAGGTATAATTAGGATGGGTTCGAGAATTAGGTCTGCGCCTGGGGTGAGTGACAATACGATTTCTCCGATAATCTTGGATGGTCGCCATCACGTGTCTCGTCTTCTTATTTATCACTACCACGTTAACGCCGCACATGGATTTCACGAAATGGTGCTAAATGAATTACAGCAGGATTACATGATTTTGAGGGCCCGAAATACGATTAAAAAGGTCAGCAGGGACTGTTATACATGTAAAAGGAAGCGAACTCCTCAAATCCCACCGTTAGGAGAGTTGCCCCCGGAAAGGCTGGCACACCACCAAAGAGTGTTTTCCTACGTAGGAGTAGATTACTTTGGCCCCTTATTTGTCACAGTACACAGACGGCGAGAGAAGAGATGGGTAGCACTTTACACGTGCCTAGTTACCAGAGCCGTACACCTCGAGCTGGTGCACTCACTCACTGCTGACTCCGCCCTTCTCAGCTTAAGGCGGTTTATTGCCAGACGGGGATCTCCGACGACGATCATGTCGGACAATGGCACTAATTTTGTGGGCGCGAGACGAGAGCTTCAATTACTATATGGCGAACCGATTAACGATTTTTGCGCAGGTCATAAAATACAATGGCGCTTTATCCCACCAGCATCGCCTTTCATGGGAGGCGCATGGGAGCGTATGGTTCGTTCCGTGAAGACGGCACTTAATGCCTGCTTGAAAGACCAGTCGCCGAGAGAAGAGATATTAACGACTCTTTTACATGAAGCGGAAGCGATTGTCAACTCCCGGCCGCTCACGTACGTCGCTCAATCTTCAGACCACTACCAATCCATCACACCATTTCATTTTATTATGGGCAGTTCTTCGGTGGCGCCATGGACTCACTCTCTCTCAGACGCAGACCTCAGCAGACGTTGCGATTGGAGACGAACCCTACGGCTTGCTGATCTGTTTTGGGAAAGATGGCTACGGGAGTATCTGCCGACGTTACGATCCAGAGGCAAGAGCAAGAAATACAAACAATTCAATGAGGGTGACGTGGTGGTTATTGTGGATCCATCACTCCCACGCGGGGTCTGGCCCCTGGGACGCATAATAAAAACCTTTCCTGGAGCTGACGGAGTGGTTCGCGTAGTAGACGTATTGACCAAAGCGGGTACGCTACGCCGACCAGTTCGCAAGCTCCTCCACATCGTAGAAGATTGTCAACCAGTCGCTGCTAGGTCTTAGTGTTCCACTAGGGTCGGGAATGTCAGCGACTGGCTGGCACAAACCTTTTATAGTGACTTATTTGTCTTTGATATGTTTTGTTTTGATATATTATTATGACTTATATAGATTGACGTGGTTGCTATGCGAAGATATTTCTGGTGTTGTATTTTTGATATTTTGCTTGGCGGGTTTATTATAGTTATTTTAAATTATTCCGTGTTTTCTTGCTGGTTTCTCACCCTTTACAGTCCACAACCTACAGGTAGCTATCACATACATTTATTTTCAGGGACCCAACTACGAGTATTTGTATGGGCTATTTCAAAATTAATTCGAAAATTTGGAATTTTCAATGACACCATAACTTTTATACTTATATAGATTCTGAACATGCTCCTCAAAGGGTTCACAGGGTTTTTGTTACACACTGTTCAGGATGAGTGAGTTCTTCAAGCGTGCATCGATGGCGCAATCCGAAATTTTAAGTAGTAGCGAAAAATACTCCCTTACCGAGGGTTCCGTACAAACTTATCTAGCACATATTTATGGTACCCTGATTTCTTCCTCAGCATTTGCTGTAAAATATTGATTCTTGCCAAATTTCATGATGCTAGGTCAACTAAGTAAGAAATTGCAAAATATGCGACACAAATGATCATATTATTATATTTCGATGGCATTGACTTACAAGTTTCATTTTTTCACAGCTCAAAGTGACCATAGGCCTCTCCGGTCTATGGTCTCTTCTTGTCTTCTTATATATAAAAATGAAACGCTGTGTGTTTGTCTCGCTAAAAACGGCTGGACCGATTCTTACGAAATTTTCTGGGTGTGTTTGAATAGGCTCAAGGAAGGTTTAAACGTAAAGTTGGACACGGTAGGTGGCGCTGTAATCGGGCAGGACAACGTCCACCGGGCCTACTAGTTTGATATAAATTTCAGTTTGATATCACCACGCGATCCTTAGAAAAAGGGTCTTGATAGACAGAAAACGAAGTAACACTACAAGGGTTACTTTTTCATTTTTACGGAGCCCTTAAGAGTATAAGCAATGCGGTTTGTGGAGATTTTTGCTTCATTCTTTTATTTCATGTATTAGCGGCGAACTGTTTTTTGATTCAACACACGGGATAAAGATATTTTGTTTTATTATTTTCGTCATTAAATTAGGGGACAAATTATATTTGGTTTTAGTTTTATTACGAATATGTTTCGTGTTGAACACAATATGGCATAGACTGTATTAGGACGAATCCGGAATTTGACGAATTTGGAATACGACAAGTCAGGACGAATCCGGAACAAATCAATAATATGTACCTATATTAAGTAAACACAAATTTTATGGCGATCAAAATAATCAGAATTAGTTATAAGTTATTGTTTGCAAAATAAAACCAAATGGTTTATTTCCTTATTATCTGAGCCTATTTAACTAACTTGATCAATCGTTGTTCAGGCAAAACACCTTCATGTATCATTGATACTTAATTTACTGAACACCCAGAGCGTGTAATAGAATATTACATGAAGCTTGGATTTCGATTTCCACTAATTCGCTATGAAGAAATGACCACATTCGGTTATTTAACGGTTGCGCAAGGCTGCCTCTGAAAGTCTATATGCCAATTTGACCTAGATATTGCTTAATATAATTTAGTAGTAGGTATTATAAATTTTCCTGAAGATTTTTTCTTGGCATTGTCTTAATATTTTGAGTATCGGTATGCTGCCTTTTCAGGGTTCCGTACCTCAAATTGAAAAACGGGACCCTAAAAGTATCACTTCGTTGTGAGTCTGTTGTTTGTCAAGACCCTTTTTTCGGGAATGCGTAGAAGGCTCGGAACCGGTTTGAAATATACCTCGGTTAATATCGGTTTATTTCGGTTTTGCTCCGATGTTTTCTTGAGAACGCAAGCGCCTTAAGAACTTTACTATAACTTGATGAAACCGATTTAATCGACAATCACCGGATTGTATCGTGTTATTGACTTGAAGACGCGTACGGCCGCGCAGTAGGCTTTAACGTACGCACGTTGACGTCTGATTTGCGCAGTAGATTTACAAACCATTATCATTTGTAAGTATTTAAGTTGAGTAGAAAGCGAAGGAATATAATATATAGGTGCATACTTCGATTGAGTAAAAAAATCTTAATGTAAAAACTTACAAGAACCGGTTTAAATAAATTATTATTATTATTAATTTTACATCTCCCATGTTCGGTAAGTAGATCCTTATTACCCCCAAATGGGGCTTGTAGGTGACCAATTAGCGTTCTAGGGTAATAATGTAGCTAGAAAAGCCGTAAGTTATTTATTGCCAGTATGATGGTTAGATGTACGCGAACTTTTGAAATAGTGAAGTGTTTTTTTTTTATTACTTACCGCCCTAGGGCTTTTCAAACTACATTATTACCCTAGAGCGCTTATTGGTCACCTACAAGCCCCATTTGGGTGTAATAAGGACCTACTTACCTCACAATCGAGATGTAAAGCAGAGTAGTTAGCTCGGGTGTAAGCACCAATTGCACCCTCGAATAATTATCTCGGGCTGCAATTGATGCCTTACAGCCCTTAGCTACTAATCTACTATTTCTTAGTATACTAATATTAAGATCAAATTAATAGGTATTGTAATATTACTTATCTACATTCTCGCAACAAGCTTCTATATTTTAATAAAAAATTGTCACGTAAAAAATTAAAATTTATTTTTCTCTTTATGCGCATTAACATAAAGCTTTTAAAAAAATGTTTTTACTATAATTTTTTTCACTTAAGCTGCCGCTCAAGCACTCGTGTATGATTTCCAAACGTTTGATCAGCATCGCGTCCGCTTCGAAGTTCACCTTATTAGTCTCGCATTTGATCGCATTTTGAGTTTTTTGCCCAACACGAATCTCAAGTCAAACATCACGAACTTTGTCAACACGTCTTTTTATTCGTTCCAAATTGATTCGCTCCGCTCGCCCGCGGCCGCAACCACTTACTCAACTGGTTTTAGATTTTATTAAATATATATAATAGACGAACAAAAACTCGTCGATTCCGAGTGAGCTCGGCTCGAGAACCCGTATCTCGAAACAGTGTTTGATTAAGATAATTATCTGTTACGAGAATATTTGAAATCACTTATAATAAGATCGGTGGTCGCGCTTTTGAGTTCATTGTAAGTAGTAGTACTTACGCTGGCATTGGCAATTGCTTTTATTTGTTTAAGAACTACTTTCTGTTCATGGCTGCGTCTATGTGGACTTTAGATGGGGCCATCGGTTATATTCCATACTTTAACTTCAGCAGACTCCAGCTATATATTCATACATCTCTGTAGTAGGCTCTTATAGGTATTAATGTTATTAATAGACGTTTCGTTTGCGTGCACCCAAACTGCTTAAGTAACATCTAAATATAATTAATCTACAATTAGATTATAGATAATTTAAAAAAATGAATATTTAATCACCAACATAATACTAATACAATTTTATCATCGCAATCAAGTTACAAGTGACTTATGTGTTCACATAAAGTTAACTCGAATTACGAACTCAAAATACTTAAGGAACTTAACAATTCAATTCGAAGTTAACGTGTTGGCGTCTTTGTTCACGGGATACGTATATCATTTCATTTAACGTTACGTAATTTTTGTACAGAATATCGTAGTGAATTTGCTATAACCCAAATTCGCACTCAGTGTAAATACAACATCGGGATATTTTAATTAGCAGTACGCAAGATAATAATTGAATCCTTTACGCCGCGGGTCGGCTGGTGGTTGAGATTAGAATTTGACATAATTAAATTGTCTCGAGAAGTTAAGCCATACATACATTTCGCTATGATTCTTACTCGTACGTCGGAATTGTGACCTTTTGTCGAGTGTGCGTCAAGTGCTGTTACTATCAATGGAGAAATCTGCGTCTATGCTGATGGTAAAAAGAATTAAGCTGAAAGCGAGCATCACTGTGATTGACCAACCAGAGCGGAATAGCCTTTCTTACTTCTAATTATTGGAATTCCTTGTCCTTTTTTTGGGGTGAAATGCGTAACCGCACCGTACCCACCATTGGTTAGACGGCGAGCGTGTGTGGGGCTCTCCCGGCAGAGTGCCAGGCCTACCTACTAAAACCCCCCGGGGTTCTCCCTGCCCTTATGGGCGCCTATAGTAAGGTCCACACTGCGACATCACTACAAACGCGCCCGGGCAACCCCGACCGATTGGTCGGGCTCTCGCTAAGGGGGCGATTGCCCGAGAACACCAGGGCAATCTCTAGACGGAGGGCCTAACGGCGACGTACACGGGGCCAACCGTGCACGCAGGCCTCCACGGCAGGGTCATTACACGGGCATCGCTTGAGCGTATGCAAGCCTTCACCTGCCTATCCGTCTGGGGCGGATGGGAGCGGTTTGTGGATCATTCTCCCGTTCCCTCTCCGCGGCCTCCTTCTGCGAGATGACGTCCTCGCAGAAGAAGGCGCCAGCCCCCCATTCCGCCTCGCCGCAGGGCATGGCCACGACCATGCTCGGCAGCGAGAGGTCTCCGCCTCCCAGCGCAGCGATAAGCTCGTCGCGCTGGCGTCGCCAGGCCGGGCACACCAATGGTGTGTGCTCGGCAGTGTCGTCGGGAGCGTCGCAGTGATGACACCGCGGCGTTTCCTCCCGACGGGCGACTTGGTGCAGGTAGTGATCGAAGCAGCCATGCCCGGTCAGTACCTGCACCATACGGAATGTGAGGCTACCCTGCCGGCGCCCAACCTACTCCTCCAATACCGGACGAATCGCCTCGATCGACCGATGGCCGGCAGCTGGGAAGGCGAGTGCCTCACCCCACTGGCGCAGAGCCTCCCTCTGTGGAACTCATTGCCCTGACCATGCCCCATTCACTCACTTTCACCTATTTTCGTAGTTTTTTTAGTTTGACATGGTTTAAACATCAATGTTTCATTATATCCTCCAAATCAAAACCTGACATAACCAAAATATGACATAACTCGCGTATTTATACCTTTTGATGAAATGAAAATGTACATGATCTAGGTACTTTTAAAATGGCGAACCACAAAAACAAAGTTACATTCCAAAAATTATAACGATTATCCTTAATGTGGTTGTCCCTGTTACAAATGAAATAGAATTTGGCAAAGTCAACATCTTGACTCGATGTTTCAAAGAAAAGTATTTTCTGAACAAAAGCTCCGAGGCTAAGTTAATCTTCACATCGTTTGAAAACATATCATATTAGGAGTTGAGTGCCGCGTCTCAGACAGAATAGGAGTACCTAATAGTTAAACCACAAACATAATTACTTTGAGCAATTTTTTTAGGCTTATGTATCCAGGGAATGTCGAAGGGGCTGTGTTACGCTTCGTTCAACTTTGAAGCTTATGTACATGTATAAGTACATAACGATTAGTAAATTAAACAGCGTTTAGCAACCTTATTGCCACGAAGCAATCTCTTCAACCAGAAGAATAATATTAAAAAGAAGAATATGAAAATAGAGTTTAGTGCAAAATATTGTAGTTTCGAGTTTTGAGTTTCTTGCCTGTTCATTCGAGAAGGCTCATCGAATTTCCGAACAGGTGTAGAACTGTAGAATCTACTTTTTTTCTACTACTTGTAATTGCAGATATCTTGATTATATTCAAGATGTATGCACATACAAGGTTAAATAAATATGTTTCCTACCTTTAAACTAGAATATTTTGCTTTGTTTTGACGTCAATAAGTGCATGTAAAGGCTTATGTTGAATAAAGATTTTTGAATTTGAATTTGTTTGTGATACACAAAGACAGATAATAAAATTATTAGAATTTAAGAACCGTAATATGTAGAGACACTTGAAATTTCAACAGAATATGATCATTTTTGTTGCACAACAATATTAATAGCATTATAGTATTCCATCAGTTAGATGTAAAATAGGCTCTCTTGTTGAGAAATCTAGAAGAAACTCGTCTTCACTTACAGACCTATCGTCACTTAACTATCAAGCGAGATGAAAGCCAAAAGTATACCATATAAACTGTAAGAAAACTGAATGATATAGGGGTGATATTAACATGATATTGCTGGGTACAAAGCAAAAAACCTAAACATTAAACATAAGCAAATGTGAAACATTTATAATATTATTAGAATGCCAATAGACGCAGGTTGCATTCTACTTGCTACAATGAAAGTGCCACTTGAAAAGCTAACATCGGTGGCGTGTATGGTTCGCAAAACAAACGTATCTTGTGCGAGCATTGTTTGCGCTCAGAGTAGCTTAAAAGAGCGCAAGGATAGCAAAAAGGGCACGTTTGTTTTATGTTATTCAATATTTATCGCATGAAGAATAAAGAGAAGACTAATCTCTGTTTGTATGTCAAAGTTGTAACAAAAATTAAAAGAAACAAAGAAGTCGCGACTCGCGGTTGCAATGTTCCATTTATGCAAATAAAGTTTCATTCATTCATTCATTCAAGAGGAAGAAGGAAATTTTCAGCACATTCAAATGCATTTAATCACTACATAGTATAAAACAAAGCCGCTTTCGCTGTCTGTCTTTTTTTTATTGCAGAAAGTTGGCAAACAAGCAAACTGCCCACCTGATGGTAAGTGGTAACAGTCGCCTGTAATACATGTAGCTCCTGTGAGATTCGCAGCAAAACTGCAACCCCCACAAGAACCACAGTGTACGTTGCGCACTTGTGACACCAGATATAAAGTCACAGTACCTAGTAATTTCACTGTCATATCTTACCCTTCAAACCGGAACACAGCAATGCAAGCACGGCTGCTTTGCGGCAGAAATAGGTAAGACGGAGGTACCTAAGCAGACGACCCTAGTACAGAGTCTCCCTCCAGTAAGCCTGTCTGTCCCTATGTTTGCTTCGATCTTTAAAACTACGAACGGAGATTAGACAAATGTATTCCAAATAGTAATACTGGCTATTCGAACTTTTTGGTCGCGCAAGTAAAACTCTATTGTGTCGATTAGATACGAGTGCGGAATAGACAAAATATGTACTAAATAATTTTTTTCCTGAGTACATTTACAATAAAATAAAATGTCCAAGAGTAGATACATCATCCAGTAATTTTACTCCCTATCTTTCCCTTCAATTCGGAACATAGCAATGGAAGCACAGCTGCTTGGCGGCCGAAATAGGTAAGGTAAAGGTGAGTAGGTACCTTTACCTTACCTATTTCTGCAGAGGAATCTGGTACAGCGTCTCTCTATGGTATTTTAGAGTTGTCGTATTGCACGAATAGTTTTTTCAAGGAGAAAAAAAAATGAATTGTTAACAATATCTATGTAATCACGTGAATATTGTTAATCCTTAAAAATCGAAATACTCGTATGTTAAATATGAACGAACACATTTCAAAATAAGTAACATTTTTCTGTACTGTAAAATACGTTTAATGCACCTCAGGTAGCGTAAATCATGTTACCATTCCTTTATCTTGTCTGCGCATAGACTTGGAAATTCTAGTGAGGTAAATAATAAAACGGTGTTTGAACCGCTTTCAAAATAAAAGAAACTCTGTTTTCTTTGTTCTAGGGATACAGAAAGTAAATATATATATTTCTACCCACTCTGTATAGATCTACTTGCATGTAGGAAGTCTGATCTTTTTAAACATTTTTTGTCGTATGTCTTATATTCGTGCACCTGTTGTGACATATTTTGTATAACTGAGTCATATGGATGTTTTACGAGTATGTGCGATGTAAGCGATATCGTAAATATATTGTCGATAGGATATTCTTTTCGGTTTGTTATAAGAAATCATGCTTACAAAGTTACAACAATGGCGTGTATGTTTTGTATGCCGTCAGTGCAATACTGTGGCTAGTGTGCATCGACGCAAACCTCACTTTATTGTTTTACCGCAGCGAACACATTGCTTCGAAATTAATGCAGCATTATTTTTGAAAAAATTTAATCGAACTCGAATGAATCGAAATACCATTTGTAGCTTCAGCATATGTACTCTCGTATATAAGAACAGCAAACCTTTCCCAATTTACAGGTCATATAATACTTATTTAAACTCCACAATCTTAGTTTAAATTATTATTCTCTTCAGTATTAGTACGAGTAAGTACTATTTAGAAAAAATAAAACGTTTTTATTTATTTTTTTAACTATATGAGTTATTCCAACAAGCTGCGATGATACGAGTATTGTAAAAAGCTACTTTTGCCACTACAAAAAAGGGTTTTGAAATTTGATTTGAATTATTTTGACTATGAAAATAATTTATTTCTTATAAAAAATTTGCCAGAGGGAAACTTAATTATGGAGCCATACGCAGGTATTATATAACTCTATCTTACATATTTCTGCGCCAAGCAGCGGTGCTTGCATTGCTTTAGGTTTGATGGGTATGAAAGGCAGTAAAATTATTGGATACTGTAATTTGACATCTTATATCAAAAGTTGGCAATTTACATTGAGTCTTCATAAAAATTGTATATTTCGGTCGGTAAAGTTGGTGCCAAACGATGATCTCCTAGAAAGTCTTAAAATTTGGCACCGACTTCAATATAGAAGTGTGATATTGTCTGTACCTATTCCTTTATTATTTTTAACTTTTCAGTGTTTTTGAAGTCGTTTTCGGAAAGATTTGTTGGTCGAAAAATGTTTTTATGTTCTAAAAGATTGTTTAAGTTGAATCTTACTTTACAATGTATAGAGTTAAGTATGATTTAATTATGTTAATCAATTAAAATTTTAAAACTAGTTTTTTAATTGTTGCAACGCCCTAGCAGGGTTCATATTGCGTTCTATATTTATAATACTTTAACACCTAAATGTACACCAATATGATGCAATAAAGTTTACAACTATGACTATCTTAGAGGAACTATAATGTACTATAGGCGACTGTAACCACTTACCATTAGAGTGGCGGCCTGCTTGTTTGGTTGTAACGTTTCTAGTTAGGGGTAGATTGTAATGGTAAAGAAAGTTACAATAAAAGTTAAAATTAAATTTAGAAAAAATAATTTAATAGGTAATAAAAAAAATCGCGGGTTGATTTCAACATAGTAGTTGTAGTTGTAGTGGGTCGCGGATTGGGCATTGGGTGTACGTTCCTGCTTCCTTACAAAATACCACTTCCCTGCAGTGGCAGTGGCAGTGGCAGCTCCTCTGCGCTCCGTCTGGCACCCGGCGGGATGTGTGCTCGGTCAGGCAGGGACAGCAGGTAGTGTAAATGTAGGTAGTACTACTCGTCGAATCGCGATCTAGTCGCGTACGACACTCCGGTGCTTGATCCCTGGAATCCCGGAAATTGGGCATTTTGAAAAAGTCCGATTTCGCATAAGTGACTGCAACACCATATCTTCCGGAAATTATGTGCAATGCCAAAGCAGGATGGAGTAAAGCATATATAGATATTATGATGTGGCAGTCTTAGGCAAAATCATTTACAACGATAATTATGAAGCTAGAATTTATTTTAACTACAGTAAGGTGGATGTGAAAATTATAGATTTAGATAATTTAATTCTGCTAAGAAACAACAAATAAATAGGACTACGAATAGAATGATTATAATATTGTATTGTGAATTACAATTATAAACAAGAATTGCATACTAAAATAATCTACATTACAATATTTCAAAATAAAATTACTATAGCCGGGTAGCAGTACTATTAAAGCCAAATAGATATTTGCAACACTCACCCGAATTGGGAAATAACACCACACACTGAGTATTTAATTGCAATTAGTATTGTTATTATTTATATCCTATTATTTCGAAATAAATAAAGTATTCAAATTCCGAAATCGTTATTTTATTTTAGCGCAGGCTTTCACCTTCGGCTCGGCGGCAAAAGTGAGAAACGTCATCGTAGTCCCCACTGCTTGAATGAGACGTACGTCACTCAGTAAGCGCGTTTCGTTACACCAATTTCGTTAGAATGCAGATTTTAAATATAAATTAGATTCAAATTACTTCTTTAAGGATTAGTATTAAGTTTATTATATATTTACAGTCTTACAAATAAAAATGAGTTATACCACATTTATTCCACCCTTATACTAGGTATAGTTATACTTAGTATAAAACGAGAATAACGCTAGAATATTTTTTGACAAATAAACGAGGTTTATCTTCGGTATAGCTATTCTTCCGATGTATCAAAATGCACAATATGGCAACAGCGCAATCAAAGAGAAATGTACAAAAAAGTAACATCTTATCTGTGATAGCTGTCAGTTTTTCGACCGGGCGACCGTTTTGTTGATTGGTTTTATTTCTATATTAGTATATTTGGTGATACTTTCGTGTAAATAATGATATTAATTTGAATATATGTAGTTAAATTTCGATAAAGAACTTTGATATTTTTTTTCAAAAATGCTGAATAAATCAATAAATAAATTTCGTCTCGGGCGGGGATCGAACCCGTGTCTCCAACGTACCGTATTGACACTTTGACCACTTCGACCACCGAGCTCTTATCAGCTCCGACGAAATCCTTAACTGTATTGATCTCATTAATTTGGGGGAGGAGGGGTGGGGGGTGGAGATGGCTATGCTCGGAGTTTCTTTACGTGAACGATAAGTAATGATGAGATCCGTAAGAGACGCCGCGTTGGTAAGCCCCCCAAAAGGTGGACCGACCACCTGATGAAGGTCGCGGGAAGCCGCTGGATGCGGGAGGCGCAGGACCGATCGGTGTGGAGATCCTTGGGGGAAGCCTACTCGTATGTCCAACAGTGGGTGTCTGTTGGCTGAAATGATGATGATGATTGATCTCATTTGAACTTTTTTAATTTTTAACAGTGAATAAAGACTACTTTAGTGTATCCATTAGCTATATTTAAATATTATAACCTCAAATGACCACAGCAAACAAGCACAAATCGAGTTATACTAGGTTTATACAAGGGTGCGGGCTGGTATAACTTCGGAATAACGTTTGTATCAATAGAAATGTCAATGTTATACTCAGTATAAGTTATTCTTGGTTTATTTGTAGACATTTTGCTTATTCTTAATTTATTCTCGAGTTTAACTTTATGCCACGTTTATTTGTAAGGCTGTTATATGTTAAGATTAATGTTTTATTTGTAATATAATGTATTTTTGGTAACAGAAAAATACACACAACCAATTTACTACCAAAATCGAATCAGAAATGTGAAATTTATAAGGATTTGCTAGGCTAAGGTCGCCAGGCGTTACATACCCCCCTTTTTAGCGTAGGATTTTTGCTATGAAAAATCCGCTAAGAGCACTAATAACTACACTACCTAAAAAAACTAAACAACTACGTGTTAACGCATACAATCAGCTTTCATCACTCAATCATTCTCCTTGTAAACTTCAGTATTTACTTTAAATGATTGTAAATACTGCCACAAACATTCAGAGACTTATGTTTTATTTAGTACATAGTTCTCACACACAGTTGCTAGACATGTTAAGAATTCGTTCCGATCTAAAAGGATAAGGGCTAGATGGTTACAGTTTATCAATGGTTTAGGGCCATTGACATTCATTTAAAGTAGACTACCCGAGGTGTAGGGCCTGGGTACTCTGTAGTTCATTTCATTAGACAATCACAAGTGTAGGCTTGGATTATCTATAACTATAGCATATAGGCTTGTTTAAAGAGTTGCTAGCCGCTCTTCATAGAAAATTGTCTAAGGTGTAGGACCTTGACAATAAAATTTTTAAGTAATTTTAGGAACGATTTTTAAGTATGTTTAGGTAGTAGGTTTTAGTGTAGGTATTTAAATTATTTAGGAATTATAATATAAATTACATTGATTAATTAGTATTAAGAATTAGATTAATTAATTAATATCGATGATTGGATTAGATTATTTAGATAAGATTTATTTCTATTTTGTTTAATTAATTAGGACAATAGTTTGTTAATTTAATGTCTTTGACATGCCAAGTACCAATGTTATTACCCTGCATATCTTCAAGATCATATACAAGTGGAGATCTTTTTGCTATAATCCGGCATTTTAAGTACTTAGGAGCCAGCTTTTTGGAGAACATATTATCCTTGTCGCTGAGATAATATGTTTTCTTCCAAACAATATCACCTACATTAAATTCTACGTCCTTTCGGCGCAAATTATAGTGACCAGAATTCCTAGAGTGAGCCTTAATTAATGCAGCTTGGACCTTATCGAAGATCTTACGTAAATAACCTAGACTTTCAGCATACTCATCCCTTGGTGCAAATATCATGTCCTTGTGTGCATCATTGTCTACGTAATGCGATCCACAACTAATGAGTTCTCTGCCATACACCAGAAATGACGGAGTATAACCAGTGACCTCATTCACTGAACAGTTGATAGCGAACTGGATCTTTGCAATATTAAGATCCCAAGATCGATGATCGTCTTTAACAAAGGTCGATACCATTGTCATTATAGTTCGGTTATATCGCTCGACAGTATTTACTTGAGGCGTATATTTAGGCGTATAATAAGTATTAGGTATTTTGTATTTTGAAAACAGTTGTCGCATTACCGAGCTTACAAATTGTTTACCATTGTCCATTATAATGGTACTGGGAATACCGTGTACAAGAAATACGCGTTCCTCAACAATCTTAGATATAATATCAGCTGTAGCGCGCCTAATAGGAAACATTAAACAGTACTTTGTAAAACAACAGGTGAGTACTAATAGATAGACATTCTGTTTACGAGATGGAGGTAAAGGTCCAACCAGGTCCATACTTAAAGTTTGGAATGGCCTACAGCAATCTTTAGGACGGCCCATAGTACCAAGCGTTATATTCGTAGAATGCTTATACGCACTACACGTATCGCAGTTAGACACAAATTTAGCTACGTCGCGATGCATATCAGGCCAAAAATACCTTAGCACAATACGCTTAGTAGTTTTTAAAATACCGAGATGTCCAGCAGTAGGAATCGAATGATTATCGCGGATAATGTCAGTCCTATTCTCCAAGGGAATAACTTCTTTCCACTCAAATTCACGTGTTAATGGGTTTAGACTTTTCATATAGCGATATAATTTATTATTAGTGACACGATAATTAAGAAATGATGTCGGAGAATTTTGGCAGCCATATCATAGATGTTAAGGTACCATTGATCTACTGTATTAATCAAATCGACAGATGAACTCGGGTTATTATCGCTAGCGCTTACAGCCAAAAGTGGTACCGAATGTGAGAGACTATCAGGGACAACGTTATCAGAACCTCGTCTGTGTCTAATTTCAAAATTGTAGGCTGACAATCTCACACCCCATCGTGCCAATCTACCAGTAGGGTTATTTAGGGTCAAGAACCACTAGGGCAGAATGGTCTGTGTAGACTATGAATTGCAGACCGTTTTCAAGATAACAGCGCCAGTGTTCAATAGCAGTAAGAACAGCCAAAGCTTCGCGCTCCGTCGCACTGTAATTCTGTTCTTGTTTCGACAGGGACTTACTCATGTAAGCGATCACTTTTTCTTCGCCATTTGAAGTTTGCGTAAGAACGGCACCTAAGCCCACATCACTCGCATCTGTGTGAACTTCAAATGGTTTACAATAATCAGGACATGAGAGTATAGGTGTAGAAACAAGACAACTCTTAAGGGCTTTAAAAGCGTAGTCAGCAGCTTCCGTCCAACGAAATGGGGGCGCATTTTTGCCTTGGGACGTTAATTTACTTAGGGGACTAGCCAACGAACTAAAGTTAGGTATAAAGCGCCGGTACCAGGAAGCGGTACCCAAGAATCTCCGTACTTCTTTACGGGTGGTAGGGGTAGGGTAATTAACTATGGCAGTAACTTTCTCAGAATCAGCTTGCAAACCATTAGAATTTACTACATAGCCCAAGTATTTTAGCTGACTTCGGAAAAACTGACTCTTCTCGAAGTTAATAGTGAGGTTAGCGTTCTGTAGCTTCTCATATACACGCAAGAGTAATGAAATATGCTGTTCGAAGGTGGGGGTAGCTATGACGATGTCATCGGAAGACGAATACCTAGTGTTCAAATTCAGGCCCGTAGAACAACATATCCACTAATCTCTGCTGCGTAGCAGGGGCATTAGTCAAGCCGAAGGGCATACACTTAAATTGGAACGTTCCGCGAGTAGGAATATAAAATGCTGTCTTGCAGCGATCCTCTTTTTTAATTAAAATCTGCCAAAAGCTCTTTGACAGGTCCAGACTTGTCAAATACTTGGCATCACGCAAGTTGTCCAAAATCTCGGAGATATAGGGTAGGCTATAAGCATCTTTTTTAGTGATAGCGTTAAGCTTACGACTGTCGAGGCAAAATCTCAACTGGACATTTTTCTTTGGCGTCAACAACACAGGTGAAGACCATGGACTTTCACACTGCTCCACCACATCCTCTTTCAGCATTTCGTCCAGTTGCTCAATCAAGACTCTCTGCTTCTCTGGAGACATCCTGTAGTAGCGTTGTCGAATTGGCGTAGTATCCCCAGTTTCAATGGCATGAGTGATAAGAGAAGTACGGCCTAAACCTCGATGTTCGTACGATATACCATGAAATTGAGAAATGATATGATCAGCTGTAGTTTTCTGATCTGTAGTTAAGTGATCGTAGCTATGCACTTGCTTATTGTCGCCAACAGAATTCAAAGTAACCTCAGACTCGTCACGTAGAATAACAGAGTCAAGCCGTGAAGGAAATAATCCGAATAATCTCCAGAAATCCACACCTAATATTAATGAGTTTATTATATCAGGAGAAACATACACATCTAAAACATGACTCTGACTTTGAAATTTTATGGGAAGGGATAGTATACCTAAAATTTGCAATTTTTGTCCACCAGCAGCGACAAAATGCGAAATAGTATTCTTATTATTTAAAATAAAACCTAAATTAGTAAAATATACGTAGTTATCGCCACCCAAAATAGTGACACAAGCCCCGGTGTCCAACAATCCGTTAATAGTTTTACCGGCCACCTCGACACTTACGTAGGGTCGCTTACAAACAGTTTGAGTTTTTTGGATTGATGAGACAGAATAACAAGAAAAGAATTTTTGTATAAATTGTAGCCAAGACTCCCACTCTGTCTTATTGAAGTTCACCGTTTTATGAACACTGTCTACACAATCCAATTTATTTAGTTTTTTGAACTTGAGGGATTAGCTTGAGAATGGCAGTCAGAGCATTCAGGGTAACGTATGCCTTTCTTGCCACACTTAAAACATATAGGATAGTGAGGTTCCTTACATTGACCAAGGGAATGTGTGTTAGATCTACATCTAGGGCAGTAAGTATATTTTTGGGACGATCCTGGATCTCTGTAACTTACACTGGTTACGTTTTTAGACGTATTTCGATATTTATTATAATTAGCATTAGTAACATTATTATTTCTATTAGATTTATATTCATTATTATTAGTATTATTATTATTGTAATTAGTATTAGAATAAGATTTGTAATTAGATTCTTTATTAATATTATTATATTTATTATAGTAAAATTGTTTTGAAGACGAAGATGTATTATTTTTATTTGAATAGCCTATCGAAAAATTGTGTGATTGCTTTTTGTATGCAAATTCAGGAGCTAGCATTTCTGAAGAAACTCTAGGTGGATCGTAAAATTGAGATAGTCGCGATTGAATATTCTCATAGTTACGGCAGACACTTTTTAGTATTTCGATTGAAGAAATATTAGAGTGAGCTGCCAATGTACTAGCATAACATGGGCGAACGTTGTGTAATAAAATTTCTAATTTGTCCTCCTCAGGCATAGATTTACCGAGACGCGAAAACATACCATGCATGATTGAAAGGTAAATGGTAATGTTCTCATTCTCCCCCTGAGTGCGTGAACTAATTTCATCTAAAAGACGATAATCATAGTCACTCTGTGAAAAGTCTTGCTTCAGTTCACTTATCACTTCATCCCATGTATTCAATCTATCTTTCACACATCGATACCAATGTAGTGCATCATCAGTGAATATTTCATAAGCAAATGACAGTAATTGATCCCTAGGTATACCTTTTGAAATCACAGTCTCCTCGACTCTCTGTATAAATGACCGAACACACGATTTACCAGAAAATGTTAATTTACTAACAGCGTCAGTTATAAATTTTTTGTCGCAACCGGAAGTAACTGCAACGACTTCAGGCGCTGCGTCAGAAGTTGACGGCTTAGGTTGAGAAGTCTGTGATTTGAAATTGAAATCATTCAAATCCTTAAATAAATTATTAATAGATATACAGCATTCTCTATAAAGATCACTAATTTCAGCAGTACGTGTGATCCTGTTAACCCTATGGTAAATATGATTCAAGATAGTCTCAGTACGTAAATAAAGATTTTTATCGAATTTAGTTTTTAATTGGTCTATATTAGTTTTAGCTTTCGTTAGGGTCTCTTTAACTTGTGCCAAATCTACGCTAGGTTCAAGATGAGACTCAAGAACATCTTCTGCAGGTATGATCTGAGACAATTTTACGATTTGTTTTCTCAACTCTTGCACCGAATCACCAGGTGTACCACCTCTGACACAAACTTCATACTCAAGTTCGGCCTTTTGTAGTGAGGGAAATTTAATTGGATACGACATTATGAAAAAAAAATAAAAAACGGGTGTGTATTGCAATTTGCAGGTAAGATTAACAACACAACACAAAAAAAACTTAAGCGTAAGCGTATACAAAATCAAAATTTGTTGATAAACCAGTGCGTGAAAAAAAACAATTTAGAATTAATATGTAGATTCAGTAGGTAGGTAAGACAAAAAAATAAAAAAGATTAATTCAGGCACAGGTCAAACAACAACAGACTACTAACTTTAACTACACTAAACTAATGATTGCAAAAGCACCAACACCACAAAACCATAAAATGCTTGGGAACAGAAAACGTACACCACATAGAAATTTATAATTTAGAGTTGGGCGCCATTGTAACGTTTCTAGTTAGGGGTAGATTGTAATGGTAAAGAAAGTTACAATAAAAGTTAAAATTAAATTTAGAAAAAATAATTTAATAGGTAATAAAAAAATCGCGGGTTGATTTCAACATAGTAGTTGTAGTTGTAGTGGGTCGCGGATTGGGCGTTGGGTGTACGTTCCTGCTTCCTTACAAAATACCACTTCCCTGCAGTGGCAGTGGCAGTGGCAGCTCCTCTGCGCTCCGTCTGGCACCCGGCGGGATGTGTGCTCGGTCAGGCAGGGACAGCAGGTAGTGTAAATGTAGGTAGTACTACTCGTCGAATCGCGATCTAGTCGCGTACGACACTCCGGTGCTTGATCCCTGGAATCCCGGAAATTGGGCATTTTGAAAAAAGTCCGATTTCGCATAAGTGACTGCAACACCATATCTTCCGGAAATTATGTGCAATTCCAAAGCAGGGTGGAGTAAAGCATATATAGATATTATGATGTGGCAGTCTTAGGCAAAATCATTTACAACGATAATTATGAAGCTAGAATTTATTTTAACTACAGTAAGGTGGATGTGAAAATTATAGATTTAGATAATTTAATTCTGCTAAGAAACAACAAATAAATAGGACTACGAATAGAATGATTATAATATTGTATTGTGAATTACAATTATAAACAAGAATTGCATACTAAAATAATCTACATTACAATATTTCAAAATAAAATTACTATAGCCGGGTAGCAGTACTATTAAAGCCAAATAGATATTTGCAACACTCACCCGAATTGGGGAATAACACCACACACTGAGTATTTAATTGCAATTAGTATTGTTATTATTTATATCCTATTATTTCGAAATAAATAAAGTATTCAAATTCCGAAATCGTTATTTTATTTTAGCGCAGGCTTTCACCTTCGGCTCGGCGGCAAAAGTGAGAAACGTCATTGTAGTCCCCACTGCTTGAATGAGTCGTACGTCACTCAGTAAGCGCGTTTCGTTACACCAATTTCGTTAGAATGCAGATTTTAAATATAAATTAGATTCAAATTACTTCTTTAATTATTAGTATTAAGTTTATTATATATTTATATGTTAAGATTAATGTTTTATTTGTAATATAATGTATTTTTGGTAACAGAAAAATACACACAACCAATTTACTACCAAAATCGAATCAGAAATGTGAAATTTATAAGGATTTGCTAGGCTAAGGTCGCCAGGCGTTACATGGTAACTATGTTGTGTAGAAGAAAAATCTGGATTACATATAATTACGGAAGACAACACTTGATTTATTATTTGGCTTCAAATAACAAGTTAATTTGCTTAAACGTAATAGTACCCGAACTCCGCAATGGTTTAGCAGATAAGTTCTCCAGCAAATCGAGTCCACGCGAGGGCATATGAAAAAGAAACCGAACATGTGCGAGCTGGATTCACACACTGAGGGTTCCTTACAAACTTATCTATATATAACTACATATCTACGGTTTTCAGATTTTTTCCTTAATATGTGCTGTAAGACATTACTTCGTGCCAAATAACAAGATTCTAAGTCAACGGGAGGTAACCTATAGGTTTTGAGTCTCTTGTGAAATCGCAAAATTTGCAATAATAAACGGTCATATCTTTTGATGGTGCATTTACTTACAAGTTTGATTTTTTCACAGCTAATAGAGTATTTATACGAAAATTTATAACATAAAATTTGATATTTTGAGTTCGATATCTCGCGTTCCTGTGAAAAAGCGCCTTGACGGTCAAAAGGACAACGACGTGATCCTATAGGTTCCATTTTAGGGCTCCGTACCTCAAAAGAAAATAACGGAGCCCTTATAGGATTATTACAAGGGAATCAAAACCTATAAGATACTTCCCGTTGACCTAGAATCATTCAATTTGACAAAAAGCAAGATCTTATAGCACAATTTATATTAAAATATACATGGTTACTTTTTATCACCTTTTTTTTCTCGGGGGGAAATGCGTAACCGCACCGTACCCGCCGTTGGCTAGACGGCGAGCGTGTGTGGGGTTCTCCCGGCAGAGTGCCAGGCCTACCCACTAAAACTCCCCGGTGTTCTCCCTGCCCTTATGGGCGCGCTAGGTAAGGTCCACACTGCGACTCTACTACCCACGCGCCCGGGCAAGCCCGACCAATAACTGGTCGGGCTATCGCCAAGGGAGGTTGCCCGAGAACACACGGGCAATCCTTAGACGGAGGGCCTTACGGCGGCGTGCACGCAGGCCTCCACGGCAGGGTCATTAGACGTGCATCGCTTGTGCGAATGCCCGCCTTCGCCTGCCTGTCCGTCTACGGCGGATGGGAGCGGCCTGAGAATCATTCTCCCGCTCCCTCTCCGCGGCCTCTTCGCAAAAGGAGGCGACAGCCCCCCATTCCGCCTCGCCCCGGAGCATGGCCACGACCATGCTCGGTAGCGAGAGGTCTCCGCCTCCCAGCGCAGCGTTGAGTTCACTGCGCTGGCGTCGCCAGACCGGGCACACCAAAAGGGTGTGCTCGGCTGTGTCGTCGGGAGCGTCGCAGTGATAACACTGCGGCGTTTCCTCCCGACGCGCGACTCGGTGCAGGTAGTGACCGAAACAACCATGTCCGGTCATTACCTGCACCATGCGGAACGAGAGACTGCTCCTCCTCCTCCTCCAACACCGGACGTATAGCTTCGATCGTCCGGCAGCTGGGAAGGCGAGTGCCTCACCCCATCGACGCAGAGCCTTCCTCTGCGCCTGGGTACGAACCCGCTCCACTTCCTCAGGAGCGGATCCTCCCCCCCGTTCTCTAACGGCAACCCGATGTCAATACACCTATGCATGTACGCGTGCATCGACATCCCACGGCGTTTGGCCCGCAAGAACGCAGGCCGCGCCGTGGCTAACCGTGCGATATGCTCGCACGGCTCGTGTTGCTATGACCCTTTGCGGACGTCGCAAGAGAGCCGCCGTTCGGGGGGAAAGGCACTCCGCCCATACCGGGGCTCCATAGAGTGCCATTGACCGTATCACCCTGTGATACAGTCGACGGCATGCCGATCCTGGCCCTCCCACATTAGGGAGGACCCGTCCGACTGCTGCTGCGGCGGCACACAGCCGTGGAGTGAGGAGCTTAAAATGCTCCTCGAAGCTCCAACGGGGATCTAAAACCAGGCCGAGGTACTTGAAGTGTGCCTCGACCGGTATGCGGACCCCCTCCACTCGGACACGGAGCTCCGGTGGGACTGCGACGAGAGCCGTGGAACATCATGGCCCTCGTTTTATCGAGAGCCACGTCCAGGCCCAGGAGGCGGATACGTCGGACGACAAGTGAGGTGCCGACCGACGCAAGGTGGGCCGCCTCCTCCCCCGTTTTTGCTGTCACCACGACAAGCGTGTCGTCGGCGAAGCAGACGACCTCCATTCGTGGAAGGAGGTCGCCTCGCAGGACCCAGTTGTACCCCAGATTCCATAGCAGAGGACCTAGTACGGAACCCTGGGACACACCTGCCGCCATTGCCCACGTATGGACGTGCCCATCCGGCCCCTCGTAGAGAATTGATCTGCCTTGCAAGTAATCCTCCACGAGGGCGCGGAGGTAACTTTTTTATCACCCTGGAAAATTTAAGGGACGCTTAAGGACACGGTAGTAAAATGATTCAAATTTCAATAAAAAAATAACTTACCTAAATTTATACTAATTTTATAAAATGTCAAAAAAAATCTTTGCTAATTCTGCACTAAACTAGTGCGAACTTTATTTGTTCAGTTTGTACGGAACCCTCGGTGCACGCGTACAGCTCGCACTTGGCCAATTTTTTGAGGTACGGAACTCTAAAAATTTCAAATTGGTGGTAAATGATTGAACTTATTTATTTATTTTCCTCCTTCAATGTTCAGAATTTCCCCAGCTCATGCATATTTCTCTTCAAAAAATATAACGTAATGCTCGTATGTCCCCGAGCTTGGTATTCAGAGACTCATTATTGTTTTAAGTACGTCCAAATCTGACATAATGATGCCGACGGGCGGCCCGCTCAGCGTAAACATGTTTTGTTCACAATTTCATCGGAGCATGTCGATTTTGTGTGTCTCTAACTCATTCAGGACTTGATAAATGTGTATATGGATAATTAATGTATGACTAGATTTTAAATCCATTCCTTTGGTTATTTTTATTTTACCCGGTTTCATCCGGGATTACCGAAGCACCGATATTGATTTAAAAATACTTTTTATAGGGATTTGGTTTTCAGAACATTCAAATTCACTCTATTAATTATCATTATCTGATGCTGTAGCATTGTTTTGATGGACAAATTTTCAACTTTGGGATATTTCATGATTTCAAGGAAAATTCTTACAGTGGAAAACTAAGGTTTGGAAATGTAGAATTTAAAGTGCATACATCATTTTTTGTGTGGCTTACTTGCAATGTAACGAGCTCTAATGAATAGACGTCAATGGGTTAGGTATTAAGTCTAGTATTTGAAGCTTGTTTTTCTTCAGCTCAGTTTGTTTTAAGCAGCAGATATATTGAAGCTCTGCCGGCAGATGTTGGGCGTCACAGATCGCTCGTGCTCTCTGAAACAAATATTTTAGGTGTTACTAGTGCACAGACATGTAAGTAAACAAAGACTGAACATCAAAACTAATCATAGTTTCATTGTCAGCAACGTCGTCGGACTAAATAATTAAAATGTTTAAAACCAAACCCAACTAGCAAAATAATTCTTATAAAAGTTTATAAGTGTAAAAATAACATTCTTATAAAGGTGTAGGAAACGTTTACAAGTGTGGGAAAGGGCCGTAGTTATAAGTGAATTTACTCTTATAGCTGTCTTATTGCACTCTCTTTGTCACCGATTTACCCTTATACGCGTTATATAATCTAATTACATCGCTTCTATACCGCCAATTTACCTTATTATAAAAGTATGTCTGCTTCTATTAGATCAATGTTCCTTACAAATACGTTTACAAGAATATTTTTCATAAGTTTTTACTTTATTTTATAAACGAAATGCCATTTTATGTGTTTTGTCAAAATCGTAAACAAGGTAACTAATTTCCTATTCTAATCATAATACTAGGGCATAATACAATGTGGCAATCAATTTTTATGAGAAAAGTGGGTATGATTTAGTGTTAGTGACGACGCCCTCGTAAATTAAAGCAGTTTCATTAAAATCGAGCAAAGAATAATTGTAAAATATTAGTTTGCGCCTACTATAGCGATACTATAAGTCTTATAACAACTTGATAACCACTATAAGAAGTTGAGCGTGTTACAACGACTCCATATTGAATGATCTTTAGGGTTCCTTTTCTAATATTTTGAAACAATTTTTAGGTTTACTTATTAACTATTTACTTAGGGCTGTGGTGTTTGAATCGTTTTTAAAGTTCTACGTTTTGCTGTTTCTAAATACAATAAATGTATGTACCTAATAACTTCTTAGTCTTTTAAATCGAATTTTATCTACGGTCACTTTTTTCGATAACCATTACTAATACTTAGTATGTATTATTTCAGGACAATAATCATTTATGTGAAAATTTAATTTTCGCAGAAATTCGAATATATGTATATATCGGTAATCGAAATCGCACAGGAGGAAATTATAAACGGTTCAGAAAGTTTATGGCCGCGAAGATTCAATTACTGTAGAAGTTAGACAAGAAGGAGGTTCAGAAAACAGAAAAAAAGTAGAGAAATCGGGTAGAGGAGAGAACGTCATTATCAAAGATTTGATAAAAGATTAACACCCGGAACCAGAAAATAAACAAATACTGTAGGAATAATAAAAAAATAGAATGTTGAAATAAGAAATTTTATTACACCCATTTAGTTTCGAATTACGTGCTGGCGACAATAGACTCCCGTTTGGTTATTAGTAAATTGTTTTATTTTCTACGGAACAACTGGAGTTTTTCAAGTATTTAATTGGCATACCATTTCGTGATTAAGGCTTGAGGGGGAATTAATTTTACTCATTATTAAATTCTTAACTACTTTTTGACTTTCATTTAACTAAACTTCTTTTTGATTTTCATTGTAACCAACCAATTATTGAACCTTTTTATTGATTTAATAATTGACAACAGTTTAATAAAATAATTTAATTAGTTTTTTAGCAGATTCATATGAAATTATGAGAGCAATAAGCTTCGAATAACCAAATAAGTGACTTACTAACACCTCATTTCTTATAAAGGCTATCCGAACTCTAAAACATCAATTTAAACTTAAAAAAGTCGTACTGATTGTATTTATAAGGTAATAACCTTTATAACGATCTTAGTTATCTCTTTTAAAAGAATAAATAGCGCCACAGACGCCTTTATAAGATAAGCAGCCAAAATAGAGTCTGCACATCTTTTATAAGCAAATAGATCTTATAGAAACTATATTAATTGACTGTGTAAAGGTTTACTCAGTCAATTTATAAGTGTTAAATCTTCTTACGTCTATTCCCTTATAATTTCCTTCTATAAGGTATGTTAGTAAAAGCATTGTCATTATATGACTCTAATAAGGCAAATAACCTTATAGGCTTAGTTTTATAAGAATATTTTGCTAGTTGGGAATATAGGCGAGTAAACCTTCCAAGTATAGTTTTATTTAAATGTCTGCCTGTCAGGCAGATACATTTTATCAGAAATGCATAGAGATATCAAATTAAAATTTACACCAACTACTCGGCACTGCGGTCTCCTTCAGGTGACGAAATCAAACTTGTAAGTCAATGCGATCAATCCTGTAGGGTACTTCTTGTTAACTTAGAATCATGTCAAGGAATAAATCTGCAACCCGGAAATATGTATTTATAGTTAGTAACTTATATACTTAGATCAGTTTGTACAGAACCTTCGGTACGCATACGCAAAGCGGTAGAGTGCGAAAGCAGGCTCCGCGCGCATCTCCCGCTGTTTCGGCCCGTATAACCACGATTGGTTGAGTAGGGCCATGGGTGGATGGTGGGGTTAGTTGCGCTTGAACGTGAGTGTCATTAGAAAGTACATACTTATTGCTGTGATGCAAATAATAACACTCAACCATTAATAGACAATTAAATATCTCTTTTCAGAATATTTTTCTAATTAAACACAGACCACAAAAAATTACTATCTTTTTCCAGCTTGAATAATCTCTTTCACACATTACCCACCTACAAAGCAACTAATGCATTCGAGTGTCCACTTCTATTCCAGTTAATTTATGATCATTTGGTGATAAATCCACTCGGCTTATCTGACCTTATCTGCGAATTAATATTAAGTTATGTACGCCACGCAATATTAGGCTGGCAGGGTGCCATATATTTTGGCTTCTATTATCTGGAAATGAAATTTGGCCGTAATCCTTGTTGTATGGGCTCATTTTGTCACTTCTAGTGAAGAGCAGTTTCACATTGTGTACGGGCCAAAGCAAAGGGATCGCTTGCCTGCTGCTCATTCCAGGCTGAGAGGATAAAGCGATATGATCTTTATGAGTAGCGAGAATGGGGAAGTACCTTCACCTCACAAAATACCGCAGGCTAAAAACCTAAAATTGTTAGAGTTAGGTCTCAAATGCTGGATTGGACGGATCATCTCGCACTCATAATTTGAGCATGAGTGTAGTAACTAAGCAGATTTAAGTCACTAGACTTTAGGCGCTAAGCTAACTGTAGAGGGGTAGTCTAAGCCACGGTAATAGTATACATATAATTGCCGTGCCTAAGCGTTACTAACAACAATGTATAGTCGCCTACTAATCAGTTAATGGTAAGAAAAACTGGACCTCATGCGGTTAAATTGCACATAATGCTCAGACAAATCGTCGCCTTAGCAATGGAATATTTATAAGGGTCAATAAAGGAAATGAGCTCGTATAAACACTTTATATATATATAACTCTATTTAACAGTTTATAACTGACACATCTTATCTTGTAATGGAAGTTGAGCTCGAACTTTTGCTTTGAGGTCAGCTACCAATTGACGACTCTGTAACAATACAGGGAGAAAAAATAGCCCTTGCTGGTTCTTTCCAGTACAAGGTCTCCCGCCGTAGACTTGTGAACCAATGGCGTAGCTTCTTTGACATGCAAAAAAGATTGTTACAATCCTATTCTAATAAAAGATATTGAATTTGAATTTGATTTAACCAAAGAACATTAAGAATAGGAAATTAAATATTTGCACGCATAAGGCATTTCCGCTGAAGTGAAGCTAAGCCGCCAGATGATGATGATTTATAAATCTGTGGTGCCATTAGTTTTTGAATGATCACATACTAATACTAATAACCTATATAGGTAAATTCTCGAAGAATTATTTTAGTAACCTAATCTATCAATTACAACTCAATTATAAGTTCGTTCTGGCACTCGCCGGCCGCTTTCGGTAAAATAAATAGTTTTGTTTTGGAATAGTCTGAATTTTGCTTTTCAGGAATTGTAATATTTGGATTTTTGAAAATTGGAATATTCGAATTCAAAATGTAACACTGTAAAGGGTGCACTATTTACGAGTACATCGTCAGTGTCTTTGTTTTCTCTGTCAAACTTAAAAGTTAAACAAGTATTAACTGCAAAAAGTACTGTATTAAAAAGTTATTAATGATAATGGGAAAACATTAATTTAAAATATTAAATAGATACCAATCGGCAGTATGTTGGTAGTCTACTTTTATTTTTTAATTTTATCACCATCCAACTTTGTTTAAATAAGTGAGAATGAAATATAAATAGTATGAAGAAAATATACATATGCTGCCTATACCTATACAAGTTAAGTTTAGTTAAACATTAAGTATACTTATACGAATTCTGTAACCCTAAATTAATCTGCGTGGCAAAAGCGCTAGAATACGTCTTTAATAGAAATCAGTGAATTGATGATCACACTTTTAAAATTTGGATTCCTAAAACAAATGTTTCTTGCGCTGCCTTTTTGTTGCAAATTTATACGGTTATTATTAATGTCCTCCTAACCGATATTCGGTCACAGCGACCAATCTCAACAGACTAGACATCTGCGCAGGAGATATTGTAGTGTACAAGTGTCTGCGCAAACGCAAGTGCACTCTCTGTTCCTTCACTCGCATAGTCTTATGATGTGACGGTTAGCCGACACGACCGGGACGAGCTCAGGCACAGAGGCCCAATTCAGCTAATAAGCTACAGCCGAATCGAAACTGAACCGTTGCGGTGGACCAATCGGAGCGCTCATATTGCCTTTCAACTGCTCGATGACGTGATAATGTGGCGTTCTGATTGGTCGATAGCAACGGTTCAGTTTCGATTCGGCTGTAGCTTATTAGCTGAATTGGGCCTCAGGACCCATTGCTTAACGCGCTTTCTGAAGCACGGAGGAGCTCGAGATGTTTCATATTTTGTTCACCTATCATAAGACTGACCCACAACCAACGTGTTTATTTTTTTATAGTGAAAAAAAAATGATAATATGTAGCAAGAATTTGTTACCTTCTTTCATGCAACTTATTTATATACGAGCGCACAAAGGTGCATGATAACAGTAATAAAGTATAGTTGGTTGGCCGTAATAAGATTACTTTTTGGATGTCACTATGATTTTTGTGAATTTTATTAAGAACTTGATCACTTTTTTGGCAAGTCGCAAAGCTTGAAATGATTAATCATTTTATCTTATTAGAATTAACAATTATAAATGTTTACAAATGTGACGTCACCAAAATTAAATAAGAAAGTTTTTTGTTTTGAATATGTTTTAGCACGGCAACGGATTATGAGGTCGTCGATTACAACGAAAAAATGGCTGTCAGAGCTCAGATATGCGCAGCGACTTAGATGCGGAAACGAACCACCTCACCCCGAATCCCTCTTGAGGTAGCGGTATAAGCGTGTGTGTATTATATATAAACATGTAGGATAGTTACACTTTAGGTGATGCGCAACTCACCCTAGATATAGAGTAGAGTAGTCGGACTTATTAAGTTTAAAAAAGATCGAAACGAAAATACAGCATTAAAAGGGCACGGACCACGAGTTTGTGGTGATTTTGATTTATTTGATTTATTTATTCAAAATGACTTGCAGGCTTACAGAATATTCCAAACCGCCAGTAAGTCTAGTCAATGCAATTAGTTATTACAACAGCAAGAAATACAATATCAAATATAATTGATAGGTAACAATTATGGAATAAAAAAGCTAACTACACATAACAGATATTATACGATTGATGTCAAATTAGGATTAAAATAATAATAATGTTATATATGTCAAATTACATCGGAATATAGAATTAAATGTCAAATAGAAACAAAAAAAAAATAGTAATTTACAGAGATGTCGAAAAATGAATAAATAATATAATAATAATGTGATAGTACAGAATGTCAACAATAATATTATTAATATCACATTAGCATTTTATTCACGAATATATGCACTTTAGCATAAAGGTGTCCCAAACTATCGGCAAATATGTCTACATCATTGTGCTGAGCAAGCATGTCCCCCAGCAGGCTTAAAGCGCGAATGGTTGGTGCGTGGGATCCGCGCTTAGTGCGCGCAACGGGCCTGTACAGAAGACGAGGACGTCGACGAGGTGCAACCATACCCGCCTCGTCCCGCCTAATTCTAGTTGGAACCACCAAACACAGTTTCTCCAGAGCTAACGGGCTATCTATCCTATGATGTATTATCAATATGTAATACATTATGTAGCTTACTACCCTTCTTATTTCGAGGGTATCTATATCCAGCATACCCGACACAAATATTGATGGATACAAGAAAGGATAATAGCCGTACTTCTTCTTGTATAACCACCGTGCAAATTTACGTTGGACCTTTTCTAACAATAGGCTGTATTTTTTCTCATAAGGATCCCAAATGATAGCACCATATTCGAGCTTGCTACGAACATAACAAGTGTAAAGTACCCTTGCTACTCTCAAATCTTCAAATTGTCCACTTATTCTTATTACAAAACCTAATATTTTGTTAGCCGCCTTACATATAGTTTTAATGTGCTGGTGAAAATCTAGTTGAGTGTCCAATAATATACCTAAATCACGCATTTCCTTGACTCTTTCCAAAGTTGTGTCACATAACTTATACGTAACATTTACGGGAGACCGTTTCCGCGCAAAAGTAATTACTTTACACTTGCTGCTGTTAAACGGAAGTCGATTATGTTTGCTCCATACAGCAACAGCATCAATGTCCCTTTGCAAGCTCTCACAATCTGATACAGAGTCAACTCCCAGGGACAATTTGAGATCATCCGCAAACAGAAGACATTTTGAAAAACGAACACTATTCGGGAGATCATTAATAAAGATTAGGAAAAGAGTCGGACCCAGAGTACTGCCTTGACTCACACCGGATCTTGTGTAATAATTGCGAGACTCATGCCCTTGAACTCTAACAAATTGACAACGGTCTCTCAGGTAACTGGAGAAAAACTGGAGAAGCTTGGGGGCGAAACCTATTCCTGCTAACTTTTGAAGGAGTATGTCATTATCAACGAGGTCAAATGCCTTTTTAAAATCGAAATAAGCAGCGTCTACTTGCCGACCAGCGTCCATTTCTGCATAGACGTAGTCAACATGGGCCACTAGATTAGTCGACGTAGAACGAGCACAACGGAAACCGTGCTGACTATCGTGCATTTCGTTTCGGATTTGCCTGCTAATGTATGCTCTTAGTATCGTCTCAAACATTTTTGCGAAAACTGATAGAACTGCAATAGGTCTAAAGGATGAGATATCGTTTCCAGATTCTCCTTTTGGTACAGGGGTAACTCTTGATACTTTCCAGTCCTTGGGATATACAGATCCTTTTAAGGACAGATTAAAAAGGAAAAGCAGAGGCTTTTTCAGAGCTGAGATGCAGTCCTTTGCTAAAAATATAGGTATACCATCGGGCCCACCAGATGACCTCGACTTGAGTCGCTTAACTGCTGACCTCAAATCAGTCTCATCCACCTGTTCGACGGCCACGTAACCTGAGTTAGAGGCGCCAGCGGCATGAGCGGCCGTAGTGGGACACAGTATAGGGACTTCAGGTTGGAATACAGAGTTAAAGTATTCCGCAAAAGCATCTGCAGCTGCCTGTCCAGTTACGTTTTCACCATTATATGAGTAACAACCGGTAGGTCTTCGGTCCCTCTTCCTATCCCTTACGTATGTCCAGAATTGGATAGGGTCATCAATTATGTTTTTTTGTGTCAGTTTCAGATGCTGCTGATATGCATTGTCAATTAAATATTTCATATGCCACCTATAGTATTTAAACAATTCTTTGTTGAATTCCTTTCCCTCCAACTTGTAACGTTTTAGATGAAAATATTTCTTCTCTATGTTGTCGATTATTTCTTTGGTATACCATTGATTGATACAATTATATAAAAAAAAATGTTTTACTTAATAAGCGCTCAATCATTTCAAATTGATTTACATAATCATTTGTGGTTTGTAGTTTTAAAAATGTTGTTTACTCAATCAAGCAAAATTTCAACTTGATAAGCGACCATTTTTTTCAGTGTATAGACCTTTATAGTGCCTCTCCCTGCCAAAAAAAAAGCGTTGCAAACGTCGCTCCAAAAAAGGAAATTTATACAATAAATTAAGCTTGGAAAAATTTGTGTGTACTGTCCATTGGGCAAAATGTTTTTCGTCAAATTTCACTTACCAAAAAATTTATCGCCCTAGTTTCATTTCCCAAATAAACCTTTAGCAAACTTACATTTCGCATTTTATTCACTTATTATCAATTGGCATTACAATTTTACTTTGTCACGTTATATTAAGTCAAATGTTTACTACGCAAACGTTTTATTTTGGGGAAATATTACCTATATTGCGAAAAGGTGTTTGTTCAAATTGTCACTTCACAAACTGTGACCTCCACAGAAACGAAATGCTGCTAGAAAAGTAGATTCGTTTAATGGAACTGCGACAACCTGGCGCAGAGGGAGGCTCTGCGTCAGTGGACCGAGGCACGCGCCCACCCAGCTGCCGCTGGACGATCGAGGCAGTTCGTCCAGTGTTGGAGGAGTGTGTTTGGCGTCAGCAGGGCAGCCTCTTCTACCAGATGGTGTAGATGATGGCCGGGCACGGCTGCTTCGGCCATTATCTGCACCATGTTGCACGTCGGGAGCAAACGCGTCTAGCCACCACTGCGGTGCTCCCGACAGATACACCCTTACGGAGTGCCCGGCCCGGCGACTCCAGCGCGACGTACGAGTACTAGTCCGCGCGCTGGGCATATAACGGATGATTAAGGGCTAATGGGACAGTAGGGAGAAATCAGAAACTATGAAACCATGGCGTCGATTTTAGATTTAATAATAATAATGGCATTCGAATTTTATTTAACTCTCATACATAACCAGCCCCCTAACCATGATCGCCCAAAACAATATTAAAACCACACTAAAAGCAGGATGGCGCTATACGCAACAAGAGCGGCGTCTCTGTTTCAATATTGTTTTAACCTTGCTATAAGCGATCATGGTAAGGCCCCAGGAATCGAACCTGGTCAAAATCTCAGTAAAAATGTTATAAATTCTGCAAGTTTTTTCGTTGTTATTGTTGATGATGGATTTAATTGAATCATTTATGTGAAGAGACCACTTACCTACATATCTTATCTGCATCGATATTATGCATTGCAAATTGCGTTTATTTAAAATTAGAACATATTCGTTCACCGGGCGAGCAAATTTATTTAATATTTAAAAATACTTGAATGAATAATTATCTCATCTTTGAGTTTTTTTTTTCAATTATTAAACAAGGTTCCATTAAAAATGTGTTCCTTGTGACTTATAATTCAAACAATCAACAATAACAACGAAAAAACTTGCAGAACTTATAACATCTTTTACAGATTTTCACCAGGTTCGATTACCGGTAATGTATGAGAATTAATAAATGTTGAATGCCATCATTATTATTAAATTTAAAATCTACGACATGGTTCCTAAGAATAGATTTCGCTAACTTTCATACTTTCTGACTTCTCCCTACTGACCCATTTGGATTGATCACCCTGTATGTATGACGGTACACTCGTCGCACTGGCCAGCGTCATATGCAAGATGCTGACCAGCACGACGGCTTGGAAGGCTGCCACCTCCTTCTACGAAGAGGTGATCTCACAGAAGGAGCGGCCCTAAAAAATATAAGAACTGCGACCAGCGACACCAACAGGGCACGAGCCGAGCGAGCGAGAGAGCGTGCTGCGGAAGCGGGCGGCGAAGCGCTAGAAAAAAACTGTACCGATTTCAACAAATCATACTTGGTAAAATGAAACATTACAAAGTTATTATTTGTTAAACAGAAACTTACCAAAAAAGAGTGAGGTAGTAGTAACTGAAAAATTGCGATAAGTTGTTTTGACAAATGTGTTTTTGCCGTTACATTACATCGGTCATTTGAAAAATTGTTAAAACAAATTATGTGGTATATTTCTATGATCTGTGCGTGTTCTACCATCTGTATAATGGGGAGTGTTCTGAGGAACTTTTCAAACTGATTCCTCTATCGCTATTTTGCTACCGCTCCGCGCCAGGGAAGTAGAACTCACCTCAACCACTATATTGGACGTCTGGCATCAGCATACCTTGCGGGCGTCTCGTTCGTTTCTCCCACGAACTTGCAAAATGTGGAATGAGCCCGCTCCGGATGTGTTTCCAACGCGCTACAACATGGCATTTTTCAAGCGGAAGGTAAATGGGGTCTTTAAACTCAAGGCAGCCCCTAAGACATATGCTGTCACTTTTTGTCTTTAATGAAAAGATTGAGACAGCATGCCACTTAAGAGTATAAGAAGAGGTTGGTGAAAATGGCCATTAGGTACACTTACTTGGTATGAATAACGCTTGTCGTTTTCAAACAAATCGCAAAATGCTTGCTTAAACACATTTACAGCGACATACGTACACTCACTAAAACGGTTTAGATAAATGTATTTAGGGGCAATTGCTTACTCGTCGTTCCTAGCTAGCGTTAATTGTATTAAGTAAGTGTGTGCTGTGATGTACTTAGAATATAAGTCGCCGATCTCTTTTCTTCTGCGTATGTCGTAAGAGTTCACTATAGGACTTTAGCACAATTATATCTCTGCCTGCAAAAAGGTAGGAAACTCGAAACAAAACTCTGGTTTTATGGGTTCAAATGGTGGTGAAGTGCTTTTACAATTCACCCTTAATCTATTAAACCCTTGCCTTATTTTGTCTTTCGATAAAATAATAGAAGCATCTTATTTCTTTAGTTACTAATGTATTTTGTAACTGATTCTGATTTATGTGGTTTCATCGAGCGATATTAATTAGGGTTGTCAAAGACGGTGCTCCGTAGCAGTAAATAATCTTGTTCGATGCCATCGCGCCGAGCTAAGAAGCTTAAAGTTCCTTTTAGAGACACATATAAGGAACATTAGAAGTCACTTAGTCATTGCCTATTACTGGTTAATAGATGGTATATTTTTTTGGTGTGTGATATAAAATATATGAAGGATGTTTTTTCTTTATTTACTTAATTTTATCATGAATCCTCTTGAAAATTTAGAATAAAGCTTAAAGCTCTTTTTCAGAAGTAAATTAATGACGATAAGAGCTAAGACGATAAGAGATTTGTTTTTATATTTCAAAAAACCAACGGCTTTAAAGTTTCTAAAATTTAAGTTAAAGATTCAATATGTAAATTTAAAGTGCGATAAATAAACTTAAAATATCAGTAAATGTTTGCACCTTCCAGTTTTTAAAGGTACATTTAGATTTTTACATTTAAATTTTAAATCCTTCAAAAATACCGTTCGTTAATAGAAAATTAAGAAAAATAAAGCATGTAAATGATGATGAAGAAAAATATTTCAATGCATTTACTGAAAATAATTTAAAGTATTATGGTACCTAATTAAAGTACATTGGCTTAACAGAGAATAAAGGAATAAGGCTAAGAATTTCGTCGGGGCCTTGTCGGGGCTAATAAGAGCTCGGTAGCCTAGTTGGTCAAGGCGACAACACGGTATGTTGGAGACGCCCCGGTCCAAATCCCGCCCTAGACGAGATCTTTTATTTATTCATCATTTTTTAATTAAAGTAATCTTAAAAATGCCCCTTATGAAGTACTTATAGGTCCCTACTCACACTAAACTACTTAAATATTTTATTGCGATATTTCTGTCGGTTTTTTAAGATATCAAGCTCATTCAAAGATCATTTTGCTGATAATTTAAATACAGCTATTAGATAATATTAATTTAAAAACTGTCAGATGATATGTTATTCAGGAAACTCTCCTTTATATTGCAATATGTTATTACTTCCCAGAATTTGGTCTTATAAGCGACACTATTTATTAGTGTAATAATACAGGTCTTTTTTTTATTTTCAAATCCAGAAGACTCGATTCCTGGCAAAGAAAATAAATACCTATTTTAAAAAAACTAATGATGCAGTTTTTTTGTCAATATCGGTGCCGAGACCTTTTTGAATATTTTTCGCTCTCTGTAAAAGTTTCGGATTTGGCTATCCAGGCACAAGCAATTTGAACATATTGATTCTTCTGTAATTATTTTATTTATTCTTGAAACATCGTTTGCCAAGATGTACAAGTAACTTTTCGTTGAAAATATTTTGTTTCAATTGTAAATAGCTTTACAAAATAACTTTATATTACGGAAGCGGCTAATTTGTTCAATTTATCAATTTCCGGATTCAATTATTTTGATAAAATATTTTGTCATTTCTCACATTCTGAAAGTAGGTTAGTGTTTACATAAGTATAGGGTTAAAAATTATACATCCCGGCCTAGGGCATACAAAATAATAAAAAAATACTATTTGTCATAGATGGCCATAGACAAAGTATAAAAAAGGATAACATTTTATTTTGGATTTTTTTTATTTTATGGAAATATTTTATTATTTCTATTAAGAAGGAAACCATTACCACAGAATAGATTTTTTTTATTGCAACTAAGTTGGCAAAGAAACAAATTGCCCACCTGATGGTAAGTGGTAGGTAACAGTCACCTACAAAACATGTGGTTCCTGTGAGATTCGCAGCAAAACTGCAACCATGGAACCACAGTGTACGTTGCCAACTTGTGACTTAGGATGTAAAGTCACGATACCCAGTAATTTTAATGCCATATCTTACCCTTCAAACCTGAACACAGCAACAGCAATGCAAGCACTGCTGCTTTGCGGCAGAAATAGGTAAGACGGAGGTTCCCAAGCACACGACTCTGGTATCATTACCTAAATAAAAGTTTGTAAAAAGGCACAGGTTTTGTATCGGTTATTTGGTATTGAATAGTGACCGCTCTCTTACTAATAATTGTTTTGGTATAAAATTGAGCGTAGTACCAATTTTACACACACTTAGTTACTCTACATAGTAAGTGTAGGTACACTTAGAACAGAAAAGAATGGAAAAGAGAAGGCTAGAATACAAAACAAAATGGATGTATTATTCATCATACTTGACCAACAGAATCCGTATCGGATGGGATCAGTAGAATTATGTTGCCAGTCAAAATTTTTGAGTTAATCGCTTAACATAATTATAAAATTACTAGCGAATACCTTCATCAAAAATGCCTTTTGCAATTACCACCAAATATAATTTTAGTCAATATTACCTACGTCATTTTTAATCTGTGGTTGATTACATCTACCTACTCAAACTTGCACCGTGACGTCAAAGTTTGTAGCGCTGTAAATGTAGAAGAACAGTAAGGCGTAATGCAATAAAGTGACGAGTTTCTGGCGCTCACGCTACGCTAACGTGTTGATTGGCAGTCCAACGTCTTCTTGAGGAAAGTTTTTCGGTGCAGATGTTGTTATTTATATGATAATGATGATAGAGAAACAGTATAAATAAAATGTACTCTTTCTTTGCGGCTAAATAAAGTGATCAATAAGTTCTCTTTTTCTGGTTTTGTGTTTCTTTCTGGATAATAAGACATTTCCTTATCCTATAAATCAAATCTAATGAATGAATGAAAGATCCGTTCTTTTGAAGCTTATTGCATAACTAAAGACTATTTTTGAGGGAAATCAATAAGTGATCTAATTAGTTTACCTATGAAATAATATCATCATCCAAACCAATGCTCTCTGGAGGGAAAGTAAACGTGGAAAAGAAATATTTAAGCTAGTAAAACTAACTCTAAGGAAACACCTTTATTCTTTAAAAAAGTAACTTCATTCAAAGATTTTGATACGTCTTAATCACTATTATAATAAATATGACGTATCTCAGGTTATAGGTATAACGTCAATATCAGGTTTGTATCCTGCCTGAAGAAAACAAAAGATGAAACAAGAAACATAAATACCTATGTTTTGAAGTGTGTTGAAAATTTCGTAATATTTGAAGTATTATCAAGCAAAAATATAGTCACAAAGACAGTAAACTAATAGTAGTTTATGAAATAATCACATAATAGGGGGTCTTAAAACACTAGTGTGTGTTTAAAATTCGAGGCTTGCCGAGAATTTTAATAGTACGACACGAGTGTTTTAAGACCTAATTATGTGCAATTTCATACACTACTTTATCTACACTCATGCAATCAGTGGTTACCTAAATTTTAAAAGACACAAAATTAAAACAAAATCAAACTCATTTATTCTAATAATTATTTGCATTTTGAACAGTGCAATTGTAAAACTAATACAGAAATCTAAAACTACATACATTTATATTATTTATTATTTTCTTTAACCAATAACAGCAAAATAATGAATGAAAAATTCAGCGAAATGGCGCCAACACCAACATTCTACCGCGCATGCGCTGTTACACGCGCCGCCATAGACAATGTACTGGCACAAAAGAAAATTGTGACAAAACCTCCTTGGTCGGGCTTCGTCAATCGAACTGTATTTTATTGGAATTCGAGTTACATTAAAGTACTGGTTTTGTATGGCGAACCTGTATTATAATGAAACTGTAGAGACTGAAACAGGAACAAATGATGACAATAATGCACCTGAAACTGTTAACTCAACTATAGAAAGACAAATTTTAGACCAGCCAGGGCCATCAGGAGTTGTAAATTATCCAGCATCAAGTGGTTTTATGCAAGTTGAAAAAAATATTCAATTCAGTCCAGAAGTAATCCGTTCTTATTCTAAACCACCAACAAGTAGCGGAAAGCTCAGGAGTCGTCTTAGAAAATCCGCAATATTAACAGATACTCCAGAGAAAGAAGCTCTGGCAGAAGAGCAAAGCAAGAAAAGAAAGTTGAGCGTTAACAATAAAGAAGTAAAAAGAAACAAAAGTAAGGGTAAAGGGAGTCTAGGCGATAAAATAAAAGAAAACAAAAAGGGAGCGCTAAAAGGAAAGGGCAAGCCCGTAAGACGTGAAGTTCTTCAAAAGAGCAGCGAAAGTTCTGAGGATGAAGAAGACAGTTTAGAATATTATTGCCTAGTCTGCTGCGACCTCTATTCTAACTTTCGCTCTGGTGAAGAATGGACTCAGCGTCAAAATTGTAAGAACTGAGCTGAGCCCATTCTAGATGCAGAATGGATCGTGATTTGTTATCATATCTTTACCCTGATTGTGAATCTGATGAAACTTGCGATGATTAATAAAATAAATGCCATATTATTTTTAGACCGAGATGGTTGTCTGTTACGATTTAAAACTAATAAATTGCATATGATTAAGACTGATTAACTATTTGTGTTGTAACTTTAAAATAAATAATTTGAATCTTTGAGTAGAAGTTATAAAATGTTAAAACTAAAAAAATATTTAATTCTCTGAAAAAACTATAAAACGACTGATTATTCGTAAGATATTGTTGATTACTCTTTAAAATGAAATATATTCTTAGTGAAATCTAATATTTTGTTTTTATTACAAATGATAACCTGTAAAGATTACGAAACTACTTGCCCTAGTCTATTAACAACTAGCCCCAAGCCGGGGCAGGTTGTTCCGAAGCGACTTCAGGTATTGTAATATTAATTATCACGAGCGTCGGTGGCGCTGTGGCCTCAGCACTGGACTGTGCTCCGAGTAGAATCGGGAGAGAATACATTCTTAATATCAAGTTTACATGTGTTTTTAATTTTTAACCTCATAATACCAATGCTAGAATAATTGTTGTTTCAAAAATGAACTTAACTAAAAAGGGGCACTTTTAGCCCCGCTCTCCCTGTACACTGAATACAGGACGTGACATCAAACACATTTCTCGCATATATATTGCGCGCTTGTTTTGTATGTATTTTACATTCAAAGACCGAAACTGCGTGTTTGAACGGGCACAAGACGTTGTGGTTGATATTAACATCCACATCGCAAAATTTGTGTCGTGGCTCTCATGAAAACGGCCATAATGCGTTGTGGTATTCTCAGAAAATCCACACAGAGAAATTAGTGCCGTGTCTTAATGCTATACGACCACAACCCGTTAAGGTACTGAAAAGATAACAGCTTTCCGGTAGGATTAAAGCAAGAATAAAAAAAAACTAATCTTGTACAAAATTTATCAAGAAGATTTGTGGTTGTCTACTGACCTTAATGAAAGTAAAAATTGAATAGACCATTCTTTTTGCAATGTGTAGGTGACGTCAACATTTCGAATTTTGCCAGGGAAATAAGGAAATTAATGAGACACAACAAGTAAAACGTTTTAAATCGTTTCGTCACTGGCTACGGCGACAATACGTGTATGTCGTCCCCTATAATGAGACGTGAAATTTATTGCGACACGTAATGCTTTCGCATTGACCGAAATGAAATGGTTGGAAAAAATGTAAATTCAGGCTTCCCAGAGCACTGCAAGCACTTCAAATTTGGGAAGCAAGTAAAATTAAACATTATTGCTGCTGCAGCACTTCACGGCAACTTAATGGACCGATTATACCGTAGAGTAGAAAATCGTTTTCGATTCGCATGTTCGTTGTGGTGGTGAAGACGAAGTGTCGTATCGGTTCATTTATAATAATAATAATAATAATAAATAGTTTATTTCTTTTGAAATTTTTTCTTAAACATAAGGGTTGGAGTGTGTATGTGTGTAGAGATATGTGTAGCATTCCTTCTGTCATTTCGTAATTTAATGTTTTTAGCCAATCAGTTATTTTTATCACACAATCACGGTATGTTTTTGGATAAATATTTAGTATCTTATTTGTATTATTATACAATTGTCCTGACATAATATTATGTTGTTTACTAGCAAAGTAAGTATTACACGGTTTTTTGGGAATAACAATATGTGGTCGTCTTCTGGTTAACGAGCTTGTATCGTATTTTAAAAGTCTATGTCTTCTTAGTACTGAGGATAGAATGTACAGTTTCCTAACTGTTAGTAAATCATTTAATCGATAAAGTTGTTCAGTAGGGAACCTAATTTTTTAAATGAGTTTGGTGGTGCCCAAAGTAGACACCACCACGTCGGCGTTTCGCCGAATGATGCTTTGATTGCTGAATCCAAAAACCGATACAGATAATGTTTACCTTGTCTCCGTTCAGTCTGCGTATGTAGCCGGTGGACTTCCTGAGCTAGCTCGAAGGAAGTCGCGGCTCCTGAAGTTCTGCGGTGGATCCACCGGTGGAGACCGGAGCACTACAAATGCCTATTAGGCCACCACGGCTCACACACGCGACGATAATACTTTTGCACAACACCAAGCGGGCTTTCGCACCCCGATATTAGGTGCGCCGCGCAAAACACAATTTGTTAGTTATATTACATTTTATTCCGGCCCGGACATAACCTCTAACAATGTCATGACATTTCGACCCGACTCGACTGACATGTTACATGCGGCCGGCCGCCAAAAAGGCTCTTACTGCACAGACCACAATGCAGTGTTGCCACTCGCTCATCCTCGAGCGTAAACAGTCCCGGACTGTCCGCCAAATCAGTCTAAGGGGAGGCGAGAAAGAGTAGCGACCGCGCGCTTCAAAACAGAATCCCCAACTAGGACCTCGGCAAACCTGGGCACACCATCAGACCCTAGAGTAAGTTGGACAATGCGTCCGCGACGCCAACGTAAGGGTGGCAGGTTTGGGTCCTTCACTAACACGAGGTCTCCAACCCTCGGTGGGTTTGTCTTATCTGACCACTTAACGCGCTGTTGCAAAATGTGTAAATATTCAAGGTGCCAGCGGCGCCAGAAGCTCTGGGTAAGCTGCTGGAGCAACTCAAACCGCAAAAGGCGTCCTGGATTGATATCTCTATACGGATACTCGGGCAGGGCGTTAAGTGGTCTGCCTATCAAGAAATGGCCCGGCGTGAGGGCCTGCAAATCGTTCGCGTCGGTAGACAACGGACATAACGGACGCGAGTTGAGAACCGCCTCAATCTTATGAAACACCGTCGCGAGTTCCTCAAACGTGAGAATAGTCTCCCCAATAACGCGGCGAAGGTGAGTCTTGGCGGCCTTTACAACAGATTCAAAAATCCCTCCCCAGTGAGGGCAAGACGGCGGGGAGTATCGCCATGTTACCCCCCTACGGGAGAGTGTGGATCCGATCTCAATATTATTTTTATCTAAAAATTCACAAACTTCTCTTATATGTCTATCAGTGCCCTTGAAGTTCGTCCCACAATCAGACCGAATTAGAGAAGGCAGTCCCCGGCGGGAGACAAATCTGCCTAACGCTGCTAAGAAAGCGTCCATGGTGAGTGCACTCACCACCTCCAAATGAACGGCTTTAGTGGCCAAACAAACAAACACACACAAGTAAGCCTTTTCAGTCTTAGCATTACGGAGTCGCGACGTTTTTATAGTGAACGGTCCCGCGAAATCAGTTCCAACTCCTAAGAAGGTCATCGATTCATTCACACGATCAGCAGGCAAATCACCCATTTGGGGCTGCATCGTCTCGGGGCGTAAACGATAGCAGGGCAGACATCGAAAGATAACAGATCGGATTATTCTTCGCGCTGACAAAATCCAAAACTCCCGTTGGAGAAGCGCGGTCAATGCATTACATCCGGCATGAGCATTCTTCACATGGCGATCAATGATCAACAATCGCACCAATGGTCCGTCCTTGGGGAGCAACAGGGGATGACGTGATCTATAAGGCAAGTTAGCGTGCCTCAATCGGCCTCCTACACGCAACAATCCCTTATCATCCAGAAAGGGAGTCAAACGCACCAAGGGTCCCTTCAATTTGGACGTCCCGGTACGGAAAATCTTAAGTTCCGGTTCAAACGCTCTTGACTGGGTCATACGCACCCAATGCAAAAGAGCATCTTGGCGCTCCTGCGGTGAGAGGACCGGACACAAATCTTTGTCCTGAGGCCGGCGACAATTTCGAATAAATCTTCTTATCCAAGCGGTCACGCCGAGCAACTTGTCCAGAGAACTGTAGCGGTCTAATAAAAATTCCCGCTCTGGAGCCGCCATAGTCTCGACAGCGTGAACACGCAAGCCCGGATTTGGTACCTTCACCACAGCTGGTGTGGAAGGTCAAGACGGCTGTAACAACCATTCGGGACCCCACCACAGAGTGTGGTCAATAAGCTGAGGGGCTTCGCTGCCACGTGATGCACAGTCAGCAGGGTTTATTTCACCTGCCACGTGGCGCCAAATCAACGTGGCCTTCGAGGCCTGTATTTGGGATACCCGATTGGCCACAAATACCTCCAGGGAGTGGACGGAGTTCTTAATCCAACACAGGACAACCTGACTGTCGGACCAAGCAAAGAGCGACTCAAAGTCCACACTACGTCCCAGGGTGTCAACAACGTGGTTCATCAAACGAACCAGAAGAGTAGCTCCAGACAATTCTAACTTCGGAATCGTTAATCGAGTCCGAAGTGGAGCAACCTTACTCTTAGCAACTAGCAAGTGGAGCTTAACAGCTCCTCTATCATCGACCGTCCGGATATATACGACGGCTGCGTATCCACTCTCAGACGCGTCACAAAAGCCATGAAGGCTGGCCGTAAACCGTCCCTTAGGCAGTATATGTCTAGGGATACTAACACGGTTAATGTCAGGGAGAGACGACATGAAGGACTCCCAATCTCGCAGCAAACGGCCCGAGAGGGGCTCATCCCACGACACTTCGGCTGACCAAAGTTCCTGTAGAAAGCACTTCATCCAAAACACTACGGGACTAATCCATCCGTTTGGGTCAAAGGTACGAGCTACTGTAGACAAAACCAACCGTTTCGTCCAGACCTTGGGGCTTGGCAGCTCCAATCGATAGGTGAACGTGTCCTGGACAGGTCTGTATTGCACTCCCAAAACAGACAGTAAATCTGGAGTGTTGGCATTCTCAAAAATATGAGGCTCCTGCTGGTGGTCGTCTGGCAAGTCACACAAAAGCTGAGGTGAGTTGGACATCCACTTCCTCAGTTCATAACCACCAGCCCCGAGAAGAGCAATTAGTTCATCTCGCAAAAATCAAGGCTTCCTCGACACTAGAGGAGCCCGTACAAATATCATCCACAAATGCATCCTCCTTGAGAACCAAGGATGCGCGAGGGTATCGTAACCGCTCACGTTCAGCGAGTTCCACAAGTGAGCGAATTGCCACAAAGGGGCTCGAACGCAAACCGTATGTATTGGTGTTCAGCTCGTAGACCAGCATGGGATCCCTGGGATCCTCCCTCCATAATATGAGCTGATATCGTCTATCGTCCGGGTGAATCACAGTCTGCCGAAACATCATCCGGATTTCGGTCACAAAGACGACGGCATGGCGACGGAAGTTGGTCAATACATCGCCCACCTCGTGGTGCAACTTCGGTCCAGCATGCAGACATTGATTCAGCGAAACTCCGGTAGACGTAGGAGCTGACCCATCAAAAACAACGCGTATCTTCCCGGTGGAAGGTTTCAAAACCGCGTGGTGAGGAAGAAAATTATGTTCCTCGTTTCGCCAGTCCAGTCGCGAGACCGACATGTGCCCCAGTTGCTCATATTCTCGCATGAAGTCGACATACTTCTGTTTGAGGTCGGAGTTCCTACTCATACGACGCTCCATGGACAGCAGCCGCTTCTCGGCCAACGGCCGGGAGCTGCCAAGTGAGGGGCGAACTGACAAAAAGGGCAAACGAGTGATCAGCCGTCCCGAGTGAAGGCGACCTGTATTGTTCTGGTAGAACAACTCACACTCCTCGTCCAAGGGGTTCACTCGCTTCACGGTAGGTGGCTCTTCCACCTCCCAAAACCGTTGAAGAACATCCGATAAGGTGGAGCTAACAGTTATGTAACTGTCCACCGATGGAGATGGTGGGTTATGCCTAACTGGTCCCATCACTACAAACCCAAGCGATGTAGATAAGGCTACCAGCCCACCCGTCTGTAACTCTCTCCTCTTCCCACAATACACGCGGCCTAGAACATCGGCACCGAGCAATAAGTGAATCGGACCAGTTCGGTGGAAGGAAGGGTCAGCCAAGGTCAATCCTGATGTCGCATCAACGACAGCGCGCGAAACGTGCTGTTGCGGAAGCTGACCAACATCATCATCATCATCATCACAGCTCATATACGTCCCCCACCGAGGGGTTCGAGCCTACCCTATGTTAGGGTGATTAGGCCTTAGTCAACCACGCTGGCCCAGTGCGGATTGGTCGACTTCACATACATCATTGAATTTCTTCGCAGATGTATGCAGGTTGCCTCACGATGTTTTCCTTCACCGTAGGAGCGTCAGACAAATGTACATATGAAATTCGAAACGAAAAACACATTGGTACATGGCGGGTCTCGAACCCCGACCCCCCGATTGGAAGGCAAGTGCCGAGTCCACAGCGCCACCGACGCCACCGACCAACAACCTTCTCATAAACAATCGCGGTAGCGCCAATTTTGGGCGCTGAAGAGAAGTGGGGGGAGAAGGAGAACAAAACCTGACCGATCGGATCCGGGATCCGCAGGTCTCCGATTCCTCGTACCGATTCAAGGTATGGAGATGTGTTCAAACTCAACTGCCGGACCAGCCAGCTGGAGGCAATGCAACCCTGAGCTCCCGTATCCAAAAGGGCGCGAACTAAAACAAAGGTGCCCCTCGGGCCCCACACCTGTACGGAGGCTGTTGGTAACAGCACTTGCTCCTGTGGGGGGGTTGCAGCCGACAGTTGGTTTAATGAAAATCCTCCCGCATTCCCCGCAACGGGGGGAAGGGGGGTTCAAGGAAAAATGCGTGCGCGGCGGAGGAATAGGGCGCTCAAGGCGCTCGAGCGGGTCCCAATCCGGCACGTACACACCCCGACCAAAGCTGCATCGGGGGGCCGGGCGGTGCCCATGATGGGCGAAAGTTGGGGGAGCCCGTGACAACCGGGGTCTCTCCATCAGAGGGGGAGAGAAGCGTATCGGCTCCCGACGTGGCTCCCTAATAACCGCGGCCCAATCCCGCGGTGGCGCCTCATAAGCGGCGCGTCGATCCCCCCCGCCCGTAGGGGGGGTGGGGCGCCCAATCCTCTCACTGGAGGGGGGGCGCCTGTCCAATCTCCGCGGAGGGGTGGCACGCCCCTCCGATCTCCTCGGAGAGGTGGGTGACCTAGGAGGGCCCCCGCCCGTGTGCGAGTCCCTCTCTCTCACCACCTCACGAGTGTCTCTATTGTTGAAGCACAAAAGGGGGTGATGGGCCCCTCCACAACAGTGGCAATCTCGTGGGTGGGGGCAAGCCGATGCCATATGAGCCCCCAGGCAGCGGTAGCACCAATTCCGCTGCTTGGCCATATTCCTACGCCCCTCGGTGCGTAGGCCAACAAATTTGGGACAGGCCGGCAAACGATGGCCATCCCGCTTGCAACACTTGCAAGGCATCGGCCTCTCCCCGTGTGGAGAGTTCTGCCGCACTGCAGTATATTGCTTGTACGAGCGGCGCTCTCTCCGTGGCGCTGCCCGGGTCGCCTCATAGCGGCCTGTACTCGGTCCCGGTATAGGAGCCAGATCCAAGTGGTCCGTCATCCGACACTCATCCTCCAAAAATCTGAGGAGATCCGAGAAGGGGGGGAGGTACGAGGCCCCCGTATCTTTGTTCAAAGCGCCCCTTCATCTCCATGGGAAGCTTATTGAGGATGAGGTGGAGCAATATGAAGGACCACTGGTCCACCGGTAGGTCAAGTCGTTTGAGCGCATTAATAGCGCTTAGCAGCGGGTTTAAAATCTCCTTCCTCAATGAGGAGACCCGCGATACTCGTGGCAGCCCTAAAATGGCAGCCACATGTGTGTCCGCTAGCAAGCGAACATTCTGATACCGGGCGGTCAACAACGCCCTTGCAATCTCATAACTGTCATCATTGACAGGTAGATGCTGGACAAGTACACCAGCCTCTCCACGTAAGGCAGAGAGCAAATAGGCCAATTTCTGGCTAGGGAACAGGTCGTCCGTCGAGTGGACCAGGCTATCAAAGAGGTTAATGAACCCCATCCAAGCAGCCAAGTTCCCATCAAAGGTTGGGATGTCCAAAGTGGGCAGTCTGCCCAGCAAGCCGGCCGGGGTAGGCTTGACCTCCCCGGTCGTCCACGACTCACCCCTCCGGGCGAATAGGATAGCCTGAGCCTTGTTTATGATCACATCCGCCTGTTCAAAACATTGATCATAATCGGCATTAAATTGGTCGACTGCCCGCAACTCAGCGGCACCCTCGGCTGGGTGGTCGAGCAGATATTGTTGATGAGCAACGAAAAGCTGCTCCAATTCCTTCAAGCGAGCCGGTACTCCCTCATGCCGAATTAACAAGGCCTGTTCTCGGTCTGGTCGGTCTACCAAAGCGACGGCACTAGCAAACCATCTCAAAATCTTTTGTGCACCCGCGCGGGCACCACTAAGCGGGCTGACTGGCGGGACCATTTTGCACCAAAATTAATAAACACTATAATAATACACGGACAAACAGACCGACAACCGCAGACAATAAAACAGATCGGGAGGAACTTCAAAGGCAGAACAAAATATATAAACAAACCAAAATCAAGTGTAAATGCTAGAACTTAACTAGAACAACAAAGGCATTTAACAATAGAATTTTTCAAACAAATTAAATTCAACTATTAAGTCAATAACTTAACAAACATAATATTCAAAGGCAAACAAAACAAAATCAAATGTAAATGCTAAAACTTAACACAGCAAAATAGTGTATTACAAGTTTACAACAACAGCAAAGTCATTTAGCAGCAAAATTTTTTCAACAAATTAAATTCAAGTATAAGTTTACAACTTAACAAACAAAATATTCAAGGGCAAAACAAAGATATGAAAAAACAAACCAAAATCAAATATAGGTAAATGCTAGAACTTAACTAGAACAACAAAGGCATTTAACCACAATTTTTCATATACAATGACAATGACAACTAGTTAGGGAGATCGGTCCACAAATGAGATGGTAGTCGGTTTAAAATCAGCAATCAAAAACCAATTAATATGTATTGCCCATTTGGACAACCAACAAGATTACAATATTAATTGTACAATACTAATCAACCACTCAAATCTAAAAACCACGCTCTGCTACCAAAAGATGGTGGTGCCCAAAGTAGACACCACCACGTCGGCGTTTCGCCGAATGATGCTTTGATTGCTGAATCCAAAAACCGATACAGATAATGTTTACCTTGTCTCCGTTCAGTCTGCGTATGTAGCCGGTGGACTTCCTGAGCTAGCTCGAAGGAAGTCGCGGCTCCTGAAGTTCTGCGGTGGATCCACCGGTGGAGACCGGAGCACTACAAATGCCTATTAGGCCACCACGGCTCACACACGCGACGATAATACTTTTGCACAACACCAAGCGGGCTTTCGCACCCCGATATTAGGTGCGCCGCGCAAAACACAATTTGTTAGTTATATTACATTTTATTCCGGCCCGGACATAACCTCTAACAATGTCATGACATTTCGACCCGACTCGACTGACATGTTACATGCGGCCGGCCGCCAAAAAGGCTCTTACTGCACAGACCACAATGCAGTGTTGCCACTCGCTCATCCTCGAGCGTAAACAGAGTTTTATAGTGTTTTTATAGTGCTGCTCTATTACAGCTCTACTCTGCTCTGCACCGCCGCTACAGCGCCTTGATGAGGGCTATGGATGAATGAGATAATTAATGCAATAGCGCCTTTTATGCTTTCTTTGCACTATCCAATGCTTCGTCTAACGTGTGTGTCCACTTAATTATTAACGTCGTTGATGCAGATAGATTTGAAGAAGTGTAAGATGTATACTGATAGTAGAAATTCGCCATTCCTAAACATTGTATTTGGCAATGGGGGCTTTGTTACTGGCAGGAAATTATTTCACCTGAAACGACAAAGAATCTCCTTGAATATACCTCTTAATTTTTTTTATCACTGAAATCCATTTCTAGCCCTGTGGGAGGTAGATTGAAAAGTCTATCAAGGAGAACCATGCCACCAAGTTGGCTCTTAGCCGTCGAATAAAAACCAAACATAATGGCAGTGTAAAAACAAAACATAATTACTAACATCAATTTCGAGCATGTGTTGCTCTAAATCAGTCTCCATATAATATGATTATATAATACCCACGATCATAGTTGAGAATATATACATGCACTAAGCAATCCTAGTGTCCTCTAAACTAAATAATATTGAAGAGGCCGCCACGCAACACTGGTGGCAGGTTTGTAAAACCTTGCCAGAGAAACAACGCGATATTTCAAGTTTTCCATTTTGTAAGCTGAGTGACGCAAAGAAAAAAAACAATTGAGGAAAAAACAAGTGAATTATAATTTTCGAAATACAAGTACATGAGTAAATAGCTGTATAAATTTGAATTTGGAATTCCTAACCATAGAAGAGATATTTGAGATCAAAGTGGCCAGTACGGCAAAACGCCAATTTCATAAGGACCTTATATAAATAAATAAAGTCTCCGGTTAATACTTGTAGAGTCTTCAGTAAAATGAAAAAAAGTGATGTCTCCAAGTAAAAATAAATTTTGTTATGATCAGTTGTGTGACATCATTCACTACGATATTATCTCGAGAAACCGGAGCTTCGTCGAAGTGCTGAAGTTTTCTTTGATATTATATTTTTCGCAAAGTATGGGTTATGAGAAAGCTGACGCATAAGAGCTCGCAAGCTTAAAATGTTCAATAGAAGTACATTTCTACTATCTCAATGAAGACTCTCTCGTATGTTGAACGGTTAGTTAAAACCTTCTGTGTACAAGGTGTTTGATGCATACCCTTTCTTCCGTTGGGAAATGCGTTACGCATACCTCGCGTTGGGTGAATGCGATGTTACGTCAGACTCTCCGCGGCTACTGGAGCGGCATCCGCGGCCTACCGACTAAAACCCAACGATGCTCCTTAGAGACGTCTTGGCGCGAGCACGCCCATCACCGCCATATCCTCCTCGTCATCAGAATCAGACTAGGAGGACACTCCGAGGAGGGACGCGTCGTTGCCGAAAAAGGTCATGAACACTTACGAACACTTCCACGGCCTCATCGGCGTCTGCTCGCCTAGGACGAGCCCCTCTCATCCCCCAACATGGAAAGGTCGAAGATCCCGGGGATCCACGGCTGGCGGCAGCCGATGCAATGCAGGGCTCGGGGTTCACGGGCCTGGACCCAGCTGGTTGCCGGCAAGATGAAGGCGGGCCAACATTGTAAATTGTTAGCTTTCATACATTTTTTTCACAGCCTACTATTTTTTTGGGGAATTTCAATATTAATTATACAATTTCAAATTTTCAATGACGCCATACCTTTTATATGATTATATACATAGGTAGGTTTCGGCTTCATAGGGTATTGACCAAACTTGGATTGATTTCATGGATTTATTTAGGCACAGAGCTACCTAATTGTATCGGTAACATCCGACCGACAACTACCATATTTTCGCCAGGTTCAGTCAGTACTATTTGCGCGCCAGTGTGAAAAGGCGTTTAAATACTGCTCGTCAATCCTGCAAATCTGGCGGTTCCCGCACACGTGATCGTGATCTAGCTTAATTTAATGGATTAAAGTTCATATCACTTTTTTCAGCCTGTTAAAAAGTCAAAGTCTTACCAACTTACTTTACTCATAATGTTTATCACTCCCACGGGATCGTAATGAAGTCACACAGTCTGCGCATGCGAGTGTGCTCAGTTCATTATAACTATAATGAATATTAATTAGACAGGGGATCACAGATTTACTGCCGGTAAGAAGCGTCGCTAAATGGCTTTAATAACTTACTTAATTAATGACAAACCACATGTTATATTGACGCGGCTTATAACTACCGAATTTCAGCTCACGAAATGCGTATCATAGAATATTCAGACAGCCAAACCTTCTCACGATAGTTTTAAGTACATCTGGCTCGAAGGACCAAAGTGTTAGTGAGCCTTATTGGAAATGATAGTGTGAATATGCGAATATTTCAGTGCTAAATTTGTTTGAGACAGTAACAATTTAGCGAGTGTGGATGTGACTTTTATTCAATAGTACTTAATATTGCACATTACGCACACAGCGGGTTAGTGCCCATCGAAATATGAGTTGGATACGACCGTCCTGGTTAGTTGGAAGTTTTTACCGTTCTAAAAGAATGGTATATCCATAGACCTAACTTTATTCATACATCCACATTTAATAGTGAAAACTGAAAAGGATCGTTCGTTCAGGAAAAATTGGATGGCGTAAAATACACTGTGTAACTACTGTGTGGCAGCCCTAAAGAACAGAGAAAAGAACTGTATTTGCGCACACATTTGCCCACAAAACTGTATTCAAAAAGTGCTATCTCCAGTCTCTGTACAAAACGACTGCTATGACCATGTGTCGGTCGGGACGACTATTATTTACAGTATATTATTTAAGTCGTCACTCCATTGCATTGCTCTCACAGGGACGGTCGACTTCAGAAGTAGATGGGCATTTTAGGACCATGGCACTTTTGAGGCCGATTGTACTAAGTTATATTGACACCTTAATATTACCTTATTTTAAGTTGGTCTTCACAACCTACAACTTTGCTAGCGTAAGTTTCATAATCGCCCCCATCTAAGAGAAGATTACAGAACGAAGTTGCACTGGAGGGTAAACAAATCTTGTAAGTTAATAAGTTAACGACAGATGTTCCGTCCAAATTACTATTCACAGTTCAGTATGAAACTGAAAAATAAATACGTGTTTCAGCAGTGACATTTCGAAGTTTCTTAATAAAAGCTATTTCGGCTATGTAGAAGTATGTTTACGAACCCTCTTTTTAAATAAGGTTTTGTTTGCCAAATAACTAGTATTTTGATCCTTCAGTAATACTGTGAAGGACCTGGGGCTATACTTGGATTCCACTTTAAGTTGGCGACCCCAAACTGCCAGCCTTGGTCAAAAAGTAACAGGCACATTACGAGCTCTTTATCGTCTGAGGAATTTTCTGCCTCCAGATACGAAGAAAGTGCTTTACAGACCTTGATATTTCCTATCATCGACTATGGTGACGTGTGCTATCTCGACCTGAATGCAGATCTGCTCAATAAGCTCGACCGACTTCTAAATAACTGCATTCGATTCGTTTTTAATTTAAGAAAGTTTGATCATGTCTCTGAATATCGGCTTCGCTTGAAATGGTTGCCTATACGGCAGCGCAGGCACATGAGGACGTTGACTACACTCTATTCTTTACTTAACAGTCCCAATACCCCAAGTTACCTTAAAAATAATTTTGAATTTTTATGCTCCTCCCATGAAAGATCCCTTCGTTCTGCCTTTAATGGTCTTCTCAAATGTCCCTCTCATAAATCTGATATCGTACATTCTTCTTTCCTTGTCCAGTCGACCCTTCTTTGGAACGCACTCCCTCTTGATGTCAGAAAGTCCACCAGTAAATCTGGTTTTAAAAACAATTTACGAAAGCTTCACCACACAAATCATTTGGTTACGACTATTTAACTATGACTGCTGATAATCGTCATACATCGGTGAATTCATGAGAAATATATTATATTTATATGTAATATGTATATTAATTTATTTTTGTTATAATATGTATATATTAGTATCTTATGCATTTTGTAGTTTATATCAAGTTTACTTTTGATCTTGTTAGTATTAGAATCTCTTTGTTTAATGTTAAATTAATGTAAAACCAGTATTTTTTTTTTATTATAGTACATCTACTTCTTTTTCTCTGCATCACCCAAAGGTTGACTGGTAGAAAATGCCTCTGGCATTAAGTCCGCCTATGTACACAAATTGTACTGAAAGTATTAAATAAATAAATAGAGTACTGCAGTAAAATTAGTGGCTTGATTTTGTCACCCATTTAATTAGGATTGAGCGTTAACAATATAAAATTATAACGACATTTGGCATTTTCGAAAGAGAATGTCTAAATGGTTGAAGAGATTTTATATGTTTAGTTTTGAGACTTGTAGAGATAAAAAGCTCTATTAACTCTCCAAAAATAAAATCTCAAATAACTTAAAATGATTCACTTTAAGAAATAAAACATTTACTTTACCCTTTTACCCTCTTCTTAAAAAATTAAAAACGAATAAATAAATCATTAACTTAAAGACAATAATTGTCCTAAATAAAATAATTGTCCTAAATATAATCTCTCTGTATTCTACAAGTTGCATTAAGGTGAGTGAGTTGAGGAATTGCATAGCAAATTATCACCAGCACCATTCCACTATAGGACGACAAGACGTGGTGAGGAATTCCATCCATATGTAGTCGACATTCCACCCACTCGTACCAAACGATTCGCTTCCTCGTTTATCATATGAACTGCGATGCTGTGGAATGATCTTCTTGCATCCGTGTTTTTACAATTAAGTATAATTTGGGGGTTTTCAATGCAAGAGTGAACAGGCAATATTTAAGTTTGTGTGCTTCACCATAGACCACATCTTTGCTTTCGCATCAGGCAAGATTGTGGTCATACGCGCTCAGATTTACCTTATAAATCACAATACGATTAAGGAATATGCCTTTTTTTCTTTTAGTTTCATAATTTCCTGCTTTTTATAGTTTCAGGTATGCTAAATGTTACCCTTGAAGTCTTTTTTATCAATTGAATTCTTTTAAATGTAGATTCATAATAAGTCTTTACAAAGAATATCAAAAATTTGAATAAATTCATTTTGTGTAGACTTAGAAAACTTATAGCCATTTTCTTCACAGAGATCTTTAACATCATAGAAATCGTCAAATGAAAGTTCTTCTACGGTGTAATATTGAAGATTTCCTTAGCTATTTTATAGTCAGAGTGACATATTTTGAGGACTGTAAATAGGACCACTTTTTCAAGCCTTAGGCGCATAACACATTGCACCGGACACTGCTCCGGTGTGCGGCGCTGCGGTTTTTAATTTTGACTGAAGAATCTTAATTTGTATACAAAAACCGCAGGGTATAACACACTCACACCTCATGCCCGTGCGGTTGTGCGGCGCGCGCGACGGCACCGCACTCCCGGACGGCGATGCGGTGCGTTCTGCGGGGCATGCCACACTGCGCCGCAGTATCGTACGGATTTTTGCGTAGAAAGGACGTACATACGCGTAATAGATCTCGACATAGATAATGCGGCGATGCGGGGCGTCGTGCACCGCAGCTCCGGACGGTGATAAGGAGCAAACCGTACGGTGGCACGGTTCCGTGCCGCCGCAGCCGCATGCGGTTTTCGTCCCTCCGTACACCGCAGCGGTGTCCGGTGCAATGTGTTATGCGCCTTATTTATTTTTTTCCATCGTTGTATGTTTTGGCTGAAACAGCTTGCAACATCAATGCTGTGTTTTGATGAGGATACGATTAATGAACGCATCACGCGTTTTTAGTTTAATCGCTTAGGTACCTAGTGGAAATTTCAATTTTAAAAGTGTGCCGTAAGGAAGACCTGCCACTAGGGTAAATATTGATGAATTGAATGAAGCCGATCTATCACAATCTTTATAATAGTTCCAAGTTAATAATGTAACAGCTGTCTTCAGGTCACATAATATGTCCTATTTTGCCTTAGAAGCAAATCGTTTGAATTCCTAAAATTATGCGGGTTGCTAAGCTACAGTGTCACAACCGATATGCCTCGTGTAATCCAAAATTGCGAAAGTTTTATTTACGTAAACCGATATTTGCACATTTATAAAAGGATAAAATTAATAAAAATATTTGAGTACGTATATTCCTTATTTCTCAAGTAAATTGTCATTCTTATGGTGTTGTTTTTATGTAAAACTTTTTTCACATCCTCTGTTAATTAAAAAAAAACGTATTTCTGTTAAAACATTTTGGACGGTGTTTTCACTTGTCATTAAATTAATTACCTCATCAAGAAAATTATATGGGAACAGTAATTGCTACATTCATTGCTGTGTAGGTACTATGTTTATCGGGCAAATGATCATATTGGTTTCGTTAAAACATTACGCTTCCATTAAAATGTAATTTTTGTACCTATTTGTTTAATCTAGCCTATGGTTAAACGTTCAGAAAACATATAGAAGAATAGTATGAAGTAAATACACTATGTTTTCGATTTCATTTATAGATACATGCATGTTTTGGATTTCTTGAAATTTTATGCACGTGTTATGCTAAATTAATTAATAAAAAACGGTGTTACTACAAAGTTTTTAAAGTTAGACCCAGTTTAAACGTAATGCTGTTTCATTAATTTTAAATGCAGAAAAATCTTCACCTTAAAATAACTAGTTACGAAACGGTGAAAATTTTTCTTTTTATGTAACCATATCAAATAATTAGGTACTTAGGCGCATAACACATTGCACCGGACACCGCTCCGGTGTGCGGCGCTGCGGTTTTTAATTTTGACTGAAGAATCTTAATTTGTATACAAAAACTGCAGGGTATAACACACTCACACCGCATGCCCGTGCGGTTGTGCGGCGCGCGCGACGGCACCGCACTCCCGGACGGCGATGCGGTGCGGCCCGCGGGGAATGCCACACTGCGCCGCAGTATCGTACGGATTTTTGCATAGAAAGGACGTGCATACGCGTAATAGATTTCGACATATAATGCGGTGATGCGGTGCGTCGTGCATCGCAGCTCCGGACGGTGATACGGAGCAAACCGTACGTACGGTGGCACGGTTCCGTGCCGCCGCAGCCGCATGCGGTATTCTTCCCTCCGTACACCGCAGCGGGATGCGGCGGCAATGTGTTAAGCGCCTTATAATCTATTCAAGTTATGAAGGTTCCCGTGACAGGTCATAGTTTTCCGTTTCATGCATACTAGTTTCCGTGATTAAAAATATTATGTTTTTAAAATATAACTTATCTTTTTAGGTTATTTTTTGTCAAAAATGGAATAATTAATTCCCAATTAAATAAAAAGAGGATTATCAGTCCAGTTAAATAAAATTATAATTCTAAAAATATAAATAAATATAATAAAATTTTACAAATAAAATATATGTGTAAAGTGTACCTGAATCGTTCCGATTCACGATTCAAATACATACATACTCCGTAATTAAACAAATATTTTTTCAAAATCATAAATTATTGTATTTAACTGGACTAATACTCTTGTTTCTATTTAATGTGAAATTAATATTTGCATTTTTGATAAAAATACTTTAGGTTATTTCATATTTTTTAAACATAAGTAATATTTTTAATCATGAAAACTAGTATGCATGTAACGGAAACTTCGACCTGTCACGGGAACCTTCTTATCTTGAATAGACATAGCACGGCAATAGTATAATATTACCGTGGACATATTTACCAATATGACGGGGAAACAGCATCATGTTTAAACATTGTCTAACTTTAAACCAGAGTGATTAGATACTCTTTGCTTGAAAAAGGGTTTACGATATTTTTGTAGTTACACCGTGAAGATTTTACTGAAGGCTTTCTTTGAAATTTCGTCATCATAATAACGGGAAAATACAGTGTTCCCATAGGAAAGATGAAAAATGCAGGTAAAGCTGCGGGCGGTAACCTCTTTTTTTAAATTACACTAGGAAATTGCTTAAACCATAGTAGCTTACATTTTAAATTCATATTAAATTAAGTGTGATAAAATAAAGCTTATGAAATATACTTTCAAATTGTATTCATAGTTTTGTTTGTCTGTTGTTTTAATGAGTGCTGAGGTTTCTATATTTTCAAGTGATTCAGGTCAGCTGATAGTGAGAAGTATAACCCCTAATCGTCTCCTAATCAATTAGGTTGTTAGAAGTTTCTGAATAATTCTTATTTGCTTGGCGTAGTGTGTGTCTTACTTATTCCCAGACAAGTTAACCTATTGTGAAGAACGTAATATTTATTAATGGTAATAAAATACGTATTTTGATGTGGAAATGTCAAATGACGTCATCAGAAGCCACTTTTATGACATTTGAGAGACCAAAATATGGCGTCGTATGTTAACCGGCATGCTGATTACTAATTTATGAAATACTAGCTTCTGCCCGCGACTTCGTCTGCGTGGACTTCAATTTTGAACAATTTTCAATTTTCCCTCGGGAACTACTTAAGGAATCGGGATAAAATGTAACCTATGTTCTTTTCCATGTCAAAGGCTACATGCATGCCAAATTTCACCCAAATCCGTTCAGCCGTTTTTGCGTGATTGAGTAACAAACATCCAAACATCTAAACATCCACACTTTCACATTTATAATATTAGTAGGATTCCTTCGTGTGGATGCCGGAAAATCTTCCTCGATAAATTAACTATCCAACGCAAAAAGAATTTTTCAATCTGAATCAGTAGTTTCTGAGATTATAGTTCGCATTCCACCAAACAAACAAACAAACTCATTAGCTTTGTAATATTAGTAAATAGTATATGGATTTTGAAAGGGGTGTAAGGGGTTCCGAACTTTATCTAACGGAACCCAAGTCAACCTCACCTGCACGCGGTGCACCCTGCTGTTCAACAGACGAGGCTCTGGCGCACCCCACCAACCCGCACTGGGCCAGCGTGGTGGGAGAAGGCCCAAAACCCCCCCAAAATGAATAATCGAAGTAACCAAAGACCCCAAGTGCCCGGCGGTCCCGGAGGCCGTGCCGGCGGTGACGGTCGTCGACCCGGCGCTGGGACCTGGGGTGCGAAGAATCCCCGGGCGGCGAAAACCCCCCGTCAAACGACCTTGGCCCTGGCAACGTACAACGCGCGTACACTGCGGACCGAGGAGAAGCTGCTGGAACTGGAGAGGGAACTGAGCAGGATCCGTTGGAGTATTGTAGGACTATCCGAAGTCCGAAGAGAGGGTGAGGATACGATGGTCCTTAAATCCGGCAACCTGCTCTACTTCCGGGAGGGCGAAGAACTGTCCCAAGGTGGTGTCGGGTTTATAGTCCACAAGTCTCTCGTGAACAACGTGGTACTGATCGGAAGTGTGTCGAATAGGGTGGCGTACCTTATACTCAGAATCACCGAACGGTATTCGCTGAAGGTCATACAGGTCTACGCCCCGACCTCGACCCACCCCGACGAGGAAGTGGAAGCTATGTATGAGGATATTTCTCGGGCAATACATGCTTCCAAGACTCATTACACCGTTGTCATGGGAGACTTCAACGCAAGGCTAGGCAAGCGGGGCGATAATGAGTTGAAAGTGGGGCAATTTGGAGCTGGAATCCGGAATTTTCGAGGTCAAATGCTAGCCGACTACATGGAGAGAGAGGGACTCTATATGATGAACTCTTTCTTCAAAAAACGGCTGCATCGAAAATGGACCTGGAAAAGTCCGGATGGCGTGACAAAAAATGAGATTGACTTCATCATGTCGACTAAGACCCGCATATTCAATGACGTCTCAGTGATCAATTCGTTTAACACGGGGAGCGATCACCGAATGTTACGAGGCGCATTGAATCTTAACATAAAAGCGGAAAGGTATCGACTGGTGAAGTCTGCGCTCCGTCCCGAAGCCATCCAGATCCATAACCCCGAGCGCTTTCAACTCGAATTACAAAATCGCTTCGATTGCCTGGAGGACTGCACGGATGTGGACACTTATAATGACAGGGTTGTGGAAGCTGTCCTTACGGTGGGTGCAAAGTTTTGCAAATCCAGCCGTACTAAGCAACGAAGTAAGATCTCGGAGCCGACAGCTAAGCTGATGGAGGAAAGGCGTGGAATGGGTCGGCAGTCTTCTGAAGATGCTCGTCGGCGACTCAACAAACAGATCTCTAAGTGCCTGACTCGCGACATACGCCGATTTAATACGGAACGTATTAAAGAGGCCATTGAGCAGAACAAGGGCTCCAAAGTGTTCGCAAGAGATCTGTCACTCGGTCAGAGTCTGCTGACGAAGCTGAAGACAGAGGACGGCAGAGTCATTACATCCCGACCTGAGCTTATGGCCGAGATCGAACGCTTCTATGGACAGCTTTACGCAACATCACAGGCACCTGTTATTCCGGCTACAGACCCTAGAGCCAAATTGACCCGGCACTATACCGAAGATATCCCGGACGTCAGCCTGTACGAGATTAGTGTGGCTCTTAAACAGCTTAAAAACAACAAGGCACCGGGTGATGATGGAGTTACAGCCGAACTCCTAAAAGCGGGTGGACTACCAGTCCGGAAAGCGCTGCAGCGGCTATTCAACTCCGTCATACTCGAGGGCAAAACGCCTAAAGCATGGCACAGGGGCGTGGTGGCACTTTTCTTCAAAAAGGGCGACAGGGCCCAGTTGAAGAACTATAGACCCATCACGCTCCTGAGTCATGTTTATAAGCTATTCTCGAGGGTCATCACGAATCGTCTCGCACGCAGGTTCGACGACTTCCAGCCTCCCGAACAAGCCGGATTCCGAAAAGGCTATAGTACCATAGACCACATCCATACGCTGCGGCAGGTTATACAGAAGACCGAGGAGTATAATCTGCCACTATGCTTGGCGTTTGTGGACTATGAGAAAGCTTTTGATTCTGTCGAGACCTGGGCCGTACTTAGATCACTCCAGAGGTGCCAAATAGACTATCGGTACATCCAAGTGTTGCAGTCATTGTACGAAAACGCCACCATGTCAGTCCGCCTTCAGGACCAGAACTCGAAACCAGTACGACTTCAGCGTGGTGTGAGACAGGGTGACGTTATATCGCCGAAACTGTTCACAGCTGCGTTGGAAGATGTATTTAAGCTTTTGGACTGGAGGGGACTCGGCATCAACATAAACGGCGAGTATATGACTCACCTTCGTTTTGCTGATGATATCGTAGTCATGGCTGAGACCGTGGAGGATCTAGGCACAATGCTCGAAGACCTCTGTAGAGTTTCCCAACAAGTGGGTCTTAAAATGAACATGGACAAGACTAAAATAATGTCGAATTCCCGTGTAGTACCACTCCTGTGAATGTTGGAGGCTCTACGCTGGAAGTTGTTGACGAATATGTTTACCTGGGGCAAATAGTCCAGCTCGGTAAGTCCAACATCCAGAAAGAGGTAAATCGGCGAATCCAACTCGGCTGGGCAGCGTTCGGGAAGCTACGCAGCATATTCTCGGCCCATCTACCGCAGTGTCTCAAGACGAAAGTCTTCAATTCGTGCGTGTTGCCAGTGATGACATACAGAACTGAGACGTGGCCGCTTACAATGGGTCTTATCAGAAGGCTCAAAGTCACCCAAAGGGCAATGGAGCGGGCTATGCTCGGGGTTTCTCTACGTGATCACATCAGAAATGATGAGATCCGTAGAAGAACTAGAGTTACCGACATAGCCCAAAGAATTGCAGACCTCAAATGGCAGTGGGCAGGACACATCGCTCGTAGGACTGACGGCCGTTGGGGCGGAAAGGTCCTCGAGTGGCGGCCGCGTACCGGGAGACGCAGTGTTGGTAGGCCCCCCACAAGGTGGACCGACGATCTGGTGAAGGTCGCGGGAAGCCGCTGGATGCGGGAGGCGCAGGACCGATCGGTATGGAGATCCTTGGGGGAGGCCTATATCCAACAGTGGGCGTCTATTGGCTGATATGATGATGATGATATAGATTTTGAAAGGATTCTTTTTCGTTTTCTTTATGTGAATGCATTTTAAATACAATTAAAACGGGTCTATTTCGCGGTAAACTATATTGATACTGTTACCCGACGTTTTATGTGATTATGCTATATGTGAATGTTTCGTTTTCTTTGTGAAGTAAAAATTTACCACGATAATGAGGGGGCGATCTGGAGGCATAGACAAGCGGCAATTGTTTCACAACGAAACAATATCTCAATTCGTCATCGTCTTTGAGATAACAAAAACGTAACAGGATTGTAGCGATCGCTGTGTCGAATGGTTTTTTTCTATACGAAAACAAAATATTGGTTATCTATTCAAAACAAAATCACGCGCAATGTGGACTATAATCATTATATAAAAGCAATTCTGGGCACTTTTATTGCTGACGTTTATCGTCTGTGTAAGCGCTTACGCAGAAAAAATTTAAGTAAATTAAAAAAAGTAAATTAAACAGCTGCTAAATACACACACAGATAGCTGAATAAATGTACAAAAGCTAAATTTCTACTACATAAATGCCGATTGACCTTTTATCCAACGATTAGCACTCTTTAATGCAGATAATAACGTTTGATTTTAGATATTCAGCCTATATTGAGAATTCAACTATTTGTTGTAATTTCATAAAGAATTGTAAATGCAAATAATAATTTTGTTTCTTTACCATTTGTTAGCAAGTGTAAAGTAGTTATTGCTGGAATTATAATAAGTCAATTTTGTTTTACGCATTCAATTAATTACAAGCTTTTATTTACTTTCACCTGTCCCGTGTCTGTAATGAAATCTTGCAAGCGACCCACTTCCCGGTTTCCGATTGAGCTGAAGTTATGCATGCATATGTATATCGCGTGACAATGCAATAATAAAAGCTTGTTTAATTTTTTTTTACTATTAATTTAGAGGTGAAGTTATTTAAACGCATGTAACTTTACTGTGAACATACTCGTATATATCATCATCATGATGATACTACATACTCGTACTCGTATATATACTATAGGTTTATTAAAGATTTTTTGCAAATATCAATGCAGCAAAATAATGAAGCCAACATTTGATCACCGTCTCAAGTGTTTTTATACAATGATGGATAGATGGTTAAGATAATTTCATTTGTGTTTATAGAATAAGAGGTTACAATATGGCGATGGAGTTCATTATCTGAATGAGGCTGTTCGCTCAGTAGTTTCTTGTATAGATCACCTGCGCCTTCTTATTCAGACATTATTAATTTACCATAGAAATCGAGGGACATACCTAACACTTGAAAACGTAAAAAAATATTCTAGGAAAAAATTAAAAGAATTCTAAATCGCTATCTGAAAACGATTCCTCAGTCTATTTCGGTAAAATGGCTACAAAAGTAAAACCAATGGGCAATGTATTCAATCTTATAACGATTACTAATTATTTGACGTCAAGAAGTGTCTATTAAAGTAGGTATATATTGAATATAAAGATTTTTGAGTTTTAGTTTAATGAAGCATTATCGCATTATTTATTACTAGCTTCTGCCCGCGACTTCGTCTGCGTGGACTTCAGAATTGGGTCTAAAGCTTCGCTCGTTAACAATTTTTAATCTTCCCACGGGAACTATTACATGTCCTTTTCCATAGCTTATGTGACATGCATACCAAATTCAATCAAAGCTGTCTGCCGGCGGCTTAGCTCGTAAACAATTTTCAATTTTCCCTCGGGAACTACTTCAGGAATCGGGATAAAAGGTAGCCTATGTTCTTTTCCATGTCAAAGGCTACATGCATGCCAAATTTAATCCAAATCCGTTCAGCCGTTGTTGCGTGATTGAGTAACAAACATCCAAACATCCACACTTTCACAATTATAATATTAGTAGGATTGTTGAAATTAAGCCGCATGTTTGAGAAAAGCACTATACAAGCCTTGGCCATAACTGAGCATTGCATACCCACGATTGACCAGTAATGCTGCACTTGCCGGCCGAGGCAGTAATGTACTATAAACAATGTCGCAGACAATCGACGGTCAACGTTTCCATAGAAGCACCGACCGTATAGATATTTGAGCTCTGTTTAAAAGTATTTCGAGAACTCTTCACAAGAAGAAGGATACGATATGGCTGCATGATATTGTGAAAACCCATCTGCCCCCGTAGCGATAAAGCGTTTTATCGCGATGAACTGTCAAAATACAGTAAAAACGCATTGTACGAGTATTTTGACAGTTCATCGCGATAATAACCGCGTTATAATGTCGTGTTTTGGTGGTCATTTTACGGGGGCTGGATTAATTCCTTTGGACATCTATAAGAAATAATATTAAAATTACTTCTACATAAAGAATAAAGTATAAGCATAAAGTGAACATAAAACACGACACATAAAAAAGTTCACTTATAGAAATCTTATTAGAATTTAACCACCGACGGAAAATGAGGGGTTTTATAAGCTTAAAATTTTTATCTGTGTGTCTGTGTATCTATGTGTCTGTCTGTAGCATCATAGCTCCCAAACGAATGTACCGATTTTGATGCGGTTTTTTTGTTTGAAAACTGATATGATCCACATGGTTCTTCAATATAATTTATGAAGATCTGTTCTGGCGTTTGAGCACCATCAGCTTATTTTCTAGTTGATGAAGGGATCTCACTAAGTTTCACAAGTGCGAATGATTTGAATTTTGGCATACTGTTTCTTTGGTGGTATTTCCATGATATGGTTACCTAGATCTGATGCTACAACATGATGTAGTCTGCGGGATACCCAACTCCTCAGCAACTTACTGCTGATTGATATTAATTCGAAGTTTACTGTTACTTTGATGATACCCCTATTGCTACAACAGGTTACATAGACCTGATACGGTGACACTTTGAAAGCATACTATTGACACCTATTGATTAAAATAATTTCGATTGGCATACATTATATGGCATAAAAATAAAAAAGCATAACATTACTTGGCATAACATATCAATAGGCATAAACATTATAATGCAGAATTGTTGAAAGGCATAATATCAAAAATCATAATCTTTAAATGTATAATTTGGTTTGGCATAATATTATTAAGCATAGACTTTAAAACGCATAATTTTACTACGCATAACACTTAATATCCATAATTTTGTTTAACATAATTTAACTATGCATAACTCACTAAAGACATAGTTTTATAAACCATAATAACTGTAAATAGGTATCCGTAAATCTTATTTGACGTAATCTGGAATCTATTTCTCTCCATATGCTTATTACTATAATTATTTAAAAAAACTAGTGCTATTTAGAACCGACTCAGTCAACCCGACTTCGCGTAGTCTTGTCTGTCCTACCCCTTAAATGTTATTTAGAGCCGCGAAGGCACGGAGGGTTGAGGTGGCCTGCATGCTGAGGAGCAGGTGGCTATGAGCGAGCCGCCGCTGATGAGGCTGGCCTGCGAAGCCGGCCATCAGGCCGAGGCTGCGGTGGTGAGCGTCGGCGTCATCACGTCGGGAGACCGCAATTAATATATCTTGTAACGCCTTTACTATTCGGTTGAAAATAATTAAATAAATAGATATATTAATAATAATGTCCTCCTAACCGATATTCGGTCACGGCGACCAATCTCCACAGAGACTAGCCATTTGCGCAGGAGATATTATAGTGCACAAGTGACTGCGCAAACGCAGTGCACTCTCTGTTCCTTCACTCGCCTAGTCTAATGGGACGGTTAACAGATCAGGCGCAGGACCCACTGTTTAACGTTCCTTCCGAAGCACGGAGGAGCGTGGGATGTTTCTTATTTTGGTCACTCTAGGACTGACCACAGCGAACGTAGCTTAACCTTAGCAATGGTTCGCTGAGCGTACGCACCAATGCGCCACCAAGTGGTCCCCCGACGTGACTTTAAATCAGGCTATTACTAGATATATTAAATTAGTTAAAGAGCCAACCAACACATTTTATTTTCTAATTTTTGGGGGTTTTTATGTCGAAGTCATTTTAATTTTTAATTTTGAAATATGTGTTGATAAAAGCAATAAATGTCACAATAATCCGCGATACTAGATTTGATTTATAGAAATAAGGACAGCTTAAATTTACGTTTAAACATTACTGAAGACGGAGCACGAGCTGCGAAGACTGAACTTGAGTTACGCATTATCTCAAAATTTTAGTGACATAATCTCTATATCTTAAAGAGTAGCACGGCGGCGCGTATTTAGTGTGACTGACGTGATAAAAATTTCTAGACGCTCTTCAAAGGACACGTGTGACTGAATTTTATCACAAATTTCTAGGCGTGCCTCTGCTCCGGGTGTTTTAGTTTAATACTTTAGAAGGTGTAATAGCAGTTGGCAATTTGTGATAAAACTCAGGAACACGTGTCCCTTGACGAGCGTCAAGAAATGTCTATCACGCTAGTCACACTAAATACGCAGCGCCGTGCTACTCTTTAAGACATATAGATTATGTCACGGACATTGTGAGATAATGCGTGACTCAAGTCCAGTCTTGACAGCCCGTGCGCCGCCTGCTGTACATCATCATCATCATCACAGCTCATATACGTCCCCACCGAGGGGTTCGAGCCTACCCTATGTAAGGGTGATTAGGCCTTAGTCAACCACGCTGGCCCAGTGCGGATTGGTCGACTTCAGATACACCATTGAATTTCTTCGCAGATGTATGCAGGTTGCCTCACGATGTTTTCCTTCCCCGTAGGAGCGTCAGATAAATGTACATATGAAATTCTAAACGAAAAACATATTGGTACATGGCGGTCTCGAACTCCGACCTCCCGATTGGAAGGCAAGTGCAGAGTCCACAGCGCCACCGACGCTCCTGCTGTCGGAATCTCAATTAAACTTGAAAAAAAGCTTTACGATGTGCGATTCCTCTATTGATTCTCTGACTTTACTCATTGATATGTGATGTCCGAAAACTTCCACTAACTTGTGAAATGAATACTTACCTAGTCTTAAGATAAAGATCTTTTTTGACTGGACGTCATAGAGATTTTTATGAGATTTTATCATTAAAGAAAAAGGATTCTTAACATATATTTTATTTATAGGTACATTCGTTCCGCTGTCAATGAAAATTTTTACTACAAGTTCTTTTTTAAATACAACTCTTCGATATAAACAATGAAAAGTTTTAATAATTATTTTAATTGTATTTATAGAAATGTATTTTTTTACCATAAAAATTCATAGCTTTGTCAAAACATTTCGCTCTTCTTTATTCTTGAACATTATTTTTGCTGTTGCGCAACAATAAGTTGGAATATTTTTTTATAACGAAAAATTCTATTACATTTTTCATTTAATTTCATAATGCCGTCGATGAGTATAAGAAAATGTTTTAATATCATTTAATCTGGCGAAACATTGTGCGCATAATTAGAAAGACCTCAATGGTGGGTTACCCCGCCCGCCTTACGCCTGTGGGCGGTTCTTATAAAACGGGGCAGTAGTGGGTCCCGAACACAGTGCGTGGCGAGCAACCTCACTGGCATGCTCTGAGTGTCCGGGTGCTAGCAACTCCGACTAACAGGTGAGTCGATATTATTATAACTTTGAATTAATATCTAATAACTTACTATGTTGTAAGTTACGTAAGAAAGGATCGGGCTGTGTACAATTCCGTGAATGGAAACTTTATAGGCACTTTTCGCAGTGTTGGAAACTTTAATGCAGTTTCGCGAAACTTTTTGAGCTTTCATTTCGATGTAAGTACAATATTAACACGTGTGTTTATTAAGAATCTTTTTTTTCTTTGTTTCTCTATATGACTGTTTTAAATTCGCCGTCAACTGTCCGAGTTTTCTCCTTAATAATTTCCGTCGAATATAATGAAATTTAGCAAAATACTGTTATGAAGTGTAAAAACATGTAATTACTTATATTATAATTTAAAAAATTAATAAAAATACTTTTAGAAAGTATAAATCTTACAATGTGAGTTCTCAACCTTTAATAAACCGACGTTGTTTTTTCATATAAGTTTATTATGAACTTCGAAAAGTTGTTTTTTTTTTCTAAACAATCACCACATAATAAAATTATTTATGCTGTGTAAATTAACGAAATTGTCCAAATCATAAAGAAGTAAATTATCTAATTATATCATAATTTATGTTGTATAAATTTATTGTAAATATTAAAATAAATAAATTAAATTTGATTAGGCAATATTAATTTATCACAATTTAAAAAGAATAAGAACAATTCTTTAATGTTTAACCTTCACTTACAATTTTTTTTTCCAAATTATTTAAAACTAGCAACATACCAAAAAAATACCAATGTTAAATAAGAGTTTTATGTTGTCATAATTTTCATATTTCATAATTTTACTATACGCATCATATCGGAGTTAAATTTAACATTATATATTTTAAACCATTCAGATTAGTTTAATTAAAACTGCAGTTGTTCTCGGGATAATTGTGAACACATTTCTTTTCGTGCCCTGTGATTTTGACCTCAATAAATATGAGATATACCTATTAGATTTAATCGGTATTTTATAACAAAATAAAAAAAACACGAACAATATTTTTTTTCATGAGTTTCATAATTAGTGATAAAATATTTCTTGTGAATTTTTATAAATTTTACAAATCTAATGTTACTGTTCATTGCGATAAATAATATAAAGTAGGTAAAACCTCTTAAGAAATCAAGCTAGCAGCTAACAGTGAAATCGCTTACTACACTTAAAGCTGACGTTAAGTCTCATAGCTTTAACCTCATTGAATAGTTTGGAGAAGAAAATAACAAAAAGGTGCCTGCATTACTTAGGTTAAAATAGTTCAATTATTTGCGACGATGAAAAATTCAGTCATAAAATAATTGAAACGGACTAAGTTCAGATTTTAAAAAAGAGTTAAAGTCTCGTAATATTAGGCAACCTAGATTGTGTGACTTCAATATAAATTGAAAAGGTATTCTCTATATAGTTTTAGTATCATATTCTAAAAATCAAACGTCTGTTTTACCTATTTCTGCCTCAAAGCAGCGGCGCTTGCATTGCTATGTTCCGGTTTGAAGGGTAAGCAAGCACACTGAAAAAAATTTATTTTAGCAGAGTACCTTTTTGGCTCGAATACAATCATATCGGTAAATTTTAACTAAGATTTAACAAAAAATCTGGCACTGAAATAACTAGGTGAGATAATTACTATACCTCTTATGTCACAAGCTGGCAACGTGCACGTTTTTGAATAGGTAGCAAATCCTATCTTCCAAGAGCCACATAAACTAGACAGGTGACTGTTACCACTTACCATCAGGTGAACAGGCAGCTTATTATCTAACCTCGATAATAAGAAGTATAAAATCACTTTTTTAACCATAAAGAACACTTAAAAACGCAAACCTACAGGGGCACTACAACTTTCTCCCTGAATGAAATGATCCTTCACTTTATACCCGACTGCAAGGAAAGGTTTTTTTTTATCTTTATGTTTTTTAAATTTATTTTTCAGTTGACTACTTGGCTTTTGATGCAGGCGGGTGTTTTTTTTTACAAATAAGTTGTAACTAGGTTACATTCCTATACATAACTTTGATTATAAGTGTAAGTGGAACTTAATAAATAAAAAAAAGTTTACTAGCACAGGGCCGTAAATTTCCACTTTTAATAAAATGAAAATATCTTATAATATGACTGTCCATGAAAAATATGTTGTTTTTGTGAATTGTAGTAAAAGTGCTAATTAGATTCGCTTTTAAGTGTTCTTAAGCTCTTAGAAATCAAAAGCTTTATATAAAAATCAATAGCTAAAATTATATGGTAAAGCACGCTATCTTTGGATTGATCACAGATATATGCACAGGCCAAAGCATTATTTTTTGTTAAGAGTATTAATAAGTTATTGTCAACTGAAAGTGTATACATTTAACATCTTCATTCTGTTTTACCTGATACATATCTCCAAATTCAACATTTCAAAAGAATGTTCACTGATAAATTAAGCAAATTCCTTTTAATTTATTGGTCGACTCTCGTGTTATTTTCGCTTCTTTGTGAATATTTTATATAATACCCAAATTAGGCATCTAAATATTAAAAACAATCTAAGGTAGTCTAAGGCTAACATACAATTTTTCATACGGTAACTTTGAAGTGTTATAGAGACTTATGAATGTATAGAATCACTTTTGAACGTCGCGGCACGTAAGTCTACGGCGGAAGAACTTTTACTGGAAAAAACCAGCAAGAAAACTAGCAAGCGTTATTTTTTTCTCTTCCTGTTTTGTTGCAAAATCGTTATTGGAAGCTGACCTCAGAGCAGTACAGTAATAAGTATACTTCATCATCATCATCATCACAGCCCATACACGTCCCCACCGAGGGGCTCGAGCCTACCCTATATTAGGGTGATTAGGCCTTAGTCAACCACGCTGGCCCAGTGCGGATTGGTCGACTTCACATACATCATTGAATTTCTTCGCAGATGTATGCAGGTTGCCTCACGATGTTTTCCTTCACCGTAGGAGCGTCAGACAAATGTACATATGAAATTCGAAACGAAAAACACATTAGTACATGGCGGGTCTCGAACCCCGTCCCCCCGATTGGAAGGCAAGTGCCGAGTCCACTGCGCCACCGACGCCAAGTATACTTACTAGATACTAAACATCAGGAGTCACCTATTAGGGTCTAATATGTGGCGCTAATGACGGACTTATGCCGAGTTGCGGACTTATTGCGACCGAGACAACAACCCTATATATTTTTTCTTTGTTTATTTTAACAGTCATATTTGATTTTCGGCTACGGTGGCCAATATCAACAGGGACTAGTCGTCTGCGCAGATGGTATTACAGATTACATATGTGTGATTACATGTGTTTGCAAATAGAGATGCACTCTCTATTCCTTCACTCACATAATTTAATGGGATGACGAGACGTACAGGCACTACAGCAGGCGTAGCACGGACCGTGGACAAAACGGGACAAGAGACAAATAACATGTAACATAGGACAGGAAACAACTATATGTGTGAACCTTAATAATTAGTCCTATGATATTTTTTTTTTGTTTAGATTTGTTAACTATTGGTTCACATTTGAAAATGAAATAAAAAAACGTGTTTCTTCTCGCTCCTCTTTGATAGTCCAGGCACCGTGTAAGGCCTGCTGGAGTGAGATCAGATGCGGGACCCACTGATAACGTGCCCTCATGGAGAAGCTCGAATGTTTAACATTTTGTATAACGTTGTGGATTAGTTGGTTTGATTGGTGACAATCTTGGACGTCACCATGTCAAGGTACTTTAGCAATCGCACGCCGATCGCACAAGCCACTAAGCTAGTGAGCTGCTCATATCCGTACACACCAACTGAGCATCATACATTCTTGTTCGTCCACGCTTATAAATTATGTGGCTCTGTCCACAAAAAGCTCAACATTGAGACATATAAAAGTCTTAAAAAAGCGATAAAGATACCGTTGAAATTAAAACGGGAGATCGTAAATTTCGCAGCACTAAGCTTATTCGTGTATGCCATGTGCAATAATCGTGACAATAGGGAGTAAGTATATTTTTTATTTTATGTTGAACATAAAATAAAAAGTACTTCGTAGGAATTCGGTAACAGAGCTCACAAAGGAAAATGTTCAATAAAGACCGCAATCAAACAACACTATGTTCATTTGAATACACTTTCCGGAGCTAAGGGTGGTGAAGCAAAAGGGACGATATCAATACTCGTACGCTGGACGAGTTTTTAGTTATTATACCTCATATCCACGGAAACCTATTGTACGGGGTTCTTCTAGAGGTTCACCAAAGGATACACCTTCGACTTGAAGACACGTTTATTATGAGCACAGAATTACAGATAGATACAGTATTGTTGTTCGCTGACGGAGTTTGAAGCGGAATTAACTAGTATAGCGGTCCGCACAAATGTTTATACAAATACGACCTTATTAATAAAAATTGTACTCCTTGGATCATCCTAGGATTAGTTACTCCGTGTTTTGTCCTGTTTCCGCACATGTCGGCTGTCATATGGCAAAACAAAACAAAACACGGAGTAACTAATCCGAGGATGATCCAAGGAGTAAAATTTTTATTAATAAATCTGTTAGGGCTTACAAAAATATTGAAAATACTTTAAGTCTAAAACAATAAAAAATTACAAATTTACAAGCAGGTATTTACAAAATTTCCAAAAGAAGGGTGTTCTTGCATAGGGCGATGAGTGCGCCGTTAACACCTATGGAAATCTTTCGATAAAACGGCAGCGTCAAGCTCACTTCACTGGATACAGTCTATAAGACGCCTGCCGTACTTCGTTGACAACGTTCCATGGTTTTGTATGTAAACTGCAAACAGGCATATTATTATCTTAAGAGTATAACGACGACTACGCGTCTCTGACAGTAAGACTAAAGTACAAAGAACCCTCAGGACCACAGAACACAAAAAGAGGTTTCTGTGTTCTGTGCTTAGGACCATTAACCTAAGCCAGTGTTTAGGAAAGACTTATATTGGGTTGGTAAAAGGCGTGCGATTTATATTGAATAAGTAGCTGAGTCAGTGCTGTGTTGCGATAGCGCTGAACTGACTTGGTACCAATTTACGCCATGATAGTATGACCAACACTGACATCGTAATCAACTGGCGCTGGTAACTTACCCAATGTATACTAGCTGCATGCGGTTAAAAACATTTAATTGATGCTTTGCTTTTGAAGCTTGATTCTTATTTTCGTGGCGCTGATTTGAAACACATTATATTTGCACATTATATTATATTTGCATTTAACAAGCTATATATTTACACTACGAAAACCGCCACTATTACGAGCGACATACTCGTAAGAACTGTCCAAAGGTCAAACAGTATAGCTTGATAAGGAGCTGGTCAAACAATATAGCTTGATAACTGTACAAGGTTGCGTAAAAGTAATATTATAATGTGAATTGTCTACCATTTCGTTGGAAATGAAAAAAAAATTGCTCTGTTTGCATAAAAAGTTTATTTGAAGATGTAACATTGATGAAAAATGACAACACTCAAATGACCATCTCCCAAGTTGATGCACAATTGTGCTCGTTTAGCAGCATTTTATATTGTTGCTCGCAAAACAACTGGATAAATTGCCGATTTCTTTTTCAATGCTAGCTTTCCAGACTTTCAAGGTTTATGGTTTGTTGTGAAAAACGCGAAATTTCAAAAAGCGCGAAAGGAAGAAGTCTGGCACCATTAGATCTGGTGATCTGGATGGCCAGTTCAAATCTTCAAAACGGGAGACCAGTCGGCTCGGAAATTGGTCAAATAAGCAGCACCTAACAATGATTTCACGTTCTTCAGGTATATATCGCTCCATGGCTTATGTCAAATAATTCTGTATCCGTTTACATCATCTATGTCAAAGCACAATGACATTTGATTACATTTGTAAAAATTATGTCACATTCACATTATGACATTACTTTTATGCCACCATGTACAATCAGCTTTATAGTGTCCGCTTTTTAATTGATTTATGTTCATGCATTCTGCTTGGCATACATCATGAAATTTTCCATAATAGTTTGGAGATTTTTTTATAGATTATCATTATGTAATTATTTTCAGTTCTAACATTATTCCTAACTACATCGCATCGCATTGTTATCCTCTTTTTTAAAGTTTGGTAAAGCAAAATGTCATACTTGTTTTTATTAATTAAATTACTAGCATAGCTAACAAATGGCCGAAGAGAAAAATTGGACCATTTTCAGTAAAAGCGCACTCAATATTTATTCATTCACTAATTCTATATTCGCACTTCCATTTACCTTAATAGAACGGTTAATTGTTTATTTATGGAAGTTTAATTTAATTGTTTAGTAATGAAAATATGGACGAGTACTCTTGTTGTTTAAATATTTTAGGACGATGGATTTTTAAATGTATTTATATATTTCTGGCTGAACGGTTTTAACGTTTTTATTAATGTAATATTGCACTTGCTATCGAAACAAAAAAAAGCATGTGTGCCGCTGTGGATTGGATACTGGCCTTCAAATCGGGAGGTCCGTGGTTCAATCCTGCCATGTACCAATATGTTTTTCGTTTTTCGAATTTCATATGTACATTTTCCCGACGCTCCTATGGTGAAGGAAAACATCGTGAGGCAACTTGGAAACGTCTGTGAAGAAATTCAAAGGTGTATGTGAAGTTGACAATCCGCACTGGCCCACCGCGGTTTTGACTAAGGCCTAAACACCCTAACTTAGGGTAGGCTTGAGACCTTCGGTGGGAACGAATATGAGCTGTCATGATTATTACAGTTGCTATCGAAAAAAAAAACTAAATAAGAGATAGTTTTATTACAACATTTAAAAGACATATGACAATAGGAGGCTGACCCTGTTTTAATCTGAACATATTAGTTTGAGTGTACGCACAATTTTAACTGGACGAATATGCAATAAAAAGATGAAGGCCTGATGAGAATGCCGAAAATCTTAAAAATGCCTCTATAGCGAACAGTACAGAGAGAAATGTTTGAGAGGTCTATTATGGGTCTATTTGATACTTCTCCATGATTTGGGTTATTACTGTTTTGCTAGTGTCTAAAATATTATAGTAAAACATTAAAATGGTTTGAGTTCATATCCAATCCATCCATATTCGTTTCGTTAATTTACTGATTTAAAGAGTTTCACGTTGGCGCTCATCAAAATACTTGAAACTGTATCCTTTGGAACTGCCACTGGCCGCTGTGTTCTCAAAAAATTAACTGTAAGACTAAAACTATTTATAACATCTAGAACTTACTTTAGGTGTGTAAATTTACTTAGAAACTTAGGCTATTTTCCAAATTGACACTCAATCATTGGTGAGTTCCGTCGCCGGAGACAACTTATGACAAGATAATTTTGTACAAAAAAAGGTTTTGTTTTTGTCACTTTGCATCGTAAAATCCGATGCCTGAACTAAGTTGTGCCTGTATTTTAGTATATATGAGAATATAACGCTTATGGCGTACCTTTGAACTTAGAAGCAATGCTGTTGCTTCAATAACAGGTACCTAGTTGACTATAGATAAGTAAACCAAAGTGCATAAACGTACCACCTATGGTCAAAGATTTGAGTCGGCTTGCATGGCCCTCAATACGATAAACGAACGAGTTTAAAATCTAATATTGTTTCTATCCATTTCTGACAAATGGCAAGACAGGCGATTGATAGAACATTATCAATTGTTTCGTTCAAGTGTCAATAGATTTATGATTTTAGCCGTAACAAGTCAAAGTAAACTTAGTTCACTATTAACAACTACGCGTAAGTATCAACATAATAACATGTTCTGATTTATAATTTTTTTTCAATTTATTTAGTATTAAAAAAAATATGTCGCAAATTATTCGCGGTGGAACCAACTGGCGACTAAAGGGCGACTAGAATGATTTCAGCGAAACGTCCCATCGGCGAAAAATGTTCCGATTAATACGTTCTGAACTCTACAAGTATAAAACCACACATATTAAAAGAAATTAATCTATTATATCAAGCTTTGATGTCTCTTTTGGGTTAAAAACAACGATTTTTTTCAACATGTAACCATTGTCAACTTAATACTTAGCCTATTTAATTAAAATGTTTGTCTCAACTCATTCGCTCAGCTAACAATACAGGGCGTCCCAAGACTATGGGTCATGAAGGGAAAGTACCTTAAATATCGTTGATAGGATATTTTGCTGAAAGAAGACTTTGTTATTTTTAAAAGTTAGTAAAACTGCATTGAAAGATTTTCTAAAAATTACCTGCTTCGTCTGGGAATCGAACCGGCTTAAATATGTTAAAAGAATCACCCGTATTTTTATGATGCCAATAGAAAGAATGGACAAAAAACAATAAGTCCTATTAAGAAACATAGTATCTTAAAAGAAAGGAATAACGTAAAATGTTTAATTCAAATTTCAAATGCATCCCCTGTAAGCTAGACAGAAGGCAAAAAAAGAAAAGAAAAAGAATGTCTTTCTTAAATTTGAAAACGGTACAATTTGAGAGTGTTTGTGTTTCGGATTTTTATCTGTTTAGTCTTCATTCACTTGCACACTTGTTAATATTGTGTTAATTTAGATTACTTAATACGTGAAAAATTTGCGATACAAAAAGCAATACGACAATGTGGGCGAATTACAAACATAATTGAGCCATATCATGTCGAGTATTCATCATAATATGATAATAAAATCAACAAGCAGTGAACTTGTTAAAAGATTGACGATTTGCATAAGACAAGAAGGATCACATTTTGAGCATTTAATTAATTAATTTACAAAAAATACTCAATTGACTTCGGCGGTTTCAAGTATGTTTTAAATTTGATTAAAATGATTTATAAAACGTTATTCCTTTCTTTTAAGATACTGTGTTACTTAAGAGGATTTATTGTTTTTTGTCCATTCTTTCGATTGGCATCATAAAAATACGAGTGATTTTTTTTTCACATTTAAGTCGGTTCGATTCCAAGATGAAGCAAGTAATTTTTAGAAAAGCTTTGAATGCAGTATTACTAACTTTTAAAAATAACATAAAGTCTTCTTTCAGCAAAATATCCTATCAACGATATTTAAGGTACTTTCCCTTCATGACCCATAGTCTTGGGACGCCCTGTATACTTAACTCAGCCCTAAGCGGCGTTAACGATATTAATATTTTCGATACGGCATTAACTTTTAAATAGAAAAAGTTGACTGGAACCGCACACACATCCCTTGCACAAGTTTAATCGAAAACGTCTCACCCACCCTTGGTTTTTATAGGACGCCGGCGTAATCTACATCTTAGGAGGGTGCTCATATTGACCTGCATTACGAATACTCATTGAAAAGAAATTCAATAAAGAAAAAAACTAAAAAGTTATATATTTTTAGGTTTTATAACGAATACATTAATTTGTAAGCATTTCTGTTATTATTCCATAACAAACCAATAGTCTATAAAGGTTGTACTGAGGTACAGAATGGCTAGATATTAACCAATAGGGTGCCAACAATCACTTTTTCTGAATATAACCGGATCACTGATTGCTGACCCCACTTCTGATCTAACGGAACCTAATCGACCTTCAGCTTGAAATTTGCGCCAAAATGTTCGTTTTGACGTGTATGTATGGATGTCCTTGTCCCATGTAATAGTAAAAGTAATATCCTCCTAACCGATATACGGGCTCGGTGGCCGATCTCAACATTGACTAGCCATCTGCGCTAGTAGGCATGTTACCTGAGGCCTCGTTAGCTCAGCATATAATCTGTATATGTCTGATGTGTCTGAATATGAATTCCACAAGGTCAGCTGTATATGCAATCATCAATCCTAAAAAAAATATTTATCATTTTTTAATGAAGTCATGGATCAGAAAATGGAACCTTGGTAAGCTCTTCTGAGTAAGTACCTCTTCTCTTCTTCTAACCCGATGTTCAGAGAAATCCGCCAGGGACTTAAAAACCCTGCCCGTAATTGGCCGGACTAATCCAGGAAGGCGCAGTAAATTGGGTTTTTCAAGTCCTTAGATCGCTCAGACTATGGATAATATGGACATCGACGTTGGTTGGTAAGTTTTAGTGGGCATGTCCCGCATTTTGCGAGGAGAGTCCCACAAACAATTATTGACTAGCCATTAGCAGGTACGATGCGCAAGAGTTTGTATCTAAAAATATGAATGGAAAAAAATGATACTGAACACAGCAAGCAATACGTGGCTGGGCCAGTCAACTAGTTTAAAATAAAAAGTACAATTCAACAAAGACATAAATCCGTTTTCAATAAAGGAGTGTTTAAAAAATATTCACAACTATCGCAAAGATAAAAACTAACTACTATTTACAAAGATTCGTATTTTTGAGATCGGTAACGTACAGCCGGCTTCGAAAGTGGGTAAGCATTTTTACCAGATTTAGTACTATGTCACACCAACTATTCCTTTTATTTAGTATCGTTACACCTACGAGTATATTGCATTGTTAATAGTTGGTGTGACATGCTACTAAAATGTTTATCTACTTTTGAAGCCGGCTGTACATCTAGCTAATATATAACATAATATACCATCCTTTGCAATTAAAACTAAAGCATTATTTCTCCACCCTCTAATTATGTTTTTTTAAAATATTATTTTTATATGTTATTTTTATTTTCTAAAAGTCTCACTATTAAAGGCCAAATGATGATAATAATTCGACAAATAAGTATAACTTCAAACTAAGTAAATACGAACGAGTTTTACTTAATACGATACCTACTCGTATTTCAACCGTAATAAATATGATAAAGTCACCTTTATCTACATAGACTCTAAGCGTTAATGTTTCTTTAATATTACCTATGTGTGTAATAAAGCATTAAGTATATCTAAATACAAAACGATAATAATTTTGATAGTGGTAGTGAGTATAATAAAGATTGTTATGGAAATAGTATTCATATGGGATAGAACGTTATAATCAACCTATTACTGTTGCTGTTGTTCATATTAGTTTAACTAATTATCAATATATTGATGGGAGTTGCTGTTAAGGTTAATAAAGGCATTTTCTGTCGTATTAGCAAAACAGGGCTGTTAACTAATGTAAAAAGCGAACGATTAGGTACACTAGAGATCAGAAACAACAAAAATCAATGTGATGTACCAGTATACGCTTAATTACTAAAGGCTTATGCATCAACCTTTTTCAGATAGTAAATAGGATCTCTCAAGTCTGATTATTATGAAACTCACTGTATAGTATAATGTGCAAATCTTTTTGATGTTACTATATGTAAACAAAGAAGTTATAGCGAATTTAAAATGGAAAGTAGAAAATCACACTCATTGGCGTACCATTTCTGAGTCCGTATACATAACAATGAAGTTAAAAGACAGATCTAGACACGCGGCATCGTGCAAAGCCTAACAGCCGGTTGCACCAAAAATTCATTTTACGAACTCGTAAAAAGTAAACGTATATCGTAAAAAGATGTTGCACCACGCTTTTGCGATACGTTTTACGGTTACTTATACAGATACTTAATGATTAAACGAACTTACCAAGTGAAGTTCTATCATAATTATACGAAGCACCTCGTCCGAAGAGATAAGTATCCTGAAATAAATATATTATTCGTACTATGTAGTACCGCATAGGTGCTACCGTTGTTGCACGATGGTTTAAAAAAGTAAAAAAAATAATAAGCTGTCACTGTCATGGTGCTATCGGCCAATCCCGCTCAAGCTTACTCATTTGTTTGGAGTGTTTATTTTGTGTGATATTACCAAACCCTAATGGGAAGATGGGTTGGGTGGGTGGTACTTATCTCTTCGGACGAGGTGCTTCGTATAATTATGATAGAACTTCACTTGGTAAGTTCGTTTAATCATTAATTATACTAACACCTCGTCCTCGAGATAAGTATCCTGAAATAAATATATTATTCGTACTATGTAGACGTTGAGAGTTAATGTTTGGTAATATCTCTATCTAATAATCGTATATAAAATAAATAAAAATTACTTATTTTATGTAACGTTATATATATATATATATTAACAAATGGACTTAACTCTTAATTATATTTGTATAATTAGTAGAAAATCACATAATTACTTTAATCAATATAGTTTAATTATACAACCTTAATAATGAACTGATAATAAATGATTTTAACTCACTCAAAATTTAGTACTGCTAGGGTAGTCTGATCACTCTGATCTTCGTTAATTATAGATTTGTGGTACAATTTGCCAAATGTTGTGGAGGTACCACTCCATCCAGCAGTTTTCCTTATAACGTCAATATTGACGCCTAATTGGTGGGCTCTAGAAGTGGATGCGTGCCTGGTGCTGTGAGCGCTAAATAGAGAGATATCACTATCACACATCGTAGCTTTAATCCATCTACTGATGGTTTGGGTACTCACTATGCCATGTGGTCTTCGTAAAGCTATAAATAAATTCTTATTCTTCCTCAGAGGGGCAGTCAGCTGAATATATGATAGAAGAGTAGTTGCTGGACATATTTGAGGCCTTTCAGTAAAGAAAGGTAAACAAAGTAAGGGTTGGTTACGGCCAACCGCTGAAGTTTTGATTAAATCCGGGATTTTTATGTAAATTTTAGTGAGTTGCGTTGTTATGTTATCAATTTTAATTTTGTGTATTGTCTGGACTCTATGAGCCGTTGTGAGGGCTAAGAGAGTAGCACATTTCTTTGAAAGTTGCTCCAGTGATAATGTTTCATTGGGGTACCACGTACTAAGATGTTCAAGTACTTTAGACGTGTCCCAGGTAATGTTATATTTTGGGGCTGGTTGATGCAGTCTAAATATGCCTTTATAAAATCTTTTGATTCTATCATCTGTTGATATATGAGAGCCAATTATGAGAGAAAGTGCGCCTCTGTAACCATTTAACGTGCCGTATTGGACACCGGAATTGAAGATTTGTGTTAAGAAATAGATTATAATTGGTATTGATGCCTTGTAAATATCTTGATTATTGATAGAACAGAAATCGTACCATCTCTTGAAACATACGTTGTATTGTTTCATTGAATTCTCACTAAGCGATGCTAGCATGATATTTATAGATGATGGTGGTACACAACGCCTTAACAGCGCCGTCCGCACAAGACACCGGCAGCCAGGGTAAGGTTTTTGAGAATCTCGCCTTTGCTGGAATGAGAGATAATAATGTTTTTATTAGGCTTAAATATTAAAAGCTCAGATACCAGAAGTTGTTTGAATAATGGGAACCATAGTTGTGATGTCCACAGAGGAATAACAACGATACCTTTAGCCTGGTCAGTTATAATTTTTCGGAGAGTTTTTAAAATAATTGAGAATGGAGGAAATGCGTAGAAAAAATATGGAGTCCACTTTAAAGTGAATGCGTCAATATCGTAGGCATCCGGGTCTTTCCTCCATGATACATATAAGTCGCATTTTTTATTTATGCGACTTGCAAATAGATCAATTTGAGGGGAGCCAAGTTTAAGTAAGATACAGTTAAAAGCTTGATCTTTCAATTCCCATTCAATATCTGGGTGAGAGCGTCTTGACTCCGTATCTGCCACAGTGTTATCTTCAGATTTTATATATGAAGCGATAATATGAATTTTTCTTTGTTCACACCACTGCCAAATATCTTTTGATATTTGTGTAAGATGAGGGAATTGTATTCCACCCATTCGATTGATATAGCTGATCGCGGTGGAGTTATCTATTCGCATTAGAATTTGACAGTCTGTGTAATCTTTGGCAAATATTTTTAAAGCAATGAATGCTGCTAAAAGTTCCAGCTGATTTATATGAAATTCCTTCTCCTTGTCAGACCACGGGCCGCTGGCAGTAATTTCGCCACACGCAGCACCCCACCCCGTTGTTGAGGCGTCAGAGAATAATTCCAGGCTATAGCTGTCATCTCTTATTTTTCTGAATGACGTTGGCATTGCTTTCAGCCACTATTCTAAGTCGGGACGCAATGAGGGGGCTATTTGCATTACCTTGTTATAGTTCCCGTGGCCTTGTAAATTTAAGAATTTGAAACGTTCCAATGCTTTTGTATAGAGCCAACCGTAGTCGATTGCGGGGCAAGCAGATACTAGTAATCCAACAAGTTGAGCGAAAACTCTAATTTTGCATCTAATTTCATAATTTTTTTGATTTCCTTTATAATGCGAATCCTTTTATCAGTAGGTAATTGTACAATAAAATTTTTAGTGTCTATCTCATATCCTAGATATCCACATGTAGAGGAAGGAGTCAAGACGCTCTTGTCATAACTTATTATGAATCCTAAACTGGTGAGAAATTTTTTCGTAATTTCTACGTTTTTGAGACAATTTTCATATGAGTCTGATATAAGACATAGGTCATCAAGGTAGATAGATGAGATATATCCCGCAGACCTCAATAAACTTACAACAGGTTTCATGATTTTTGTAAAAATGTATGGAGCCGTGTTGAGACCGAATGGCAATGCGTTAAATTCATAAAGGGTACCTTCGAAATTGAATCTTAGATATTTTCGTGACTTTTCATGTATTTTTATCAAAAAATACGCATCTTTTAAGTCTAAAGTCGCCATTTTGTAATTATTTGAAATTAATTTTAACACGGTACGCAGGTCTTCTAATTTAAAGTGGCTAGTTTTGATAAATTTATTTAAGTTTTTTAAATTCAATATAAAACGCATCTTGCCATTTGGTTTAGGCCTTAAAAAAATACTAGAAATAAATTGGTTTTTACATGGTTTACATTTTGATATCGCTCCGATATTTAAAAGACCTAATATGGCAACTTCAAACTGTTTGAGCTCTTTGCTAGAATAGCTAGGAGCTGTTGGCAATGATAGTTGTACTACTTCATCTGAGAATGAAAGTTCATAGCCACTGATCCATGATAAAACAGTTTTGTCACCAGTGATGTGTGACCATTGATTGTAAAATTTAGACAAGCGTCCTGCATATTTTACCTCTTCTATCGATGGTAGCGGCTCGTCTTCTGCTGCTGCGATGACGTTTTGAATGATCTGCTGTGCTGATTCTGTTGAGAGGCATGGCGGCGTATCTTCTGTGGAGGCGCCGGCTGCTTCCTGGTCTGCGCGGCCGGCGCTTTTGGGTTTAAATTATTCGTTTTTGACGTCGATGGTTGAGGTTTTCTATTTTTGAAGACGACACTTTTTATTTCTGCACTTGATTTAGACACGGCTTTGGCGGTCTTAAGTGTATCGGGTAGGTTTTCTCCAAATAAAAATTTATAAATATTTTGTGTTAAGGATCTGAGTTTTGACGTCTTTCTTGAGTGCAGATGAGCTGAACATCCGTCTAGTGTGGGAGTCAGAGTGCTGTATATCGCACAAAATTCTGTTTGTATCCATTAGCATTTGTAACAGTTCTTTATTCTTGTCTTGTGATTCTAAGAGTTGTTTGGTAGCTAAGGCTACGCAAGATATAGCAGAGGCAAGACATTTCTGTTTCGATTCTATTGCTGCATCTCTGTTTACGAGAGTCTCTGTCAAGGCCGCTTCTATTTCGGGATTGAGTGTAGGGGCGCCGAGCAGAGTTCCATTCGACGGCAGCAAGTATTTCTGCTGTAGCTCTTTTCTTGTTTCTTTATTAAGTCCGGAGACTGTAATGTGTTGCAAACGACTTGCTAATTCTTTGTGAATTTCTTTACCATACTGTGTAGTACAAGAAGGGTCAATCCCAAGTATTTCTAAGATATCGGTATCCAAATTATTAATCTCCAAACCAGGAATTGGGTCGATATTATTCGAAATTTCGGATATTTCAATCCGTCTCGGCTCTGTTTGCCCATTAGGTAGCTCGTTCTTTATTTCAGTCAATACTGTCTCCTCAATTAATTGTTCCGGAGTTATGCAAATTTCTGCAATTGAGAAATAAAGTCATGTAAGTATGACGAGAGGAAAAAAAATTCAAGCAGAACAAAATGAAAAGTATGTACTTTTCATTCTGTAAAGTAGGTGTTTAATTATTATTGCCGTCTGAATTGAGCCGCTGAGGCATTTGAATAATCAGTGTTTACACTTTTACAGAATGCGGTGAACGAATGCATTCGAGTTGCTCTTTAGACTACATCCTTATCAATGTAAAATTAATATATGAGAAAAAACAAATACCACTGATTGAGGGTAGATACGAAATAAAAGTGCGTGAAGTGGTCCAATGATCCGTTCGAGTGCATTTTTGTCGCATCGTTTGTATGTTGTTAATGTGACTATAGGCATCGAATGTCGTGAGATAATCCAAAGACCAACTCGAATTGACATGCGATGTTTAAAATTAAGTTGATTGGAGTCGATACGAAATAAAAATGCGTGAAGCTGTCCGGTGATCAGTTCGAGTGCATTTATTCTATCATATCGATTATAAGTTTTAATATTCTCAATGTACGTAGGAATTTAGATATAAATTGTAATTATTACTAACCTTCAGTAGTGTCTTGGTCTTGTGATTCCGTTCCACTTAGGGACGAGTAGTCGTCGTTTTTGCGAACTCGTTTTAATTTTCGCTTTAGCTTTTTGAGTTGCGCAGTAATATAATGTAGATCACTGTCTTTTTTACGTTTAGGCATGATCTCTTCTAAAAGAAGGAAGTTTGTTAAAAAACAATAAACGTGTTGAACGGTTAAGCACAAAAATGCGAATGAGTAAGCTTGAGCGGGATCGGCCGATAGCACCATGACAGTGACAGCTTATTTTTTTTTTACTTTTTTAAACCATCGTGCAACAACGGTAGCACCTATGCGGTACAACATAGTACGAATAATATATTTATTTCAGGATACTTATCTCGAGAACGAGGTGTTAGTATAATTTTTACGGAGCTCATGCTCATAACGTAAATGTATAAATTTTGACAGTTCGCTCGTAATTCATGTTTAAGGCTAGAAAACGCGTTTAAAATACAATTTAAATTTACTTTTCACTACACAATTTACTATCCGACAATGATATTGAAAAATTATCCATACATTGGATAGTTGCCGTCGTCGAAGAACAAACATTAGAGTAGGTCAAATGTTCACTGAAGGCAGCGATTTTTACACACAGATACAAAGATATACATATATGATGCATTATTAAAATTACTCAGGCATAAAAATATGAATCACCACACAAAAAGCTTTATCTTCTTATTTAGTAGCTTTGACATTTTTACCAATTCAGCCAACGTCATGAATTTAGTATTGTTTGATTGATACGTCCATGGCCAATGTAAACAAAAACAATATCAGCGTCACGTTTTGACAAACGAATAACATGTCTTACTACATGTAAGACATGAAAAAGTTAAAAGTACTAAAGCTCTTCAGTATGTAGGTCCTTTGAAAACTTGCATCATAATATCTATACTATAATATTATAAAGCTGAAGAGGTTGTTTGATTGTTTGTTTGGTTGAACGCGCTAATCTCAGGAACCACTGATTCAAGTTGAAAAAATATTTTTGTGTTGGATAGTCCATTTATCGAGGAAGGCTTTAGGATATACAACATCATGCTGCGATTAATAGGAGCTGAGTATCAATGAAAAATGTTACAAAAACGGGAAAAATGTATGGCGAAACGTAGTTCGCGGGCACAGTTAAGGATATAATATTACACTAAGATCCAAGGTAACATAACATTACTCTACGTGTATACTTCCCGCAGGCGTGTGGTGTATATGGACTTGACGATGGCACTGAAGTTTTTAGTTACTCTGAAGGGGGTTGTGAAGTGGAAATGCAACTATAAGTGGAAGGTTTCACGATATTTCAGCACGCAGAAACCTTTATTAAATAAGCTAGCGTTTGCATGACTTTTCATTTTGCTAATTTTTTAGAGCAAATTAGGATGTTACTTAATTTTTCTTGTTGACATCATTAAGTGATACAAAAGGGCTAGGATTATGTTGAATATTAAATTATTTTATTAACGACACCTTTTTTAGTATACTGCTTCGTTGGTTTAATCAGTCACACGAGTGACTACTAATCCGTGGTCCCAAGTTCGTTCCACGGGTCGGACATAAGGTTAATTTTGCCCAAATTCTTCATATTGCCTATAAAATACTAGCTTGCCGCTCGCGACTTCGCCCGCGTTATTTTTGTTTTCCCGTGGGAAATTTTATTCCCGTAGAAAAATTACCCCATTTCCTTCTCGAACTATCCCTATACCAACATATATCAAAATCGGTTCAGTAGTTTTAAAGCCTATTCAATGCAAACAAACATACAATCAAATCTTTCCTCTTTATAATATTAGTATAGATTGACTTGACTATTTGCTTTTTATTGATGTTCAAAAAACATTCTATTGTAACCATCCTCAGTAACAAGTACTTAAAGATTTTTTATGTATTGACATGTGTTATTAAGCCAAAATAATATTGTTTATAAAGTATTGTCTTTACTATTTGCTTTTTGTTGTTGTTTTTTAAAAAAGATTCCATTATAACCATTCTCAGTAACAAGTAAAGATCTAAAGTGAAAATAATTTGCAGCTACCGTTTTATGCAATCAAAACCAACTCCCCAATAACGTCACAAATTCCCAACCTCTCTGAACTTAAGCGTAAGGCGCAGCAGACCATTTTTATTTGGAAATAATCCCTGGGAAATATCTCAAAACATTTTCGAGGCGAATAGCCGGGGTTTATATGATTTTCGTCTGACCACGTCGAGTTTCGCGTTGATTTAGCGCGCAATGTTTAATATGGGCTCGAAACGCGTCGTGTAGACGTAATCCGATTTGTGGGCGGTCATCGAATCTATGACGTTCAATTTCGTGGAGAATCCTGTCGTGTCATGATTTGCCGCCACATAAATGTACACATCACCATTGAAAATTTTCTTCACAGGATAATGCATGAGTTTTGCTTATAGAGTCTCCGGTAGATCGTACATTTTATTCCAAACAATTTTTGTCGGCAGGAAGATGGTGATAGGTGATTTCTGCACATAAAATGGAAGCCTTAATCTTTGTTTCCTACTTCTTACTATTTTGAACTATTCTGATACTTGTTACCCTGATTCAGTTACCCAGTTATGAAATGGAGCGTTTAGGGAACCTGTGTATAGGGTTCATCTTTGAGCTACGTAAATTCGATCATATTTATGTTATTATACATCATCGTTCCAAATTTCAATGGCTACCAATAAAACGTCAGAGAGTCTGCCACATCCTTTCCCTTGCCATTACTTCAAATCTCGCATTGTTCTCCACTCCTCAAAAATAAATAGAACCCTTCGTTCCTCAAACGACCTGTCTCTAGCTCTCCAATCTCATGCCTCGATATTTTACGACTACTCCTTTATGGTCAAAGCCAAAAGCTTTGGAATTCCTTGCTAGATGCCATAGGCGTGCACCTTCGCATGGCTTATTATTTTCTGCAGCTGGAAAATTTTGTGTTCTCTATTACTGTTTAAAGTACTCGTATAAATGTATTTCATTTTAGTATAATCCATGAAATGATATAAATTATTTCTATAATGTGGTATCTATAATCACTGATATAAATAAATTACGATATATTATAGGTGTTAACCCGTTATATAAGAGTTTTAACTGTCTACTACATACAGGTTGCCCGGTATAGATTGCCGATTAAGGAATAAGGTCGACTTTTGTTTGTAAACTTTTATTATTATAAACAATAAAGATTTACATTCACTCATTCATTCGTGATATAAATGACGGTAAGTCACCTTGTCGCGAAGCGGAAGGCTTCGTACAAAAAAAGAGAGGAGGAAGCTAAAAGAAAACAAGTTAGATAATTAACACGGTATATTTACAAGAGAAAACGGAAACAAGAAAAGGCAGAGGTAGGGAGGAATAATATTAGGAGGGCACGACAGGACTTATATAACTAAATTAGCCTAAAAGGTAAAACTATGTACAACTAAATAAAACAAGATCTAGCCTGGCCAGGGTAGGACGTGGGAGCGAATGGCAGCTCAGCCGGACAGGTAGTCAGCTCAGCAGCGGACTGGTAGGCAGCTCAGCGGTCACGTAGGTGGCTCAGCGGACTGGTAGGCAGCTCAGCAGACACGTAGGCGGGCTCAGGAACACCCCGACGGCAGCAGTATGCAGGCGAGGCTCGAGAATCCGTAGCAGACGGAGACACGCAGTCCAAGTGGGCGTGTAGGGCACTCGACTTTAGGCGGCCAGTTGTCCCCTACGTACTTGAGCAGCAACTCTTCTTTACGATGGCTGGTGGTAGACCAGTCCAAAACTAGCACAGGAGCTTAGATACTCCTTAAGCTGTTTGTATTCTCTACCAGAGCTGGTAGTAGACTGGCTTCCTAATGACCCTGGTCCGCTTTTATACTGGCCATAACAATAGACAACTATATAGCTGTCAAGCGAAAGATTTTTGAACCATAAAATAATTATATGACATTTGTCAGTCACGTAGGCATTGAGCTACAATATTGAGATCAAATGTCGGACGCTAACAATTATAATAAGAAAATATAGAAAAATACAATAAAGGACTAATAAATATTACAAATATTTATCGCTTGTGAATAATAGCGTTATACAAAGTGAAGTTCAAATAAATAATCAGTTAGTGCTTTACAAACATTCGTGAATCAAAAGTGTTACAAGAATTTGTGCATATTTACAAGATCGACATGTGAAAAGACAAGGTAATAATATTATATTTTCCTACCTAGTTACAATAAAGAATTAGTAGACTTAAATGTAGAGTATGAGAGTTTTGTCTTTTATTTACATTTATGAAGTGAACATTTTATTCGTAAGTCTCGCGACTTTCCGTCAGCGCGAAGCAACCTGACATTTTCCCACCGCCCCAGAAAAATTTTCGCCTCGGAGAAAATTTTGAGGTTGAATTGGATACGATCTTCCCTTTCGAAATATACATTCATACGTCTCGCAATCATACATGTCTAGCAAAAGAAGGAGTAGGGTTCACCGCCTATGACACAAACTACAAAGAAAGTATCCCGAAATTATACATGACAATACGGCTTATTTTTGAGGAGTTGTCATCCGCTCCATTTCTTAAGACCCGATGAATAAATATTTAAACTAAACGCATTTAAGTCACTTTTTGGTGACTCAAAAATGTGAAGACCAGTTAGTGTCTTCAAAAGGTAACATGACTAAAGAAGAGGTTTTCTCTAAGCTCAAGTTTAAAGACATGTTTAGAGAAGGTCTCTAGTCAAAAGTTTTTGACTGAGGTCATGAAAGAGCACCAGTATAAGTGAACGTCATCGTACAAAACATATTGTTAGTCGTCAACGTCGTCAGTTATAAAAGATGTGCAAACAATAAAAATATATCGGACTGATATTGCCAAAATTCAGTCACGAAAGTTGGATTCAATGTGTATGTGGCGAGATGAAGTGTATGAACAATATTTACATGAATTATATATTATAAAAATATTTTTCATACATTTATTAAACAAATTGAAAAAAAAGTGAATAAAAAGAAAACATAGTGCTTAACAGTATCGACAGTGTTTGTAAGTATTTATGGTTATGGTCAGAGTGTATACTTAATACCCACCTAATACCTAAATACATACAAGCAGCGTGGAATAAAAACATGGGAAAAAAAAATTGTCCCGACCTACCATGGACGATAAAAAGAATGGAAGTGCCAAACTGTCACGATGTAAGTACTTCCATAACTATATGTTGAAATTAATATGGAATTATTTACAACGTTAACGAAAGAAAAAAATATACAGTGAAATAAAAAAAATAAAAGTGAAGTGAATAATAAAAGTGAAATACATAATAAAAAAAAAAAGGTGAAAAAAATTTTTAGGTTTTAAAATCCTTGACATGCCATTTGCCACGACATCCAAAAGAATCCTCTAGTATGTAAACTAGTGGCGAAAGTTTCTCCACCACTTTACATTTTAGATATTTTGGTGCTAGTTTAGCACTATAGTATGCACCAGCGTTACTTAAAGTGTAATTTTTACGCCATACCATATCGCCTACATTAAATTCTTTAAATGAGTATCTTAAGTTATACCGATTTAAGTTTTTAGTGTGGGCTATATGAAGAGAAACTTGAACTTTATCAAAAATTGAAGACAAGAGACCTATATTACTAGCGTATATGTCACGAGGTAGGAAAGCCATTTCATCTACATTATAGCCCTGTGAGTATATGGAGCCACAAGCTATAAGTTCACGGCCATAAACAAGAAAATTTGGAGTAAAACCGGTGACAGCATTTACGGAGCTGTTCATTACGGATTGAACTTTAGGTAGGTGGATATCCCACGACCTATGATCATCACCAACAAGAGATGCGAGAGCGGTTATAATAGTTTTATTATATCTCTCTGTGGTATTGACTTGCGGACAGTAATGCGGTGTAAAAGAAATGTGCGGTATTTTATAGCGTTTAAGGAAAGTATTGAATTCATGCGATTGGAATTGAGGACCGTTGTCCATTATTATAGTTTGTGGTACCCCATGGATTAGGAAAACATAATTTTCGAGATTGCTTATGATATTAGACGTTATTGCACGTTTCAATGGAAAAATCATGGTATATTTTGTGAAAAGACAATTTATGACAAGAATATATTGGTTTCTTCTTCTAGTCATAGGAAGTGGACCCATTAAGTCTAAAGAAATACATTGAAAAGGTCTAGAACAAATTTTAGGTTTGCCCATTGGGCCATACGGTGAATGATTTGTATGTTTGTAGGACAAACATTTTTCACAATTAGAAACAAATTTTGCAATTTCTTTAAACATTCCGGACCAATAATAAAGCAAAGAAATTTTTTATATGTGTTAAAGATTCCCATATGTGGATCGGTAGAGGAACCATGAGCGTTGCTAATTAAGGTTTCTCGTCTATCTGGACTCGGAACTTCTTTCCAAATGAAGTCTTCAGTTAAGGAGTGTGGAGTATAAGTACGTCGAAATAATTTATTGTTTTTAATTACGTAATTCGGAAAACTAGTAGGATCATTACGACAGTTATACAATAATTTATTGTACTGTTCTAAATCAGAAGAGATTGGTGTATCGGAGATTGGAGCCACATTATGATTCATGATCTCATCTGGTTTAGAGCGGGATAAAAGGTCAGGGACCAGATTGTCCTTGCCCTTCTTATGTTTAAGTGTCAAATTAAAACATGAAAGACGGAGAGACCATCGTGCTAATCTACCAGTAGGGTTGGTTTAGCTCAAAAACCATTTTAAAGCGGCATGATCAGTATAGACAGTAAAAGGTTTTCCATTATCGAGATAGCAACGCCAATGTTCCAAAGCAGTAATGACAGCTAATGTTTCTCTTTCAGTAGTAGAGTAATTTCTCTCATTTTTATTAAGAGATTTACTCATGTAGGCTATGACAACTTCCTTGTCATCACGAATTTGAGTAAGCATGGCACCGATTCCAGAATTGGATGCATCACAGTGTACAGAAAATGGTTTATCAAAATCAGGACAAGCTAAAATTGGAGTAGTGACTAAATGTTCTTTTAGTTTTAAGAATGAGGCGTTTGCCTCCGATTTCCAAGAAAATTTAGGAGCGTTTTTTCCACAAGAAGTTAATTTGTTAAGAGGAGTAGCAATTGTGCTAAAGTTAGGAATGAATCTGCGAAACCAGCTGCATGTTCCTAAGAATTTACGAAGTTCTTTGCGAGAACTAGGAGTTGGAAAATCTATTATAGCCTGGATTTTGCTAGGGTCGGCACGTAGACCATTTTCATCTACAATGTAGCCTAGGTATTTAAGCTCTTTTTTAAAGAATTGGCTCTTTTCAAAGTTAATCGTAAGTTTAGCTAGTGTTAGTTTTTCAAGAACTTTAACGAGCAATGAGATATGCTCTTCAAATGTCAAACTGACAATTATAATGTCATCTAGGTAACAAAACACCTTATTATCGAACTCCGGAGTGAACAAAATGTCCATGAGTCTCTGCTGAGTAGCAGGAGCGTTAGTGAGACCAAAGGGCATGACGACAAATCTGTACATTCCTCTACCAGGAACATAGAAAGCGGTCTTACCGCGATCGTCAGGGTGTAGGGGAATTTCCCAGAAAGCCTTAGCAATGTCAATACTTGTCAAACATTTTGCGTTATTGAGATGGTCAAGAATTTCATTGACAAAAGGTAGACTATAGGCATCCTTACGGGTGACTGAGTTAAGTTTCCTACTATCTACACAAAATCTCCATTCACCATTCTTTTTTGGAGTTATTAAGACAGGCGATAGCCAAGGGCTTTCACATTTTTCAATAACATTGAGCTCTATCATTTTATCCACCTCTTCCACGAGAGCTTTTTGCTTCTCTGGGGAGAGTCGATAGCATCTCTGTTTTATTGGTAAGGAATCACCAGTGTCTATTCGATGGCAAATTAAGTCAGTGTGACCAAGTTGACCTCTAGCTTCAAAAGAGATATCTCTAAAACGAGAAATTATATTATCAGCAATAGTTTTTTGCTGAGAAGTAAGGTTCTCGTAAGGCAAGATTTGTTTTTCAATAGTGTTTATATTACGAGATGTTTCATCTAAAGTAAAAGCAGAAGATAAAAGTTTTGGAACTAAGTTGAATTCTCGCCAAAAATCGACACCAAGAATCATTGATGGATAAATATCAGGAAATACATAAGCTTTTATAAGTTTAGTTTGGTTATTAAAATTAAAAGGTAAAATAAAATAACCGATTGATTTAATAGACTGCTTACTTGCAGTATTTACGGAAATAAAGTCCGACTTGGATAAAGAAAAACCAAGGTCTAAAATTTTTTGGTGGGAATTGTTCCCAAGAATTGTAATCGAACTCCCGCTATCAAGTAGTGCGGTAAAACTGACGTCAGAAATCGAAACGTTAATGAAAGGTCTATTAAAATCTTTTTCATTGTTATAATATACAGAAGACGTTTTATAACTTTGAAAAAAGTGTTTTAGTGTTTTGAGCTAATTTTTCCAATCATCTAAATCAAAATATTGTGAGGCTTTATCCAAGTCGGTTACTAGTTTTTTTGGCTGAGTAAAAGTATAGGGAGTAGAATTTTGTTTACATTTGGGACAGTCCAGAGCTTTGAAACCTTTAAGGCCACATTTAAAACAAATTAAATAGTGAGGCTTATCACAAGCGCTCAAAGAGTGACCGTTAACCCGACATCGAACACAAAATAAATTGGGTTGAAATTTAGAAGTTAAGGCATGAGTGGCAAAATTTTTGCTAGTACCAAAGTGTGTATTTTGAGTACTAGAGTAAGGTATATTATATGATGATTTAAAATTACTTGGTTTTACTTGAGGAGTAAACCCGGAAGGTTTGGACAATTGCACAAACTCTGGCTTAGGTAAAAAATTAAAATTAGCATTTTTAGGTTTATAAGAAAACTCAGGAATAATGTTATTAGGTTCAGGTTCTTTAAAATTCCTATTACGGTCAATATAACGCTCATAGTTTTGACAAGCAGCAATAAGAGAATCAATTGAATTTATATCTTTTAAAGCAACAAAAACTGAATAGCAAGGACGAATATTACGGAGGAGGATTTCCAGTTTTTCTTCCTCTGATAATTTTTTCGTAAGCCTTGAAAACATTTCAAACATTATTGACACATAGACAATAATAGGCTCCGTCTTGTCTTGAGTTCGAGCCTTAATAGCTTCTAAGAGTTTATAGTCGTAATCGAAATTACTGAAATCTTTAATCAACAATTCTGAGAGTTGACCCCAACTTATATTTGGATTTCGAGTTTTTTGGAATCGAAACCAATAGAGAGCGTTATCCGTAAAGATATCATATGCCAAATTCAACAAAATCTCTTTATCAATATTGCGTGCAATAGTGAATTCGTTGATTTTTAACAAGAAAGATCTAGGACAAGAATTCCCGTCGTATGTTATCTTTTTAATATCTTGAAGGTAATTATTATTAATTTGCAAAGGCAAAGTAAAATTTTGTGAAGAAGATGTAATAGGATAAATATTTTGTGGAGTATTAAGAGGCTTAGTAGAATTGTCAGTCTCAGATGTCATCACAGAGTAATAGCGTTGTTCTAGCAGTCCATATTGAGTTTTTAAGTCGTTGAATCTCTCAGTCAAGTTTGAGTCGTGTAAGTCATGGTCATCGGTTATGTCGATTCTTTCGAATCGAAAATGCAAATGGTTAAGATAACTTTCAATTTTTTTTACATATTTAAATTGGCCAGATTCAAGGTCTGTAATTTTACGAGATAAGTAGGAGATTGTGTCAGAGATCTGAGTTAAATCAACATCAATCGGAAAAACGGAGTCTAAGATATCCGAGGGAGAAAATTTCTCGGACAGTGGGAGAATTTGCCGCCTTAGTGAAACAACGTTATCCGCGGGTGTTTCAAAACGAACCGAAACCTCATACTCCAATTCCGCCTTATTCAATAAAATAAAATTAATAGGCCGTGCCATCCTAAATAAAGTTAATAAAGGGCTAGGAAAGAAAAGTCAAAAAGATAAATTAAGAGACCGAAAAAGAAATATGCCAAAGGTAAATGCCGCCAAACTGTCGCGAAGCGGAAGGCTTCGTACAAAAAAAGAGAGGAGGAAGCTAAAAGAAAACAAGTTAGATAATTAACACGGTATATTTACAAGAGAAAACGGAAACAAGAAAAGGCAGAGGTAGGGAGGAATAATATTAGGAGGGCACGACAGGACTTATATAACTAAATTAGCCTAAAAGGTAAAACTATGTGCAACTAAATAAAACAAGATCTAGCCTGGCCAGGGTAGGACGTGGGAGCGAATGGCAGCTCAGCCGGACAGGTAGTCAGCTCAGCAGCGGACTGGTAGGCAGCTCAGCGGTCACGTAGGTGGCTCAGCGGACTGGTAGGCAGCTCAGCAGACACGTAGGCGGGCTCAGGAACACCCCGACGGCAGCAGTATGCAGGCGAGGCTCGAGAATCCGTAGCAGACGGAGACACGCAGTCCAAGTGGGCGTGTAGGGCACTCGACTTTAGGCGGCCAGTTGTCCCCTACGTACTTGAGCAGCAACTCTTCTTTACGATGGCTGGTGGTAGACCAGTCCATAACTAGCACAGGAGCTTAGATACTCCTTAAGCTGTTTGTATTCTCTACCAGAGCTGGTAGTAGACTGGCTTCCTAATGACCCTGGTCCGCTTTTATACTGGCCATAACAATAGACAACTATATAGCTGTCAAGCGAAAGATTTTTGAACCATAAAATAATTATATGACATTTGTCAGTCACGTAGGCATTGAGCTACAATATTGAGATCAAATGTCGGACGCTAACAATTATAATAAGAAAATATAGAAAAATACAATAAAGGACTAATAAATATTACAAATATTTATCGCTTGTGAATAATAGCGTTATACAAAGTGAAGTTCAAATAAATAATCAGTTAGTGCTTTACAAACATTCGTGAATCAAAAGTGTTACAAGAATTTGTGCATATTTACAAGATCGACATGTGAAAAGACAAGGTAATAATATTATATTTTCCTACCTAGTTACAATAAAGAATTAGTAGACTTAAATGTAGAGTATGAGAGTTTTGTCTTTTATTTACATTTATGAAGTGAACATTTTATTCGTAAGTCTCGCGACTTTCCGTCAGCGCGAAGCAACCTGACAACCTGTCTTGTAGTAAATGATGTTAGCTATCTTATCCTGCAAGGTTGCAGGGGCTGCAGTCTCGACATACATAATATGAAATCTCGATATGAAATCACATCGATCGTTAAGTTTAGCGAAAAAAATCGCTTGCCGTATCGAGACTATCGTAAAATGCAAGTCTCTACTGATCAAATATCGTGCAAAATCGTTATAAAGCCTGTCGTTATGATATCGAAAAACCGTATTCATAGTGCGAATTTTAAGTGCAAAAAAAGAAAGTTATTGCCAGTAAAAAAAAATACAAGGTAAATATGGGAAGAATATTTTATTAAAATTGTTATTCCTAGGTATTTATTACATAATTTTATATTTTCTATAGATCGTTTACTGGATTTTTTAAAAAAAACGTCGCCCCGCACTAAGATTTTCTCCTGTGTCGTGGGTGCAGTTACAAACATACCCCCAGTTTCTGAAAGGTTGATCAAAATAATATTCAACTAACATCCATGTCATCTTAACAGCAGTGTCAAATCAATTTGAGTTTCCGAACCGTTGATTAGCCAAAATTTACTTATCTCTAAAAATTTGATTTCTTGTGAGAAATATTTTTAGACACGGTCACATTGCTGAAATCATATATTTTGTTTTATTCATATGTATTTTGGAAACCCAAAATGGGTCTTTCCTTATTAATTTTGCAATAAATTTGACAGCTGTGTCAACTAACACAGTGATAAGTTGATTTAGCTTTCAGCAACTCAATTCATAGTTAGTATTAGATTGACAGCTTGTTAGTTAATTTTAACGCTGAACAGCCTTTCAGAAACTGGGTGTAGAATATCACATGCACATACGCCCAGACCGGAACAAATTTCTGTAGGCCATACAAAATATTTGTCCCGTACGGGAATCGAACCCGCGACCCGTTGCGCAGTAGGCGATCATTCGACCTCTGCGCTAACCGTGTCGTCGATATATAGATATATAATCTAGATAATATAGATCTATATACTCCAAAAATACATTGATTTATTTTTATTTAGCTTGATTTGTTTAAATGCTATTGATGTAAGTGGAAAATAAATTATTAAGATCGTAATACTCATGTTGACAGTTCCGTCGAATTCTTGTCTGATTCTTTTGAAAGCAAATAATAATAATTGGTGTCTTGGTTTTTTGTGTACCACCCACCTTGTATCTAAGTCACCTGCGTTTCCGTAGAAAGTCCGTAAAGCCGTTGTCTTTGAAGAGCGGGCCGTAAAACTTCAGTAAGTTCAATGAACATATTTTGTGATACTCTGTATCTAGCAAAAATAATTTTCTTCCAAAAGAAAAAGGTTTTGTTCTTCTCTTCTACGATGCGCAATTTGCCGCCAGTTGATCACATTGCGACGATACTCCAATTGGAACAAATCCGAAGTTAAATATGCTTCAGCAATTGAACTATTGAGGTCACTGGGGTAGTTAATTTGAACAAAATATTACTTTTTGAATATTTTACGTTGTTATCAACAGAGATTTTCTACATATCGGGCAGTCACAAAGGCTCGATAAGTTATCAATAGAAATCGTTATTTTGACATTTGTTTTCGATACGATAGCGAAAAAAATCGATATTTGAACTGTAGGGACTACGAAAAATTGATATATTTTATTGTTATGAATTTATCAACCGAAAACGATCGATAAGCTGTCGTTATGTATGTCGAGACTGCAGCCCCAGGTAGACGTGGGCGTTATTTCACGTCACTAGTTACAATAACTAGCTACGCGGCATGTAACCGAATAACTAGTTTCGAGACAAATTACAAGTAGTGATTTTTGTAAATGCGTTATTACTGTGATTGTTGGCTGTGAGTCGTTGCTCTTAAAAATATTTAATTGAACACGTGTTTCATGGTTTATTGGAATTCACCCCCTTAGGGTGGAAAATAGGGGTTGAAAATTTCTATGGAAAATTTTAAAATCTGCTCAAATGTCTACGAAATTTACTATCCGGGCTTAAATAGGCTACAAAATTATTTTTCCTACGGGAAAATATAAATTCCCACGGGAAAGCAATAATAACGCGGGCGAAGCTAGACTAGGCGAAGGGAAAGCTAGTCAATCATAAATACATTTAATGCAGTCAGTCCTAAGCCTGAATAAAGTATGAAGGGAAGTTAATTTATTGATTTAACTGTATAGCTATAAACACTTTGATAGTGATTTAACTTATTTTCGTTTCATGTGTAACTGTATAGTTGGTGGAGGTATTTATGCAAATAATCACAATAGCTGAATAAAAATAGCTAGTTACAAAAATCACTAGTTTTGAAACAGGTGACGCCGACCAAGTAACCGGTTTCGTTACGTTTCTTGAAAATAACGTAACGACCCACGTCTGTTGCAGGTGTTTTACAATTAACCCTGTATAGGTAATACTTTAGTCAGTTCATAGTTTAACACAAGCACTATCTAAATGCTTTCATATCTTAACATATTTATTTCAACGGTTCTTGGAAATTTATAAATCTTCACATTTGACATTTCCTACCTTTTCTTTTTGTATCGACCTAACAGGGAGATAGCGACAAAATTCCTATTAGCTTAGCCAGCAGGATCCGATGACACCGTAAATTAAGTTGTGAACCCAACTCTAAGGAAACGCAAACAGCTCAACATGCTAACTTTGTTTATGTCGGATATTAAATAATTACCACCTTGCTCCAAACTTAATTAAAGGTGTATTAATGAAGTTTATACTTCGCAAATGAATAATAGTTGTGACAGGTGTGGTGTGGCTTCATTCAAAGTATGTGAATTAAACACATATTTTAAATTATTAACTCATGCATACGAGATGTTTTAGCTGGGTCTTAGCTGTACAGTTTCAGAGCAACACTTTATTTTAGGTCTGTTCATAAATCGATAAATCAAGAGCAATAGAGAGTTAATCAATTAAAGGAACAGCAGAGATACAATGGCAAGTAACAAACTGTACTTCTAAAACAAACTTCTATATTAAAGTCTGACATCTTTATTGAACATAGACCTTAAAAGGCTCTTACTGGATGTCGATTCTGTAAAATTCGAACAATAGCTCGCATCTCACTTCGATATTCACGCTCACTTAAGATACAAGATACCCTTACATAGTCATTATCACTAGTTAGTAGCGATAAAATTCTAATAAATACCTCAGAACTAGTTTTTATCACCTTCAGAAATAACTTTAAATGTATTTTTAAACTATGATAATAAATTTTGCCTGTTTTCACTCACAAAATAGCAACGGTTTATTTGACACTTTGTTTCGAGTTCGTGTGCGAGTGAGCTTCGAAGTGATAAAGGAATTCCCTTTACGGAATGCCACTTCATACGTCATCCCATACTTATAATGTCAAAATCTCACGGTCACTCTAGTTCCACTCGCTGCCACGCTCGCAAGTGTAGCGCTGTAGCACAGATTACTTAATAGTTTCTAGTGACTTCGAATCTACATTCGAATTTTGAGAATGCCAATCTAAGAACTCACTGCGGAAGTTTAAAGTGAGGTTTCACAGAATCACACTAATGATGTCATTAATAAACACAAAGAACGAACGCACTATAATATGTAAAGTACCGGACCACAGAATGACCGGACCGAAGTTTTATTGTTTTTGGTAATTACATTAGAAATGCCAAGATGTGTTATCTTTTGCAAAGGTAGCAAAGCTTTTCTGATATACACCTAGGATATGATTGCACATGTATAATATATGTTTCAGATATTTAACTTTAAAAAAACCATGATAATGTATCTTTTGTAAAGTTTGCAAAGCTTTTCTGATATCTAGCTTATGCTTGCACATTTATTGTATTTGTTTCAGCTTCTACTGTTATTATATAAAAACAAGTTCTTATTATAAGGCATCATGCCTTCATTGAATTACAATTTAAAAAAATAACCTTTTCGTCTAAGGAATCTATTTTATATGACTGCTTAAGCTTATTACTACATGCCAATGTACATGTGCCGCCTTATTCAAATTTCTATCGAATGTATTGTTTGGATTACCAACAGCTTGTATTGCTAATCTCCCATCCAAGTTTACCGGTCAGGTAACTTCGTCACACTAATTCTGTTCGTATTAAGTCGTGTTATATGGAAATGAGGGTTGTCACAACACGCCCCTAACAGCACACCGTAGCCTTACCCTTGTTAATAATAAAACACAAGTAAATGTATGATAAGTTACACTTCTTGCTAAGGTAATAGATCAAAAAGTTCGTATTATTTACCTTAATTCACATTTTCGTTGAAATACACTTTCGTATTAGGCAGATTACACTTCATACCCGCTCATTTCGGTAGAATGAATGTTTATACTCTTTATGTTACTTTGATGTGGACACAACATCATAGTTGTAGACATAAATTGATTACTAATAAAGGTTTTTTAAAATGAAAATCCATATTTTACAAAAAATAAAAACCGACTTCAAAAAAGTTAAAAATAATATAAGAATAGGCACAGACAACATCACACTTATATATCCAAGTCGGTGCCAAACGATGATCCCCTAGAAAATCTTAAAATTTGTCACCGACTTAAATATAGAAGTATGATGTTGTCTGTGGCTATTCTTACATTATTTTTAATATTATTTTTATCAGAGCACGTCTCTGTGGTAGTTTATATATCCTTTGTAATTAAAATACGTGTGCTTTGATATTGCATATTTATTTACAATGCCAAATTGACACACTACTCTTTCATTAAGAACATATTGCTCGGAAATAAGGTCAGACCAGTCCTCCACCCCTAATTTGATCAATATGCCGACAATAACAGATTCCAGATGCTGCCTCAATTATGTAGTGTAACTGGCCCCAACGAAGACCCAGCTTCGTATTCCGCCTGTTGCAAATACCACGAACTGTACGTTGTCTCCCTCTGAGTGTGTTCGTACATTTGGTTTCATATTCATATGTCCTTCTTGTTTAGGTAACATAATATCTAAGTTTGTTCTTTCGTCTCTGTTGAACATTAATCTGTAAGGGCACTCTCCCTCTCGGTTGGGTAACCGACGTAGCTGTGTTAAGATCCTTCTTATCTTTTTATAATATATATCACCTGTTTCGCTCTCCATTGCTCTTAAGGCGTACTTAATTGTGTGAACAGACTGTTCTACATGGCCGTTCGTCGCCGGATGGTACGGTGCTGACGTGCGATGACTGATATTGTATGATTTTAAAAAGTCTGTGAATAATCTTGATGTAATTGACTTGAGGCCCGTTATCAGAAACCAGAGTGTAAATGCCGAATGTGCTAATTAGATTTTGCAATTGGCTTATGTACTAATCTGATGTTGTTTTCAGTGTAGGTATGACTTCCACCCACTTGCTGTAAGCATCCACAATCTATATCTATACAAATAAATAAAACTGAAGTGTCTGTTTGTAATGTCAAAATAAAAAGTTTTTACTAAATGGGTATGAATGTATATCGGATACCAACAACAAAAACACAATTTAAAAAAAAATCTGTCTGTTTGTCTGTCTGTTTGTTCCCGCTAATCTCCGGAACGGCTGGACCGATTTTGACGGGACTTTCACTTATAGATAGCTAATTATATAAGGTATTACATACTATTTAATCAAGATCTTTAAAAAATTGCCTACAAAAATCGAAATGCTGCGAAAAGTTACTATTCCACGTGGACGAAATCGCGGGCACAGCTAGTTATGAATAATTGTTTTCCTGAAATTGGGCCAGCGAAATCTACATGTAAACGTTGCCATGGCCTATTAGGAGTTTCCCAATGATGCAGTTCCACCTTAGGTGATGCTTTTCAAACAACAACTTCTACAGGCCTTTGCCCAACTTTCAATATCACGATCAATACCAGTCCAGAAACAATAGTTTCGTGCTAGCATTTTCATTTTGACCATACCTATATGACCAGTATGTAGCTCATTAAGAACGTGCTTACGCAGTGATTTTGGTATAACAACTCTAGAGCCTCTTAACAAACAACTATCCTGTCATGTATACTCTGCATTAATATGACCAATTGTTCGAGTGGTGTTCCGCTTTGTAAGGCATCCTTGATAGTTTTCAGATCGGTGTCCTTTTCAGTTTCCGAGGCTTTAGATTTTTTATTGACAGATAATGTAAAAAAAATGTAATAATTTGATTGTTCTGATATATGTATATTTGGTCTACTCTCTTAGCCGAGATCACTTCTGTAGAGAATCGAGACAAATAGTCAGAATTACAATGATCCTGTGTCTTTCTGTATACAATATTATAGTCAAATCCGGATAAAAACTGTGCATAGTTAAATATTTGCATTGCACGCATAGTGGGCAGGGTCTTGTGAGGATGAAATTTTGATATTAACGGATTATGATCAGTAATAAGGGTAAATTTTCGGCCATAACAATATTGATAAAATTTTGTAAATAGCAGTGGTTTCCTTATCTATTTGGCTATACTTTTGTTCACTGTGTGTCAAAGATCTGGAAGCAAAAGCAATAGGTCTCTCAGAGCCATCTGGCAGTTTGTGAGAAAGAACTGCTCCTAGTCCCACTGGCGAGGCATCTGTGGCAAGTGTAATCGGAAGAGATGAATTAAAATGTGTTAGGTCTTGTTCACTAGTTAGTTCTTGTTTAATTTTATCAAGACTTTTTTGACAGTTATTATTTCGTAGAAACTTTACGTTTTTTCTCAACAAATGATTCAATGGACGTAGAAGGGTTGCTAAGTTTGGAGTAAACTTATTGTAATAATTAATCATTCTTAACAGAGTTCTTAATTCACTGATATTTGTTGGCGCAGATGCTTTGTTGATTGCTGATACTTTCTCCTCGTATTTATGTAGACCATTTTTGTCAATTGTATGCCCTAAATATGATATATTCTCCTTTAAGAACTCGCATTTATTTTTATTTAATGTTAGCTTGTTTTTCTTCAGCCTTTGAAAAATCGGGTGTCCACACGAAGTTGTCCTCCGGGTTGAACCCGGCCATCCCACGCCCCCCTTCCATAGGTGGCTTCTTGTCAAACTATTAGCCCGTGGAAAAAAAATCTACCAGTTTGTCCAGGATGCACCACGAGGAGGTTGAGTCACATCACACCCTTTGGTTAATGCCCTATCAAATCGAAACCTACCCAACTTAACATAGTTACACAAAAGTTATGGCGTCATTGATAATTTGAAATTATTGTAAAATAAATTTTCTAATTCCCCATTCCAAACTTCAAGACTTCAATACTTGGTAGATTTGTTTTCTGTCTACGTAAATTCGATCACAATTTTTTAATTTTTTTTACAATCGTAGTTTTCCTCAATTTTCTCAATACCTTATGTCACCTAGTATCCGTCCTCAGCGTTCTTGTGTGTTTTGTGTTTTATCCTACTCTGGATATACCCAGGTCCAACTCCAAATTCGTTTTCCACTCATTTGCAGTACGTGCCGCTAGGATGTGGAATCATCTGATTGAGACTATTCGCGAGAGTAAACCATTGAATCTTTAAAACGCAATTTGAAAGAGCACTACCTTTCTAATTTGTCGTAGAGTATGTGATCTACTTATTTGCATAATTATAATTTTATTCATTGATTTTATTGAATTATTTTATTTATTAATATGTTTATTATCATAGCACGAAGCACGAGAACACATGCTCCATTTTCATTTTGTTTCACCACATATTATTATTTTTTATTATTATTATTATAAATTATTTTGAGTAATTTATTACAAATTCAATACATTAAAACTAAAATATTTGTAATGACGGATTACCAGATATTAGACACAGAACAATAATACTCTCTACCGTAGATCTATTCTGTGACAGAAGAGAGATCATGTACGATATTTAAATCCACAGATGAAGGATGATGTTGTGCCACAGATATATTGTATGTTGTAAATTTGTTTTGGACACAGACGAGTTATTATGTAGGTCTTCGATACAAGCCCTTTAGCCAAGCCTATTCTATTGAAATACCTAGCTACCACAGCTTAATTACCTTATGTTAATAAGCTATGGGAACCGGTCCCTTAGCTTATATTATGTTTAATATAACAGTTATTTTAGTTTTTAAGTTATTTAAGTTCATATTGTCTTTATTTCCTCTTTTTTCTAAATTAATTCTTTGTTTATTATGTGCTATAATAGTTTTTTTTGTATATTTTTTTCTATATAAATTTGATTTTTTTGTTGATAAAACCTAAAGTTTTATTGTTATTGTGTTTACGACGTCCCCAAATGGTTCCTTCTCTAAACCAGCGCTATTGTTACAATATGTAACAGAAGCATTAAGCTAAAATGGGACCATTTGGTCATTAGCTGCTTTTTATTATCGTTAACCTTTATACCTATAGGTACTATGACCAATAAAGTTTTCTTTCTTTCTTTATAATTTATGTATCGTATATTTAGGTTTGCTTATTATAATAGGGGTTAAATTATGAAAATGCCGTTTTTTCGTTTGTTTATATAACTTTATAACTATTCTAATTTAAGAGCTATAAAAAAATACTTTTTGACCCTAGGGTGCACGTTTTGGTTACAATTTAATCTCAGAATTAGTTTAATAATATATTAAAAAGAATCTCAATAATTACCCCCTATTTTTTTCGACAGAATGTTGTACATTATTGACGATAACTTTGTGAAAACTAATTTTCTTGTCTTCAAAATTATGTATTTTTTTTTTAAAGGACCCAACTATTTCGCTGTTTTTTTTTGCCTTGTCACGATCGACTGAGTTAATAGCCACGATCGTTTGACCACCCCTGCCTCCGTAATGACCACAAAATCCCGATAAAAACGTATTGTATTGGTTGGGGAAAAAGTCTTTTCGCATTATAGTATGTATAAACTTGTAATAAAATCTCTTTGGCTATACTATTTGTATCTGGCTGGTTTTGGTATCATTGAAAGTTTAAATTTTAAAGAACATAATTCCAAATTCAAATTAGGAAAATGTGTGATTTTCATTTGTTTTTCGTACCGCTAAGATGAGTGAATCTAATGAAGAAATTCGATACATTTTAAAATTTTACTACAAAAAAGGTAAAAATGCAACGCAAGCCGCGAAAAAAATTTGCGATGTTTATGGACCTAGTGCAGTGTCTGTGAGAGTAGCACAAATTTGGTTTAAGCGTTTTCAATCCGGAAATTTTGATGTCAAAGATGCACGTCGCTCTGGTCGCCCTATTACAGATAAAATGGATGCCATTTTTGAAAAAGTGGAGCAAGATCGGCATGTCAGTAGTTACGACGTAGCTGAAGAACTGGGAATTGACCACAAAACAGTTTTGGCGCATTTGAAAAAAACTGGGTACACAAAAAAGCTCGACATTTGGGTACCTCACGAGCTCACTGAAAGAAACCTAATGAACCGTGTACTCATTTGTGATTCTTTATTACGACGTAATGAAACCGAACCATTTTTGAAGAAGCTGATAACTGGTGATGAAAAGTGGATCACGTACGACAAGAACGTGCGAAAAAGGTCGTGGTCAAAGGCCGGTCAGGCTTCACAGACTGTGGCGAAACCCGGGTTAACTCGCAACAAGGTGATGCTGTGTGTGTGGTGGGATTGGAAGGGCATTATTCATTATGAGCTGTTACCACCAGGCAGGACCATCGATTCTGAACTCTACTGCGAACAACTGATGAGATTAAAGCAAGAAGTTGAGAGAAAGCGGCCGGAATTAATCAACAGAAGGGGTGTGGTTTTTCATCATGATAACGCTAGACCTCACACATCTTTAGCCACTCAGCAAAAATTAAGAGAGTTTGGCTGGGAGGTGTTAATGCATTCGCCGTATAGTCCTGACCTTGCACCTTCAGATTTCCACCTGTTTCGGTCTCTTCAGAATTCTTTAGGCAGTGTCAGGTTAACATCACGAGAGGACTGCCAAAACCACTTGTCGCGGTATTTTGACCAGAAGTCCCAAAATTTCTATAGCAATGGGATCATGTCCCTACCTACAAGATGGCAAAAAGTTATCGAACAAAATGGTACCTACATACTTTAGTTAAATGTAAATAAACTATATTAAAAAATGTTTTGAATTTTCTTAAAAAATGCGAAGAAACTTTTTCCCCAACCTATTATTTTGACAGTTCACTGCGATAAACCCTCAGAAAATACAGCTATATCATTTCGTGTTTTGGTGGGCTTGTTACCTGGGCTGGTTACCAAAACGGCCAAAGCATATTAGATTTTAAGTTCACTCAAGCTATCCAATTCAATGTATAATAATAAGAAGAAGGCGGAGATCCCATTCAGAGGAAGTTTCAATTCAATACGAATATTCAGTTTGAATCGAACTCGATAGATTTCTTTCAATAACCTTAAAAGCCGGTTGAGTGTTGTCTCAACAAACAGGCTTTCAGAATCAAGCCATTATATTAAGAGGTTTTTCAATATAAGTCCCAACTTGGACGTCTCAAGAGCTTATTGCATACTACTTTTTAATCATGTTGGAAATTTTCAAAAACAATTTACTCGTGATTTTTAATGTATATTATTAAATCGTCGATCGGTATCATTTTAATACCAACCAGTACGACTCTACATTTAAAAATATGGCTGGTGGATGGATCTACAAAAAAAAATGAATGGTGATTGTATCGCTTAAATATCGCGGCAAATTTATCGCTATTAAAACTCTAGGTGACACGAAATATTTGTAATTTCCGCACTCTATAGAAAAAGTTTGAAGTCTGTCTAAATTAAGCCAGGGTCTTCGCGCTCTTTAAAAGCTACGAGTATTTATCAAAAAGCACTCTTATTTCCATCATATTTGAGTCTACTCTACATTTCAATGTTGTCTATGAATGAGCATGTCTTGCTCTCTTGACACGTATCTTACTAATGCAGAATCTTGTAAGTTGTTACTTAAATCAAAAGGGAAGGTCTGTTGAAATAACCTCCAAATATCTTATTATGTTGCAAGTGTTCTATGTTGTCGAAAGGTTATTGTCGTTTAAGTTCCCTTCGTTTATAATCGTTAACTAAGTTTCAGGAAAGATAAATCTCGATATTTGTTGTAAAATAATTGTTTTATAGTGAAAATTAAAGAAAACGTCTGTTACATTGTATGTTTATTTTTTGAAGTAAGTAAAATAATTTCAAATTTGAATTATTACAAATACTGACGTACAGTAGTTTTGATTAGACAATGGTACTCTATGGAGGCACTATTACAACATCCCCCCTTAATCAAAACCTACGGTATATTCAAAATATTGCACTGACTTAACACACACAGATCTTAACCAAACAATAAATTAATAACAAACAACAAGGCTCTATAAAAACAAAAAATATATCAAATTATCAAACCTATAGACATTACACATTTATTATGAAGTACACGTCCTAAGGGCTTAGTCATAATATCAGCCGACATATCAGTTGATTTGATATATTTCAAGCTTATAAGATTTTCAGATACCTTTTCTCTTATAAAGTGATATCTCGTATCGATGTGTTTGGTTCGGTTATGAAACACCGGATTCTTAGCCAATGTTTGCGCACTTTGACTATCGTTAAATAGTGTTACAGAATCCTGACTAACATCACTCACCTCGGATAAGAATCTGCGTAAGTACAATGCCTCTTTTGCTGCATCCGTCAAAGCCATGTATTCAGCTTCCGCTGAAGACAATGCGACAGTAGGCTGTTTCCGAGCAGCCCAGGAAACCGGACCATTCGCCAATTGGAAGTGATAGCCCGTGTATGAACGTCGGTCGGTTTTACAGTTTGCCCAATCTGCATCTGTATATCCGGCAAGAGGCTTATCAGACTTCCTATAACTAATGGAATAATCAATAGTTTCCTTTAAATATTGAAGAACTCGCTTTGCGGCCAACCAGTGTGTCTTACTATAGCATGTATTAAATTGACTCAAATAGCTTGTCGCAAAGGCAATGTCTGGCCTAGTATTTACAGCCAAAACCATTAAACAGCCAATTAAATTTTGATAAGGATACATTTCGTTAGGATGCTTACCGTCTTCGACTTCTAATTTGCTATTAGACAATGGTGTATTACATCCTTTGCAATGTTCCATATTGAATTTTTTCAACAAATTCAAAATATACGTTTTCTGATTTATACGTATTTCACAATCATCTTGAGAAACATTAATTCCTAAATAATAGCTTAAGCTACCCAAATCTTTTATTGTGAAATATTTCTTTAAGTCATTTATGACAATGTCAAAAAGAAAATCCTTTTCATAGAAGGCTATTATATCATCTACATAGAAAGCTAAGATGACAAGGTCTGAACCAAAAAGTTTTTTATATACACAGGGTTCTGAAGGTATTTTTGTGAAACCTATTTTAATTAATGTTTCACTTAGCTTATTATACCAAGACCTAGGTGCTTGCTTCAGTCCATAGAGAGACTTTTGCAACAAACAAACTTTACTGTCTTCCCCTTTTACTACAAATCCCTGTGGCTGCTGCATGTATACTTCCTCGGAAAGATCTCCATTAAGGAATGCAGTTTCCACATCTAAGTGTCTCATCTTGAGACCAAGATTTGCCGCAAGTGCCATAAGCGTTCGTAAAGATGAATGTCGAAATACTGGTGCAAATGTCTCGTTGTAGTCAATACCTTCGACCTGACTGTAGCCTTTTATAACAAGTCGGGCTTTGTATTTTACTACATTACCATGCGCATCCATCTTTACTTTATAAACCCACTTACATGGTATCACCTTTTTATCAGGTTTGTCTACTAGCCTCCACGTTTTCAATTTCACTAGAGATTGATACTCACTTTGCATCGCAGCCTGCCATTTAGGAGCATCATCAGAACTCATGGCCTCAAAATAGCTTGCAGGTTGTGAGTATTCTGTATCTAAGATGTTATATGAAAAATAGTCGGGTGGTTTTCGAACTCTCGAAGGATACCTCTGCCCTTCTTCTGAAATTGGCAGATTTAGTGGAGCTTCATTAATATCTTCCCCCCTTAGTGGACATACCGTAGTATCATCGCAGTTATCTGAAGCTTCATGAATCGCAGTTGAAGTTTCAGGCAAAGGACTACTTACTTCGTTATTGACAATATCAGGGGCTTGAGGAACAATCAGTGGTTGCTCATCCCTTGACAGTCGCAAAGTAGGTCCGAAGTCAATACTATTTTCATGTCCTTCATTAGATTTCAGGGAAGTGAAGCAATCTTCAAAAAAGGTGACATCTCTAGCTTTAAACAATTTTTTGGGGTACTTAGCATCTCTAAAATAATAACTATTTACATCTCGCGAGTAGCCAACAAATATACATTCTTCTGCTTTCACGTCAAACTTTTTCCTGTGACATGTAGGCGTATGCACTAAAGCTCGACACCCGAATACCTTTAAATGACTCAGATTAGGTTTAGTGCCATACCATTTTTCGAAAGGTGTCATCGAACAACCCAGAGCACGATGAGGTGACCTATTTTTTAAATAAGCAGCAGTCTGCACAGCATCTTGCCAATATGAAAATGACAATGAACTGCTTGCCAAGATAGAACGAGCCTTTTCCACAATAGACCGTATAGTACGTTCCGCTACTCCATTCGACTGTGGAGAATAAGGTACCGTCGTTTGATGTACTATACCGTGGGAAGAGAAATAATTTGTTAGTTCCTGATTAATAAATTCTGTGCCATTGTCAGTCCTCACATTTTTTAATTTTGCTCCAGTCTGACGTTCGACTAACAGATGAAAATGTTTGAAATTTTCCTTTACATCAGCTTTCGACGATAGGAAATAAACAAATATTTTACGCGAATAGTCATCTATTAAAACTAAACAATACTTACTGCCTTGGAACGAAGTTGTATTCGTTGGGCCAAATAGATCGCAGTGTATTAATTCTAATAAAGAAGATGCCTTATCATAAACAATCTTTTTAAAAGGTTTTCGCGATTGTTTACCTTCCACGCATGCAATACAATTATTCCTATCTACAATCTTATAATCTATACCTATACTACTATTTTTCAGTATGTCCATACCAATCCTGCATAAGTGTCCTAAGCGTCTGTGCCACAATTCATATTTCGATACAGTCTCAGCTGCACACGACTCGTACATAGTGCTGCATGGGGAATTGACAGTACAATTCAACTTGTACAGCCCCCTGCAAACTGAACCACTTAAAACAGATTCTCCTGTAAAAGAAAAGGTATCGCTTCTAAAAAAGTTACAACCATTCTTATCAAACAAGACAGAGAACCCTTTCTCGACACATTTATGTACAGATAAAAGATTGGTTTTTAACTTAGGTATATGTACAACATTATTAATACTATTTACATTTGATGAAGTACTTATTGAAATATCACCGAAACCATTACAACTAACTTTTTCTCCATTAGCAACTGTAACACTTACTGAGTCTTTCGGCTTGTAAGTCGTAAACCAATCCCTCCGGAATGTCATGTGCTGTGAAGCGCCAGAGTCAACAATCCAGTGATCCACAGAATCGCCATCACTAATGCCAAGTGCCTGTTGTGACGATGACTCTTTTGATTTCTTCTTATTTCTCAACGGACAATCTGGCCTTTTGTGTCCTGGCTCCTTGCAGTCGTAACATACAATTGGCTTTTTCTTTTTAGGTTTATTACGCCGATTTATATCAGAACGTAACGCAGTTCCATCAGAACTCTGACCTTTTGACATTTCGTTTAATAACTTTTCTTTCACCAAATCTGTAGTAATTTCGACATTGCTATTTTCTAAAGCCATAACTAGAGGATCAAATTTCGGGGTTAGGCCTCCTAATAAGATTGCAGCTAATGATGAATCTTCGATTACTTTCCCTATGTCTGCTAAACTTTGCGCAGTACTCATAACCGAATGAATATACTTCTCTATATCTTCAAAGTCATCAAGACTTAGTCTATATAACCTGCGTTCTAAAGCCAACTTGCGCCCCATGCCTCTATCTTCATAAGCCTTTTGTAGTGCTATCCAGGCTTCTGATGCTGTCTTAGCATTGTTTACATGTATAATAGCAGAATCGTCTACAGTCATGCAAATTGAAGTAAGCGCCTTCCTATCCTTTTTTGCTTTAAGAGGATCGGGAGTGGTATCCCCAGCAGGATAGCCGTCGACTGCTTCCCATAAGTCCTCATGCAATAGGTAATTACGCATTCTAAACTTCCATCTACTGTAGTCATCCCTGTTGCGTAAAATAATCGAAGGCAAAGTAGTGGAATGGTTTTCTCTTACCGAATAGTCGCCTCGAGACATTTCGTGAAACGAAAAACAATTACCACCGTCGGCTTCAAAAAATATTGGCTACCACACAATTCACAGCTATTAATATTAACTTTAATTCACTTTAGAGCTTCGTGCTGATAACGATTGTTGTAAAATAATTGTTTTATAGTGAAAATTAAAGAAAACGTCTGTTACATTGTATGTTTATTTTTTGAAGTAAGTAAAATAATTTCAAATTTGAATTATTACAAATACTGACGTACAGTAGTTTTGATTAGACAATGGTACTCTATGGAGGCACTATTACAACAATATTCCGCAACATTGAATATTACCGTTCTAAGTTTGTAAACACTTAAGCTAAGATTGCTTAGTTATGATATTCTTAATTAAGCTATATTACGTTATGACACTAAAAAGTTACGAAAATTAATAAGTTCATTGCATAATCTACCAAAAATTTACAAAACACTATCTATAAAAATATGTACGTGTACATAAACAACCTAGATATATCAATACCGAATATATCAATTAATGTTGATTTAATAAATGTTAGAAAAAATATTACAATTTAACGACGATCAGGAATGTAGGTGTACTATAAGCTGTAGACTTCCCATTGCTGGGCCTGTGTTTCTACCTAAACGAGGAGGCATTAGCCTAATACATCACATTGTGATTGGCCTGATGGTGAATTAAATTGTCAAAATGTGATGAGAAGTGTATAATTCGTTCGACGACACGGTTAGCGCAGAGGTCGCCTATTGCGCGCAACGGGTCGCGGGTTCGATTCCCGTACGGGACAAATATTTTGTATGGCCTACAGAAATTTGTTCCAGTCTGGGCGTATGTGCATGTGATATTCTATGTTTGTAACTGCACCCACGACACAGGAGAAAATCCTAGTGTGGGGCGATGTTAAAAAAAATAATGGAATAATACAAAACTCAGTTTTAGAATAAAAATATAACAACCTTCAGCGTAGTTCCCGATGACTTATCCATTTATCCGCACAGTTAATTGAGTTTGAAAGCTTCTTTTAGGTTTCACTCAATTGCCTTTTTTGTGTAGAGTTAGGTACTTCAAAAGAGCCCAACAGGTTTTAAAAATATTCAAATATTACTTTTATTTGATTCGCCTTGTTAATTAATTGCTTTGTATTTTTTAGTGCATCTTACGTGGTGGTGTTTGAAGGAATCAGTTCACTTGTAATTCATCAATCAGAAAATGAAAATAAAAATTAAATAATCAAATTATAAGTAGGTACGAGAAAGAAAATAAGTTATATTTTAAAATAAGGTTACTGCAAATGATTTTCTTGTTATTATTCAAGGTGAGTATATACAATATGTATTTTCTTTCGAATTTATTTTTATGTTAAGAATACAATACTGTATATTTATCCCCTACTATGGAAGAATGTTACTAACTGACTAGTTATCTTTCCGCATCACTGTTTATTGTTGACTAGACAAGGAAGCAGTTATAAAATAGACAAACAAAATCCATCGATAGATGTTCTATGCGGCATACGTTCATGGAGAACACAACGAGAAAACTTATAGCGGCAAACTAAACTTTTATTGTATAAACTTAGATACTTACACCATTATACTATTATTGTCCACGCTTATTGTTTGAAATTGTGCTATGGATCACATACTCAATTTGAAGTTTGTCGTTCAATCTGAATTACGAAATCTACGATATTGTATCCCTTGTTTCTGTGATACACACATGACTGTAAATGGTCAAACGAAAATCTTTGTGATTGAGTAAAATTGCTGCTTGAGATCACAATGTTACGGATCCGTGCTTTGATTCAATATCATTAGCACAGCTCATTTATGTCCCCACCGAGGGGTTCGAACCTACACTAAGTTAACATGTTTAGAACCGGTTCAATATATGGGTGTAGAAAATTTCTGTAAGAAGGCTTACTACATTTTTAAGTTTATGACAGGTGGAATAATCACGGACGTGTGTCCGATGATGTACATCATGCTCTAGCTAGTGGAATGTGTTCGAGGTCAGGCTCTACGCAACAAACTTTTAACAACTAACGCCCACGATGTAGGTAGATTTGATAGCCCATATAGCAGTTTCACCTACAAATATAACTAATACAAAGAAATTGTTAAAGATAGAAAATAGTATATTTAAAACCTAGAACCGATTGGAGCGACATATTCTTATTAAATGAAGTTTATTCAATAAACCCACAAATCATATTTAACAAAACTTACTACGTTGTAAATAATGTGAATTTATGTGTGTAATACTCGTATTACTATAATGAATAGCAATTTCGAAGAGGAGACAAAAAGTTGGACTTTCTTAATTTCTCGACTATTCTTCTCCAAGATCCCACAGATTTCGAAACAGTTGTCAGTTTATTAATGCGCCCAAAAATAAAAAAGTGCTCAAAACAAAACCTAATATTAAGTTAAAAAATCTGTTACTAAAACAACAAATAAATGCTTTTACACTGTCGGGTGGATGTGAATTTTTCGGTAAAAATTTTAATCGATTCTCGACAGTGTCAATTATGCTGTAAATGTACTTAAAATGCGTACATGTGATGAGGGTCTGTATATTTTAAAAATGTGGATCTCTACGCTTATTCGGTATATCGGAGACTAGAGCATTCTATCATGTGTGCATTATGTATGGTCCGTTATGTTTGACACTCTTACCCCCAGTTTCTGAAAGGCTGATCAAAATATTGTTCAACTAACATCCATGTCATCTTAACAGCAATGTCAAATCAATTTGAGTTTCCGAAACGTTGGTTAGACAAAACTTACTTATCTTTAATAATTTGATTTCTCGTGAGAAATATTTTTAGACACGGTCACATTGCTGAAATCCTATATTTTGTTTTATTCATATGTATTTTGAAAACCCAAAATGGGTCTTTCCTTAATAATTTTGAAATAAATTTGACAGCTGTGTCAACTAACACAGTGATAAGTTGATTTAGCTTTCAGCAACTCAATTCATAGTTAACATTAGATTGACAGCTTGTTAGTTAATTTTATCGCTGAACAGCCTTTCAGAAACTGGGTGTTAGTGCTCATACCAAGAAACTGAACTTGAAGGGTTTCAATATATTTTATCGAATTTATTTAACACATATTTAATTGTCGCGAAAGGTTGTTAATTAATAAATTAATTTAGCTGGGCGCCAATAATTTGGGCAACATTATAACTGGTTAGGTAGGTACCTATACGATTTTATACGCCCATATTTTCATATAAGCACAAGCTAATACCGTAACTCCTTAGCGCATTACTACACATTTGACAAGTCAAATAAATAACAGCACGTCAGGAAACGGAAAGCATGAAATAACTAAACGCACAATATACTGGCGATCACTAATTAGATGTCAAGAATTCTTCTACACACAATACACACATTGAAATAATAATCATTAGAATGACAATTTATTCATTAATGATGAAGGGTGTCGTTAGCTCAGTAGGTAGCATTTTTTAGAAATGTGTGCAAACAATAGTTAAAACAAAAGCACATATTATTTTACCAATTACCCTTTTGTTTTTATCATATTCTTTATTCATAAATTAGACAATTACAAAAAAAAACATCTTTAAAGAGATATCGTTATTGACTGTAGTTTATCGCCGCTCCCTTTGTGCCCGTAAATGTCGTAGGAACCGACAAAGGGAGTAAACCACAATAACACATCTGTGAAGAGTGGGAAAAGTCACAACCCTAGGTACACATCCGTCTGTAAGCTAACTCTTGAAACAATTCCGACCAATTGACATTGGGGATGAGATTTTTCTTACACTTAAATAGCAATAGAAGCGCCAAATTTAATTAGTTTGTTGGGAAAATTGATTAACACTGAGTTTGGTTTACTTTAAATCCGCACAAATCCATGTAGTAACCCAATTACTCCTCGACGAAGAGGAGTCTCAGCAAGTGAAATAGTGAATAATGATGTTCAGTAAGTGTCGTTCAGTAGTCAATCTTAAAATTTTCAGTACAAAAACCGCCCCTACTACAAGCGACATAAAATTGGTCCTACGGTCAAAGAGTATATAGCTTGCAGTGGCGCTTGCTGTACCAGTTCCTCTTTATAAATTACAAGCTGTGCCCACGAAGTACGTTTCGCCATAAGAATAAAAACACCCTTATGGGGGTATTATACAGATAGTTTAGGAATAAAATTCGGTCAAACCGTTTCGGAGGAGTTTGGTTAGGTACGAACACTGTGACACGAGAATTTTAAATAATAGAAGATATACAATTTATTTTTGCTATCATATCATTTAATTTCATAAAGCAAGAAATAAAGCAACGTAATACTACACGCAACTATTTCAGTTTACGAGTGACATCTTATTTCAGCTCGCCACTGTATTTTAGCTGTACCTATAACAAGCGATATTAATTACATCTGGAGACGCGAAATCCCGGTGAGCGACTGAAAGAGGAAGGAAGGTGGCTCCATCCGGCTCACGGCTTTATTTCCTACCAGAATGAAGTTTCTATTTGTTTACGAACAGCCAACTCTCTTCTGATCTCGTATTGTCCATGCACGTGTCCCATTTCGGTGAAGTTGCGGCCTTTTTCTATTATGCCCATGCTCCTTTTTCTGCTTTGTAAGTTCATTTAATTACTTTTGAGCACAATAAGTCGCGTTAAGTTTGAGTCGGTCGTTTGCCAAATACTATTAATGTAGTCGAACTGTAGCACACGTTTTAATGTTAGATGTTTGTTATGCTTTAGCTAATATGCCAAATGTTATCGTATTTTTTTTATCATCCGCGCGTTAAGTCACGTTAGATCCTATGATTCCAATGCCGTGGATTTTTTAAATAAAATTTGCATCCAAATATCGCAATGTTGGGAATTAAAAAGAGGAATTAAAAAAATACTACTTTCAGAGTCTTCCTATTCATTCCGTGAAGTCTCTCTGAATTTTAAACTGGTATAGAGCCACCTTTTTCCTTTCTTCTTGTGTTTGCATACATCTTAATTTTGATTGGCACGTGTGCTCGCTCACACAAATGAATAAATTCAATATCTAAAACGTAAGTATAAAAATTTTATTTCTTTAAAAGGTCTTGTTCTCAATCAGAATTTTGTAATAGTGTTCATCATCGCAGCTCATATACGTCCCCATCGAGGGACTCGAGCCTACCCAAAGTCAGGGTGTGTAGGCCTTAGTCAACCACGCTGGTCCAGTGCGGATTGGTCGACTTCACACACACCTTAGAATTTCGCAGATGTATGCAGGTTGCGTCACGATGTTTTCCTTCAACGTAGGAGTGAAGAAAACGAAAAACACATTGGTACATGGCAGGATCCAACCACGGACCTCTCGATTAGAAGGACAGTGCCGAGTCCACAGCGCCACCGACGCTCCGAATATTGAATATTTAACACTAATAAATGTCTGTAAAGATCAATGCTAAATACAGATATTTTATTTTGAGCTGTGAGTTTGCAGTTGTATGAAAGTGTGAAGTACTAGCCACTACACCTGCATGACTGTTACTACGTGTGTGTTCCATCAAGACTCTAAGGAGTTCTCTTGTACAGTTGATTGCAGTCTTTGAGCGAAGAGCCCTCCAGAAGGGCGCATAAAAGAGGGTTTAAGACAGATATTATCTGTCAAAGCAATCCTGTTTTATTTTTGCCAAATAAAACCGGTAACTATTTAGGTACTAAAAACTACGTTTAAGTCATACAAATTTATAGAATAAAAATAATGTTCCAAATATAGAGCTCCAAAGATAGAGGTACGCGAATAGAATTAAGATAAAATTAATAAAAGCTATTAGTTTTATTTTTTTTTATAATTACTGACTAACTATTAAATCTTAAATACATCAGCAAACAAGGTAAAAAAATCGTTAATATATAAAATGAACATAACTTACAAGATATTGAATATTAAAATCAAGAATTAAAAATCGATTAAAATAATTTTATCTTCCCACAACAAACTTCTACAAATTTCTGCTGTCTAAGTACCTACCCAAGTGTTGTATTAAAGTTTCAGGCTTAGAAAATATGTATTGTGATGTTTACAAAAGTAATAAATGCTATATATATCTAACCGTGAAGACCTTTAATTGGCTGACTGTTTCAATCTATATTTATACTCTGTATATGTTCGCTGTTGGTTTTCCAAAATTAAATAAATAAATATATTGGAGGCAAACAATTTAGAGCCGCACAGGATTTTACTAGTCGGTCCGCTGCCACTTTAGATTTCCTTTTTTTATTTATTAATTTATACAAACAGATTTTATACTATTCTTAAGTCGAAACGTCCACAAAACGGTTGAAATAGTTTGTCTGTGGAATTCTTCGAGTTATATTAGTGACCTTAGATCTTCTGCGGATCTTATCATTTCTGATTCGATGGAAGTTTGACCTACCTTACTTGTCTTGTCCCAGATATAATTATAATTTCAATCAAGCCACGTATGTGTCCCACTGTTGTGTGCGGTCTACAATACGACGCTGGGTAATAATATAAAAGTAGCTGTAGGTCATGTATGCTGTTACGATATCTACGGGAAGAAACATTCAGTAAAAAAGTATTGACCACATAATATTTCATTATTCGAAATGGGTTAGTCTATATAGGTGTATCAAGCCGAAGGGGTGAGAAAGTAACACATAATAGTGAACGACTTTTGTTTTAGCACTTTTCATAAAAATTTATATTATTGGAGTAAAAGATTTTGGAAGATTTCGTAACAAACTACGCTGTGGTCACCCTAGCCGTAAGCTGTGTTTGTTTGCATTACGGTCATTCCAGAGTCAACAAAATGGCCTAAAGCTGATCGCACATATCAGCATACATGTGCCGAAAGCGTGGCATTATATGACGTCATCAGCATCCGTTTTTCAATACCCGGATACCTACCGCATTTTTGAAATTCGGCGCGTACGGTGCGGCCAAACGTGCGAAGTTTCATATATTTTCATACAACGAATTCCAAAAGTGCAGCGCGTACGGCGCATGCAGCGCGGGCATACCTATATGCGTTCAGCTTATTATCGCTTCCAAATATACACCGCATAATATTAAAAGGATGGACACCTTTCACACCAAATATTTTATGATACGTAAGTACCGCCCTAAGCCCTCCGCAGACTTTCAGGGTAGTACATTTTTTAAACTCAATAATACTGTTTTATATTTGTATGTAAATAAAAGTAAATCAAGTCAATACTTTAAGAACCCCAACGCTTTATACATCCTATTTTAATCAACCCAATATATTCAAAAAACATAATTTTACGTATGATGTGAAAACAACAATTATTTCTTTTAATGAGTGTGTGTCATCACTGATCAGCGGACGACCGGCGGTAACCGCTCCTCACCCCCTCGGGTAAACGGGACAGTTACGATTTTTCAACTCGCTCTGACATCTGTGCACGCGTCATAGAAGCTGGTGTGTGTATTGTATTGTAGTGAACATGAATGTATGTCGATCACCTACTGGAAGTGACATAAATATTGAGCGTAGTGGGTCTCAACCAAATCTATCAGATATGCCAAGTGCACCCATCTCCGAACGGTCTACGATTACTTTCCGTAATAAACGAAAACATTTCGATGAAGAAAATGTACAGGTCCAAAGCCAGTTGTCTGAAATTCAGAAAAAAATGTCGGATATGATGACGCTTTTATCTTCGTCGATTGAAACACAGAAAGAGAGTACCAATCAGATTAGAAATGACATTGCAACGATCCGAAGTGAAATTCAAGACATCAGAGATACGATACGTTCGACTGAACAGCAGATTACACACTTAACTGCAAATCAAAATAAAATTGAAGACGAGTTACGGAATCTTAAGAACTTTTCACACCATACTGAAGATAAAATTGCATATCTGGAGTCTGATGTAAAAAACTTAAAAATGCCACATCAGGATACGACTACCAGTCCTCCATATGAAGAGATATTGGCTGAATTGAATGACCAGTACATGAGAAAGAAAAATTTACTTATTGTAGGTATTCCCGAACCGGTGTTCACGGATGCCAAAGAACGTAATGCTTTAGACAAAAATAAAGTAATTGATGTTGCTAGGACATGTTTAAAGGATTGCCCAGAACCAAATAAGAATGTACGTGTTGGGAGATACAAACCAGGTACAGATCGTCCAATTAAAGTTTATTTTGACAAGCATGAAACTGTAAAGCTAATATTACGCAATAAAGTGAATCTTAAAAACAGCCAGATAAAAATATTTGCTGATCAGACTCCGTTGCAACAAAACAGCTTTAAACAACTAAAGGAGGAATTAAAACGTAGAATTGATGGAGGCGAAGAAAACATACGCATTAAATACATAAAAAATGTTCCTAAAATTGTCAAGACCCTACCAAAAAACTCGGAAGACTAAATGAGTTAACTCACGAAGAGAAAACTACTTATCAGGTAACAGACAACTACGACGACCTTATAACTAACGAGCAATCCATGAAATTTTTATACGCCAATGTTCGAAGTATCATCACGCCCGGCAAGCTTGATGAATTAAAATGTATTGTAGAATCTTTTAAAAATATGTTACATGTGATAATTCTTACAGAAACTTGGATTAAATCTAGTGACGAAGCCAAAAGAATACAATTGCCTGGTTACACTCATTATTATCAACACAGACAAAATACAGTAGGCGGTGGAGTATCAATCTTTGTCCACAAAAATCTTAACCATAATATTGTATATGAACTTGAAAAAGATGAAAATCATTTCTTGTGGATCCATATAGAAAAATTCTCATTAGATGTAGGCGCAATATATAAACCTGGTAGAACTAACATTACAAAATTTCTGGAAACTTTCTCACTACAATTACACCAAAGAAGAAGAGCTATAGTATTTGGTGATTTCAACCTTGACCTACTTAAATCAGATAATTCAGTAGAAGCATATAAAAATACACTTTTGGAAAATGGCTATACAATAATCAATAAGATCTCTCCTGAGTACTGCACACGCGAAACATCACATAGTAAAACTATCCTTGACCATGTATCAACAGATCAGGAGGTAAACAAATTTCATTTTGCAATTGTTGAATCGTCAATATCAGACCACAAGCAGATCTATTTCGAAATAAAAAGGCATCACGTTGAAGTAAAGCAAAGGATAGATTATGAAGCACTAAATTATAAAAAGTTACAGGAATCGTTTGAAACACTAGAATCTTCCGATAATAATGTCTACACACAGTTTGAAGAGAAACTATTAAAAAGTATTGAAAGCTGTAAATTTAAGAAGGTTAAGACTAATAACCCACCGAAGCAAGAATGGATACAAAAAGGAATAATTAAGGAGATCAATCACAAAAACATACTTTGGCAACAATACAAGCGCTATCCTAAGAACATAGATGTAAAAAATAAATTTATAAAACAGAGAAACCTAGTATCCAACAAAATCAAAAAAATGAAAAAGGAATACTACTACAAGAAATTTACAGATTACAAAAACAAACCCAATAGAACATGGAAAATAATAAATGATCTCAGAAACAATACATGCAAAGAATTTACGAAGTCACCTAGATTGGTAATAGGAGGAACTACGATTACCGACACAAAAGAAATCTGTGAATGCTTCAACAGCTTCTTTTCATCAATTGGAGAAGAACTTGCACGAAATATTCCCTCTCAGTATTACTATAACAAGACGTTTACAAGCGCACAGGTTAATGACAATGACAAACGACTAGCGACGATGAAACCGGCCACAATAGATGAAATTATTAAAATAATCGACAACTTAGATCCAAATAGTAGCTCAGGCATTGATTTGATTAATACAAAGTCAATAAAATGTTTAAAAAATGTGATAGCCCCAGAGCTTACGCGCTGTGTAAATAACTGCTTAGAGCAAGGAATATTTCCCACTAATCTCAAAATTGCAAAAGTTACTCCTATTTACAAATCTGGTGTCAAAAGTGATCCCAGTAATTACCGGCCTATATCTGTACTTTCTGTGGTTTCTAAAATATTTGAGAAGGTCATTTTTAATCGACTCGAGACATACATTAGCTCCATTAACTTTCTCTATCACGGGCAATATGGTTTTAGACCCAAATCGAATACGTTGTCGGCGACTGTAGATCTTGTAACCAAATTGAAAAATAATATTGACGATAAAAAAGTAGCTGTTGGAGTTTTTATAGATTTAAAAAAAGCGTTCGATACAGTCTCACACAACATTCTCTTAAATAAATTAAATGATATAGGCATTACAGGCAAGGCTCACCAACTTCTTAAATCATACCTCTCTGATCGTTTTCAGATAGTACAAATTTCAAAATATCAAAGTAGCCCCAAATTAATGACATATGGTGTTCCCCAAGGCTCAATCTTGGGACCGTTGCTGTTCCTGATATACATTAATAATATAAGCACACTAGAATTATCAGGAGATTTATCACTTTACGCCGATGACACAAGCTTATTTTACTTTGGTAACACCATTGAATCTATTATTCAAGACGCGCAGAGTGATCTAAATTTACTTAATATGTGGTTTTGCTCAAATCTTCTAACAATAAATGTAGCTAAAACGAATTATGTAATTTTTGCAGCCAAAAATAAAAAAATATCTGATTATACACCTTTGAAAATTAACAATATACTAATTAAGAGAGTAATCAGTGAAAAGTATTTGGGCCTAATTTTAGATAATCGATTAACATGGCAAGTACATCTAGACAAAATAAAACAAAAACTTATATCGCTTACTGGAGCACTGAGAGGAATAGTTCCATGCCTTCCACAACAAGTTCGATATACCATTTACAATACCTTAGCTAAACCGCACATCGATTACCTAATTGAAATCTGGGGATCAGCAGCCAAAACAAACCTCAGTACAGTTCAAATTGCGCAAAATAAGTTAGTAAAAATATTATTTCGTTATGATTTTCTGACGCCAACAACAAAAATATATAAAGATACTCAAATACTTAACATCGAAAAAACTTACCAATACTATTCCTGCATACTCATACGAAAAATTCTAAATAAAGACATACATACTAATATATCGTTTACACTAAATAAAAGTATACAACAGAAACTATTAAGGAATGCTAATGAATTAGTTTTGCGCCCACCAAGGACTAACTATGGAAAAAAGAATATTACTTACGAAAGTGCACAGCTTTATAATAAATTGCCTAAAGAGATTAAGGAAGCTAAGAATATGTTAACATTTAAAAAGATGGTTAGAAATTACCTACTTGCTGAGTTGTAAATAATAGTATAACTTCTTATAAAATAAATATTTTAATAAAAAAGAAACGGTTATAAATAAAAAAAAAAAAATTAATAGATTTTATTAAAATAATAATTATTTTTGCTTAAAATGTTAAAGAAATAAACATAAAAAACAAAAATGTTAATAAAACTTGGCTTGTAATAACCAATGCCGCATCCAGTTGACTAACTTTGGATCCGTGTCTCTTGTGGTCGCCCGCTTTGTCTAATTGTTTTTGTTACCTGTGTGTCTGTGTTTATTGTACGTTAACTGGTCATGTTATAGTTGTTTCAAACGTACCCTCATTTTAAAATCAATTTAAAAATAAATTATTGTTTTGTAACTTAGTATCTAAATTACCTGGCACGCTCGGTGATTTTTGTGATTATAGTATGTTGTTTCGAAGTATTTCTCATGTAAGTGAATTATAAAATTCTTATGAGAATAAATATCTTAAACCATTAAGTTCACCTAAGTTTAAAATAAAATAAAATGCTCAAACAAAATGTCACCCTCGTTTAATTCGTACGAACGGTTAGTGACTTGACGACTTGTTCTATTATTACGTTTTCATTAACTCGTGTTTGGGAGTAATTAACATTTGCTCTGCAAGCTGCTGGGCGTGTTATTCTGTTATGATAGGTACGTTCTGTCTGAATAAAGTATATTTCGTTTCAATATTAATTATCGGTCCGCCTTGTAATTGTGATGCTTATGAGGAATTTATCCATATATTTATGTTTTTTATACATTAAAGTTGACAAAAAAGCATAAAAAGCATAAAAGCATAGTTACCACTTACCATCAGGTGGGCAGTACCCACCTGATGGTAAGTGGTAACTATATAATACATGTAGTTCTTCATTGAGATTCGCAGCAAATCTGCAACCCCCACAAGAACCACGGTGTACATACGTTGCCAAATTGTGACATAAGATGTAAAGTCCGGTATCCAGTAATTTCACTGCCATATCTTACCCTTCAAAATAAATATGTTTTTTAAAGTTACAATTACTTCATTTTCCTCTTGCTTTGGAGATTTTGCAGCTAAATACGGCACACAGCGAAAGACAGACAGAACAACGAAAAAGAGTAGCAGAATTTAAATTCATGCCCGTGTCTGTAGTAGGTACCTCTTTTTCTCATAGGTGTTTAATTTCTCAACAAAATTACTGGTTGGCCGCTCACCTGCAAGATTGATGGAATAGGGGAAGGTGTTACGCCTTTTCCCTGAGCAACAGGCTAATAAATTACCACCACATTGATCGCAATGAGCTAATGATTGTCTGTCCGCGCTTGACTAATGCTTTGTGCGTGCGACCCGTTTTTTTTATATTCGGTGTGTTTAAGCGACATTATTTTTACGGCTCTATTGGAAGAAGATTTTGCTTGCTAAATTCTTGCTAAGTTTTTGCTTGCTAAGTTGTTGCACACAACTTGGAATTTTACTTCCAAAACATTCTAAGTACCTAGTTGTGTGCAAGAACTTAGCTTAAGCTTTAAAGTTGCAATCAAAGATGTACCTACTTATGAAAAAAACATATTATAAAGTGTCTGATTACATGACGGACAAAAAAGCGTGGGTTTGAACTCCAAATTCTTGTATTTAACAATGTACTGCGTTTTGTTTAAAAGAAATGTGCAATGAGGACAATTTATGTATATAAGCTAAGTTTACGCACTTCTCTCAGAGATATAGGTTTAAAGAGATTGATATTATCAAATATTATTAAAGATTATTTGGATGCTATAACTGTTTGGACATGACGTCAGTTCTACATCTGATTATTTCTTTTGATCGATATGTCAATAAAGTCAGATATTGCGTAAATGTATAATGTGAACTGACACATCTAATCTTGTAATGAAAGTTGAGCTCAAACTTTTGCTTTGAGGTCAGCTTCCAATTGACGACTCTGTAACAATACAGGGAGAAAGAAAGAGCCCTTGCTGGTTTTCTTGCTGGGTCTTTCCAGCTCAAGGTCGCCCGCCGTAGACTTGTGAACAATTGGCGTAGATGGCGCTACTCACACCATTAGTTGAATTGTATTGTGTGGATCACGTTTCGTCTTGTCTTTTTTGGTCGGATGCCATTACAATCACTTCTGCTATCACTTTTAATCAAGCGTCGTTATCTGTGTCATTTTAAATTCATTATATCATTATCAAGTCAAGTATTCTTTGCACGGAACGCAAGGGTATTAATTGTAAATAAGTTCAAGCACGATTTTAATATTTCATTCAACCAGCGTCCGGTGTTTCATTCTACCCGACAGAGTGTTTTTATTCTGTTCTTAATAACAATATTAATAGTTCCCCTTCCATTGTATTTTCAAGAAACGCGGAGTCCCGTACAGAGTATGGAACTGAATAGCTTTTATTACTATGTGATCAATCTTGAAATCGCAAAAATAATCAGCTGTTCTACACAAATCTTCAACATCTACTGAACCTAAATGGTATTGTACAGCTGATTCTTGTTTCGAGGTTTCAAGATTGATCACATAGTAAAAGTTGTTCAGTTAACTTGTCTGAACAGGCACGAAATTTGGGTCCATCTCAAAAAGTAACGCTGTTTAAATAAGGAAAAGAAGTAACGTTAGTATACAAAACAGCCCCCCTAGCATGAACACCGAAACACGATAATAATATAATAAAAAGATTTATCGATATACACTGTTAAAAAATATAACATAGGCTAAGAACATAGGCTTAGTAACATAGGCCCTACGGGGAAAAAATGGAATTCCCACGGGAAACACGAAGATAACGCGGGCGAAGCTGTGAGCGGAAAGCTAGTCCAATATATTTTGACAGTTCATATCGATTTATCGTTTTATCGTATCCTGTTTCGGTGCTCATGCTACGGAGGCAGACACCCTGAAACGATGTTATACACGTATTTGAAGGTATCTGGCTTTTAAATAAGATTAATCAATTATTTTGTTCCGTTTTGATTTGTTTTTTCGTATTCAGGCGACGTTGATTCTTTATTTTAATAATTTACAGCCACTTTGCTTACAATTTATATAAAAAATTCAATGATGATATTAATTGAATATTTAAAGATAGAGCGAGCAGGAAAACAAACATTAAAAGAAAAATTTTATGTATTTGACTTAAACTATTACAATATAAAGTATCTAGAAGTAGTGTAGGATCTAGTAAGTAACTTGAATTATATTCGCCCCTATCCTTCTTTACTAATATTATAAATGCGTAATTAACTCTGTCTGTCTATGTGTTACGCAATCACGCCTAAACTACTGAACCGATTTAGATGAAATTTGGTATAGACATAGTTTGAGTCCCAGGAAAGGACATGGGATAGCTTTTATCGCAGAAACCACCCCTTTAGGGGGAGAAAAGGGAATGGAAGTTTGTATGGGGAATCAATAACCGCTGAACCGATTTAGATGAAATTTGGCATGGAGATAGTTTCAGTTGTGGGAAAGGATAAAGAATAGTTTTTATCCCTGAAATTATTTCTTAATGGTGGAAAAAAGGAGGGGGGGGGGGGGAATTGGTAAAGGGAATTAATAAAAAAAGACTTCCATGCGGACGAAGCCACGGCAAAAGCTAATTTAATTTAAAAGAACACATTTTTCAATTGCATAGTTATGTTATGACACACCAAACATTGATTTCCCAAGCACTCAACGTAAAGTAATATTACATTGTTCTGTCTAGTCTCGGTATTGCTGCGTTTGCGCTACACTAAAATCGAACCTATTTAGCAGGGGTTAGCGATGACAGTTCTGGTAAGTGACTTAACTGACCCAGATGAAAATGAAAGCACTAAAAATTGTTTCACAGAATATCGCAAGGGTTATTCGCCTATTTTCAGGCTATTAACACTAATGGGAGTATACTTATAATAATATCATGTTCATTTATTCTGGTTTATTGCTAGTCTAGCTTCTACCACGGGTACGTCTGCGTTTGAGAATTTTACAAGGAAAAAAAATATTTTTTGTAGTAATAGTAACACGAAATGTCATCACATACCACTGAGAAGTTTATTTACATAAAAGAAAAACTTTTACGTAAGTAGTATGTAGATTATGTCGGCGCACTTATCCTTTATTTTATCTTATGTAATTTAGCTTTATTCTCACCTCTACCACACTAACTCACTACTGGGCATAAGCCCTTCGCTTAATGTAATATAATAATCATTATACTGAGGCTATCAGAGCACAAAGTACTAGCTATTATTAAGTTTATAAAAAAACCTTTACAAAGGCAATCCGAGAGTAATTTCGTATGAATGAGTAATGTACAACTTTCTTTGTGTTTCTTGAAAAGGGCAGCGCAGAGCGAAATTACCGACTCATGAAACCTGACAGTCGACATTTTAAAGCGATGACCGCAAGAAGTGCTGTTTTCATCACATTTTTCATTATTTTCTACTCGCGGCTTTGACTGCCTGATTTCACAATTTTGATTATTGGAGCACCTAAAAATTCGATTTTCATACGCCATAAGATACCGTTTATTCTACACTCATATTATGGCAGTTTAAAATTTTTCCTTAGCTGGGGAGCGAGCATGGCACTCTCGATAATCAAATTTGACAGCTAGGATCGCCATATTCGACAAAAATCGACAAATTTGTCAGATATTCTTAAGCAGTGAGGATGGAGGGATGGATGGACGGTGGAAGGAAGGAGATGCTTTTGTGGAGCGATATAGTTCCATCCAAGTTCATGCTCGCACAGCTGTTGAGGTACCATTCTGTATGTATACACGGTTATTTTTTATCACCCTGGAAAATTTAAGGGACGCTTCACGACATGGTATTAGAATGATTTAAATAGGAATAAAAAAAATTACTTGCTTACTTAATTTTATACTAATTTTCAAAAAAATCCAAAAAATGCCGAGAGCAGCATTTATAGACATTTTTTTTTTTTTTTATATTTCTTATTTTATTTTTTATATAATAATGGATGTGTCCTGAAGCGTAAAATTTTCCAGGGTGATAAAAAATAACTGTGTATATGTATAACCTACCTTTGTCCCAATTTTTGACTTCGCTAGTCAAATACAGATTGTAGAATGTTGCAAATACAAAAGAAACACAAACACAGTGTTTCTTATAAGATAGAATAATGAAGGTAGTATTAGGTAATATTATCTATATTATTATTATAGTCTATATAAGTCAAAATTTGCTGATAGGGTAATTTCATTTCGTACACGGGTTTTGACCTTTAGGTTAATACGTGTTTATTATGTCACAAAATTTACCTTTCGAATTCTTGCTAATAGTTAATCAGGTAAGCAGATGATGGAGGCTATCACACCTAAACAGTTAGGTTACGTTAGGGAATAATTCTCTAAGAAACATTTAGACCTCAAGACCTATATTTCTTTAAGTTTTTCAAGTGTTACGTTGGGAACGGAGAAATGTGACAAGTAAACCTTAAAACATCTCAAAACCTATGTCAAATTCTAGCATACTTCTAATAAAAGTTTGTAATAAAAATATTTCAAAAAAATATCGACTACAAAAAAAATTCATCGCTTAATCTACTCACATAGTAAAATGACTTTTAAATTAAGAATTTTATAAAGGTACATTCATTAAGTTCACTCACTATTAGTATTTAAATTTTTAGTAAAATTTTACGCAACATACTTTTTACATTTTAAACATTGTTTTAATCAATATAATATTATTAACGCATTCGAGAAAAGATATTCTTCTTACTTCGAAAGACGACTTTTAAATTTCACTCCCGAAAATATTTTCATATATTTTTTAGCTTCCCACCTCCGGCTGTTGGCCCAACAAACGTTGTACGTGCTTTAACCGCGTAAGACCTATTTAAAAATATCGCCTGTTTATGTTCTACAGCTTAGGAAAAAGGAAAATAAATGTAAACAAAAAGTATATAGGGATCTCAGCTGCACGGATTTATCAAAAAGTTTATGATTCCATGGCTTGTAATATGGCTATTTAAATTTTAGTAAATGCTTCTAAAAAAGTAATATACATATACTGAAGACACAATGTTTGTGTTATAAATTAAACAAAATTAGTTTTAAAATGATGATTAATTAATGTAAAAATAAGCCTTACATATGAACTAAGCCCTGCATTCATATAAAACGTATTGGTTAGGAATATTGTATTTGAAAAAATGAAAAACGTTACACGCAGCTTCCTTCTTGTGTTTCTTCCATGATTTCTGTGATGCTTGTCTTTGTCTGCAGCATATTTATCTAGATACTAACATTTGCTGTCAAATTGAGTACGATTGTGTTGAGATACAGCCTGCTTTCCGCTCGCGACTTCGTTCGCGTTATTTTTGTTTTCCCGTGGGAATTTTATATTTTACCGTAGGAAAATTACCCCATGTCCTTCCCCTGGTCTCGAACTATGTTTATACCAACATTCATCAAAATCGGTTTAGTAGTTTCGAGCCTATTCAATACAAACAAACGAACAAACAATCAAATCCTTCCTCTCTATAATATTAGTATAGATATCCTCCCGCGTGAATCAATATGGTTAATGAGGGAGCAGGTTTTCGACTATTTTATTCACATGCTAGCTTTCCGCTCGCAGCTTTGCCCGCGTTATTTTTGATTTCTCGTGGAAATTTTATTTTTTCCCGTAGGAAAAATAATTTTATAGACTATGTCACTCAGGGATAATGTAACATTTTAGTGGTGAAAGAATGTTTCAAATCGGTCCAGTAGTTTCAGAGCCTATTCAATACAAACATACAAATCTTTCCTCTTTACAATATTAGTATTGATAAACAAACTAATGGACCACCCCAGCTTCGCACGGGTAGCAGAGCATATGCCTTCATAAATTCTTATTTGTATTTCTTAGAGCGTCGGAGGTGTTGTGGACTCAACACTGGTCTCTAATCGGGAGGTACGCGGTTCGATCCTGCCATGTACCAATGTGTTTTTCGTTTTTCGAATTTCATAAAAATATTTATTATATGTACATTTGTCCGAAGCTAATATGAAGAAGGAATAAATCGTGAGGCAACCTGAATACATCAGTGAAGAAATTCAAAGGTGAATGTGAGGTCGACGAATCGGCACTGAAAACACTTTAATTTAGGCAACTTATATATTCTGTAACTTAGGGTAGGCTCGAACCCCTCGGTGGGAATATACTCGTATACTCGTATGAGCTGTGATGATGATGATGAGTATTCGTTAGAAATGATATGCTGCAAATAGTAAACATAGTCTAGTCTAATGCCTAAGACTAAGATATTTATTAAGATATTGTACATTTTAATTAAATTTTAATAAAACAAATACTTATTGTATGAGTTAACAATGATAGACGTACTTAGATATGTCCGTATTTATGCAAAATGGAACCACACCACAAATTTCGATTTTTACTTTTTTTGGAGAATACTGAATCCAAGCGCTCAAAATTTCTTATACAAAAAAGAACCACATGATTTTTGCCTTAGAACCTTGGTATACTAAAAGCAGAACAGAACCAACAGCATCAATAAACTCTACATATTAAACAAAACCGAACCACAACACAATAGGACTCGATTATTAAAAAAAATTAATGATATTACTACCAGGGCATTTTATGCAAAACAGATCCACACCTACTTGGAACCATTATACATTACACTTATTTCTATTATTAACAATTACTTTTAAAACGTTTAATGGAACCAAGTTTCTCTGGTTTCGTTACGCGCAAAATAAATTCATAATTAAAATGCTGTTTTTTTTGTAAAATAGAACCACGCGTCTGTGATTCTATTATGTATAACGTTTTGAAACCTATTTTGAAACCTATCATCGTTCAAAGGTACCAAATGATATGACTAGTTAGGTACAGTTTATTTTATTGCGTGTATAGCTCAACGTGTAGAAAAAACTTTAAGGATTTTTTTTACTAAATTAATTCTTCGCAGACTCGTAGTCCGTGCTCTTTTCATTTATATTTTTTCTTTTTGATCTATTCTATATATTATTATTATATTAAGACTTACGACTAGGTACTTTCCACTCCTATTCTAAAGTAAGTTGTGCAACTGAATACATTTAGTCATCTATTCTTAGTTGAAATATTAAATATGTATCTAATATTGATCCTATTTTTATATCTATGGACAATTTTCCACTAAAGTGCCGGTGTGTCGAGTTGCGGGAAGATCACGTGGATCCTCAACAACTTCCATATGAAGGAAGACATGATCATCACAAGCAAACTCTCGACGGCAAAGGAACTGTCGGACAAAGTAACGACTCGATTCGGGGCGGTCGAGAATCATTGCCTCGGTCCTCATAAATGAGGTTGGAGCATCAAAGTGCCTTTTGGTGGATGAAGCTCCCCTAGTCCATTTTGGAGCTTGTTAGAAGTGAACTAAAGGAGAAGAGAATTGGTACTACTGACTGACACGAATCAGATACCCTCCATAGACAGAGAGCCTGTTCGAAATGCGTTACAGAAGTTCTGCTGCCATTACGTCTGTTACAGAAAAGCTCTTCTGCACACACAGAAGTTCGATGGATGTAGTGTACGCCCTGTGAAACATCTACGTACAAACATTCACACATCACGGTAAGTACTGTGATGACCTCCTTGCATCTATGACACCGCATTCCACCTCATTGCGTAGATATGCACGATGGCAAGGAATGTCACCCCTTATAAATATAGATTATTCTGGAAGATTAAGGGACGAGCATTGATAGTAAGTTTTTAGACAGACGATCACCAAGAATAAAACGACACATTGTAATGAGAGTTGAGTAGATATATACCTATATGGTTTAAATTAACGTCCCAAGTTCCCAACGATCCCGGAGTGCGCATAGGGCGCTACAGTACTGAGGTACTGAGGTCGGAGGCGGTACTCTGAAGGGGCGACGAAAATATTCTCTTCCTTATCTTAAGATAAGAAAAAAGCGTATGGGAGGGATGGGTTCGGCATCGACTGACGATCCATGAAACATAGGGACTAATGTGCGATCACGTGGTTGTGTTCAGAGGAGCAGAAAGGAAGAACCCTGGCCACGATAGTGTCTCACACGCGTTGGTTGCCACACGGTATCCTAAACACGGTATCCTGCACCTACTTTTACGGGGAGCTGAAAGAGGATGACGCAATTAGACTTCTCATTGCCCTTCCCAGCACAACAACAGATGAAGTGGTCACAGAGTACCTACAATGATAAAATAGTGCTTTAAGCACTATCAGGAGCAGCGACCTTGGTGTAAGTAAAAAAAGAGTCCCATCAAGTTTTAAAAATAAACAATAATCCTGGAACCCGAAGCGGACACGTTACATATATGTATACAGGGTGACTTTAAATAGGTGTAATTGTTTTAAGGGGGTAAGAGTACAGCCCATGGGATGTTCAAAAATGTGTGGAACACCTGGTCGAAATCGACTGGTTTCGGAAATACACGATACTTTAACTTTTTTAGGAAAATTACCAAAATTCAAGAGAAACCCTTAAAAATAAAAATAAATACTGGATGCATGGATTTTATTTTTATTTTATCTGATTGCTGGATAAATTATCCATAAAATAAAAACATCAAATGTTATGAATCAGTTAAAATTTTAGAGTTATGAGAGCTAAAACTTGTAACAATAAAAAAAAAATTGCTTTATCGAAATTTCAATTGATTTTAGTGAAAAATATCCACTCCGAACTGGTCTTACAAACGATGTCATTAAATTTCTTGTTTCCTTAGCTTTCTAAAAAGGTATAATAAGTGTACAAAATTCTAAGATACCGCCCAACAAACTCAGTTATTGCCGAGTAGGTAATACGTAAACTGCACATTAATAACATTATTAGCACTTTACCATACTACCCTGCTAAGGTTTTTTCTTTAAGTGTCATTAATTTACCTCGTAAGACGTCTCATTGATTTGCTTTAGTGGACTTTATGAATGCATTGTGTATTGTTGCCCATTTGGTTCTCCAAGCAAGTAAGGATGACTATGGTTAATTTTACTAAGAGTAGTATGAAAAAAATATCTAATGTAGATGAAATAATACTCATACTGATACAAAATAATAAGATTTAATAAGAAAAAACGCAAGTTATCTTTACAATTAAAATACTCAAGTTATTTACATAAAGAAATAACAAAAACACAGTAGGAAAAACACGTTTTATAACACTTGATTTAATTAAAACACCTTATTATTTTAAATCTTGCTCAAATTGACATCCTTGTTTCCTAATACACGCCCGTAGTCGTTTTCTAAAATTGGACCTAGTAACAACTCCCGTAAGATCTTGCTGTATTTGATTAGCAGCTGCTATGATTCTAGCTTTCAATTCTTCAACATTATTGACGGGAGTTGTATACACTAATGTCTTCATGTGACCCCATAGGTAATAATCACAGGGGGTCAAATCTGGACACCTCGCTGGCCACGGCGTCGGGCCTCCTCTGCCAATCCAACGAAGTGGAAACGTTTCATCCAGCCATTGTCTAACACTAGCCCGGTAATGGGCTGGGCAGCCATCGTGCTGGAAGATCATTTCTTCCCGGTTAGTTAGTGGAAAATCTTCCCGAACAGGAACATCTTCCAGAAGGTTGAATAAATGGTTTCGAAGAAAATCCTCGTAAGCTTCGCCATTTAAGTTGTTTGGTAAGAAATATGGCCCCACCAAGTATCTGTCAATAACGCCCATCCATACGTTTACAGAGAATCTTCTTTGATGAGCTCCTTCCTTGGACTTTCTTGGATTTTCTCCCCGTGTAGTCCAGTAGTGGAGATTATGATAATTCGTTATGCCGTCTCGGTCAAACTTGGACTCATCCGTCCATAAGATTTTACTTAAAAACATTGCGTCTTCAGCGTCCATATGCTGCATGAAGCGACAGAAATCTACTAGTCTTGCAGGGTCTCCCTCCTCTAGCGCTTGAACAGGTGTGTAGTGGTATGGGTACTGTCGCGCTGCATGTAAAGTAAACCATACTTTGCATTGAGATAATCCCATTTGCCTGGCTACTATGCGTGTAGATGTAGTGGGATCTCTCGTAAAACGATCCAGTATTTCTTCTTCGTGCTCTGCATCCACTTAACGAGGTCTACCAGCATCGTGACGCCGCTCATGAACACTTCCACTTTCTCTAAGCCGTTGAAACGCCGCAGAAAAGCCACGTACACTAGGTGCGCGACGATTTGGGAATCGGTGTATGTACTCCCTTCTGGCCGCTGCAGCATTACCGTCACAGAATCCGTACACAAACACAATGTCTGCGTACTCTTCGCTACTGTAGCTTGCCATTGAAATAAAGCAAAGAAACAGATGGATGAAATAACTAGTACGAATAATAGGTACGTCCGGCACGCGTAAGTATCTAAGTAGTACTAGACAGAGGTCGCGCTACTTGGGGCCCAAGCGCAAGGCAACGGCCAACCGTCAACAATTGCTATCTCACTCACACACGTTGTGCTATTTATCGATTCTCTCACTCTCGCATAGTGAAACCGTGAGAAAGGTTTTAAGAATTCCAGGTATCGGCTCGGCTTGCAATACATTAACAATAGGGATCATAACTACCTGCTCGGGACTAACTGAGTATGTTGGGCGCTATCTGAGAATTTTGTACACTTATTATACCTTTTTAGAAAGCTAAGGAAACAAGGAATTTAATGACATCGTTTGTACGACCAGTTCGGAGTGGATATTTTTCACTAAAATCAATTGAAATTTCGATAAAGCAAATTTTTTTTTATTGTTACAAGTTTTAGCTCTCATAACTCTGAAATTTTAACTGATTCATAACATTTAATGTTTTTATTTTATGGATAATTTATCCAGCAATCAGATAAAATAAAAATAAAATCCATGCATCCAGTATTTATTTTTATTTTTAAGGGTTTCTCTTGAATTTTGGTAATTTTCCTAAAAAAGTTAAAGTATCGTGTATTTCCGAAACCAGTCGATTTCGACCAGGTGTTCCACACATTTTTGAACATACCATGGGCTGTACTCTTACCCCCTTAAAACAATTACACCTATT